>JAIOJX010000025.1:199319829-199919829 GCA_022376925.1 Tragulus kanchil | reverse complement strand
GCCAGGCCCTACCGCGGGCTCTGGAGCTGGAGAATGTGGGCCGGGAGTGCCTCAGGATGGGTAAGAAGTGCCTGGAATCCGGAAAGACATGGCAGTGAGCACTTATTGAGCACCTGCTGTATTTCAGACACCACCTGAGATGCTGGAGTTACGGCTGTGCACAAAGCAGGCGGAGGTCTCGGTCCCCACACGCCTGGTTTACGGCCTCGTACTTGAGAATAATCAGGAACTTCTCTGAAGGTGCTGGGCTCCTCTCTACCTCAGGCGCTTGCACGTGCTGTCCTCGTGCATCCTTGCCTTCCTGAATACCTCCTCCTGGAGGCCCCCATGAGCCCAGGACCCGCCTAATGCCTCCAGACTGGCCTCCCACAGCTCTGGAAGGTCACATCCCACCTCTTAGCCCACTTTTGCAGTTAGACATTCATTTCTTTGTTGACTTGCTTGTTGTATGTCTCCTCTCTCCGTGCCAGTGTCTGCTCGTCGCTGTCTTCCAGGGCCTGACAGTGGGCTGGGTGTAAAGTCCGTGCTCAAGAAATATGTATAGACCCAATAAAATTTAGAATGCTCTACAGATGGGGAAACTGAGTCATGGGCGGCAGCCCACTGAGGCCCTGGCCGCCCACCTCCTGGCGTCCCTACACGGGTGTCCCTCTGCAGGCCTGTGTGGTGAGGGGGCCGCAGCCCGGGCCTCTCCAGCCACGTGAAAAGCTTGCCGTATTTTTGCCCGGAGGGCAGGCCCCAGCGGCTTCGAGGGCTGGGTAATTAGGAGTGGCCCTGAGCCACGAGAGGCTGGAGCTGGGGGCCGCCGTGGACCACGCGGCTTGCCCCAGGCTTGAGTGGGGTGGACGCTGGCAGAGACTCGAGCCTGGGTGAGGTTTCCCGCCTCCGCCTGCCTCCTCCACCCTGGTTGTTCATCGGGGCGGGGGCACACTGCTAATGGCATGGTGGGCACAGGGTGGGGTCTCTGAACTGCTTCACAGCCGGGCCGAGGACCCGTGGTGACTTCAGAAATTGCAGGTTGCAAGTGGGCAGCCCGGCCCACTCCCTAACCCCTCGGAGCCGCATGTGGCACTGTGGGCCGTGGAGTCACCCGGGCCAGGCCCTACCGCGGGCTCTGGAGCTGGAGAATGTGGGCCGGGAGTGCCTCAGGATGGGTAAGAAGTGCCTGGAATCCGGAAAGACATGGCAGTGAGCACTTATTGAGCACCTGCTGTATTTCAGACACCACCTGAGATGCTGGAGTTACGGCTGTGCACAAAGCAGGCGGAGGTCTCGGTCCCCACACGCCTGGTTTACGGCCTCGTACTTGAGAATAATCAGGAACTTCTCTGAAGGTGCTGGGCTCCTCTCTACCTCAGGCGCTTGCACGTGCTGTCCTCGTGCATCCTTGCCTTCCTGAATACCTCCTCCTGGAGGCCCCCATGAGCCCAGGACCCGCCTAATGCCTCCAGACTGGCCTCCCACAGCTCTGGAAGGTCACATCCCACCTCTTAGCCCACTTTTGCAGTTAGACATTCATTTCTTTGTTGACTTGCTTGTTGTATGTCTCCTCTCTCCGTGCCAGTGTCTGCTCGTCGCTGTCTTCCAGGGCCTGACAGTGGGCTGGGTGTAAAGTCCGTGCTCAAGAAATATGTATAGACCCAATAAAATTTAGAATGCCACAGCGTTGGAACTTCAGAGCTGGCAGGCTTGTGGCGGGCGTCTAGACCAACCCTACATTTAGCTGCAGCCCAGAGAGGGGCAGAGATGTGCCCAGCCACCCACAGCTCATACATGAGTAGGGACTGGAGCTCAGGGATCCGTTTTCCTCCCGGGGGTGACTGACGTTTTCGCTCTTCTGTCCTCAGGGTGTGGGTCGGGATGTTTGGCTTAAGAAAGGGCTGTGGGGGTGTGGGTATGGAGAGAGACATGTTCTGATAGCCCTCTAGCAGGGCCACTAGCCTGGTAGTCCCCCCTGGTTTTATTTTCTAGACAGCTGCCTCCTCTCTGGGGAGGTGCGTCTGGGCTGCCAGGACCATCAACAGGAACAGCTGCCATCTCGGCCCCTGGTTCCTCATGGGTGGGTGTTCTTGCACCCCCGCCCCCTGCTCCACACCTTCGCCGGCTCCGCACTGCCCCTGCATGAATGCTGCTCTGGAGACGACTTCTCTCAGCCTCGTGATCCGCTCTTCCCTTCCATCCGCGTCTCGCGCCAGCCCAGTTTCCTCACAGCCCCTGGTCCGTGTGCGGTGTTCTCAGCCACCCGCCTTTATCCCTGCGGGTCCCTCCTCCAGGGGCAGGCTTCGCCGGGTCTCCGCTCACTCACAGCCCTGTGCTCTAGGATGACTCCCTGCTCTTTCAGTAGACCTCTCTGTCTACCCCAGATCCATTGCTGTTCAGTCGAAAAGCAATTTACAAATGTGGGCTTCTCCTTGGAAGTCTGCAGGCTTCTTGAGGGCTGGGCTGGGTCTGAGTCGCCTTTGAAACCTGCTTAGCACAGGGCCTGGTGGCTGTAGGTGTTCCTGAAGCACCTGATGGACACCTGAATGAACAAGCGAGTGCAGGATAAATGAACGCACAGGACTGCGGAGCCACGGGGCCCCTCAGGTCAGTCAGAGGGCCTGGTCCCAGTGCCTACACATGATTTCTCTTGGTTCCCCGGCTGAGCCTCTTGAATTCACCCTGCCTCACTTTCCCCATCTGGGAAAGGTGGAGCCTTTTGCGTTACAGTGTCTGCCCCCGCCTGCTTCCAGGGCCTGACAGTGGGCTGGGTGTAAAGTCCGTGCTCAAGAAATATGTATAGACCCAATAAAATTTAGAATGCCACAGCGTTGGAACTTCAGAGCTGGCAGGCTTGTGGCGGGCGTCTAGACCAACCCTACATTTAGCTGCAGCCCAGAGAGGGGCAGAGATGTGCCCAGCCACCCACAGCTCATACATGAGTAGGGACTGGAGCTCAGGGATCCGTTTTCCTCCCGGGGGTGACTGACGTTTTCGCTCTTCTGTCCTCAGGGTGTGGGTCGGGATGTTTGGCTTAAGAAAGGGCTGTGGGGGTGTGGGTATGGAGAGAGACATGTTCTGATAGCCCTCTAGCAGGGCCACTAGCCTGGTAGTCCCCCCTGGTTTTATTTTCTAGACAGCTGCCTCCTCTCTGGGGAGGTGCGTCTGGGCTGCCAGGACCATCAACAGGAACAGCTGCCATCTCGGCCCCTGGTTCCTCATGGGTGGGTGTTCTTGCACCCCCGCCCCCTGCTCCACACCTTCGCCGGCTCCGCACTGCCCCTGCATGAATGCTGCTCTGGAGACGACTTCTCTCAGCCTCGTGATCCGCTCTTCCCTTCCATCCGCGTCTCGCGCCAGCCCAGTTTCCTCACAGCCCCTGGTCCGTGTGCGGTGTTCTCAGCCACCCGCCTTTATCCCTGCGGGTCCCTCCTCCAGGGGCAGGCTTCGCCGGGTCTCCGCTCACTCACAGCCCTGTGCTCTAGGATGACTCCCCTGCTCTTTCAGTAGACCTCTCTGTCTACCCCAGATCCATTGCTGTTCAGTCGAAAAGCAATTTACAAATGTGGGCTTCTCCTTGGAAGTCTGCAGGCTTCTTGAGGGCTGGGCTGGGTCTGAGTCGCCTTTGAAACCTGCTTAGCACAGGGCCTGGTGTGCTGTAGGTGTTCCTGAAGCACCTGATGGACACCTGAATGAACAAGCGAGTGCAGGATAAATGAACGCACAGGACTGCGGAGCCACGGGGCCCCTCAGGTCAGTCAGAGGGCCTGGTCCCAGTGCCTACACATGATTTCTCTTGGTTCCCCGGCTGAGCCTCTTGAATTCACCCTGCCTCACTTTCCCCATCTGGGAAATGGGGCCATGCCCCCCCTTTAGCCATTCCATTTTGGGATATTGCGGGGCCATGGGTCTCAGGATGTCAGAGGAACACACGGAGCTCTTCACCTGCCCCTGTAACTGGGGAAACAGAGGTCTGGAGAAGGAAAGGGTCCAACAGGGGCTGCCAGAACTCGGGCCCAGCCTCAGGCCTGACCTCCACGCATCCCTTTAACACAGCCCGACCCCCACTCTGCACCCTGAGCTTCGGAAAACCTGAGTCACAGCTGGAACCCAGCACGGGGAATTCTCCTCCTCACGTCCAGGGGCCTCGGAACCTCCCTGACCTCTTCCCGTTGGGCGGGGGTGGCAAAGATCCTGGCTCTCGGGGCC
This sequence comes from Tragulus kanchil, assembly GCA_022376925.1. Classification (NCBI taxonomy): domain Eukaryota; kingdom Metazoa; phylum Chordata; class Mammalia; order Artiodactyla; family Tragulidae; genus Tragulus; species Tragulus kanchil. Next base: position 199,915,641 of record JAIOJX010000025.1, on the reverse strand, counting down.
AGGGGTGTTTCGCAGGACGGCCCTGTCTGTGTGTCTGTCAGCCTCAGCCTGCCCTGGGGACCTGCGGTCAGGGAGGAAATGCCCCATCTGGTGTCCTTCGGCTGTGGAGGGGGCGCTCGCGGGTGTGAGTGGGGAAGGGGGTTGTGTGTGGCCTAGCTTGGCCACGCCCCTCCCCGTCTCCCCACCCCAAACCCACTTAATGAAATCAAGCTGGCCCGGCGGAGGGAGGGAGGAAGGGAGGGAAGGAGGAGGCGGGCGGGCGGGAGGCGGAGGCCGGGCGGCAGCCCAGAGCCGCGGCCACCGGGCACTGCCACGGACGCAGACGCGCTCTGCTCCACCTGGCGGGACACCCTGCGCGGAGGAACTGGTGAGCCCCGGGGGCCCCTGCCTCTCTCGGGGAGACTGGGGTGTCTTGGAGTTTAGGCGGCCAGCACGAGGGCTCCGGGGGGCTTCTCTAAGTATGCGTGAGCTCTGAGTGTGTGTTGCATGTTGTGTACGTGAGTGTGTTCTGTGTTAAGGGGACGAGTGGCCGGGTGTGTGGGCACCTCGGATGCGTCCTGCGTGTGGAGCTGTGTTGGCCCGCGTGTCGTGTGTGCGGTTGTGTGTGTGTCCTGGGGCCTTGCTGGAGGGGGTGTGCTGTTCTTGGAAAGTGAGCCCCAGGGTGGGCTTCCCGGGGTCTGAGGGAGGCCGGGTGGATGGAGGTGGGCCTGTCCGTGGGGATCCCTGGCGGCCAGGGGGTGCCTGTGTCATTGGAGAGCCCGTCCGTCGGGTGTCCATGTGTGTTCTCTGTGTGTCTGAGCTGGTGGGCCTTGTAGCAATCTGGGGGTGTCGAGATGCCGTGCGTCTACGTCTTTCATGCCTTTGTTGTGGGGCTGTGTGGGTTTCAAGACTTCGGGAACCTCATCCGTCCCCAGGTCTCCCCGCCGAGAGGCCCAGGTCCCTGTCCTCGGCTGCCCCGGAGCAGGGGCGCAGAGCCTCAGCCCGAGCCCCTCCCCCCAGGCCACTAATTGAAGCCAGGTTCTTGTGGCCGCCCCTCCCCCTCTGGCCACCAGTTCCTATGTGGGGGCGGGGCAGCCACTCTGGCCCCTCAGCCTCAGATCTTGGGGTACCTCCACCTTAGCGATGGGTTTGCACCGCCGATGGGGCCATCACATTTGAGAACAATGAACGCTGAAGGAGATGGGGGTCTGAAGAGGGGCTGCTCCCTCCCAGCCTGGCCTCCTGGATAATCACGTGGTACTGACTGACATCTCCACGGTGCCAGCCACCGCTGTTTCTCGTCCCAACGATAGTCCAGGGAGGCGAACTAAGCCCCATTTTACAGATGTGGACACCGAGGCTCAGAGAAGTGACATGCCTGGCCTCAGGACACACAGCTGGGAAATGACCTCCTCCCGGGTGTTCGGAGCCGCCTCTCCACTCAGGCTCTGTCCTGTTTGGTGGTGTCACCCTGGGCCGGCCTTTCCCAGTGTCCGGCCTGGGTTTCCTCTTGGATGAAATGAGAGGGGTGGGTCTGACCCCACCTTCTCATGGCCCATGAGTTTCTGTGTCCTGGAAAAAATGAGGACCAGCAAGGAGGTGGGGGCAGCTGATGGGCAGAGCCATTATGTCAGAGCAGCCCAGGGCCAGCGTGCCCATTCTACAGATGACAAACTGAGGCCCAGAGAGGCCAGGGGCTCCTTCAGCAGGGTCACAGAGCCCTCTCCTATGCGGCCCCGCCGGTTCCCCACCCTTGGCCTGCATGCTTCCCAGAGAGCCCACGGGAGAGGGGCTGTGGGGGCCTGTGAAGGACTCTGAGTCAGGATTTCAGTCTTTAAGAGCCAGAAGTAATTTGCATGGCCTCTTTCTGTATCCTCTGCCCCAGCTCCCAAGGCTCCCGGGGAATGGAGCCCTTTTCTCTGACTCACTGCTGTGCGTGCAAGTGTGTGTGTGGTGGGGGGGGGGTTGGTAGGGGTGGGTGATATGTGTGTGTCTGGTCCTGGATTCCTCACTGGCTACAGCTCGAAGAGATTTCACTCAATGAGGTATTAATGAAGACTTGATCTTTCCTGGAGAATGGGGAATGGAGAGAGGCAGTGAGCACGGGTATGCATCTGGCGAGGCTCATCATCTTTCGTCCACGGGAGGTGCGAGAGTGCCGGCTGGTGCTGGATCTCTGCTCGGGTGGAAATTCCGCTGCTTCTGAATTCCGTCTTCCCTCGGGGAGCAGCTGCTCCATACCAGGAGCTTTCTGAACGTGGTCTCCTTGGTCCTCACAGCTCCAAGAGGCAAGAGGCAGGCCCTTGCTCACCGCCTCGCCCTGCCCCCAGCGTACAGATGGGGAAAGTGAGGCCAGAGGAGCCAGGCAGCAGAGCTAGACCCAGATGGAGCCAGGATTCTAATCCCAGCCTAACTGGCCTCCTCTGTCGTCTGCCCGCAGAGCGTCAGGGTGGCACACTGACAGCCGCCCACCACACCCCTACCCCCAGGAGAGGCCCCGGGTCTTCAGGTCCCGGCCGTCAGAGCGGCCGTCTACAGTGAGAAGTGTCAGTGGCCGCCATGAAAGGGCTCTCCTGGGCTTGACTCAAGATGGAAGGCGGGGAGGTGACTGGGGAGGGGCAAAACCCCAAAGATCAAAGCTGTCTGTAGGAACCTTGCCCATCAGAGGCCAGAGAGGAGGTGGGCCCAGGAAGGAAGCTGGTGGAACTGCTCGAATCCTGGTCCCAGTTGACAAGCGATGTCAACCAGGGAGGGTGAGCACATTCCTGGGCCAACGTGTGTGTGTGTGTGTGTGTGTATGTGTGTGGGGGCAGGGAGAGAGAGAAAGTATGGAGTCTCAGAGTCACAGAGAAGAAGGTTCAGGGGCTTCCCTGGTGGTCCAGTGGGTAAGGACACCACCTTGCAGTGCAAGGGGCGCCGGTTCGATCCCTGGCCTGGGAAGATCCCACGTGCCGCGGAGCGGCTGGACCGATGTGTCCAATGACCGAGCCGGAGCTCTGGGGTGCATGCGCCCAGAGTCCGCGCTCTGCGACAACAGAGGCCACCGTGATGGGAGGCCCACACGGGCCAAAGAACAAAGATGGATGAAAATAGATAAATGAGAGACCAATAGAAGCGGCCCACCTGCCCCCTTCCCTCCCCAACCCCATCCACCCCCCAAAAGTAAATAAATAAATAAATAGTTTAAAAAAAAAATAAGAAGGTTCAAATCCCGGCTCTGACACTTAGCATCCGTGTGTCCTTGGGCAGGTCACCGTCTGCCTCTGTCCTTCTGTCTCTTTGTCTGAAAAATGGAGGCAGGGCTAGTGCTCAGGTCATCCTGGGAACTGTGCCCCCTAGAGGGACTTAGATGAGTAACCTGTGATAAAAGCCCGCAGTGACCAGCTCATCTACAGTCAACCCCTGGGGCTTTGCTGGTGGTCCAGTGGTTAAGACTCTTTTGCTTCCAGTGCAGGGGGTGTGGGTTTGATCCTTGGTCAGGATCCCTGTAGGATCCCACATGCCATGGGACCAAAAGAAAAGAAAAATTTAAAAGGAACCCCTGGGTGAGTGAGTATTGCCTTGTTTGGTGTCCTAGGAATTTCTTTTGTGTTTTGCCATCTGAGCCTGTCTGTCCAAATTCACGTCACATTGGGAGGCCCTGGGTCACTTGGAACAAGCCAGTCGAAGGCCTCCTGTCATTCCTGCATCACCTCCTGAATCCACAAGTCCCAAGGATGGTGCTGTCGTCGGCTTTGCAGAGCGTGGCCTGAAACCTGGGCTCTCAAGGCCAGGCTTGACCTAGACCTGCACGATGCTGGGTACCCAGCATCCTCCTCCATCCCAGGAACTCGCTGTGTGGCCCGAAGCCTGGCCCTTGCCTTCTCTGAGCCTCTGTCTCCTCATCTGCATCCCCCAGAGGAGTGCCTCAGTTGGGGGATCGTGAGGCTTTTGCGTCTCGGGGCTTGCAGCTCATCCAGCTTCGGGGTTCTGGGCCCTCTGGTGGGCCAGGCAGGGGCTCTCAGGGTGTGGCCTGAGGGGATCAGGAGGGTCTCCCTGGGTTGGTCTGAGAGGCGAGGCCCACTCACACTGGCCGGGAGCGTTAGTGCTTTGGAAGCCAGGCTCCTCCATAAAGCTGGGCCATAAGGAATTTATTAGTCATCCGGGCTGTCTGGGCCAGGAAGGGCCCAGGGGTTCACGTCGGGAGCAGCCTTTCCGAGGAGGAGGGCGGTGCAGGGTTCGTCTGGATTCTATCGGGTAGTGCCACAGGACTCGGGCTCCATCCAGCTTTGTTTCAGGCACAAAGATTCACCTAGGAGGTGGTGGTTAGCCGTGGGTCACATGCTCACTCAGGTTTCTGTTGAGCTCAGAATCCAGATGCTTCCAAACCTACAGATCTTCTGGTGATGGGACTGCAGACAGGCCAGGTGCCGTGAGGAGGGCTTCCTGGAGGAGGGGGTCGGCTCACTCAGTTACTCCCACTGGGGTCAAGCAGTTCTCGTACTTCCCTGAGATCTCAAAAACTTCGGTGGTCCAGTGGTTAAGACTTTTGCTTCCAGTGCAGGGGGTGTGGGTTTGATCCTTGGTCAGGATCCCTGTAGGATCCCACATGCCATGGGACCAAAAGAAAAGAAAAATTTAAAAGGAACCCCTGGGTGAGTGAGTATTGCCTTGTTTGGTGTCCTAGGAATTTCTTTTGTGTTTTGCCATCTGAGCCTGTCTGTCCAAATTCACGTCACATTGGGAGGCCCTGGGTCACTTGGAACAAGCCAGTCGAAGGCCTCCTGTCATTCCTGCATCACCTCCTGAATCCACAAGTCCCAAGGATGGTGCTGTCGTCGGCTTTGCAGAGCGTGGCCTGAAACCTGGGCTCTCAAGGCCAGGCTTGACCTAGACCTGCACGATGCTGGGTACCCAGCATCCTCCTCCATCCCAGGAACTCGCTGTGTGGCCCGAAGCCTGGCCCTTGCCTTCTCTGAGCCTCTGTCTCCTCATCTGCATCCCCCAGAGGAGTGCCTCAGTTGGGGGATCGTGAGGCTTTTGCGTCTCGGGGCTTGCAGCTCATCCAGCTTCGGGGTTCTGGGCCCTCTGGTGGGCCAGGCAGGGGCTCTCAGGGTGTGGCCTGAGGGGATCAGGAGGGTCTCCCTGGGTTGGTCTGAGAGGCGAGGCCCACTCACACTGGCCGGGAGCGTTAGTGCTTTGGAAGCCAGGCTCCTCCATAAAGCTGGGCCATAAGGAATTTATTAGTCATCCGGGCTGTCTGGGCCAGGAAGGGCCCAGGGGTTCACGTCGGGAGCAGCCTTTCCGAGGAGGAGGGCGGTGCAGGGTTCGTCTGGATTCTATCGGGTAGTGCCACAGGACTCGGGCTCCATCCAGCTTTGTTTCAGGCACAAAGATTCCCCTAGGAGGTGGTGGTTAGCCGTGGGTCACATGCTCACTCAGGTTTCTGTTGAGCTCAGAATCCAGATGCTTCCAAACCTACAGATCTTCTGGTGATGGGACTGCAGACAGGCCAGGTGCCGTGAGGAGGGCTTCCTGGAGGAGGGGGTCGGCTCACTCAGTTACTCACTGAGCCATTCTCTCTCCCTCGGGGCCTGCATCCAAACCGCAGCTCTTCCTTAGCCAGTCACTTAGTCCCCCTGAGTCTCAATTTCCTCACCTGGAAAATGGGGAGAATGTAGTATGACCCCCATCAGGCAGTTTTCAGGAGTCAAGAGAAGTTCCACATAAGAAACGTAGCATAGTGCCTGGCATGTGGCAAGCCATGAAAGGGTAAGTTTTTAATTAGGCATTCAGCCAAGCCTAAGATGCATTTATTGAGTGCTTACTGTATACCAGATATGGTACCAAACCCTAAGGGTGCCAAGATAAATAAGCTTCATCCCGTGCCCTCTAGAAACTCAGAGTGAACTCGGGGGAAACCGGCATGAATCCTGGAATGGGGTCCACGGTATAGTGGGGAGGCTCAGGCCAGGGAAGGGAAGCGATTTGCCAGAACAGGTACCGTGTCCCCTGCCCCTCCTCGGGGTCGCCTGAGACCCTGGGGTCCCACTCTGACGTCTCCCGCCTTGCTTCCCCGCAGGTCCTGGGCAGCATGGTTTCCGCGGCGGCCCCCGGCCTCGCCATGTCCCTGCTGCTGCTCCTGCGGGTCCTGCCCGTGGCATCGCACTCCGTGTCCCTGCGGGCTGGCGTCCTGGCGGACGTGGAGGGCAGTGGGGAGGCCGAGGATTCGCCGGCCTCCTCCCCGAGCCTCCCATCAGCCCAGACCCCGGCCCTCAGCCTCACGTCGGTGGGGCCTGAGCCCACGCCCCCGGCGGGCCCCAAGCCTCCCACCAACTTCCTGGATGGCATCGTGGACTTCTTCCGCCAGTACGTGATGCTCATCGCCGTGGTGGGCTCCCTGGTCTTCCTGCTGATGTTCATCGTCTGTGCCGCTCTCATTACCCGCCAGAAGCACAAGGCCTCTGCCTACTACCCCTCGTCCTTCCCCAAGAAGAAGTACGTGGACCAGAGCGACCGGGCGGGGGGCCCCCGGGCCTTCAGCGAGGTCCCTGACCGGGCCCCCGATGGCCGGCCGGAGGAGACCCTGGATTCTTCCCAGCAACTCCAGGCTGACATCCTCGCCGCCACCCAGAATCTCAAATCTCCCGCCCGGGCCGCCCCGAGCAGCGGAGACGGAGCCAGGACGACCGCCGAGGGCACGTCGGAGGAAGAGGAGCAAGGCCCTGGGGAGGCGGACCCGGAGGCCCAGGACCATGGGACCCTGGAAGAGAAACCGGAGATGCCCGCAGAGGATCCCTGCTCAGTGGAGGCGGACGGGGCCGTGGCAGCCGCTGAAGGTCAAGGGGCGCCAGACGCGGCTCCCTCACCAGCCCAGGAAGCCGAGGGCCCAGCTGGTCCCCCCGAAAACCCCTGTGCCTGCGGCAGTGTATCCCCCAGCATCTAACAGGCCTCTAGAACTGCTGGCCCTGACGGTCGGACCCCTGGCGGTCACCTCCCTGGACATTGAAAGATCCTTGGCCCCTACTGTGCTCTGGCCCCCACTCCTTGGCCACTCCCCGCTGCAAATCCCGGCATGTCTGACCCTCCTCCAGCGAGCAGAGATGCTGGTCTCTGTCCCACCTCAGGAATCTCACCACCTTCAAGAGCCTCTGTCCTCGCTGCCCCAGGGGCTCATCCCATAGCAGAGCTCCTCTGGTCAGATGGGGCCGGGGAGGTGTTCCCATCACAGGCACGTCTGCTGGGAAACACAAGTCTCAGGTCCCTTGTGACAGTGCCAACATTGCTGCTTTCCATTGAGGCAGGAAATAAAAACAGAATAACTAGGCATTTTGGAAGAGGTCAGATGAATGGGGAGATGCAGAAGGGCCTAGGGTTAGAGCTGCTGGAGATACTGCAGAAGACCCAGCAGGGGGCTTCTGGGAGGGGCCCCTGCACACATCACGAGCACTTCCCAAACTGGCTTCCCTGGAAGAAAGACTTTGCAGTCCAATGAATGAGTTGAGGAAACACATTGCTTCTTCCCGCACCTGCCCTGGCAGTCCCCCAAGGCTCTGACAAGTCCTGCAGTCAAGGCGCCCGTGGAATCTGGTTTCGCTTAGCCTCTCCCAAACTGCTTTTGACCGTGGAGTACTTCTGGTTTTGTTTTATATCTACAGAGGAAAACCCTGCAGAGAATTCTCTGGAAGTTACTGCTCTAAGGGTTCCCCAAGGTGTCTTCTCTAGTTTCTTCCAGGATGAGGGTGGGGTTTCCCCCGAGCCCGATCTCAAATCTCCGCCCGGGCCGCCCGAGCAGCGGAGCGAGCCAGGACGACCGCCGAGGCACGCCGGAGGAAGAGGAGCAAGGCCCTGGGGAGGCGGACCCGGAGGCCCAGGACCATGGGACCCTGGAAGAGAAACCGGAGATGCCCGCAGAGGATCCCTGCTCAGTGGAGGCGGACGGGGCCGTGGCAGCCGCTGAAGGTCAAGGGGCGCCAGACGCGGCTCCCTCACCAGCCCAGGAAGCCGAGGGCCCAGCTGGTCCCCCCGAAAACCCCTGTGCCTGCGGCAGTGTATCCCCCAGCATCTAACAGGCCTCTAGAACTGCTGGCCCTGACGGTCGGACCCCTGGCGGTCACCTCCCTGGACATTGAAAGATCCTTGGCCCCTACTGTGCTCTGGCCCCCACTCCTTGGCCACTCCCCGCTGCAAATCCCGGCATGTCTGACCCTCCTCCAGCGAGCAGAGATGCTGGTCTCTGTCCCACCTCAGGAATCTCACCACCTTCAAGAGCCTCTGTCCTCGCTGCCCCAGGGGCTCATCCCATAGCAGAGCTCCTCTGGTCAGATGGGGCCGGGGAGGTGTTCCCATCACAGGCACGTCTGCTGGGAAACACAAGTCTCAGGTCCCTTGTGACAGTGCCAACATTGCTGCTTTCCATTGAGGCAGGAAATAAAAACAGAATAACTAGGCATTTTGGAAGAGGTCAGATGAATGGGGAGATGCAGAAGGGCCTAGGGTTAGAGCTGCTGGAGATACTGCAGAAGACCCAGCAGGGGGCTTCTGGGAGGGGCCCCTGCACACATCACGAGCACTTCCCAAACTGGCTTCCCTGGAAGAAAGACTTTGCAGTCCAATGAATGAGTTGAGGAAACACATTGCTTCTTCCCGCACCTGCCCTGGCAGTCCCCCAAGGCTCTGACAAGTCCTGCAGTCAAGGCGCCCGTGGAATCTGGTTTCGCTTAGCCTCTCCCAAACTGCTTTTGACCGTGGAGTACTTCTGGTTTTGTTTTATATCTACAGAGGAAAACCCTGCAGAGAATTCTCTGGAAGTTACTGCTCTAAGGGTTCCCCAAGGTGTCTTCTCCCTAGTTTCTGGCTGGTCCAGGATGAGGGGGGTGAGGGCTCAGTTTCTCATCCCACCCCTGCTGTGGAGAGGGGGCAGGTGACGCCAACCTTTCTTGCCAGGGCCTCCAAGCAGCCTAGAAGCCAGGGGGAGGGTGCTGTGTGTGAGGGGACCCCATTCTGGGGGGGTCTGAAGGTGTGAGGGAGAGTGTCTGGCCCCCAAGCTGGAGCAGGGGTCTTTGACACCCCACCCTTCACACACACCTGGCAACCTGTGCCCACACATTCTTTAGCCTCTGACAAGGGAGCCCGCGCTCCGTCCAGGATTTGGGGAGGGCCTGGGAGGGAGGCCTCTTTCCCATCCCTCCGTCCAAGTGCCCCCCAGCCTCTGCACAACTGTTCAGGTGCTGGAATATAACAGACCAGCACAATAAACCTTTATCCAGGCCTGAGCAGCACTGGTTTTCTGGGGGTGGGAAGAATGAGTCCGCTGGGCGGTGGGGGGGCATTTTCCCTGGGCTGTTCCGTAGGGGGCGGGGGGAAGCTTTCTGGGGGGGGATCGCATCAGCCCGGGCCCAGGGGCTGGATGCGCGGAAGGGTGTGGGAGCAGAGGAGGGGACGGAGGCCCTGTGGGAACAGGGGCCAGAGCTTGTGCCCAGCAGCCCTGGGCTCTTGGCCACAGAGGCAGTGGCCGCAGGTGCCTTGGCTGCTCTCAGGGTTCTGATGGAGGACCAGTCACCTCTCCATTTCCCCCAGGAGAAGGGGGCCGTGGAGGGGCCTGGGGCTGAGGTTTTAGGTCCTCTCCTTACTGCAGAAGAGCGGAGGGCCCTCTGGGTCTCAGGGGACAAGGCCACACTCGCCGCACCCTTGGCCGGCGGCGCCTGGGGTTGAAAGCAGCCCCCGCCTTTGTCTCCTCGCCCACCAGGCTCCTCCTTGCCTTTGATGAGAAATTCCTGTGGCCATGGCTCCCCTCTCCTTGCTGGGGCTGCCAGCTGGAAGCCAGATGCAGCTGAGCTCGGTGCACGTGCGGGATCCCTGGGGTGATGGGGGCAGGGAGGCCATCCTCCCTGCAGCCCCTCTCCTCCGCCGACCCCACGTCCATCCGGAGGGGGCTGGGGTTTGGGTTTCATAACGTACAATGGCCACTGTCTTGCTCAGTGGGGAAGGAGGGGAGGGCCCTCCTCCCTCTCTCAGCCCAGACAGGCTCCCGCCCAAGAATGTAGGGAGAATTGAAGTACAAACACTGAATACCAAGATGCTGTGTGGCTGGGAGCAAGTCACTCAGCCTCTCTGGGTGTGACGAGCTCTCTCCTTGCTCCTGAGCACCTGCGGGGTCCAGGCGCTGGAGCGTGGCTGGGACGTGCGTGGAGCTTCCTCTTGTCGGGCAGGACCCAGGTAAGACGGCAGCAGACACTGGAGATCCCCAGGGAGCAGGCAGGGATGGGTCTCCTGATGAGCAGCAGCCTGGCCCTTGGCTCCCCGTTAGAATCCGCTGGGCCCTTCAGAGTTCATGGACTGTGTGGTTTTAGCCACAGCCTGTTTTCCCAGGGACTGCAGGGGAAGGTTAAGGACGGGGTTGGAACCTGAGTGCAGAAGTCGTGCTCTCCCTCACCTCTGAGCTTTTACAGCTACTCTTCCCTCTGCCTAAGACACTCTTCCACCCTTTTTTTGCCTTATTAACTTTCATGTGTTTGTTTTCTGGCCATGCAGCACAGCATGCGGGAGCTTAGTTCCCTGACCAGGGATTGAACCTGTGCACCCTGCAGTGAAATCTCAGAGTCCCACTCACAGGACCACCAGGGAATTCCCATGAACTCTCACAGTTTAGCTTCTGCCTCAGACGTCCCCTCCTCCGGGGAGTCTTCCCTGACTGTAGCGTCTCTTCGGCAGTCCCCTGGTCTCAAGGATGCTACTAATGGCTTGCATATCCTGAAGGAGTATCTGTTAGGTGCCGGGCACCACTCTAAGCAGCAGACACCATCAACACGTGGCAACCTTATGAGGTAGGCAGTGTGGCTATGCCCACGTCACAGCTGGAGAAGCGAGGTCCAGAGAGCAGAAGTCAGCTGCCCAGATCACACGGCCAGGATTCCAGTCCTGCAGTCTGGTTCCGGCATCTGAGTTCTCGCCGGGCTCTACACTCTTTTGATGAATAAATGAGAGACTGAATGAAGGACGCCCGTCGGGAGGGACAGCAGGCCCCCCGACCTTCAGAGCTCTGTGCTCCCCCACTCTGCCCCAGTGTCTGTGACGGGGTCACCCAGGAGGGGCCTTTTCGGGGCAGACATCTGGCCAGTGTCAGTGGGGAGTGGGCCCCGGAGGGAGGCCTGTAGGAGAATTGAAGTACAAACACTGAATACCAAGATGCTGTGTGGCTGGGAGCAAGTCTCTCAGCCTCTCTGGGTGTGACGAGCTCTCTCCTTGCTCCTGAGCACCTGCGGGTCCAGGCGCTGGAGCGTGGCTGGGACGTGCGTGGAGCTTCCTCTTGTCGGGCAGGACCCAGGTAAGACGGCAGCAGACACTGGAGATCCCCAGGGAGCAGGCAGGGATGGGTCTCCTGATGAGCAGCAGCCTGGCCCTTGGCTCCCCGTTAGAATCCGCTGGGCCCTTCAGAGTTCATGGACTGTGTGGTTTTAGCCACAGCCTGTTTTCCCAGGGACTGCAGGGGAAGGTTAAGGACGGGGTTGGAACCTGAGTGCAGAAGTCGTGCTCTCCCTCACCTCTGAGCTTTTACAGCTACTCTTCCCTCTGCCTAAGACACTCTTCCACCCTTTTTTTGCCTTATTAACTTTCATGTGTTTGTTTTCTGGCCATGCAGCACAGCATGCGGGAGCTTAGTTCCCTGACCAGGGATTGAACCTGTGCACCCTGCAGTGAAATCTCAGAGTCCCACTCACAGGACCACCAGGGAATTCCCATGAACTCTCACAGTTTAGCTTCTGCCTCAGACGTCCCCTCCTCCGGGGAGTCTTCCCTGACTGTAGCGTCTCTTGGCAGCCCCCTGGCCTCAAGGATGCTACTAATGGCTTGCATATCCTGAAGGAGTATCTGTTAGGTGCCGGGCACCACTCTAAGCAGCAGACACCATCAACACGTGGCAACCTTATGAGGTAGGCAGTGTGGCTATGCCCACGTCACAGCTGGAGAAGCGAGGTCCAGAGAGCAGAAGTCAGCTGCCCAGATCACACGGCCAGGATTCCAGTCCTGCAGTCTGGTTCCGGCATCTGAGTTCTCGCCGGGCTCTACACTCTTTTGATGAATAAATGAGAGACTGAATGAAGGACGCCCGTCGGGAGGGACAGCAGGCCCCCCGACCTTCAGAGCTCTGTGCTCCCCCACTCTGCCCCAGTGTCTGTGACGGGGTCACCCAGGAGGGGCCTTTTCGGGGCAGACATCTGGCCAGTGTCAGTGGGGAGTGGGCCCCGGAGGGAGGCCGTGGTGGGGGCATGTGTGGGGAGGGGAAACGGAGGGCAAAGAGCATGCTTCAGGGGAGTGGGGGTGAGGGTTCCAGTGTTCCCAGGGACCCCCGTATCTGCCAGGGCAGGAAAAGGCCCCCACTGTCCTGGGTCTTGCAAAACCACGCAGCTGCCCGCAGCCTGGAGTCCGTCCCGGGGCCATTGAGGGGGAGGGGGAGCAAAGCCTCCCGTGGGCATGGGGCTTCTGGTGACATGTGGTGGGGGTGCTGAAGAGCCCCCTTTCCCATGTCCTGCCTGGCTGTGACCTCCTGGCAGGCTGGCCATGCCTCTGGCTAGGGTCTTGTCCAGCTTGAAGATAGCAGGGACAGAAGCCACGCCTCCCAGGCTGCTCTGTGCTGGGCACACCCGCTTTACCCACTCTGGGGTGCTCAGAGCGGTCTGGGCTCTGGGGCGAGACCATCTGAGTCCGTGTCAGTGCCACACGCACTCTCATGGCTGTGTGGCCTGAGGTGAGTTGCCTCGCCTCTCTGGGCCTCTGTGGTGAAGAGAAGATGAAGCTGCCCCGGCTGGCAGGGTTTTCTACCTGCACAGCGGGATTGCCTGGGAGATTCTGAAAATCCTAACTCCTGGTCCCCACCCAGACCAGAGAAGTCACCGTGTTGGAGGGGCAGCCAGGCAGCTGTCACAGCCAGGATGCCAAGTCCACGAGGAGACGGGCGTGGGGGGCAGTCTGTGCTCCACGGACTCCCCAGCACTCAACATGGTGCCTGGCACATAGCAAGGGCTGTGTGTGTACATGCGTGTAAGGCAAAGGAAACACGGTGCCTGCACAGCCATAAGCACATCTAACCCTCCTACACTCTCCACGGAGAGAGGAGCCATCATTGCTCCCATTTTGCAGATGAGAAAACTGAGGCTTAGTGGGCTGTAGTGACTTGCCTGAGGTCACACGGCAGGGTCACACAGCTGGTCTTCAAGCCCAAGTCTGTCTGCCTCCTCAGGCTGAACTCTTTAGTGCTGAGCTTCCCACTTCATTTTAGAACCTCGGGGTCCAAAGGCAGAGCCCCTCCACTGAGGGTTGGTGGGCAAGAGTGTTTTATATCCGTTGTGTTTCATCTTGGGTCCCTCTTCCTTGTTCTGAACTCACTCCGCCTCCCGGGATGGTGACAGGGACTGCCAAATGCCTGTCTTTGTTTTCATTCATAGACATTTGGAATCTTCCAGTTTTCCTTGCCTGGGATTAATTAACCCTCTGTGTTCCGAGGCTTCCACGGAGTTCCACCAGGGCTTCCCTGGTGGCTCAGATGGTAAAGAATCCACCAGCATTGCACAAGACCTGGGTTTGATCCCTGGGTTAGAAGATCTCCTGGAGAAGGGAAAAGCTACCTACTCCACTCTTCTTGCCTGGAGAATTCCATGACTTCTTCCTGGGTTGCAAAGAGTCAGACATGACTGAGCGACTGGACTTTTTTTCTCTTGAATTCCGAGGTGGCCCAGAAGTGAGTAGCAGGCTCCCAGATCTTTTGTTTTTCCAACCACAATTCTTTAATGGGCACCTGCTGTGTGCCAGGTATTGGGGAGGAACTGTTAGCAAAACAGATCTGAGGCTTCGTTCTAGCAGAGGAGATGAAACTTCATCAAAGAATCTTCCAGATGCAGTCACAATGATTAGTAGCAGAAATAGCCACCGTTTATAAGTGGACTGCTACGTGTGGGTCTGGCATTTTACCCATATTACTTTTTACAGTTTTGCAGAGGTGTAATTGACACACAATAAAATGCACACATTCACGGGTGCGATGTGATAACTTTGGCGAGTGTAAAGCCATCACTACAGTTAATATAATGGATCTACCCTCCACCCTTTGTAATCTCTCCTTACTGTTCCCCCACCCCTGGTCCCCAGGCAACTATTGATCTACTTTCTGTCACTACGAATCATTTTATTTTCTGGAATTTTGTATAAATGGAACCATGCAGTGTGTACTCCTTTTTTCGTGTGGCTTCTTTCAGCATAAATATTTTGAGATTTATTCACGTTATTATATCTCCCAATATTTCACACTTTTTAAAATTGCTAAGTAGTATTCCCTTGTGGGCTTCCAGGTGGCTGTCTGCCTCCTCAGGCTGAACTCTTTAGTGCTGAGCTTCCCACTTCATTTTAGAACCTCGGGGTCCAAAGGCAGAGCCCCTCCACTGAGGGTTGGTGGGCAAGAGTGTTTTATATCCGTTGTGTTTCATCTTGGGTCCCTCTTCCTTGTTCTGAACTCACTCCGCCTCCCGGGATGGTGACAGGGACTGCCAAATGCCTGTCTTTGTTTTCATTCATAGACATTTGGAATCTTCCAGTTTTCCTTGCCTGGGATTAATTAACCCTCTGTGTTCCGAGGCTTCCACGGAGTTCCACCAGGGCTTCCTGGTGGCTCAGATGGTAAAGAATCCACCAGCATTGCACAAGACCTGGGTTTGATCCCTGGGTTAGAAGATCTCCTGGAGAAGGGAAAAGCTACCTACTCCACTCTTCTTGCCTGGAGAATTCCATGACTTCTTCCTGGGTTGCAAAGAGTCAGACATGACTGAGCGACTGGACTTTTTTTCTCTTGAATTCCGAGGTGGCCCAGAAGTGAGTAGCAGGCTCCCAGATCTTTTGTTTTTCCAACCACAATTCTTTAATGGGCACCTGCTGTGTGCCAGGTATTGGGGAGGAACTGTTAGCAAAACAGATCTGAGGCTTCGTTCTAGCAGAGGAGATGAAACTTCATCAAAGAATCTTCCAGATGCAGTCACAATGATTAGTAGCAGAAATAGCCACCGTTTATAAGTGGACTGCTACGTGTGGGTCTGGCATTTTACCCATATTACTTTTACAGTTTTGCAGAGGTGTAATTGACACACAATAAAATGCACACATTCACGGGTGCGATGTGATAACTTTGGCGAGTGTAAAGCCATCACTACAGTTAATATAATGGATCTACCCTCCACCCTTTGTAATCTCTCCTTACTGTTCCCCCACCCCTGGTCCCCAGGCAACTATTGATCTACTTTCTGTCACTACGAATCATTTTATTTTCTGGAATT
This sequence comes from Tragulus kanchil, assembly GCA_022376925.1. Classification (NCBI taxonomy): domain Eukaryota; kingdom Metazoa; phylum Chordata; class Mammalia; order Artiodactyla; family Tragulidae; genus Tragulus; species Tragulus kanchil. The sequence continues at coordinate 199,900,363 of JAIOJX010000025.1, read as the reverse complement.
TTGTATAAATGGAACCATGCAGTGTGTACTCCTTTTTTCGTGTGGCTTCTTTCAGCATAAATATTTTGAGATTTATTCACGTTATTATATCTCCCAATATTTCACACTTTTTAAAATTGCTAAGTAGTATTCCCTTGTGGGCTTTCCAGATGGCGCAATGGTAAAGAATTCGCCTGCTAATGCAAGAGATGCAAGGGACATGGGTTTGATCCCTGGGTCAGGAAGATCCTCTGGAGGAGGCAATGCCAACCCACTCCAGTATTCTTGTCTGGAAAATCCCATGGACAGAGGAGCCTGGCAGGCTACAGTCCATGAGGTTGCAACGAGTCGGAAATAACTGAACACGCACACACACACGGACACATGTGCACAGCATTCCGTCGTATAAATGCATGAAAATGTATCCGTTCACCTGCTGATGGATGTTTGGGTAGTTTCCAGCTTTTGGCTATGACAAAAAAAGCTATGAAGTACTGATATTGTTTTTTTTTTTTTTGAAAGATTTATTTATTTATTTATTTGGGTGGGGGTGGGGTGGTGAGGGAGGGGAGCAGGCGGGCCACTTCTATTGGTCTTTCATTTGTCCATTTTCATCCGTCTTTGTTCTTTGGCTCCTGTGGGCCTCCCATCGCGGTGGCCTCAGTTATCGCAGAGCACCAGCTCTGGGCGCATGCGCCCCAGAGCTCTGGCTCGGCAACTGGACACGTGGGTCCAGCCGCTCTGCGGCACGTGGGATCTTCCCAGGCCAGGAATCAAACCGGCGCCCCTTGCACTGCAAGGCGGTGTCGTTACCCACTGGACCACCAGGGAAGCCCCTGATATTGTTTTATCTCTCTCTCCCAATTTTTTTTTTTTTTTAAGATTTATTTATTTATTTGGGGGGGGGGGGGGGTTGGGGGGGGAGGGGAGCAGGTGGGCCACTTCTATTGGTCTTTCATTTGTCCATTTTCATCCGTCTTTGTTCTTTGGCTCCTGTGGGCCTCCCATCGCGGTGGCCTCAGTTATCGCAGAGCACCAGCTCTGGGCGCATGCGCCCCAGAGCTCTGGCTCGGCAACTGGACACGTGGGTCCAGCCGCTCTGCGGCACGTGGGATCTTCCCAGGCCAGGAATCAAACCGGCGCCCCTTGCACTGCAAGGCGGTGTCGTTACCCACTGGACCACCAGGGAAGCCCCTGATATTGTTTTATCTCTCTCTCCCAATTTTTTTTTTTTTTTAAGATTTATTTATTTATTTGGGTGGGGGTGGGGTGGGGAGGGAGGGAGCAGGTGGGCCACTTCTATTGGTCTTTCATTTGTCCATTTTTCATCCGTCTTTGTTCTCTGGCTCCTGTGGGCCTTCCATCGCGGTGGCGTCTGTCGTTGCAGAGCACCGGCTCTGGGCGCATGTGCTCCAGAGCTCCGGCTCGGTAATTGGACACATCGGTCCAGCCGCTCTGCGGCACGTGGGATCTTCCCAGGCCAGGGATCAAACCGGCGCCCCCTGCACTGCAAGGCGGTGTCCTTACCCACTGGACCACCGGGGAAGCCCCCTCCCAATCTTTTTAATGAGATGATCATTAGGGCTTCCTATTTTCCAGGTGAGAAAAATGGAGACTCAGAGAGATCAGGTCACTTGTCCAAGGTCACACAGTCAATAGTTGGCGTATGGACCCTTAAAGAGTGAGAATGTTGGAGCTAAGTGACTTGAGGGAATTTCTAAGATTCAGAGAGACTCAGACCAGCCCCTTGTTTTATCCTCGGGCATCTGAGGACCAGACGGGCTGGGTCTCGTCCAGGGTTGGGTGAGAGTCGTGGCTCCGCTGGCCAGTCTTGCTCTGTATCCGGCTCCGCTCCTCTTTATCCTGGCTCTTCATCGGGTTTGGGGAAAGGACCTGTCTGGAGGGGACAGGGATTTGTCATTTTTTTCAGGAGGTTTTAGTGTCAGGATTCCTCTGGCTGCTCAGAAATAGCAGGAAGGATTTGGTGCTGGCTCCAGGGCCCAGGAGGTCCCCCCGGCTGCTGCCCCTCCCCAGGCGGGTGCAGGGTTTATGGAGGCAGCTGCAAAGTATAAAATAGCTCTGCTTGTAAATCTGCTCTTGCCAGGGCCCCTGAGGCCTGGGGTGTCCGTGATGCCTGTCGGGGCCCTGCAGGGACCCCCGAGGGTGCCTGGAAGGCTGCAGGATCCAGGTCTAGGGTGGCCGCCTGTGGCCTCTCCCTTAGGGTTTGGGGAGCTGGACGCAGCTGCAGAGGCTGGAGCGTAAAAGAGCAGGATTGTCCAAGCCGGGCTGGTGACAGGGAGGGAGGAGGAGGTAGTTAGTGGGCACGGAAATAAGGGACCAGGAGACCTATCAGGGTCCTCCTGACTGCGTGACTTGGGCATATCAACTTTTGAACTATGGGTTCCTCACTGGTAAAGCTGGGGCCACAGGACCTTTCCCTGTCTCCCCAGAATGCTTTGAGGTTAATAGATGTGAATACACTTTCCACTGTGCACGGCAGGGCAGCCCGGTGGTTAGGGATTCAGATGACCTGGGTTGGAATCTGCATTCTGCTGCCTCTCAGCTGTGTGGTCTTGGGCAAGTCTCCTAACCTCTCTGAGCCTGAATGAGTTTCCTTGTCTGTGAAGCAGGACCTTGAGGGGTTGGTGGGAGCTGAGCTCATTTCCGTGGAACAAGACCCCTTTGAGTGCTCAGTGAAGGTTTAAACTGTGACGTGCAGGGCCTCACGAAAAGAAAACAGGAAAACTTCTGTCTGAATCTCTGGCAGTTCTAGGAGTCATCTCTTTTTTTCGGGTCTAGGTTTAAAAGCTTCAGGATCCTACGATCAGTGATTTTAGATGCTTGGAAGTTTAGAGTCTAAACACCTATTCTTGGGACAGGGCAGAGGGTCCTAGAAGGACTGGGGCGCTCAGGACACTGCCAGCAGCCAGGAAAGGCCTGTGAACTTCAGGAAGGTGCGTGACGGATGCGGCCAGAGACGGAGGCAGGCTGCCATGGCCTTCTGGGGAGTGAAAAGTCACCCACATCCCATGTGCCCCTCTGCAGGGGATTGGCGCCCTGTGGGGGTCAAGGGTCACGTGGCAGCTGTTCCCTGTCTCCCTCTGGGGCATGGCGACCCCAGCCAGGACTTGGATACTGTCTGGAAGGCATGGCTGGAGACGCGGCCGTCAGCACGGGCTGGGAGTTCAGGGACTCGGGGGCAGGTGCCAGGGCTATTTCTGGGGGGCTAGAGAGGTAAGGTGGATCCAGTGGGATTAACTGCCATGTGGCCTGGAATCTCTCTCCTCCCCGTTCTGCAGTGTACCCACGTATAAAACAAACCAAACGCTGAGACTGGCCAGACATTCCTCCAGGCCCCGTGGGGGAAGGGCAGAAGGTGTCTGCACCCCTGAGAGGCTGGGGTTCCAATCCCCGTGTTTGAATCCCACTTCTAGGCTGTGCGACCTTGGGCATCTTCTGCTCTCTCTCAGCATTTCACCCGTGAAGCCACGGGTCCTGCCCTCTTGTGAGGTTCAGGCGAGAAAATGTTCCTTCAGCACATGGCCCATGTGGGGAGGCCCCAGATCTTTCCCCTGCACCTTCCTAAGGGTTGAGATCCCACCACAGGGGGCGCTTCTGTCACTTCCTCAGCACCCATTGTGTAGCAAGCATGGCCCTGAACACTTTCTACACACCGGGTCCTCACAAAGCTGAGGGCGGAATGAGTATTATCCATCTTCCACGGAGAGAGGCATGAAGCCCAGCGAGGCCAAGAGACTCACCCAAGGTCACACATTCAGAAAGAACCTGAGCCAGGTTTTACTGAAGTGTATAAAACTGTGACGTGCAGGGCCTCACGAAGAAAACAGGAAAACTTCTGTCTGAATCTCTGGCAGTTCTAGGAGTCATCTCTTTTTTTCGGGTCTAGGTTTAAAAGCTTCAGGATCCTACGATCAGTGATTTTAGATGCTTGGAAGTTTAGAGTCTAAACACCTATTCTTGGGACAGGGCAGAGGGTCCTAGAAGGACTGGGGCGCTCAGGACACTGCCAGCAGCCAGGAAAGGCCTGTGAACTTCAGGAAGGTGCGTGACGGATGCGGCCAGAGACGGAGGCAGGCTGCCATGGCCTTCTGGGGAGTGAAAAGTCACCCACATCCCATGTGCCCCTCTGCAGGGGATTGGCGCCCTGTGGGGGTCAAGGGTCACGTGGCAGCTGTTCCCTGTCTCCCTCTGGGGCATGGCGACCCCAGCCAGGACTTGGATACTGTCTGGAAGGCATGGCTGGAGACGCCGCCGTCAGCACGGGCTGGGAGTTCAGGGACTCGGGGGCAGGTGCCAGGGCTATTTCTGGGGGGCTAGAGAGGTAAGGTGGATCCAGTGGGATTAACTGCCATGTGGCCTGGAATCTCTCTCCTCCCCGTTCTGCAGTGTACCCACGTATAAAACAAACCAAACGCTGAGACTGGCCAGACATTCCTCCAGGCCCCGTGGGGGAAGGGCAGAAGGTGTCTGCACCCCTGAGAGGCTGGGGTTCCAATCCCCGTGTTTGAATCCCACTTCTAGGCTGTGCGACCTTGGGCATCTTCTGCTCTCTCTCAGCATTTCACCCGTGAAGCCACGGGTCCTGCCCTCTTGTGAGGTTCAGGCGAGAAAATGTTCCTTCAGCACATGGCCCATGTGGGGAGGCCCCAGATCTTTCCCCTGCACCTTCCTAAGGGTTGAGATCCCACCACAGGGGGCGCTTCTGTCACTTCCTCAGCACCCATTGTGTAGCAAGCATGGCCCTGAACACTTTCTACACACCGGGTCCTCACAAAGCTGAGGGCGGAATGAGTATTATCCATCTTCCACGGAGAGAGGCATGAAGCCCAGAGAGGCCAAGAGACTCACCCAAGGTCACACAGTCAGAAAGAACCTGAGCCAGGTTTTGAACCTCCTGGCTTGTTGGGATCCCATGAGTGCATGCTAAGTTGCTTCAGTCATGCCAGGACTCTGACCGCATGGACTGTCGCCCACCAGGCTCCTCTGTCCATGGAACTCTCTAGGCAAGAACACTGGCATGAGTTACCATTCCCTTCACCAGTAGTGCTACCTGGGAGGTCCCAGGTTCCCACTGTGTGTTAGTCATTCGGTCATGTCATACTCTTTCCAACCCATGGACTATGGCCCGCCAGGCTCCTCTGTCCATAGGATTCTCCAGGCAAGAACACTGGAGTGGGTGGCCACGCCCTCCTCCTGGGATCCCATCAGTAGTGTTCGAGCCACAGCTCCAGGCGACCTGCAGGCCTACTCATGAATGAATGGATGAGTGCCTGAATGTAGAATAATGGGGTTGATGAAGGCCTGAGGCCAATGTGTCCAGATTTTCCTTGTGACCCCACAGCTCAGCTGGGGTGTCCTCACAACTAGCTGCTGGTGCAGCGTCCCTGGGGCTGGAGAAATGGACAGGCAGCAAAGAGGGCTTTGACGACACCCTGGGATCAGGCCCCGCCTACGGGCAGAGGGCAGCTGCGCATGGCTGGCCTTGGGGGTGGGCCCTGGGGGAGCGGAGCTTGGCGGCCTGCGCAGGGCCCGGCTCCAGGTGCCACAGGCGCACTGAAGCGGCCTGTGAAGACACATGGCCAGGAAACGACCAGGCCAGTCTGTCAGACTCAACCAGTGTTTTGCTTTGGCCCGGGACTCTGCACGGGTCAATGCTGAGAGTCCGCCGCACCCGGCGCTTTGCCTGTGGGGTGCTCCGGAGACGTGAACGTGGAGGTGGGGCCCAAGACTGGCTCTGACCCTGGGTCGGGGCCCCGGGTGGAGGTCTGGCTCTGCCGCTTTCCCCTTTGCCCCCAGGGTTACCCACGGGGTCGTCACTTCCTCAGCACCCATTGTGTAGCAAGCATGGCCCTGAACACTTTCTACACACCGGGTCCTCACAAAGCTGAGGGCGGAATGAGTATTATCCATCTTCCACGGAGAGAGGCATGAAGCCCAGAGAGGCCAAGAGACTCACCCAAGGTCACACAGTCAGAAAGAACCTGAGCCAGGTTTTGAACCTCCTGGCTTGTTGGGATCCCATGAGTGCATGCTAAGTTGCTTCAGTCATGCCAGGACTCTGACCGCATGGACTGTCGCCCACCAGGCTCCTCTGTCCATGGAACTCTCTAGGCAAGAACACTGGCATGAGTTACCATTCCCTTCACCAGTAGTGCTACCTGGGAGGTCCCAGGTTCCCACTGTGTGTTAGTCATTCGGTCATGTCATACTCTTTCCAACCCATGGACTATGGCCCGCCAGGCTCCTCTGTCCATAGGATTCTCCAGGCAAGAACACTGGAGTGGGTGGCCACGCCCTCCTCCTGGGATCCCATCAGTAGTGTTCGAGCCACAGCTCCAGGCGACCTGCAGGCCTACTCATGAATGAATGGATGAGTGCCTGAATGTAGAATAATGGGGTTGATGAAGGCCTGAGGCCAATGTGTCCAGATTTTCCTTGTGACCCCACAGCTCAGCTGGGGTGTCCTCACAACTAGCTGCTGGTGCAGCGTCCCTGGGGCTGGAGAAATGGACAGGCAGCAAAGAGGGCTTTGACGACACCCTGGGATCAGGCCCCGCCTACGGGCAGAGGGCAGCTGCGCATGGCTGGCCTTGGGGGTGGGCCCTGGGGGAGCGGAGCTTGGCGGCCTGCGCAGGGCCCGGCTCCAGGTGCCACAGGGCGCACTGAAGCGGCCTGTGAAGACACATGGCCAGGAAACGACCAGGCCAGTCTGTCAGACTCCAACCAGTGTTTTGCTTTGGCCCGGGACTCTGCACGGGGTCAACGCTGAGAGTCCGCCGCACCCGGCGCTTTGCCTGTGGCCCCAGGCGCTCCGGAGACGTGAACGTGGAGGTGGGGGCCCAAGACTGGCTCTGACCCTGGGTCGGGGGCCCCGGGGTGGAGGTCTGGCTCTGCCGCCTTCCCAGTTTTGCTGCCTGAGGAGCCACTCCCTTTTTCTGGACCTGGGGTGCCTCTCCCACAAAGGAAAGGAGGAGGCTTGATCTTGATCTCAGCCAGCTGGTGGGCCTTGAACTGTTTCCCTGCGAGGTGTGATTGTCAGCAGCTGGGGCCAGGGCTGCAGGACGCCATTTTCCTTGCAGGAATAAAGAGTCGCTCAGTTGGTGGATGAGAAGATCTTGGGAGAACCTGGCGTTTTTACCCCCTGGAACACAGGGTGGGAGAGCAACTGCTTCCCACCTTAAGAGACCCCTGGAGGAAGTGTCCCTGCTTATCTGACCGCCTTTCCAGCATCCGAGCAAACCCTCACCCAAGGTAAGTTGGATGAACTCGGCTCCAAAGCTGGGAGGACTCGCTGGGAGGACCAGGCCAGCCATGGAGGAGCCCGTTAGAAACTCTTGTGGATTTTTCCCGTGGCCTCTCACAAGATACGCACATCTCGGTCTGTGTTTGGATCTGATCTCCGCGCTATCTGGTTTCGAGTGGAGAGAGAGAGGGGGGAAGGGTGTTGGAGGGGTGCGTGGCAGCATCTACCAAGTATGTCCCTGTTGTTTGGCCCAGAGATTCTTTTCTGGAAGGTGCTCCAGAAACACCTATGCACGGGCCCTGAGATGGGCCTATGAGGATGCTAGTGCCAGTGTCGTTGTGGACACATGGGAAAAGGGGCAACGAGGTACCTGCCTGTGGCTCTGTGCCCAGGGCTGCGGGAGGTTCAAGGAGACGGTGGTCTGGTTGAGTGAGAAGATATTCAGAGAGCATTCACTGCTGGGAGAAAAGTCTGGGCATAAGTTCTTGTGACTATTTCCCAATTTCTTTTTCACATAAACAGTTTCACACAAAAGGTCACTGTGAAGTCGGTTCCGTCGGCTTCATGGAACCAGTGAGGACAGCAGCCCTGCTCAGTGGATTGTTTTTTAAAATTTTTTATAGTTTTTTGGGTTTTTTTTTTGCCAGTTCTATTGGTCTCTCATTTATTTATTTTCATCCATCTTTGTTCTTTGGCTCGTGTGTGGGCCTCCTATCGCAGTGGCCTCTGTCGTCGCAGAGCGCCAGCTCTGGGTGCATGCGCTCCAGAGCTCCGGCTCCGTCATTGGACACATGGGTCCAGCCGCTCCGCGGCACGTGGGATCTTCCCAGGCCAGGGATGGAACCGGCGCCCCTTGCACTGCAAGGCGGTGTCCTTACCCACTGGACCACCAGGGGAAGCCCTCAGTGGATTGTTGAGGGACACGGTACCCCAGGGACTTGGGGACTTGTCACCCCGCAGGTGAGCCGGGGAGCGGGCTCGGGTCCTGGGTCTGGCTGCCTCCTCCCGTGGTCTGTCTTACGTGAGGGGAAGGGCAGCCCTGAGGTGGTGGACTCTCGCCTGTTGGGTGTGTGAGGCCAGATTTCCGGCACCTGGGCGTCGGGCTCCCCTAGAATGGAGCCAGTTGAGGGTGCCTCCAGGTCAGGTGTCGGGGCAGAGCGGGCCCTGGGCAAGCTCGAGACGGGTCAGAGCTGGAGGGCCCTGTGTCCTCACACATGTGGCAGGCCGCCTGCCTGGAGGTGTCTTTGGAGACACCGGGTCCGGCTGGGGGGCCCTGCCAAGGCAAGGGTACAAGCCGCGTGTTTTCAAAGGTGTTTCCAGATGACTTTTCCAAACTCAGCCCCTAGCTTCCATCGCCATCCTGGTCTAAGAGTGGCTCTGTTTCCCCACTCTCTCGCCAGCCCTGTTTGAGTTTCTAACCAAAGAGACGAGAAGGTGCGTGCCATTGCTGTTTCCCCATGGCTCTCTGACGGCCTGTGAGAGAGGGGCTTTTAACTTCCCGGAGTGCCTCTCCTGCCAATCACCTGCTTCTGTTCTTCGTTTCTGTGTGTGTTGATGGATTGGATACCCGCTGGTTTTCAACTTTTCTGAGCCATAGAATCCTCTGTTCGAATAAACGCTTCCTGGGAACCCGGACGCAAGTGGAGTGAAAGCCAAGCTGCTTCCTGGAGGAGGCGGCGGGGTTCCCAGGGGCGCCTCTTTGCCCCTCTTCCCCCTCTTCAGGGGCTCCTAGGGCTCATAGCTTGCAAACAGTTGGTATGGGCCTACCACGCCAGCTGCAAGTGGGGAAACTGAGACCCAAAGCTGCCCAGAAAGGTCGAGGTGGGTCTCCAGGTCAGCGAACTCTGCCGGCAGTCATTCAAGCAGAATGTTGAAGTAGGTGACCCGTCCGTCAGCGACAGGCTCATCGCTGCCTGTCTGTGCCTTTCCCTTCCCTCGTTTCCAGTGTGATGGTAGAGTCGGGGTGACGGTGGAGGTGTCTGTGGTGGAGCGGATGCTGGTGCTGAACATCCTCACTTTGTTCCTGATCTTCCCGGGAGTGCTTCCAGAGTTTTCCCTTGGGCATGCTGTGTGCTGTCGTTTTCTGGTAAATTTGTCTTCAATTTAAGGAAATTCCTTTCTATTCTTAGATTGCCAAGATTTTTGAATTGCAAATGCATAGTGAAGCTTATCAGATGCTTTTCAGTATCTACGAAGATGATGGTGTTTGGGGAGTCGTTTGTTGTGTTCGGTTCTCTTTGCCACCCCCTGGACTGTTGCCCGCCAGGCTCCCCTGTCCATGGGATTTTTCCAGGCAAGAATACTGGAGTGGGCTGCCATTTCCTCCTCCAGGGGACCCTCCCGACCCAGGGATCAAACCCGTATCTCCTGCATTGGCAGGCGGGTTCTTTACCCCTGAGCCACCAGGTGAGATGGCTTGTTTTCCTCACCGTGGGGCCCTGGATGAACACCTCCCTGGGACGGTCCAAATGAACTAATTTTGTCTCAAGCACGGAATTTTGCTCTCTTTCACCCACTTTCTGTCTCTTCTCTCTCTTTACCTAAACACAGACACTTTTCCAGGCCCGGGGAGCTGGACAGTAGAGGAGGGCAAGGCATCAGAATAGAAATGATCTCCCGTGCTTGGTCAGCGCTTTCCGCCTGCCTGACTTCTGCTGCCGTTTCCTGTACTCATCCCGGGGGACCAGCTCCCCCGATCTGATTCCAGACATAGCCCAAGACATTCTGAGGTTGCGTTAAAATGCTGGTGGCAGACAGAAGGGGGAAGGGTCGTTAAGCCTGGCATTCCTCCCCAGGATGCCGGAGGAGGGGGGAGGCCCAGCGGGTGTGTGGCAGGGAGGAATTTGTCCTGGGGGGGTTGCCTCGGGGTGTGGGGAGAAGGGTTGGTTGCTAGGCAGAATCGGCAGAGATGAATCATGTTCTGGCGGGAGCTGGTTATGGGCTAAAATGAGAAGTTATCCAAGGATATGGAATCTTGTTGTTTAAACTGGAAGGGAGTATGGATTCGTCAGGTCCAGTCCCCTCATTCTGCAGACAGAGGAACCACGAATACAGTGAGGAGAAAGGAGAAAGGTTTGGCCCAGAAAGTTAGAAGCGGATCGCGTGCCTCCTAGCTTTTCCAGGGACTGTGGCCAAAATAAGCCTCTGGCACCTCCTCCTGTATTGTATGTGGTTACTGGTCTAGGTAACCAAGATTTCAGGAAATTCCTTTCTATTCTTAGATTGCCAAGATTTTGAATTGCAAATGCATAGTGAAGCTTATCAGATGCTTTTCAGTATCTACGAAGATGATGGTGTTTGGGGAGTCGTTTGTTGTGTTCGGTTCTCTTTGCCACCCCCTGGACTGTTGCCCGCCAGGCTCCCCTGTCCATGGGATTTTTCCAGGCAAGAATACTGGAGTGGGCTGCCATTTCCTCCTCCAGGGGACCCTCCCGACCCAGGGATCAAACCCGTATCTCCCTGCATTGGCAGGCGGGTTCTTCCCCCTGAGCCACCAGGTGAGATGGCTTGTTTTCCTCACCGTGGGGCCCTGGATGAACACCTCCCTGGGACGGTCCAAATGAACTAATTTTGTCTCAAGCACGGAATTTTGCTCTCTTTCACCCACTTTCTGTCTCTTCCCTCTCTTACCTAAACACAGACACTTTTCCAGGCCCGGGGAGCTGGACAGTAGAGGAGGGCAAGGCATCAGAATAGAAATGATCTCCCGTGCTTGGTCAGCGCTTTCCGCCTGCCTGACTTCTGCTGCCGTTTCCTGTACTCATCCCGGGGGACCAGCTCCCCCGATCTGATTCCAGACATAGCCCAAGACATTCTGAGGTTGCGTTAAAATGCTGGTGGCAGACAGAAGGGGGAAGGGTCGTTAAGCCTGGCATTCCTCCCCAGGATGCCGGAGGAGGGGGGAGGCCCAGCGGGTGTGTGGCAGGGAGGAATTTGTCCTGGGGGGGTTGCCTCGGGGTGTGGGGAGAAGGGTTGGTTGCTAGGCAGAATCGGCAGAGATGAATCATGTTCTGGCGGGAGCTGGTTATGGGCTAAAATGAGAAGTTATCCAAGGATATGGAATCTTGTTGTTTAAACTGGAAGGGAGTATGGATTCGTCAGGTCCAGTCCCCTCATTCTGCAGACAGAGGAACCACGAATACAGTGAGGGAGAAAGGAGAAAGGTTTGGCCCAGAAAGTTAGAAGCGGATCGCGTGCCTCCTAGCTTTTTCCAGGGACTGTGGCCAAAATAAGCCTCTGGCACCTCCTCCTGTATTGTATGTGGTTACTGGTCTAGGTAACCAAGATTTCATGGTGAATCCCTGGAGTTGCTCTCTCTGAGCAAGAGAAATTCAGAGCATGGCTGTCTGAGTCAAATATGGCCAAGGGAGTGGGGGAGGCAAAAGGGGGACAGGCAGAGCCTTGGAGACCAGAGAGATGTTCAGTAGGAAGTTGTTGCCTGGTTTTCATCAGGGGCGTGATCCCCTTCCTGACTGCTCCTCCTGCCCCGTGGTGCCTGCTTTTAACGCTTATTTCATCCTATGGATCCTTTGCATGAATGAACATTTAGTAAGTCCCTACCATGCGCCCGGCTCTTGTGGGCATTTCGTCCATGTGGTCTCATTTCACCCTGCAGCAGCCTGTCTCAGGCTGACCATTGGAGGAGGACAGATGGGAGAGTTCCATGCTTGCCCATGGCTGCTCTCTGGAGACCCTCTGCTTGGTCAGTTCAGCCAGAAAAGGACCAGCCGCACCAGCAGCTTGTCCTTTGGTTCGACTCCTGAAGAAAAAGAATGGGAGAGGTCGAGAGGAGACTCAGATCCCGGCGGCCGCCCAAGAGGGCTTGCCAGGAAGCAGGGCCACGCTGGCCCTAGCCTTTGGGGTTGGAATGGATGAGCGCCCACGGGAAGGGAGGTGGTCCCCAGGGACTGTGCTATGGTGGGAAAATGAGCGAGAATCCAGAGTCAGAGGGCAAATGGGACAGTGTGAGAAGCTCCCAAAAAGCTCTTTGCCCCCAGCTAGTAAGCCCAGCAGATGCCTGGAATTCCACCAGTGATTTGCTTGGTGATGGTAAGCGTTGCATTTGGCGCCTCTTGTAAGAACAAATCTCCTTTGGAGAAAAGAGTGAGAAGATGAAGTCTCAAGCACAACATGGTGATCATATTTAGAGTTCGTAAGTTGTAGGGGCCAGATGCTGAACAATTCTGAGGGGTCATCAGGTTTAGCGCTGCCCGTGGGGTCAGTGGAGACTTTGTTGGGGCTACCTTGCCACCCATCTTCTCCCTCTGCTCATGCCTGCTTTCCTAGCCAGCCTTCCACCAGAACCCTCCTGTGGAGACAGGCTGTGTGTTAACTCTGCCTGAGGGTCAGCTCTCTGGGGCAGTGGGCCTGTCATAATGAAGCTGGTGAGGATGGTTATAAAGTTGGTGATGATGACAGGGATATGATGGTGTTGGAGGTGGTGCTGTTGATACTGGTGAAGATGCCAGAGGTGATGACGGTGGGTGTGTCAGTCTGCCCAGGCTGCTGTGACAGACACCACAGACAGCATGGCTTCAACAACAGACATGGATGTTCTCACCGTTCTGGAAAATCCAAGATCAGGCTTCCCAGAGGGCTCAGTTTCTGAGGATAGCTTTCTTCCTGCCTAGTAGATGGCCACTTTGTCCTGACATGGCCTGTCCTCTGAGCATGAGTGAGAAGACTGCTGTTTTTAAGGTTCCACCTTATGACCTTTTTAAAATTTTAATGACCTACAAAAGGACCTGTCTTCACATACAGTCGCCGTGAGGTTAGGGCTTCAATATTTGAGTCTGGGGTGGGGGGGACAATGCAGTTCATGGTGATGGCGGTGACAGTGATGGTGGCAGTGACCATGATGGTGACATTCGCTGCTGCTGATGGGGGTGATGATAATAACAGTAACAACTGTGATAGCACTGGGGGTGATGATGGGGGTGATGATGATGGGAATGATGATGATGGTAATGATGATGGTGATGATAGGGGTGATGAGGGTGATGATGATGGGGTTGATGATGGGGATGATGATGGTGGGGATGATGATGGGGTTGATGATGATGGGAGTGTGATGAGGGTGATGATGGGGGTGATGAGGGTGATGATGAGGGGGGTGATGACGGTGGGGATGATGGTGGGGGTGATGATGGGGGTGATGATGAGGGGGGTGATGATGGGGATGATGATGGGGGTGATGATGATGGGGGTGATGATGATAGGGGTGATGATAGGGGTGATGATGGGGGTGATGATGAGGGGGTGTTGAGGGTGGCGATGATGGGGGTGATGATGGGGGTGATGATGGGGGTGATGATGAGGGGGTGTTGAGGGTGGCGATGATGGGGGTGATGATGGGGGTGATGATGGGGATGATGATGGGGGTGATGAGGGTGGGGATATGAGGGTGATGATGATGGGGTGATGATGGGGGTGATGATGGGGGATGATGAGGGGTGAGATGAGGTGGATGAGGGGTGATGATGGGGGTGATGATGGGGGTGATGATGAGGGGGTGTTGAGGGTGGCGATGATGGGGGTGATGATGGGGGTGATGATGGGGATGATGATGGGGGTGATGAGGGTGGGGATATGAGGGTGATGATGATGGGGTGATGATGATGGGTGTGGTGTTGGGGGTGATGATGGTGGGGATGATGATGGGGGTGATGAGTGTAATGATGATGGGGGTGATGATGAGAGTGATGACTAACATTTATTGAGTGCTTATTACATGCCTGCCTGGTAATGTGTTTTTTTTTTTTTTTTTTACTTTACATGTGATCTTTTTTTAAAAATTTTTTATTAGTATTTTTTTTGAGAGGGGACGAGCGGGCCACTTCTATTGGTCTTTCATTTCTCTATTTTCATCCATCTTTGTTCTTTGGCCCATGTGGGCCTCCCATCGCAGTGGCCTCTGTCGTCGCAGAGCATGGGTTCTGGGCGCATGTGCTTCCGAGCTCCGGATGGGTAACTGGACACATTGGTCCAGCCACTCCGCAGCACGTGGGATCTTCCCAGGCCAGGGATCAAACCGGCGCCCCTTGTACTGCAAGGCGGTGTCCTTACCCACTGGACCACCAGGGAAGCCCGTGATCATTCTTTTAATTCTTACAATCTGTGACTTAGGAGCTAGTATTCTGCTGACTTTTCAGGAAGGGAAATCAAAGCTCAGAGAGGTTGCATACCTGCTGAAGGTCACATAGAGAGATCACGGCAGAGCTGGGCATAGAGCCCAAGCCCCTAGCCCCGTTCAAGGATATTCCCTCCTCTCCTGTGGTCTTGCTCAAAGGGGCTGTGCGTGGTGGGGAGGTGTTGGGTATGGAGGGAGTCCAGCTTGATTTCTCCACGGGGGGGTTCCTCCGATCCACCAGCCTGAGGCCCCCGCAGTGGGGACAGGACGGATGCCCCCCCCTCCCCCCGGGACCTCTTTTGCACCAGCAGCTCCAGGGCATTAAGCTCCAGGGGGCCTTCTGGAGTTATTCTGGGATCTGGGCTTCTCTGAGGTGAGGCCACGAACTGGAGTTTCCAAAGATAGCTGGGGGTGGGGAGGGTGCTGGTGGTGTTTGAGGCCGGGCCTGGGGAGTAGCTGAGGCCTGTGGCTGACCAAGTCCAGTGCCGTGAGCTTGCCTGTCAAGCCACATGTGACAGAAGTCACGTCTGTGTGTCCCCTGCACAGGGGCGGGCAGACTGACTTTGTGTAATTTTGGAGACCTCACTGTGAGGGCTCATCCCAAGGCAAAGACACTGTAGGTTAGAAGCCTTGAAGTTATAGCATTCTAGTTTACTTTATTAATTTTGATTTCATTTCATTCTTTTTTATTGTTTCACCTCGCTTGTGGGATCATAGGTTCCTATTCGAGGAGCTCAAAGATCACTGAACCGCCGAATTCTTTTGTAGAGTGTTTTTTTTATTTTTTACTTTACATGTGATCTTTTTTTAAAAATTTTTTATTAGTATTTTTTTTGAGAGGGGACGAGCGGGCCACTTCTATTGGTCTTTCATTTCTCTATTTTCATCCATCTTTGTTCTTTGGCCCATGTGGGCCTCCCATCGCAGTGGCCTCTGTCGTCGCAGAGCATGGGTTCTGGGCGCATGTGCTTCCGAGCTCCGGATGGGTAACTGGACACATTGGTCCAGCCACTCCGCAGCACGTGGGATCTTCCCAGGCCAGGGATCAAACCGGCGCCCCTTGTACTGCAAGGCGGTGTCCTTACCCACTGGACCACCAGGGAAGCCCGTGATCATTCTTTTAATTCTTACAATCTGTGACTTAGGAGCTAGTATTCTGCTGACTTTTCAGGAAGGGAAATCAAAGCTCAGAGAGGTTGCATACCTGCTGAAGGTCACATAGAGAGATCACGGCAGAGCTGGGCATAGAGCCCAAGCCCCTAGCCCCGTTCAAGGATATTCCCTCCTCTCCTGTGGTCTTGCTCAAAGGGGCTGTGCGTGGTGGGGAGGTGTTGGGTATGGAGGGAGTCCAGCTTGATTTCTCCACGGGGGGGTTCCTCCGATCCACCAGCCTGAGGCCCCCGCAGTGGGGACAGGACGGATGCCCCCCTCCCCCCGGGACCTCTTTTGCACCAGCAGCTCCAGGGCATTAAGCTCCAGGGGGCCTTCTGGAGTTATTCTGGGATCTGGGCTTCTCTGAGGTGAGGCCACGAACTGGAGTTTCCAAAGATAGCTGGGGGTGGGGAGGGTGCTGGTGGTGTTTGAGGCCGGGCCTGGGGAGTAGCTGAGGCCTGTGGCTGACCAAGTCCAGTGCCGTGAGCTTGCCTGTCAAGCCACATGTGACAGAAGTCACGTCTGTGTGTCCCCTGCACAGGGGCGGGCAGACTGACTTTGTGTAATTTTGGAGACCTCACTGTGAGGGCTCATCCCAAGGCAAAGACACTGTAGGTTAGAAGCCTTGAAGTTATAGCATTCTAGTTTACTTTATTAATTTTGATTTCATTTCATTCTTTTTTATTGTTTCACCTCGCTTGTGGGATCATAGGTTCCTATTCGAGGACCGCTCAGACCTGGGCCTCAGCAGTGAACGTGCTGAGTCTGAACCGCCCGGGAATTCTTTATAGTGCTTTAAAGATAGTAACAGCAGCAGTAGTAACAGTGGTAGGAATAGTAACAGCTGCTATGAGTAATGGTAATAATAAGGCCAATGTTAATAGTAATAATTGCAGCCAGAAGGGAGAAGAAGCCAATCGAAGGCGAGAGCTTCAGGTGGAACCCTGCCACGGCCTCTCCCTGGCTCTGTGATCTTGGATACCTCCCTTTAGTGTTTAGTTTCTTAATCTGTAAAATGGGATAATCCTAGACTTTTAGGATTTCAGCGCAGAGTGAATGAGCTCCTCTATATGAAATGCCCAGCAGCTGTGGCTGCTGTGTCTCTGGGACTAAAGGACTATGGCTCCGTAGCAACAATGAACTGTGTGCCACATGCTTGACCTGCTCCGTCTCCTTTGATGGTCAAGCCAAGCAGACCAGGCAGGTCCCACTGTCCTCGCATTTTGCAGGTGAGTAAGTGGAGACTTGAGTGGCTGAAATCTCTAGTTCAGGGTCACACACAGGTGGGCAGCGTTTGACCCACTGGGTCTGACTCCATGGCCCTGAGTTCACCCTGCCCTGTCCTGTTGCTGCTCCTGGGTGGGGACCACCTGCTCTGGGGAGCTGGGTCCTTGGCGGTTCAGCTGACATCATCGTTAGGGATGAAGGAAGCAAGCAGACAGGCCACAAAGCCACCAATGAGAGAGGGGCTCCACATCGATCTTCCCGTTGGGCCGGGGATCACCGGCAGGGTCCCCTTAACTCTGCCAAGACTCACTGGGACCTGGAAATCTTCTGTCCCATCATGTCGATGGACACAGAGTCTGCTCTCTTTCTCAAGTCCAAGGGGCCTTGATGACCTATTCTTTGCTTGGCTTTTTAAGAAAACTCCATGGTACAGGCAGCAAGTTTTGGAGGGATGGTGCTGAATGGGAAGTTGTAAAACTGTATTTTGATTTGGTTCCAATAGCCAGAATCCAGGAATAACATCCAGGAAAGGTTGTACCAGAGAGGTGGTGAGCTGTGGTGTGGTGCTCTGAAGGGGATGGGAGATGGGCAGAGGAGCTCAGCTGGAGCTCTTCTTTACCCCTACCTTGCCGTGTTATCTGAGGAGAGTCATCCAACCTGAGCCTCTGTGTCTCCATCTGTCCTCCATCCACACAGCCAGCCCCCTATCCACTCACCCAGCCTCCACCCACCCACCTTTCATTGAAGGGAGTGATTGGCATAGTAAGTGTCCACAGCAACAAATTATACTTTGTTGCTTTCTTACCTACTGTTGGCTCTAAATAGCAGAAAGGAGGAGAGGTGACCTGGAGAACCTCAGTCTGTCCACTGGGAATTGGCATAACCTCTAATTTTAGCCATAGAAGATTTTGCTCAACTGTGTATGTTGGGGTTTTGCAAAAATCTTGTTCTGATGAGTCTCCAGATGAGGTTGGCGGGAGGAGCGAGGGTCACACTCCTTAGGTGCCAGGGTCATTGTCCTCTCTGAAGGGATGATAATAGGGAAGTCGTGTCCATCCCCCCCTCCCACCCGCCCCATACCTCCTCCTTCCAGTTTAGTGTATATTGCAGGTTGGGTAGAGGAAGCTACCTGCTATGTGGTTGATTGTTTTTAAACTCCCTTATTTACCTTTTACTCCTCTCAGTCTAAGAGCTCTGTGCAAATACAACTGGAAATCTTCATTCTCCTCTCTCCCCTTCCCTTACATATCGAGGCTTTGGGGTAAGAGAGGAGTGCACAACCCCCCTCCCCACTTCCCCTGTGCATTAAAAAGGCTCCTGATTCCCCCTTTGCCTCCTCACATTACTTCCCGCTCCTTTTCTGGCAGAAAGGAGCCTCTTGCCCTCCGTGACTCTGAGCTCGCTGCAGACCTGCCTCCACTCTTGGCTTCTCTGGTCCTCTGCTCTTCTCCTGGTGCTCTTTTCATCGGTGGGGCGTGGATAATAGAACAGCCGTAGGCTTTGGGGGACCTTTAGCTATTTGTTTTCCCTTTTCATTTATAAAAACACTAAACATTCAGGGAACCCAAAATCCCACCTGCCCACTCTACACTACTAAGGGGCATGGTCTTCTGCTCTATACCTTTTCTGTTTTTCTTTCTCTCTTGTTGATGCTTTTAAAAACAAGTGAGTTTTTTATATAAATAAGGTTTTTAAAGTGTGTAAAAAGAAAACCAATCATATCCCCTCCATCCATCCACCCATGTCCCCATTTTTCCACTCACTTACCCTCCGTCCATCAAGCCATCTACCTGTCCATCTGCCCACACTCCCTTAAACCATCCACCATCTGCTCACATGGCCTCCACGTCTACCATCTACCCGTCCATGTACTCACTCGCCCTGCCTCCACCAAGCCGTCTACCTATGCATCCATCCCCTCACATACCTTCCACCCGCCAGCCCCTCTATCCTTCCATCCACACATACACTGCCTCCACCAGCTCTCCTTCCCACCGATCCATCCACTCACATACCCTCCACCCATCCACCCTTCTACACGCCTGTGCACTCATGTATCCCTCCATCTAGTCATTTGCCCATCCATTCACTAAATAAGCATTGAGAAATTCCACTGTAAGTCAGGAGCTGGGCACGAGGCTGGGTCCTATCATTGACATCTGTTGTTTAGTGGCTGAGTTGTGTCCAGCTCTTTGTGACCCCAAAGAGTGTAGTCCAGCAGCCTCCTTGCTCCATGGAAATTCCCAGGGACGAGTACTGCCATGTGTTGCCATTTTCTTCTCCAGGGCATCTTCCCACCCCAGGGATCGATCACCCATGTTTCTCTCTTGCACTGTCGGGTGGAATCTTTATGGGGCCTTCACTGCAAAATTCTGAGGCTTTGGGGTAAGAGAGGAGTGCACAACCCCCCTCCCCACTTCCCCTGTGCATTAAAAAGGCTCCTGATTCCCCCTTTGCCTCCTCACATTACTTCCCGCTCCTTTTCTGGCAGAAAGGAGCCTCTTGCCCTCCGTGACTCTGAGCTCGCTGCAGACCTGCCTCCACTCTTGGCTTCTCTGGTCCTCTGCTCTTCTCCTGGTGCTCTTTTCATCGGTGGGGCGTGGATAATAGAACAGCCGTAGGCTTTGGGGGACCTTTAGCTATTTGTTTTCCCTTTTCATTTATAAAAACACTAAACATTCAGGGAACCCAAAATCCCACCTGCCCACTCTACACTACTAAGGGGCATGGTCTTCTGCTCTATACCTTTTCTGTTTTTCTTTCTCTCTTGTTGATGCTTTTAAAAACAAGTGAGTTTTTTATATAAATAAGGTTTTTAAAGTGTGTAAAAAGAAAACCAATCATATCCCCTCCATCCATCCACCCATGTCCCCATTTTTCCACTCACTTACCCTCCGTCCATCAAGCCATCTACCTGTCCATCTGCCCACACTCCCTTAAACCATCCACCATCTGCTCACATGGCCTCCACGTCTACCATCTACCCGTCCATGTACTCACTCGCCCTGCCTCCACCAAGCCGTCTACCTATGCATCCATCCCCTCACATACCTTCCACCCGCCAGCCCCTCTATCCTTCCATCCACACATACACTGCCTCCACCAGCTCTCCTTCCCACCGATCCATCCACTCACATACCCTCCACCCATCCACCCTTCTACACGTCTGTGCACTCATGTATCCCTCCATCTAGTCATTTGCCCATCCATTCACTAAATAAGCATTGAGAAATTCCACTGTAAGTCAGGAGCTGGGCACGAGGCTGGGTCCTATCATTGACATCTGTTGTTTAGTGGCTGAGTTGTGTCCAGCTCTTTGTGACCCCAAAGAGTGTAGTCCAGCAGCCTCCTTGCTCCATGGAAATTCCCAGGGACGAGTACTGCCATGTGTTGCCATTTTCTTCTCCAGGGCATCTTCCCACCCCAGGGATCGATCACCCATGTTTCTCTCTTGCACTGTCGGGTGGAATCTTTATCACTGAGCCACCAAGGAAGCCATAAGTGACATTGTCATCATCAGTAGAAGACAAAATTATGAACCATCATACATTGAATGCTGGGGAGCTGCTAATGAGGCAGGTATATAGGATTTGAAACAGCGAAATATGGTGAAGAAGAAAAGAAGAGGAGGCAGCAGTACGTGCAGTGTGCTACCATTTGTGTCAAACAGAAAAAAGGGACAGTCTATTTAAATATGTGTTTATATGGATGTGGCTTGGAAATTTCTGGAAGGACACCTATAAACAAGTACCAGATGTTGCCTAAGAGGAGGGAGACGGCGGAATTAACAGGGGCAGCAAAGAAACTTATGTATCATTCTGTTCCCTTTCAGGATATTAGAATTTAATGAATTTTACTTATTATTTGAGTTCTTGTTTACTTATTTTTGGCTGCTCCTGGTCTTCGTTGCTGCTCGTGGGCTTTGTCTAGTTGTGGTGAGTGGGTCCCACTCTCTAGTTGTGGTGTGGGGGCTTCTCGTTGCAGTGGCTTCTCCTGTTTCCGAGCACGGCTCCAGAGCGTGGGCTCAGTAGTTGTGGTGCGTGGGTTTAGTTGCCCCTCGCTCAGCATGTGGAATCTTCCCGGACCAGGGATCGAACCTGTTTCTTCTGCATTGGCAGGCAGATTCTTAACCACTGAACCACCAGGGAAGTCCTGAATATTTTTTGGCCTCTTTTATTGGTTTTTAATTTATTTATTATCTTATTCTCTGGCCTGTGTGGGCCTTCCATTGCCCTCATCACCCACCCTCCTTGTGCACTCATGTATCCCTCCATCTAGTCATTTGCCCATCCATTCACTAAATAAGCATTGAGAAATTCCACTGTAAGTCAGGAGCTGGGCACGAGGCTGGGTCCTATCATTGACATCTGTTGTTTAGTGGCTGAGTTGTGTCCAGCTCTTTGTGACCCCAAAGAGTGTAGTCCAGCAGCCTCCTTGCTCCATGGAAATTCCCAGGGACGAGTACTGCCATGTGTTGCCATTTTCTTCTCCAGGGCATCTTCCCACCCCAGGGATCGATCACCCATGTTTCTCTCTTGCACTGTCGGGTGGAATCTTTATCACTGAGCCACCAAGGAAGCCATAAGTGACATTGTCATCATCAGTAGAAGACAAAATTATGAACCATCATACATTGAATGCTGGGGAGCTGCTAATGAGGCAGGTATATAGGATTTGAAACAGCGAAATATGGTGAAGAAGAAAAGAAGAGGAGGCAGCAGTACGTGCAGTGTGCTACCATTTGTGTCAAACAGAAAAAAGGGACAGTCTATTTAAATATGTGTTTATATGGATGTGGCTTGGAAATTTCTGGAAGGACACCTATAAACAAGTACCAGATGTTGCCTAAGAGGAGGGAGACGGCGGAATTAACAGGGGCAGCAAAGAAACTTATGTATCATTCTGTTCCCTTTCAGGATATTAGAATTTAATGAATTTTACTTATTATTTGAGTTCTTGTTTACTTATTTTTGGCTGCTCCTGGTCTTCGTTGCTGCTCGTGGGCTTTGTCTAGTTGTGGTGAGTGGGTCCCACTCTCTAGTTGTGGTGTGGGGGCTTCTCGTTGCAGTGGCTTCTCCTGTTTCCGAGCACGGCTCCAGAGCGTGGGCTCAGTAGTTGTGGTGCGTGGGTTTAGTTGCCCCTCGCTCAGCATGTGGAATCTTCCCGGACCAGGGATCGAACCTGTTTCTTCTGCATTGGCAGGCAGATTCTTAACCACTGAACCACCAGGGAAGTCCTGAATATTTTTTGGCCTCTTTTATTGGTTTTTAATTTATTTATTATCATCCATCTTTATTCTCTGGCCTGTGTGGGCCTTCCATTGCAGTGGCCCCCCTCGTTGAGGAGCACTGGCTCTGGGCGCATATGCTCCAGAGTGCTGGCTTGTAATTGGACACACGGGTCCAGCCGCTCCACAGCATACGGGATCTTCCCGGGCCAGGGATTGAACCAGCGCCCCCTGCACTACAAGGCGGACTCTCTACCCACTGGACCACCAGGGAAGCCCTTGAATTTTTTTTTTTTAGATAGTGTATTACCCGTTTAAAATGGAAAATTTTATCAAGAATAAGACTCAAGTCTCTGAGTAATGACAGAGAATGTCAAGAGCAATGTGCAAAAACCATCCACGATATGCATGGGATCCGGGAAGGACAGGTGCTGTGGGAGCAGAGAGGGCACCCAGCTCAGCCTGGGGAAATCAGGATCGGCTTCCTGCGGGAGGTGGTGTCTGAGGTGTGGCTCCCGGGCTGAGTGGACGTTAAGGGAAGGTGCCTGGAGGGGGCAGCACAGGGCCTGAGGTGAAGGTTTGGTGTGGCCGCAGCAAAGAGATTGATGTGATCGGATGTTTGGAATTTGAAGGGCAACAGGGAGCCACGCACAGGCTTCAGGAAGAGAAAGGGCAGGGTCAGAGTGGGGAATGGATCCCGGCAGTGAGGCTGGGGCCACGGTGGCGCGTGGGGGAGGCCAGGAGAGATGGTAGAGGCCCTGCCCAAGGCGGATGCCTGAGGTGGGAGGGGCAGAGAGGAGGCTGGAGGTGGTAAGTTGACACCTCATAGGATCGCCAGCCTCCCGGAAAAAATTTCAGCAAACCGCTTTGCCAAGTGCAGAGCGCTTCCCAGTGGGTCCCCTTCAGGGCTGCATCCTGCAACCCCCTGGGAAGCTTTCAAATAAAACCCACGCCAGGCCCTACCCACAAAGCATCAGGCTCCCGGCTGCCTGAGCCACGGCCGGGGCCAGGGCCACCGCGCGTGGCAGTGCGTGGTCCATCTGAATGGATCGCGTGCCACCCTGTGTGGGGTCACCTCCCCCTGATGCTCAAGGCACAGGGGACCCTCCGGTGGTGTCGAGTTCTGCCAGAAGGAAATGAGGCAGGAGAATGGCAGCCTCTGAGGTCACCCAGCCCACGCCCATCCTCGTGGCTTGGGAGTCAGTCCTCTCGACTCCTCCTGGGTTGATCTTGTTTGAAACAGTGCCCACCCCAGAGGGCTGTCCTGAGGATGGACGGGACTACAGATGTGAGGAGCTGGCCCGGAGCAGGGTCACGCAGGGCCTCCGTGATTTACACGCGCTATCTCCCAGGGAAGTTTACGTGGCGATGCTAAGATCCGTGCGATGCCAAGGTCCCTGGACTTGAGCTCACCCACGGGGACGTGGTGCCTCCCCGCGGTTTACACCAGCTGGGTCTGGGCCAAGGACAGTCTCTCCTGGAAGTTCCAACTGAATGTTCTTCTCTTTCAGCTACACGACCACATACTCTGAGGTCTGGGCTATTCTGGTAATATCGCCCTGGCTGTTTGCAAACAGCTTCTGATGTGTAGAACGTAGTCTCGGCTCTCAAAGGGTGTAACTGGGACAAAAATGTCTCATTTTAAAAAAGTCACAAAGAACAGTGGTGGGGAACTGCAGGGCGGCGACATATAATAGAGAGACAAGCACAGCCGACAGGGACTGTGAATTAAACAGTGGAACACGCCCCACGGGACAGAGTGACATGGTTCCACCCTGCTCCTCTAATTTGAGATGCTGATGAAGGCCCTGCCCTGCGGCCTTACCCGCAGGGTGTGGGAGAAGGGCCTTTGAAGTTCTGTGCCTGAGGTGGGAGGGGCAGAGAGGAGGCTGGAGGTGGTAAGTTGACACCTCATAGGATCGCCAGCCTCCCGGAAAAAATTTCAGCAAACCGCTTTGCCAAGTGCAGAGCGCTTCCCAGTGGGTCCCCTTCAGGGCTGCATCCTGCAACCCCCTGGGAAGCTTTCAAATAAAACCCACGCCAGGCTCTACCCACAAAGCATCAGGCTCCCGGCTGCCTGAGCCACGGCCGGGGCCAGGGCCACCGCGCGTGGCAGTGCGTGGTCCATCTGAATGGATCGCGTGCCACCCTGTGTGGGGTCACCTCCCCCTGATGCTCAAGGCACAGGGGACCCTCCGGTGGTGTCGAGTTCTGCCAGAAGGAAATGAGGCAGGAGAATGGCAGCCTCTGAGGTCACCCAGCCCACGCCCATCCTCGTGGCTTGGGAGTCAGTCCTCTCGACTCCTCCTGGGTTGATCTTGTTTGAAACAGTGCCCACCCCAGAGGGCTGTCCTGAGGATGGACGGGACTACAGATGTGAGGAGCTGGCCCGGAGCAGGGTCACGCAGGGCCTCCGTGATTTACACGCGCTATCTCCCAGGGAAGTTTACGTGGCGATGCTAAGATCCGTGCGATGCCAAGGTCCCTGGACTTGAGCTCACCCACGGGGACGTGGTGCCTCCCCGCGGTTTACACCAGCTGGGTCTGGGCCAAGGACAGTCTCTCCTGGAAGTTCCAACTGAATGTTCTTCTCTTTCAGCTACACGACCACATACTCTGAGGTCTGGGCTATTCTGGTAATATCGCCCTGGCTGTTTGCAAACAGCTTCTGATGTGTAGAACGTAGTCTCGGCTCTCAAAGGGTGTAACTGGGACAAAAATGTCTCATTTTAAAAAAGTCACAAAGAACAGTGGTGGGGAACTGCAGGGCGGCGACATATAATAGAGAGACAAGCACAGCCGACAGGGACTGTGAATTAAACAGTGGAACACGCCCCACGGGACAGAGTGACATGGTTCCACCCTGCTCCTCTAATTTGAGATGCTGATGAAGGCCCTGCCCTGCGGCCTTACCCGCAGGGTGTGGGAGAAGGGCCTTTGAAGTTCTGTGCCCTTCCCCAGAACCCAGAAGTTTTTGTTTCAGTTTTTTCAAAACAAAAGTGGTATATTTAAGAGGAGAGATGTCTGCCTATGCTTGAACATTGGGACAACATCTTACTTTTGAAGTCGGAGATGTGAGTCTCAGCCGGCATTTTGAGGTCATGTTTTCACTAGACAGTCAGGCTTCCTTCGGCGGGGCTTTGAGCGGCTGGTGACCACGGGCACCTTCAGTGTGGCCCCTGCTCCCCACCTGTCCACCCTGAGGGCAGATGGGGTAGGAGGGACAGAGATCGGATGGCTGTTATCTGTCCCTGAGCTGGGGGTGGATGTTTTTAAACCTTAGGTCACTGCGCACGTACCAACAGTTCAGGATGAGCTACTTGAGTGACACAGCTCTGCAGGTGTGGCCCCAAGAGGCTTCTTCCTGACGCTTTGGCCCATCGCCTCCCCACAAAGCCACCCAAGAGGTTCAAGAGTCCGGTACTGGACCGGACCGCGAGTTGCCAGGGGGAAGAACAGGGGAAGGGATAGGGAT
Organism: Tragulus kanchil; assembly: GCA_022376925.1. Classification (NCBI taxonomy): domain Eukaryota; kingdom Metazoa; phylum Chordata; class Mammalia; order Artiodactyla; family Tragulidae; genus Tragulus; species Tragulus kanchil. The sequence goes on along the minus strand of JAIOJX010000025.1, from coordinate 199,874,910 downwards.
GGACATGTCCACACGGCTATATTTAAATTGGAGAACCAGCAAGGTCCTCCTGCACAGCGCAGGCAACTCTGCTCGGTGTCGCGCGGAATGGAGCCATGGCTGTGTGCGGCTGGGCGCCTCTGCTGGCCACCTGAGGCAGTCACGACGTTGGCTACACTCCATTAAGTAAGAAGTTAAAAAAAAAAAAGAAACAAAAAATGTGAGGTATTGGAACCACCTGGCCAGACCGACAGCGGAACCCCGGGCCTAGAAACTGATGTGTAAAGTCCATCCCTCAGACCTGTGTCTGGTCCATGGCTTCAGGACAGAGTCCCAGCCAGCGTATCTCAGGGTGCAGGGTTTCATTCATGGCCAGTGAAACTACAGAAAGGATGTCGCGGGCTCTGTTATTTTGTAAAGAACAATGAAAAGCAATGGCCATCTCCTTTCCCCTTCCCCCTTGTTTCAGAAAACGTTACTGCTTCCGGCTTGGTAAGGACCTCCGTGCGTGTACCGCCCAGCTTGCTTGGAGGGGCCCATGTCATCATCGCCCAGCACCTCTGAGCACACCCCGAGGGGGTGCGGGCAGCCCTGTGAAGTGAGGGAGGGGCCCCAGAGACAAGGTTTACCAGAAACAAACACTGTTTTACAATATCCTTTATTTATTACATATATGCAAAATCTGTTTTACGTACAATACTTGGTCCTACCAAAGAATCTCACCAAGGCATTCTACTGGTAATCTTCCTCAAAACAGATTCAGGTAAGACTAGATACTGTGCACTTCACAAACACCCAAACCTGAGACGTGACTATTGATTTCAGCTTGGGGCCGAACACACACTTCAGAATAGACGCACGCGAGATTAAGGCGATGAAAGTGAGCTGCAAGAAATCACAGGGTTCAGGACAACGAGGCTGTGTATTTGGCGTGCGTTAGCGTCACACTTGAGCGGCAGTGCTGCGTGGATCAGAGCGCTTTTCCTTAGTGCGGGGGCTCCCCGGCACCTGTGTGGCTGCACGGTGGGGACAGGCGGCCCCTGGGACTCTGGAGGCTTCCCCAGGGGCTCAGTTCTTCTCGGCCTCCCCTTTCTTGGGTTCCTGTTTCAGTTTGTAATCAGCCAGGGCAGCCTTGATGGCGTCTTCGGCCAGCACTGCAATAGGGGAGCCAGGGACAGCCTGTTTCTAGCGCCTGCGGCGATGCCCTCTGTAAGAGCACCTGTAGGCGCCGAGGCGGTGGAGCGGGCATGGGCTCAGCAGCCTCCTCGCCAGGGCGCTGGGCGAGGAGCAAGCTGGCCGCTGCCCGAGCCACGCCCTCGGGCGGCTCCGGGGACAGGCTGGGAGGCTAATACCCGGGGTTCCCCACAAGTTCCTGACCCTCTTGGACAATCATGGTTTCTTGCTGGAGAGGGTGAGGGCTGTATACGAATAGTGTCCGGAGCCCGGGGGTGGAGGTTGGGAGGGCGGTGGGAGCAACAAATGTTGGTTCGCAGCTGGTCACAAGGAAGTCAGAATAAACACGGGGATGCTGGTGACGCCGGCCAGCAGAATGGAGGTCACGTCAGCTTGGGGGATGGGACAGCATTTGCCGGCACTCTCTAGCGATCCTGAGTTTGGAAGCTTTTATTTTGGAGTGGATATTAAAAAGGGAAAGGGTTTTTGGGGGAAAGCCAACAGAGAGAGGTGGAGTGACAGCCGGGAGCACTGGCTAAAGGCTTCAGCACCATGAAGGCCTGATGAAAAGGCAGGAGTTTCTCTAAAACCACATGTAAATGCTTACAGGCTGTGGCCTTCATTCTTGGGTATCTGAGATCCAGCCCAAGTGGAAGAACCGGGCCTCAGCTGACCTCCGTCCGGCCCCGGCGTTCAGGCCTCGTCCAGAGGCCTGGCTCTCTGATTTTGAACTAACCTGGCAGGAAGATTCAGGTAAGACTAGATACTGTGCACTTCACAAACACCCAAACCTGAGACGTGACTATTGATTTCAGCTTGGGGCCGAACACACACTTCAGAATAGACGCACGCGAGATTAAGGCGATGAAAGTGAGCTGCAAGAAATCACAGGGTTCAGGACAACGAGGCTGTGTATTTGGCGTGCGTTAGCCACACTTGAGCGGCAGTGCTGCGTGGATCAGAGCGCTTTTCCTTAGTGCGGGGGCTCCCCGGCACCTGTGTGGCTGCACGGTGGGGACAGGCGGCCCCTGGGACTCTGGAGGCTTCCCCAGGGGCTCAGTTCTTCTCGGCCTCCCCTTTCTTGGGTTCCTGTTTCAGTTTGTAATCAGCCAGGGCAGCCTTGATGGCGTCTTCGGCCAGCACTGCAATAGGGGAGCCAGGGACAGCCTGTTTCTAGCGCCTGCGGCGATGCCCTCTGTAAGAGCACCTGTAGGCGCCGAGGCGGTGGAGCGGGCATGGGCTCAGCAGCCTCCTCGCCAGGGCGCTGGGCGAGGAGCAAGCTGGCCGCTGCCCGAGCCACGCCCTCGGGCGGCTCCGGGGACAGGCTGGGAGGCTAATACCCGGGGTTCCCCACAAGTTCCTGACCCTCTTGGACAATCATGGTTTCTTGCTGGAGAGGGTGAGGGCTGTATACGAATAGTGTCCGGAGCCCGGGGGTGGAGGTTGGGAGGGCGGTGGGAGCAACAAATGTTGGTTCGCAGCTGGTCACAAGGAAGTCAGAATAAACACGGGGATGCTGGTGACGCCGGCCAGCAGAATGGAGGTCACGTCAGCTTGGGGGATGGGACAGCATTTGCCGGCACTCTCTAGCGATCCTGAGTTTGGAAGCTTTTATTTTGGAGTGGATATTAAAAGGAAGGTTTTGGGGAATGCCAACAGAGAGAGGTGGAGTGACAGCCGGGAGCACTGGCTAAAGGCTTCAGCACCATGAAGGCCTGATGAAAAGGCAGGAGTTTCTCTAAAACCACATGTAAATGCTTACAGGCTGTGGCCTTCATTCTTGGGTATCTGAGATCCAGCCCAAGTGGAAGAACCGGGGCCTCAGCTGACCTCCGTCCCGGCCCCGGCGTTCAGGCCTCGTCCAGAGGCCTGGCTCTCTGCAGATTTTGAACTAACCTGGTCAGTAAACCCCCGTCGCCTACTGAAGGCCGCTGTTTCTCATTCCCTCCTCCCCTAGAAGGCTGAGATGTTAAAAGCTTTAGACGGAGCTGGACAGCCAAGTAAAAGCCTCACGCATCTGGGCCTGCTCTCAGGCCAGGGGAGAGGGGAACGCTGCACCACGGGCTTCGTGATCCCATGTGTACAGACGCAGCCCTGAGGGCCGGGCTCCGGAGAGGCCACGACAGGACGCACGGCAGCTGGGGTCTGGAGGAAGCCGCGCTTCCTCCCTCACGGGCCAGCCTGGCCGCGGCGGGGAGGCGCGGCAGAGAGGGAGCATCCACGTCTGGGGTTCACACTGGCCCTCCCACTGAGGCACCGTGTGACTGGGGGCTTCAGCCCGAGCCTTCGCTTTCCTCTCTGTGAGGGAGAGCTGATGGCGCCTTCTGGGGACCGGAGGACACTCCCGAGGGTCAGAAGTTCAGTAGGACGCCCGGGCCACCCGCCCTGGCAGGACTCCCCGGAGACAGCCGTGGAGGCTGTGAGGGTGGACTCCATGACCCGACAGGACCGGCCGGCCTCCCGGCCCAGCCCCCGCCAAGCCTGGGGCGCCGCAGGCGGCACTTACTGGAGCAGTGCAGTTTCACAGGTGGGAGGCACAGCTCCTTGGCGATGTCCGTGTTTTTGATGGTCAAGGCTTCCTCCACCTGAGAGGGAGATGGGACAGGCGGGCAGCTCAGTGATGCTGTCAGGTGGGACAGAAGAGGAGATGCTGCCGGGCTGGGGTGCGCCTTGCCTGCAGAGACCCCGCCACTGCCAGGAGCACAGCTGGGGGGCTTGGAGGGATCTGCTTGTGGCCAGCAACTCGAGCCTTCTCTTTCCTTTGTTTTGGCCAAATGGCAGGTGGCTCTTAGTTCCCCAGCCAGGGACTGAACCTGCGGTCCCTGCAGGGAAGGCGCTGAGTCCTCGCCACTGCACCGCCAGGGAAGTCCCCTCCTGCCTTGGAAGGACAGCCCGTGGGGCTCATTCCCTGCCGCAGGAGGACTTCTCTCCTCCAGCCAGACTAAGAAGCGTGCCTGGGGTTGGTCTCGAGCCGCGGGCCTCACAGGAGGCAGGCCTGGGTGGAACAGGCCGCTGCCTTAGGGAGAGCCACTGCCCGGCCTGTCCCCCCGTCTCCCAAACCCGCCGACTCCACTGCGCGGCGCTGCAGGCTCTGTTCCCGCACACTCCGGTGGGAGGCGCTCAAGGCCAGAGAAGGGTCCCTCTGCCCACTTCTCGTGACCTTCACCGCACCGGTGGGGCCAGGCCCTGGGAGCACAGGCGCCCTGTCTCCCCAGTCCCTCGTGCCCTGAGGACAGTTCCGGACAGAACGGCCGGCACAGGCTAGTTGCTGCTTCCTCACCCTGAGGAGCCCGCGGCCAGGAGGCCCTGAGTCACAGGGAGCCCGTGGCACGCGGCCTGGCAGGCGGCGGGGCTGCCTGGCTCCTCCGTGACTCAGCTCCCTGAACTTGGGCCCTTGGGGCTGCAGGAATGAGCTCCTGTAGGCTGGCTTTCCCCAGAGGTTAATGATGGGATTTTCGAAAATCTAGTTTGTTATTTCATGACTACTTGTAAGCCACTTGCAGTCCCTCCTGAAACACGGTGGGAGGAAATAAACAAAACAAACCATGGTACGCCCACCCCCATGCAGACTCAGACTTCTAAGAAATGATAACATTTGTGACCTTGAAGAAAGCCAGAGATTTTCTTCCACTTCTGCTGTGTTCTAAGCGTAGGCGAGGATCTTTTTTTCGGATTTAGACAGAACACCACCAAAACCCCCAAACAAATAAAAGTGATCATCAACAAAAGAAAACCCCAAGTTAAGAAAACTTAAAATTATCCTTCATTTCCAATGTGGAGAAGAATTTAATAAAAATCCGGATAAGCAAGATTAAAAGGAAAATTCAAAGAATATTTAGAAAAAGACTGCTGTTGTTGTTGTCTGTTTGCTTAAACTAACTAGATGCTTCCTTGAACGGAGAGCCAGGCTTGTGGGGAATTAGATGTGATTCTGATTTGCAAGAGCCTTACCGTCTTCCCCTTCACCCATTCGGTGGCTAATGAGCTGGAGGCGATGGCAGAACCACAGCCAAACGTTTTAAACCTGGCGTCCACGATCTTCCCCTTGTCGTCCACTTGAATCTAGAAACGAGGGGGCAGTGAGCAGGGCTCCAATGCTGCCGGGCCAAACCTGACACTCGGAGCTCTACGGGGCCCATCCTGAGTTTGGGTCCTGCTTGCCATACTTCAAAGTCTGGGCTTTCACTGCTGAGGTTCCTCGGTTACTAAGAGTTCGGTAATGAAAAGTTAAAAGCAGGAACAAACATACAGAATCATACGGGCCTCGCTGGCAAAGATCAACCAAAGAGCACGCCTCGTCCCCAGTCTCCTCCTGCTCCCAAGCCTGACTGTTGGCTCTATGGCCCTCCTCCCAGCTGCTGGGTCCGTGTGCATCATTAATGGGTCAGTGTGCATCACTGTGAACGTCTGCAGCAGAGGGCTGTGATGAGTGCTTTTTCCTTTGACCCCAGACTGCGTGTGGAGGCTGCCTCCTGCCTTGCTTCCGCTTTCCAAGACAGGCATGAAGCTGTCTGGCGAGCTGGTGAGGAAGGAGATGTGGAGAGAGTGCCAGGCACTACCTGATGTCACCGCTGAGCTCAGGGGCGCGGGGCGTGCCTCAGGGGACTGCTAACTGAACGGTGTGGTTTTCCTTTCATCAGGAAAACTCACAAAAGGTTTTACTTAGCTGAAGTTGGAATTTAGGCTAATACAGTAAGTACGAACGTGAGATTCGCTTACTATGTCAGAAAGGGTCAGCGTCGTTTACCAGGAGGAAGAGGGCCGGCCCCTGCATGAGTCATTTCTAACACTGGCATATCCCAGCTCACAGGACTCAAGATGGGGACCCGGCGCACCGGACTGGAAAAAAAAAGAAAACCCCAAGTTAAGAAAACTTAAAATTATCCTTCATTTCCAATGTGGAGAAGAATTTAATAAAAATCCGGATAAGCAAGATTAAAAGGAAAATTCAAGGAATATTTAGAAAGAGTCTGCTGTTGTTGTTGTCTGTTTGCTTAAACTAACTAGATGCTTCCTTGAACGGAGAGCCAGGCTTGTGGGGAATTAGATGTGATTCTGATTTGCAAGAGCCTTACCGTCTTCCCCTTCACCCATTCGGTGGCTAATGAGCTGGAGGCGATGGCAGAACCACAGCCAAACGTTTTAAACCTGGCGTCCACGATCTTCCCCTTGTCGTCCACTTGAATCTAGAAACGAGGGGGCAGTGAGCAGGGCTCCAATGCTGCCGGGCCAAACCTGACACTCGGAGCTCTACGGGGCCCATCCTGAGTTTGGGTCCTGCTTGCCATACTTCAAAGTCTGGGCTTTCACTGCTGAGGTTCCTCGGTTACTAAGAGTTCGGTAATGAAAAGTTAAAAGCAGGAACAAACATACAGAATCATACGGGCCTCGCTGGCAAAGATCAACCAAAGAGCACGCCTCGTCCCCAGTCTCCTCCTGCTCCCAAGCCTGACTGTTGGCTCTATGGCCCTCCTCCCAGCTGCTGGGTCCGTGTGCATCATTAATGGGTCAGTGTGCATCACTGTGAACGTCTGCAGCAGAGGGCTGTGATGAGTGCTTTTTCCTTTGACCCCAGACTGCGTGTGGAGGCTGCCTCCTGCCTTGCTTCCGCTTTCCAAGACAGGCATGAAGCTGTCTGGCGAGCTGGTGAGGAAGGAGATGTGGAGAGAGTGCCAGGCACTACCTGATGTCACCGCTGAGCTCAGGGGCGCGGGGCGTGCCTCAGGGGACTGCTAACTGAACGGTGTGGTTTTCCTTTCATCAGGAAAACTCACAAAAGGTTTTACTTAGCTGAAGTTGGAATTTAGGCTAATACAGTAAGTACGAACGTGAGATTCGCTTACTATGTCAGAAAGGGTCAGCGTCGTTTACCAGGAGGAAGAGGGCCGGCCCCTGCGTGAGTCATTTCTAACACTGGCATATCCCAGCTCACAGGACTCAAGATGGGGACCCGGCGCGGCACCGGACTGGTACAAGCTCGGACAACCATGGAGCGCCGAACATGCAAAGGGGTGGCTGTTACCACCAGTAAAGATGGAGCCAGAGGTACCTGTAGTTTCATGACATCACCACACGCCGGAGCCCCCACCAGTCCAGTGCCAACGTTTTTAGATGTCTTGTCAAGGGACCCCACGTTTCGGGGATTCTCATAATGATCGACCACCTGGAATGAGAGGGTGAAGGGAAACCACAGTCACCCTTTTTGCTCCTCCACGTCGGCGGGCCGAACCTGGCAGGCCATCACTGAATACCAGACTTGACCTCCGTAGGAATTAAAGAGACTTGGAATGCTGGAGAAAAATCAGCAAAATCCTGTCTTAATCCTGTAGGGTTTTGAACGACAAATAATTCCTTGACCTTTCACCGCCCAAGTCACCAGAGCTGGGCTCAAACAGCACTTTTGTAATTTCCGAAGAAAATCCCTTCTGAAAGGATAACTGACCACTGTTCAAAAATCCTATGGTCCAGTAACGGAAGGCCTTCCCAGAAGCCTCAAGGAGACTATTACAGGAGGAACAAGCCATGGAATACGGCCATTTGTTATGCGGTGATAAATAATAACTATTAATATCTCACTGCTGTAGGTCGGGGCCCTGAACTCTCTCCGGTGCCGCAGCGCACCCCGGTGGCGGACAGGCTGCGTGCGCCAGTTCACACCGCGAGCGCTGTCAACAACCCACAACCCTGGGTCGGGGAGAAGTCCAAACGCGTGGAAGCCACGACAGAGTAAACATCTAATCAAACTGGCACACGGGAGGCTTTAAAAACCTTGAGGTTTGTTTACCAGTTAGTCTTAAGTATCTCTCTCTTCCAGCCCCTTCCTTCCACCTATCCGACAAAGTCCAGGGACCTATGAGATAATATTCAATCTGGACTTTGTGCCCCGGGTTGAATTAACGCGTTCTTTAGTTCAGCCGGTCCCCGGGTGAAGCCCTTGGAATGTAAGGGCGGCCAACTGCCCAACCTCTGCCTCCTCACAGTGTCCCACCACCCCCAAACCAAAACACACAGAAAATCGTGACGACGGTGGGTTACACGTCCGTGCCCACTCGGGGGCTCTGAGCTCCTGCAGCAGTCACGTCACCCTCAGCGGCCTCCCCGTGCCAGGCATCCTGCCCAGGACTCCGCGGGCACGGCCTCGCGGAGGGGGCTGCTTGGGCCCCCTTTGACAAGCGCGGGGCAGTGACTTGCCTAAGGCCACTTGGCCAGGACAGTGGCTTTGGCTGAAGCTGTGGGTCGGGCTGGCACGTCGGAGCGGGACCCTGCTTCCTGGGCAGTCGGGAGATTTTAATGGCTGGATGCCCGAGATCGCAGCAAGCAGCCGGGCCCACGGGCAGGAGCCGCTAGAGGACCCCGTTTCGTGAGCACGAGGGGCTGAAAAAAACGACAAAAATCAGCAAAATCCTGTCTTAATCCTGTAGGGTTTTGAACGACAAATAATTCCTTGACCTTTCACCGCCCAAGTCACCAGAGCTGGGCTCAAACAGCACTTTTGTAATTTCCGAAGAAAATCCCTTCTGAAAGGATAACTGACCACTGTTCAAAAATCCTATGGTCCAGTAACGGAAGGCCTTCCCAGAAGCCTCAAGGAGACTATTACAGGAGGAACAAGCCATGGAATACGGCCATTTGTTATGCGGTGATAAATAATAACTATTAATATCTCACTGCTGTAGGTCGGGGCCCTGAACTCTCTCCGGTGCCGCAGCGCACCCCGGTGGCGGACAGGCTGCGTGCGCCAGTTCACACCGCGAGCGCTGTCAACAACCCACAACCCTGGGTCGGGGAGAAGTCCAAACGCGTGGAAGCCACGACAGAGTAAACATCTAATCAAACTGGCACACGGGAGGCTTTAAAAACCTTGAGGTTTGTTTACCAGTTAGTCTTAAGTATCTCTCTCTTCCAGCCCCTTCCTTCCACCTATCCGACAAAGTCCAGGGACCTATGAGATAATATTCAATCTGGACTTTGTGCCCCGGGTTGAATTAACGCGTTCTTTAGTTCAGCCGGTCCCCGGGTGAAGCCCTTGGAATGTAAGGGCGGCCAACTGCCCAACCTCTGCCTCCTCACAGTGTCCCACCACCCCCAAACCAAAACACACAGAAAATCGTGACGACGGTGGGTTACACGTCCGTGCCCACTCGGGGGCTCTGAGCTCCTGCAGCAGTCACGTCACCCTCAGCGGCCTCCCCGTGCCAGGCATCCTGCCCAGGACTCCGCGGGCACGGCCTCGCGGAGGGGGCTGCTTGGGCCCCCTTTGACAAGCGCGGGGCAGTGACTTGCCTAAGGCCACTTGGCCAGGACAGTGGCTTTGGCTGAAGCTGTGGGTCGGGCTGGCACGTCGGAGCGGGACCCTGCTTCCTGGGCAGTCGGGAGATTTTAATGGCTGGATGCCCGAGATCGCAGCAAGCAGCCGGGCCCACGGGCAGGAGCCGCTAGAGGAGCGGGAGCTGTCACTGTTTTAGGTGCGGTGAGTTGCATTCGAGGCGGAACCATGAGAGTAAAGGCCCCTCCATCAGGGCTGGGGGCGGCCGGTACCCTGGGCCGCAGGGGAGGCTCCGGGCGGCGCAAGGCGGCGGGTCCCTCCTCCCCAGGCCAGTTCTCCGCTAGGACCCTTACGTCCTCGCACTCCCGCTCCCCGGCCGGTGCGGGCCCCCTGCCCGCCCTTACCTTCTTGTGATAGAGCCGAGCGGGGGCTGACAGCTCCCGGGCGGGCAGGCGCGGGGCCCGGAGCAGCAGGGCCGACGCTGCCCGCCCCAAACGGCCCGCTCCACCTGCCGCCATCTTGCGGGCTGGCGCCTGCGCGGACCGAGCTTGACCGCGGGGAGGGGAGCGTGCGCGAAGGGACTCCCGGCGTGCAGCGCGCGCCTTCGAAGGTCCCGGCGACCTTGCGCCTGCGCCTCCCGCTCCGCTCACGTGGCGGCGCCTTGGTCCGGGGCGCGCAGCCCCAAGGCTCTTAAGTTGGCACTCGGGGTGGGTTCTGAACCTAAACGTCCTTGGGCCGGAATATGGGACCCAGCCTGGCGTTCACAAAGCCCCCCGCCGGAATGCGGCGCAGAGGGTCAATCAGCTTGTCTTTCTTGGCTCTATTTTGCAGCTTAGGAACTTGAGGTTCAGAGCGGTTTTGCAACTTGCCCTAGGTTGCCTGGAGAGTTAGACTTGGTGGGGATTCAGACTTGAACAGTTCTGAGTTAGAATCTCGTTTCTGCCAGTCACTGGCCGTGTGCACCTAGAGGGAACGATAGAATCTTTCTAAACCTCGATCTTCTTATTTGTACTAATTCAAGGACACTTCTTTCGTCCATCGAGCAAATAATGTGCTGACTATCTGCTTTTTGTAAGGGTGCTTTGGGAAAACAACGAAAAGAAAAACAAACATTTCTGACATAATTAAACTTGCTAATGAGGGAGCAAGGCAATAAATAGACCAAGGCTTTCCTGCCTCCAAAGTGGGAGGCTTAATTAAAGGAAACAGTACTTTGCCCTGATTTTAAAAAGTGTATTACCTTATGTCTCCATTTCTGTCTTCACTAAAAAGCAAACTGGCACAACTCAGATGGCGAGGCACTGCAGTGAAGCGACTCCAAGTAAATATTTACTGATGTTATAATAATAACGGTTTGCAAAGAATGATCTTATAAAAATCAAAACTCAACGTGTGTATTTAACAGCTAGGCGCCAGGTAAATAATCTCTTACGAGTTATTCTCATGAATGCTGCACTCGATCCTTCCCAGAGGACTTAGCTTTTCTGTGCGTTTGAGGCTCCGTTGCTGGGGAAACTGACCCACGCGCCAGATAGGACTAAGTGGTGAGGTATTTATTGCAAACCTCATTTTTGACCTTCTCAAGATGGCGTCAAACCCTTAACTACAACCATCACGCTCTCTCCGTGGTTGCCTCTATGGCTTCCACTTCCTGTCTAAGGACCCAACTTCTGTCCGAAGCTGTGCCGGAGCATATGCCCTGCTATTGAGCTTTTTTCTGACTAGAGCTATTAAAAGTATATATAATAACATGAATCTCGGGTACGTCGAGATTTCCCCGTCATCCGAGGCTCATAGTTTCTCGGTGGGTGGCAGGAGCGCGGGATTTTGATCAGGCGCGTGCCGCGGGCAGCTCCTACTTCTGCGGGTCTTTGGCGGCCGGGTGAGGACCCAGGCGTCTCTGGAAGCCCAAGATGGCGACGGCGGCCGCGGCGTCGGCTTCTGAAGCGGAGGCTGAGCCCAAGGCCGGGCCCGAGGCCGAGGGCGAGGAGGACGAGGCGAAGGCGGCTCGGGCGAGGAGGAAGGTGTTATCGCGGGCCGTGGCCTCCACGACGTGCAAGACCATAGGGCCAGAGTGGGAGCCGCAGGAGGAAGGCGTGAGCGAGAGCGATGGGGACGAGGAGTACGCCGTGGCCTCCTCGGCCGAGAGCTCCCCCGGGGAGTACGAGTGGGGGTACGACGAGGAGGAGAAGAACCAGCTGGAGATAGAGCGGCTGGAGGAGCAGGTGGGTGCGGGCGAGGGCGGCGGCGGGCTCCCTCCCTCGGCTTCCCAGCCCCGGCCCGCCTCCCTGGTCCCCGGCGGCGAGGCGACCGCCCCGGCCTCCCAACAGCGGCCCACCCGCGCGTCTCCCGGCCTCGGAGCAATCGCTGCTCGCCCGGTGCTTTGCCTGTTGCGCTTAGAGTGCTGCATTTCCCGTGTTAGGGGAGGAAACGGAGACGGCCGGTGGAGGGAATCCTCCTGCCCACGACTACGCTGCCTGGGAGTGGCGAGTCAGGCTTTGAACTTTGAATCGGCCCCAAGCTCCCGCACCGAGTCCCACCCGTTCAGCCACGTCTAGCTCGAGAAATCAACCCTCTATTGCAGAGAGTGTTATTTGCCTGGAGGAGTGGCGAAGGCAGTGAGCTCCGGCGTGGTAGGGAAAATCCCACCGTAACGGTGAAAGGAGAACTGGAACCCTTAACTACAACCATCACGCTCTCTCCGTGGTTGCCTCTATGGCTTCCACTTCCTGTCTAAGGACCCAACTTCTGTCCGAAGCTGTGCCGGAGCATATGCCCTGCTATTGAGCTTTTTTCTGACTAGAGCTATTAAAAGTATATATAATAACATGAATCTCGGGTACGTCGAGATTTCCCGTCATCCGAGGCTCATAGTTTCTCGGTGGGTGGCAGGAGCGCGGGATTTTGATCAGGCGCGTGCCGCGGGCAGCTCCTACTTCTGCGGGTCTTTGGCGGCCGGGTGAGGACCCAGGCGTCTCTGGAAGCCCAAGATGGCGACGGCGGCCGCGGCGTCGGCTTCTGAAGCGGAGGCTGAGCCCAAGGCCGGGCCCGAGGCCGAGGGCGAGGAGGACGAGGCGAAGGCGGCTCGGGCGAGGAGGAAGGTGTTATCGCGGGCCGTGGCCTCCACGACGTGCAAGACCATAGGGCCAGAGTGGGAGCCGCAGGAGGAAGGCGTGAGCGAGAGCGATGGGGACGAGGAGTACGCCGTGGCCTCCTCGGCCGAGAGCTCCCCCGGGGAGTACGAGTGGGGGTACGACGAGGAGGAGAAGAACCAGCTGGAGATAGAGCGGCTGGAGGAGCAGGTGGGTGCGGGCGAGGGCGGCGGCGGGCTCCCTCCCTCGGCTTCCCAGCCCCGGCCCGCCTCCCTGGTCCCCGGCGGCGAGGCGACCGCCCCGGCCTCCCAACAGCGGCCCACCCGCGCGTCTCCCGGCCTCGGAGCAATCGCTGCTCGCCCGGTGCTTTGCCTGTTGCGCTTAGAGTGCTGCATTTCCCGTGTTAGGGGAGGAAACGGAGACGGCCGGTGGAGGGAATCCTCCTGCCCACGACTACGCTGCCTGGGAGTGGCGAGTCAGGCTTTGAACTTTGAATCGGCCCCAAGCTCCCGCACCGAGTCCCACCCGTTCAGCCACGTCTAGCTCGAGAAATCAACCCTCTATTGCAGAGAGTGTTATTTGCCTGGAGGAGTGGCGAAGGCAGTGAGCTCCGGCGTGGTAGGGAAAATCCCACCGTAACGGTGAAAGGAGAACTGGAATCAGGTGTAGAGGTTTCGGCGTCTGGACGCCGAGGCCCCGGTCCTAGCGCTTCCACCTCTGCGTGCGCCCGGCCTCGGCTCTGTAAACCAGGGGAAACGATTCCCGCACAGAGAATTGCTGTTACTGGTGATTAGGGCCTGGCCACGGTAGCTACGTGACTTCTGATCCGTAGCTGTATGAGGCACAGGTGGTGGAGCCTGCTAGCTAATCCGGGATACCTGCGGGAAATAGGCGGCACATTTCAAATCAGGAGAAAGGGTCGATAAAGGGACTGGGTTTCCCGCTTGGCACAGCGGTAAAGAATCCGCCTGCCATTGCGGGAGACCAGGGTTCGACCCCTGGGGTGAGAAAAGCCCCTGGGGTAGGAAATGGCAACCCACTCCAGAATGCCTGCCTGGAAAAACTCGTATGGACAGAGGAGCCTGGCGGGCTACAGTCCACGGGGTCGGAAAGGGTCTGCCACCACTGATGGTGGGGACACTTCTGAGTCTAGGGCAGGGACGTCGGGAGCAAAGGTTCTGGACTCCAGGACAAGTAGCGGCGGGACCTTTAGGTGTCGCCTGTGGCCGTGAAGAGGTGGTGGGAGTGACCGGTTTTCCAGATAGCTTGTGGCGCGGGCACCTGGGAGGAGCTGAGACTCTGGTCCGGAGGTGTAGCCCCAGTTCCCATCAGGGAGCAGGGTGAGGATGAAGCTCCCAACCGGCCTCGTGCCTCTCTCCGCAGTCTGCTCGTGGTCTGGGCGGGCAAACCTGTCCGCGGCCCACCGCGTCTCCGGGCCGAGCAATCGCTGCTCGCCCGGTGCTTTGCCTGTTGCGCTTAGAGTGCTGCATTTCCCGTGTTAGGGGAGGAAACGGAGACGGCCGGTGGAGGGAATCCTCCTGCCCACGACTACGCTGCCTGGGAGTGGCGAGTCAGGCTTTGAACTTTGAATCGGCCCCAAGCTCCCGCACCGAGTCCCACCCGTTCAGCCACGTCTAGCTCGAGAAATCAACCCTCTATTGCAGAGAGTGTTATTTGCCTGGAGGAGTGGCGAAGGCAGTGAGCTCCGGCGTGGTAGGGAAAATCCCACCGTAACGGTGAAAGGAGAACTGGAATCAGGTGTAGAGGTTTCGGCGTCTGGACGCCGAGGCCCCGGTCCTAGCGCTTCCACCTCTGCGTGCGCCCGGCCTCGGCTCTGTAAACCAGGGGAAACGATTCCCGCACAGAGAATTGCTGTTACTGGTGATTAGGGCCTGGCCACGGTAGCTACGTGACTTCTGATCCGTAGCTGTATGAGGCACAGGTGGTGGAGCCTGCTAGCTAATCCGGGATACCTGCGGGAAATAGGCGGCACATTTCAAATCAGGAGAAAGGGTCGATAAAGGGACTGGGTTTCCCGCTTGGCACAGCGGTAAAGAATCCGCCTGCCATTGCGGGAGACCAGGGTTCGACCCCTGGGGTGAGAAAAGCCCCTGGGGTAGGAAATGGCAACCCACTCCAGAATGCCTGCCTGGAAAAACTCGTATGGACAGAGGAGCCTGGCGGGCTACAGTCCACGGGGTCGGAAAGGGTCTGCCACCACTGATGGTGGGGACACTTCTGAGTCTAGGGCAGGGACGTCGGGAGCAAAGGTTCTGGACTCCAGGACAAGTAGCGGCGGGACCTTTAGGTGTCGCCTGTGGCCGTGAAGAGGTGGTGGGAGTGACCGGTTTTCCAGATAGCTTGTGGCGCGGGCACCTGGGAGGAGCTGAGACTCTGGTCCGGAGGTGTAGCCCCAGTTCCCATCAGGGAGCAGGGTGAGGATGAAGCTCCCCAACCGGCCTCGTGCCTCTCTCCCCGCAGTCTGCTCGTGTCTGCCGGGCAAACCCTGCTGGAGGCGCGAGGACCAGAGACCTCAGGGCTGTGGTCCCCTCCGTGGGTCACTGGACGGAGAGGACAGAGGGTGGCGTGGATTTGGAGGGGCCAACAGAAGAGGTGGAACCCCTTCTCGTTTTACAGATGAGGTGACCATAGCTCGGAAGGAATGAGGAAACGCTTTGCTCTGAGTCACTCCTAAGGGCATTTGAACTTCTCAAGGTTGTGGACCAAATGCCACAGTGGCTTTGAAATCACTTAGGGTTGTGTGGTTGGCAGCCTGGGTTTCTCAGTTAGCTTGGAGGTGGGAGGTTCCTTGCCGTGTGTCCCCTCTGGCGGTGACGTGTCTGTTCAGTTGTGGAACAGGTGTGTCACCTCTCGGTCTGTCTCCTTCGTCGTCACAGCTGCGCCTGCCGGGGTAGCAGGTGGTTGCCGTTGCCGCTTGTTATAAGCGAGCACGCTGGAGTCGGTTCAGGCTCTTGTTCGTTCAGCGGCTGCAGCGTGGTCCGAGGTGCCGGGCTGCCTGTGACTGTCCCGGTGGTGACCTCTTGTCCTGGCCTTGGCCTCAGTGAGCACTAGCTTGCTTGGTCGGGGAAATAGGATTACTTGTCGAAGGGAAGAGGAGGCTGGGACATGGACGGATTAAGTCCTGGAAGAGGGCGCTGGGCGTATCAGAGCGGAGGGGGCCGGGGTCTCCTGGCTGCTGGTGGTGTGCCCTTACCAGTCCTGCCTCAGGCCTCCAAAGGTGACCACACGGGATGGCATCCAGCGGGTGAAGGCGAATTGAAGAGCCAAGGGCTTTATCCTCTTTTCCTGGGGTTCAGAAATGGACTTTTCCATTTTTCCCAAAAGCCCCTCCCACCTCCTCATCCCACGGCTTCTAGATCCTGCTGTGACTGGTGCTTCTGGTGGAGCTCGGTGGCCAGGGTCTCGCAGAGAGGCCTGTGCGGCGCTCAGCCGCGTCGTGTCTGTGAATTGCGCTTCTCACCCTGAGTGCTTTTATGAACGCTCAACAAGCAGTGATCTCTGTCCAGGTAGCAAGCGGAGATTTCCCACCGCGCGTGCTGTGGCCTGAAACTGGAAGAGCCGCCTCGTGGTCCCTTCCTGCGATGGCCGTGTGCTCTCCCCCCGGCCTTGCGCCCCCTCTCCATCCCATGCGGTTCGGGAGCGAGGAGGCCTGTCGCAGAGCGCTGGCGCGGTGGCTAGGCCCCTCTTCTTGGCGATGTTCTGAGCTGGGACCAGGCCAGCAAGGGTGTCCCCTGGTCAGTGCTGGGGGTATGCTCTGTGTGTGAACGCGCGGACTCCCAGAGCGCTTTCCACAGACAGAGTCTTCAGTATTCGGGCCTAGAAAGCAGAAGTTTAGACCAAAATCTATCCTAGGGGCAGTTCTTCAGGGAGTTTTATGCGTTTCTCTTCTGACCTCCCCGAGGCGTCCTCAGGAGGGCTTGGGTCGACGTGAGGCAGGCCTGGTGGGCAGGCCTCGCCCGCCCGCTGCCTGCTCAGGGAGCACTCGGGCCTGGTGAGCTGTGCGGACGGGCCGGCTGGAGAGCCCTGACCGCTCCCTCCTGGGGAGAGCGCCTCTCTCACCATCTTCACTGGCCCTGGGGCTGCCGTAGGGCGCTCCTGACAGCTGATTCGGAGATGGCGCTGTGTCCCAACGGCCCCCTGGAGCCCCGGGGCTGCACTCCGGTGCCCGCCGGTGCGGTGGGGAAACGGAGCAGGTGGACCTTAGAACCCTTGTGTCCTGACCTCTTTCAGCCCATCACGTAATCATGGGGTGGGTTCAGCCTGTCATGTCTTATAAATCATGAGCAGGAGAACTTGTTTACAGATTACAAAAAATTACAGGTCATGGGCTTATGTGTTACTGATTCTTTATTGTCTCTTTGCGTGTAACTTTAAAAAACACCTGTTTTTATTTGTTTCTTTGGTTGTGCTGGGTCTTAATTGAGGTCTGCAGGATCCTTGGGATCTTTTGCTTTATTTTTTTTTTTAATTGTGGTAAATGAGGTGCAGTTCCCTGACTGGACACAGGCCCCCTGCATTGGGAGTGAGGCATCTTAGCCATTGGGCCACCAAATCCGTATTTACATGTAATTTGGTCTACACAGACCAGCTCACGTCTATCAGTTGTAAGGACGGTAAAGAGGGAAACACCCGGACTTCCCTGGTGGTCCAGTGGGTAAGGACACCGCCTTGCAGTGCAAGGGGCGCCAGTTCGATCCCTGACCTGGGAAGATTCCACCTGCTGTGGAGTGGCTGGACCGATGTGTCCAATTACCGAGCTGGAGCTTTGGGGCGCATGCGCCCAGAGCCGGTGCTCTGCGACAACGAGGCCACTGTGATGGGAGGCCCACACGGGCCAGAGAACAAAGATGGATGAAAATAGACAAAGACCAACAGAAGTAGCCGGCCTGCTCCCCTCCCCCCCCCCCCCCCCCCCAAATAAATAAATAAATAAATCTTAAAAAAAAAAAAGAGGAGAACACCCTTGCTCTGCCCCCCCCAGTCTCAGTGGGGACTTCATCAGCGATGCTGCCTGTCCAGCCAGCTTCTCCCGGGTTCCCCTGCCTTGCCTTGATCTGCACCCCTTTGCCCCTCCCCGCCCCAAGCCAGGTGCTGCTTTCTGGAACCCTGTGTACTTCTACTTCCTTCGCTCTTTTTTTTTTTTAAATTTTGGCTTCTTTTGTTGTTTTTTATTTGTTTTCATCCATCTTTATTCTTTGGCTTGTGTGGGCCTCCCGTTGCAATGGCCTCTCTCGGTCCAGAGCGCTGACCGGTAATTGGACTCATTGGTCCAGCCACTCCAGGGCACATGGGATCTTCCTGGGCCAGGGATTGAACCGGTGGCCCTTGCACTGCAAGGTGGACTCTACCCACTGAACCACCAGGGAAGCCCCTAATTCCTTCTCTTTTAAAACGTGCAGTTTTATCCACTAAGTGTGCAGCCCTGAGAATGTACTGTCCACTTTTCTGTCTGTGGTTTTGAGCTTTTAAGGGAGTGTGTGATGCAGTATGTAACCCTCTGGGTGTGCTTTCCACACAGCGGTGTGTTTCTGGGGCTCCGCCACGCTCCTTCTAGTCGCAGGCGATCTGGTTTGACTGCTGTGTATTCAGTGCACCAGGGTGTGGACAGCACACAGACTTGCTGTGTATTTCAGTAGCAGGCCGCAAGGAGCATTGCAAATCCGTATTTACAGGTAATCTGGTCTACACAGACCAGCTCACGTCTATCAGATGTAAGGACGGTAAAGAGGGAAACACCCGGACTCCCCTGGTGGTCCAGTGGGTAAGGACACCGCCTTGCAGTGCAAGGCGCCAGTTCGACCCCTGACCTGGGAAGATTCCACCTGCTGTGGAGTGGCTGGACCGATGTGTCCAATTACCGAGCTGGAGTTTTGGGGGCGCATGCGCCCAGAGCCGGTGCTCTGCGACAACGAGGCCACTGTGATGGGAGGCCCACACGGGCCAGAGAACAAAGATGGATGAAAATAGACAAAGACCAACAGAAGTAGCCGGCCTGCTCCCCCCCCTCCCCACCCCCCCCCCAAATAAATAAATAAATAAATCTTAAAAAAAAAAAAGAGGAGAACACCCTTGCTCTGCCCCCCCCAGTCTCAGTGGGGACTTCATCAGCGATGCTGCCTGTCCAGCCAGCTTCTCCCGGGTTCCCCTGCCTTGCCTTGATCTGCACCCCTTTGCCCCTCCCCGCCCCAAGCCAGGTGCTGCTTTCTGGAACCCTGTGTACTTCTACTTCCTTCGCTCTTTTTTTTTTTTAAATTTTGGCTTCTTTTGTTGTTTTTTATTTGTTTTCATCCATCTTTATTCTTTGGCTTGTGTGGGCCTCCCGTTGCAATGGCCTCTCTCGGTCCAGAGCGCTGACCGGTAATTGGACTCATTGGTCCAGCCACTCCAGGGCACATGGGATCTTCCTGGGCCAGGGATTGAACCGGTGGCCCTTGCACTGCAAGGTGGACTCTACCCACTGAACCACCAGGGAAGCCCCTAATTCCTTCTCTTTTAAAACGTGCAGTTTTATCCACTAAGTGTGCAGCCCTGAGAATGTACTGTCCACTTTTCTGTCTGTGGTTTTGAGCTTTTAAGGGAGTGTGTGATGCAGTATGTAACCCTCTGGGTGTGCTTTCCACACAGCGGTGTGTTTCTGGGGCTCCGCCACGCTCCTTCTAGTCGCAGGCGATCTGGTTTGACTGCTGTGTATTCAGTGCACCAGGGTGTGGACAGCACACAGCTCATCAGTTGTGGCATTTGAATTGCTTGCAGTTTTCTTCCTAGTAGAGACAGGCCGCAAGGAGCATTGTTACTGGTAAACTGTGCCCCTCTTGGAGCTGTGTAGGTTTCTCTAAGTCAGTATTCTTCAGACTGGGGTAATGGTCATGGTCATGAATTCATTTCAGTGGCTATACCCAGTGTCTCTCTGTGATATGCTTTCTGTGCGTAGGGGTCTGTTTCTTGGTTTTCTCTAGTGTTCCTTTGGTCAGTTTGTCCTGGGTCAGGTTCCACAGTCTAACCCATAACCTGTTGAGACAGATCTTCCTATGTGCAGCTTAATGCAGTGTCTGGATTACCAAGAGTGTATTGTCAGATGGCAGTCAGTTGAGTGAATTACTAGTTGTCTGTCATCTTTGGAGAGGGAAATGTTTATTGTTGAAATGTTGTGGCAGATGTCGGAAGAATAGATACTAACCTAGTCTTAGTGTTAGACTTAAAAAAATTATTTATTTGGCTTTGCTGGGTTTTCATTGCTGCAAGCAGATTTTTTCTAGTTGCAGGGGCTACTCTTTAGTTGTAGTGCACGGTCTTCTCATTGCAGGTGGCTTCTCTCGTTGTGAAGTGTGGGCTCAGTAGTCGTGGCACGTGGGCTTAGTTGCTTCATGGCATGTGGAATCTTCCTGGACCAGCGGTCAGACGTGTGTCCTCTGCGTTGACAGGTGGAATCTTTATCACTGGGCCACCAGGGAAGTCCACTTCTGGCCATTCTGGTAGACGTGTAACCATAGCTCATTGTAGTGTGATAGTTTGTGTTTGCCTGATAGCTAATGATGTTGACCACTATTCATGTGCACTCACTGGCCATCTGTGTCCTCTATGGATGTACATTTTGGTTTATGTCTTTGGCTGCTTTTTATTTTATTTTGATTGTTTGTTATTTAACTCAAGGTTGGAGTTAGATTCGTGTTAACGTTGTGTGATCCTTGGTTTATTCAGTTTTTTCCCCCTGGCTTGTGATTTGTCTTTATATCCTCTTAACAGTCTTTGGCAGGGCTTCCCAGGTGGTGCAGTGGTAAAGAATGTGTCTGCCAAGACAGGAGACGCAGTTCTTGCCTAGCGTGTCCATGCACAGAGGAGCCTCCATGGGACCGTAGGGTCTGACACAACTTGAATGCAGCAGTCTTTTACAGAGCAAAAAGTTTAGTTTCGATGAAGTCCTAACTTGCTGAGAAATTTTATTGTGAATGGTTGTTGGATTTTGTCAAATGCGTTTTCTCTGTCAGTTGATCCTATGATTTTTATTTTCTAGCTTATTGTATAGTGATTAAGATTGAGCTAGCTTTGCATGCCTGGAGTAACTCTCACTTGATCATGGTGTGAACTTCTTTTTGTACACTGAATTTAGTTCTGTAAGTTTTCCCCTCCACACAGTGCTAGCTGTCGTCCAACTTATTTTGATTTGCTGTATTTTCATTTTCATTCAGTTCTATGTATTTTAAATTTTCTTTGAGATTGCCTGTTTGACCCATGCAGTGGCTTCTCTTGTTGCAGAAGACTGGCTCTTTGTGCATGTACTCCAGAGAGCTGGGTTGTAATTGGACACACTGGTCCAGCCGCTCTGCTGCATGTGGGATCTTCCTGGGCCGGGGATAGAACCAGTGCCCCTTGCACTGCAAGGCGGACTCTCTACCCACTGGACCACCAGTGAAGCTCGTTCCCCATATGTTTTTTATAAGCGTATTGCTTGAGACTTCCCTGGGAGTCCATTGGTCAAGAATCTGCCTTTCAGTGCAGGGTTTGCGAGTTCAATCCCTGGTTGGGAACTAGGATCCCACATGCTGCAGGATGTGGTCAAAAATTAAAACACTTTCTTTTTAAAATTACTTAATTTCCAAGTGTTTAGAGCGATTGATTCCTACAACAATGGATTTCTAGGTTGATTTTGTTCTTACCGGAAAACATACTTGTAAGAATTGCAAAGACACGAGGGACAGCAAGCTGTTAGGGAAAGAGCTATTTGGGAAGAGTTCCCGGGTGAGATCCACAGGTCCAAGAGGTGGGCCAGTGAAGTTGCGCTCCGGAGATGGGACGAGGAGATTTTATTTGGGAGGAGAAGGGGAAAGAAAAAAAGGGGAGGGGGTTTCTTAGAGCAGGTGCAGAAACAAAGTCTTTGTCTAAACTAAGCGGGAAATTAGTGATGAGTCTGCTGTCCTTGAATTGTCTGTGGGCATGGAGGTGTGCAGTTCTTGTCACTTTCCAGATGTGGTGAAGAATCTTTATGGCCAGGGCGAGCTCCTTATCACAGACCTTAAGAGACTCCCAGGCGCCAGCAGATCAGCAGCCGGCCCTATGATGCTGACCCTTTAGGGCTGGGGAGTTTGCAACTGCCGTATTTACCCTTTAATAGCCCATAAACCTAACAATACTCCGTGTGATTTATTTATTTTTAAAAAAGATTTATTTATTTATTTATTTTGGGCGGGGGTCAGGTTGGGGAGGGAGCGGGCCACTTCTATTGGTCTTTCATTTCTCTGTTTTCATCCGTCTTTGTTCTTTGGCTCCTGTGGGTCTCCCATCGTGGTGGCATCTGTCGTTGCAGAGCACCGGCTCTGGGCGCATGCGCTCCAGAGCTCGGTGATTGGACACATTGGTCCAGCTGCTCCGCGGCACGTGGGATCTTCCCAGGCCAGGACTCGAACTGGGGCCTCTTGCACTGCAAGGCAGTGTCCTTACCCACTGGACCACCAGGGGAAGCCCTCCGTGTGATTTAATTTTAAAAAAATTTGTTGAGGTTTGTTCATGGCCCAGGATATGGTCCCAATGAATGTTCCTTGCGCACTTGAGAAGAATGTTGCTCTGTTATTGTTGGGCAGAGTGTTCTTTATATAGCAGTTAGCTCATGTTGGTTAATGGTGTTGTTGAGTTCTTTTATATCCTTGCTGATTGCCTAATAGTTCTAGTTGCTGAAGTAGGGGCTGTTGAAATTCCTGGTGTAATTGTGGATGTGTCTGTTTCTTATAGCTCTGTCAGGTTTTGCCTCACCTGTTCTGAGATTCTGTTTGGTGCCTGCACATTTAGGATTGTTTAGTCTTGGTGGGTTGATCCTTTTATCCTTATGTAATGTCCTGTTTTATCTCTGGAAATTTTCTTTGCTCTGAAGTCTACTTTGTATGATACTAGTATAACCATCTCGGCTTCTTTATGTTTAATGTTTGTATGCTGGGTCTTTCCCCATCCTTTTACTTCGTATGATCTTATTGATTTATTTTTGTCTGTACTGGGCCTTTGTTGCTGTGTGGGCTTTTCTCTAGTTGTGGCGAGTGAAGGCTGTTCTCTGGTTGTGGTGTGTGGGCTTCTCGTTGTGGTGGCTTCTCTCGTTGTGAAGCACAGGCTCCAGGGTGCGTGGGCTTCAGTAGTTGCAACACAAGGGCTCAGTAGCTGTGGCTCCAGGCTCTAGATAGAGCACAGGCTTTAGTAGTTGTGGCACACCGGGCTTCGTTGTTTTGTAGCAGGTGGAATCTTCCTGGATCAGAGATGGAACCCATGTCTCTTGGGTTGGTTGGCGGATTCATTACCATGGAGCCACCAGGCAAGGCCCCTTCCTTGTACCTTAAACCCACCTGCATCCTTGAATTTGAAGAGAATTTCTTGTCATCACCATACAAGTAGGTTATGTTTTATCCACTCTGTCATTCTCTGCTTTTTTTTTTTTTAATTATTTATTCATTTATTTATTTTAATTTTTTGGGCCACTTCTGTTGGTCTTTCATTTATCTATTTTCATCCATCTTTGTTCTTTGGCTCCTGTGGGCCTCCCATCGCGGTGGCCTCTGTTGTCGCAGAGTGCCGGCTCTGGGCGCATGCGCCCCAGAGCTCCGGCTCAGTCATTGGACACATCGGTTCAGCCGCTCCACGGCACGTGGGATCTTCCCAGGCCAGGGATCGAACTGGCGCCCCTTGCACTGCAAGGCGGTGTCCTTACCCACTGGACCACCAGGGAAGCCCCTCTCTGCTTTTTTAATTAGTATGTTTAGACCATATACTTTAAAGGTATTCATATATTAGGTCTAGAACCTGACATTGTATTCTTTTCTGTTTGTTTCTGTTTCTTGTTCTTCCATTTCTCTTTTCTCATCTTGGTGTGGATTATCTGAACGTTCTTGAGGATTCCAGCTCAGTTACTCATGGTGATTTTTAGAGCATTGCTCTTTGTGGTTTCTTGGTGGGTTGATCCTTTTATCCTTATGTAATGTCCTGTTTTATCTCTGGAAATTTTCTTTGCTCTGAAGTCTACTTTGTATGATACTAGTATAACCATCTCGGCTTCTTTATGTTTAATGTTTGTATGCTGGGTCTTTCCCCATCCTTTTACTTCGTATGATCTTATTGATTTATTTTTGTCTGTACTGGGCCTTTGTTGCTGTGTGGGCTTTTCTCTAGTTGTGGCGAGTGAAGGCTGTTCTCTGGTTGTGGTGTGTGGGCTTCTCGTTGTGGTGGCTTCTCTCGTTGTGAAGCACAGGCTCCAGGGTGCGTGGGCTTCAGTAGTTGCAACACAAGGGCTCAGTAGCTGTGGCTCCAGGCTCTAGATAGAGCACAGGCTCAGTAGTTGTGGCACACCGGGCTTCGTTGTTTTGCAGCAGGTGGAATCTTCCTGGATCAGAGATGGAACCCATGTCTCTTGGGTTGGTTGGCGGATTCATTACCATGGAGCCACCAGGCAAGGCCCCTTCCTTGTACCTTAAACCCACCTGCATCCTTGAATTTGAAGAGAATTTCTTGTCATCACCATACAAGTAGGTTATGTTTTATCCACTCTGTCATTCTCTGCTTTTTTTTTTTTTAATTATTTATTCATTTATTTATTTTAATTTTTTGGGCCACTTCTGTTGGTCTTTCATTTATCTATTTTCATCCATCTTTGTTCTTTGGCTCCTGTGGGCCTCCCATCGCGGTGGCCTCTGTTGTCGCAGAGTGCCGGCTCAGTCATTGGACACATCGGTTCAGCCGCTCCACGGCACGTGGGATCTTCCCAGGCCAGGGATCGAACTGGCGCCCCTTGCACTGCAAGGCGGTGTCCTTACCCACTGGACCACCAGGGAAGCCCCTCTCTGCTTTTTTAATTAGTATGTTTAGACCATATACTTTAAAGGTATTCATATATTAGGTCTAGAACCTGACATTGTATTCTTTTCTGTTTGTTTCTGTTTCTTGTTCTTCCATTTCTCTTTTCTCATCTTGGTGTGGATTATCTGAACGTTCTTGAGGATTCCAGCTCAGTTACTCATGGTGATTTTTAGAGCATTGCTCTTTGTGGTTTCTTGGTGCTCGCTGTTGAGTAGTTCAGTGTATCTGATTTACATGTATCTGTGGTTTCTTTCCCTGAGGAAAGTGTGGGAATCTCCTTCCCATTTAGGTCCCTTTACCATTCTTCCTTTCCAATGTCGTTGTTTTGGGTATCAGATGGTCTTAAATTTTTTATTTCTCTTACCACATACAATTTAGGAGAGTCGAGAAGAAAAGGATCGTCTGTTGTGCTTGCCTGTTTTTGTGCTCTTCCTGAGGCTTCAAGATTTCCCTTCTCTTTGAAGAAATTCCTTCAGCTGTTAGAGGAGGAACCTGCTAGTGACAGCTCCTTGTAGTTTGCCTTTGTGTCAGGTGTCCAGTATCTTTGGAAGTAACGATCTTAATTTATTAACGTTTAGTTTGAAAAGTTTGAAATATAAAAATAAACCTTTTTGTACCTATCACTCACTTAGCTGCATCAAATACTTGTCTGTTGCCATTCTTGTTTCCCTTAGTAGGGATTTTCTTTTGTTTGGTAAAAGAACAGAGCTCTTACTGATGAACCTGGCATGTGCTACAGCATGATGCTGAATTACCTTTCAGAATCCTCACAGCAACCTAGTGGCATATCCTGTTTTACAGACGAGGAAATGGAGGCTTAGAATAGTGAGTAACTTGCCTCAGGTCACACTTTGTGCTTGTTTCATTAGACTGTTTCCAGTATTTCTGGGAGAACCCAAGTGTGTTCTGATAGGAATTGCAACAGATTTGAAGAAGTTGTTACATTTACTTTAAAAAGCCTCTCAGAAATTTCCTGACGCTCCAGTGGTTAGGACTCTGCCAAGGGCCCAAGTTCAATCCCTGGTCAGGGAAGTAAGATCATACAAGCCAAGTGGTGTGGCCAGGAAAAAAAAGAAAAAAAAAAAAAAAAAATATATATATATAAGTCCCAGGCTTCTCTGGTGGTCCAGTGGGTAGAGAGTCCACCTTATAGTGCAAGGGCACTGGTTTGATCCCTGGCCTGGGAAGATCCTACATGCTGCGGAGCAGCTGGACCGGTGGGTCCAGTTACAATCCAGTGCTCTAGGGCACAAGCGCCCAGAGCCTGTGCTCTGCAACAAGAGAGGCCACTGCAGTGGGAGGCCCACACAGGCCAAAGAATAAAGATGGATGAAAATAAATAAAAAACCAATAGAAGAGGCCAAAATTTAAAACAGCAGCAACAAAATGAGTCCCTTGTAGATGGTCGCCCTCTTCCTGAGGGCACTGCTGCCGTGCTCTTTCTGCATCTCTCCCTGATGCCACACGTTCTGTGCTGGTAGCAGACATGTGTGGTCCCCAGTGGCGACAGGAGCAGAGTTATTTTGATAATGGCACTCTCAACCTTCCCACTGTTCTTTTCCTTCAGCTGTCTATCAACGTCTATGACTACAACTGCCACGTGGACCTGATCCGGCTGCTGCGGCTGGAGGGGGAGCTGAGCAAAGTGCGGCTGGCGCGCCAGAAGATGAGCGAGCTCTTCCCGCTGACCGAAGGTAGCGCTCCCACTCCCGCCCCTGCCGCGGGTGCTTTCATCAACACCGGGGAGGGGAGGGCGGCTCTTTTTGGTGCTGAAATGGGGACGTGCTCCTTACGGAGAATTAGGAACTTGTAAGTGTGGTGGAAAGAAGAAAACCCATCATCCAAGCGTCGATGCTGAATTACCTTTCAGAATCCTCACAGCAACCTAGTGGCATATCCTGTTTTACAGACGAGGAAATGGAGGCTTAGAATAGTGAGTAACTTGCCTCAGGTCACACTTTGTGCTTGTTTCATTAGACTGTTTCCAGTATTTCTGGGAGAACCCAAGTGTGTTCTGATAGGAATTGCAACAGATTTGAAGAAGTTGTTACATTTACTTTAAAAAGCCTCTCAGAAATTTCCTGACGCTCCAGTGGTTAGGACTCTGCCAAGGGCCCAAGTTCAATCCCTGGTCAGGGAAGTAAGATCATACAAGCCAAGTGGTGTGGCCAGGAAAAAAAAGAAAAAAAAAAAAAAAAAATATATATATATATATAAGTCCCAGGCTTCTCTGGTGGTCCAGTGGGTAGAGAGTCCACCTTATAGTGCAAGGGCACTGGTTTGATCCCTGGCCTGGGAAGATCCTACATGCTGCGGAGCAGCTGGACCGGTGGGTCCAGTTACAATCCAGTGCTCTAGGGCACAAGCGCCCAGAGCCTGTGCTCTGCAACAAGAGAGGCCACTGCAGTGGGAGGCCCACACAGGCCAAAGAATAAAGATGGATGAAAATAAATAAAAAACCAATAGAAGAGGCCAAAATTTAAAACAGCAGCAACAAAATGAGTCCCTTGTAGATGGTCGCCCTCTTCCTGAGGGCACTGCTGCCGTGCTCTTTCTGCATCTCTCCCTGATGCCACACGTTCTGTGCTGGTAGCAGACATGTGTGGTCCCCAGTGGCGACAGGAGCAGAGTTATTTTGATAATGGCACTCTCAACCTTCCCACTGTTCTTTTCCTTCAGCTGTCTATCAACGTCTATGACTACAACTGCCACGTGGACCTGATCCGGCTGCTGCGGCTGGAGGGGGAGCTGAGCAAAGTGCGGCTGGCGCGCCAGAAGATGAGCGAGCTCTTCCCGCTGACCGAAGGTAGCGCTCCCACTCCCGCCCCTGCCGCGGGTGCTTTCATCAACACCGGGGAGGGGAGGGCGGCTCTTTTTGGTGCTGAAATGGGGACGTGCTCCTTACGGAGAATTAGGAACTTGTAAGTGTGGTGGAAAGAAGAAAACCCATCATCCAAGCGTCAGCGACTTTTAGTTTTATCACCTAGTTTTTTGCAAAACATAATTGTGGTCATGCAATACTGTGTCATGTTTCTTTTTTTTTTCTTTTAGTTTTTTATTTATATCTTTAACACCAAAACCATTTTGTATTGGGGTATACCCAATTAACAGTGTTGTGATAGTTTCAGGTGAAGAGCGAAGGATCTCAGCCATGCATATAGCTGTATCCATTCTCCCCCAGTCCCCCCTATCCAGGCTGCCACATACCGTTGAGCAGAGTTCCATGTGCTATACAATAGATTTTTTTTTTTTTAATAGGATTGTGCTCTGTGCTCAATCATGTTCTTTTTTATTTTTTTTTAAGATTTATTTATTTATTTATTTTTGGGTGGGGGTCGGGTTGGGGAGGGAGGGGAGCAGGCAGGCCACTTCTACTGGTCTTTCATTTCTCTATTTTCATCTGTCTTTGTTCCTTGGTTCCTGTGGGCCTCCCATCGCGGTGGCGTCTGTAGTTTCAGAGTGCCGGCTCTGGGCGCATGCGCTCCAGAGCTCCGGCTCGGTAATTGGACACATCGGTCCAGCCGCTCCGTGGCACGTGGGATCTTCCCAGGCCAGGGATCGAACCGGCGCCCCTTGCACTGCAAGGCGGTGTCCTTACCCACTGGACCACCAGGGAAAGCCCAGATTTTTGTTGGTTATCCATTTTAAATATAGCATTGTGTCCATGACCTTCCCAGAGTCCTTAACTATCCCTTGCCCGCTGTAACCATGAGTTCGTTTTCAAAGTCTGTGAGTCTCTTTCCGTTTTGTAAATAAGTTCATTTGTATCATTTCTTTTTAGAATCCACATATAAGGGATGTCATACGATATTTCTCCCTCTCTGACTTAGTTCACTCAGTATGACATCTCTAGGTCCATCCGTGTTGCTGCAAATGCCTTGTTTCATTCCTTTTAATGGAGTGACATTCCATTGTATGTGGAATATATACAGACACAGACACACCACCTCTTTATCCACTCCTCTGTCAGTGGGCATTTAGGTTGTTTCCATGTCTTGGCTGTTGTTAACATTGCTTCAACGAACATTGGAGAGCATGTGGTGGAAAGGGAATTAGGAACTTGTAAGTGTGGTGGAAAGAAGAAAACCCATCATCCAAGCGTCAGCGACTTTTAGTTTTATCACCTAGTTTTTTGCAAAACATAATTGTGGTCATGCAATACTGTGTCATGTTTCTTTTTTTTTTCTTTTAGTTTTTTATTTATATCTTTAACACCAAAACCATTTTGTATTGGGGTATACCCAATTAACAGTGTTGTGATAGTTTCAGGTGAAGAGCGAAGGATCTCAGCCATGCATATAGCTGTATCCATTCTCCCCCAGTCCCCCCTATCCAGGCTGCCACATACCGTTGAGCAGAGTTCCATGTGCTATACAATAGATTTTTTTTTTTTTTAATAGGATTGTGCTCTGCTCAATCATGTTCTTTTTTTTTTTTTTTTTTAAGATTTATTTATTTATTTATTTTTGGGTGGGGGTCGGGTTGGGGAGGGAGGGGAGCGGGCGGGCCATTTCTACTGGTCTTTCATTTCTCTATTTTCATCTGTCTTTGTTCCTTGGTTCCTGTGGGCCTCCCATCGCGGTGGCGTCTGTAGTTTCAGAGTGCCGGCTCTGGGCGCATGCGCTCCAGAGCTCCGGCTCGGTAATTGGACACATCGGTCCAGCCGCTCCGTGGCACGTGGGATCTTCCCAGGCCAGGGATCGAACCGGCGCCCCTTGCACTGCAAGGCGGTGTCCTTACCCACTGGACCACCAGGGAAAGCCCAGATTTTTGTTGGTTATCCATTTTAAATATAGCATTGTGTCCATGACCTTCCCAGAGTCCTTAACTATCCCTTGCCCGCTGTAACCATGAGTTCGTTTTCAAAGTCTGTGAGTCTCTTTCCGTTTTGTAAATAAGTTCATTTGTATCATTTCTTTTTAGAATCCACATATAAGGGATGTCATACGATATTTCTCCCTCTCTGACTTAGTTCACTCAGTATGACATCTCTAGGTCCATCCGTGTTGCTGCAAATGCCTTGTTTCATTCCTTTTAATGGAGTGACATTCCATTGTATGTGGAATATATACAGACACAGACACACCACCTCTTTATCCACTCCTCTGTCAGTGGGCATTTAGGTTGTTTCCATGTCTTGGCTGTTGTTAACATTGCTTCAACGAACATTGGAGAGCATGTATCTCTTCAGGCCATGTTTTTCTCTGGGTATATGTCCAGGAGTAGGATTGCAAGGTCATATGGTCGCTATAGGTTTAGTTTTTTTTTTTCTTCTTTTTTTTAATGTTTAGTTTTTTTAAGGAACCTCCACACAGTTCTCCATAGTGGCTGTACGAGTTTGCATTCCCGGCAACAGTGCAGGAGGGATCCCTTCTCTCCCCTCTCCCCCAACTCTAGCATTCGCTTGTGAATTTTTTGGTGATAGCCATTCTGACTGGTTTGAGGGGGTGTTTCATTGTAATTTTGATTTTCATTTCTCTGATGACTTGAGCACTTTTCATGTGCTTGTTGGCCTTCTGTATGTCCTTTTTAGAAAAATGTCTCTTGAGGTCTTCTGACCATTTTTTAAGTGGGTTGTTTGTTTTGATGCTATTGTGTCATAAGCTGTTTGTGAATTTTGGAGACTAATCCCGTATCAGTCACATCATTTGCAAATATTTTCTCCCAATCTGTGGGTTATCTTTTTGTTTATTGTTTCCTTTGCTGTGCAAAAACATAGGTTCCATTTGTTTATTTTTGCTTTTATTTTCATTATTCTGGGAGATTGGTTACAAAAGATTCCGCTGTGATTTATGTCAGAGTGTTCTGCTTATGTTTTCCTCTAAGAATTTTTTAGTGTCTGGTCTAACATTTAGGTGTGTAATCCATTTTGTGTATGGAGTTAAGGAGTGATCTAATTTCATTCTTTTACATGTTGCTGTTCAGTTTTCCCTGTGCCATTTGTTGAAGAAACCGTCTTTCCAACATTGTGTAGTCTTGTCTCCTTTGTCATAGTTTAATTGACTGTAGGTGCATGGGCTTATTTCTGTTTTTTTCTATCCTGCTCCATTAGTCTATATTTCTATTTTCGTGCCAGTACCATACTGATGACTGTAGCTTTGTTATATCTAAAATCCATCCGTGTTGCTGCACTTTCACTTTTAATGGAGTGACATTCCATTGTATGTGGAATATATACAGACACAGACACACCACCTCTTTATCCACTCCTCTGTCAGTGGGCATTTAGGTTGTTTCCATGTCTTGGCTGTTGTTAACATTGCTTCAACGAACATTGGAGAGCATGTATCTCTTCAGGCCATGTTTTTCTCTGGGTATATGTCCAGGAGTAGGATTGCAAGGTCATATGGTCGCTATAGGTTTAGTTTTTTTTTTTCTTCTTCTTTTTTTTAATGTTTAGTTTTTTTAAGGAACCTCCACACAGTTCTCCATAGTGGCTGTACGAGTTTGCATTCCCGGCAACAGTGCAGGAGGGATCCCTTCTCTCCCCTCTCCCCCAACTCTAGCATTCGCTTGTGAATTTTTTGGTGATAGCCATTCTGACTGGTTTGAGGGGGTGTTTCATTGTAATTTTGATTTTCATTTCTCTGATGACTTGAGCACTTTTCATGTGCTTGTTGGCCTTCTGTATGTCCTTTTTAGAAAAATGTCTCTTGAGGTCTTCTGACCATTTTTTAAGTGGGTTGTTTGTTTTGATGCTATTGTGTCATAAGCT
Source organism: Tragulus kanchil (assembly GCA_022376925.1). NCBI lineage: Eukaryota > Metazoa > Chordata > Mammalia > Artiodactyla > Tragulidae > Tragulus > Tragulus kanchil. Next base: position 199,843,838 of record JAIOJX010000025.1, on the reverse strand, counting down.
GTTTGTGAATTTTGGAGACTAATCCCGTATCAGTCACATCATTTGCAAATATTTTCTCCCAATCTGTGGGTTATCTTTTTGTTTATTGTTTCCTTTGCTGTGCAAAAACATAGGTTCCATTTGTTTATTTTTGCTTTTATTTTCATTATTCTGGGAGATTGGTTACAAAAGATTCCGCTGTGATTTATGTCAGAGTGTTCTGCTTATGTTTTCCTCTAAGAATTTTTTAGTGTCTGGTCTAACATTTAGGTGTGTAATCCATTTTGTGTATGGAGTTAAGGAGTGATCTAATTTCATTCTTTTACATGTTGCTGTTCAGTTTTCCCTGTGCCATTTGTTGAAGAAACCGTCTTTCCAACATTGTGTAGTCTTGTCTCCTTTGTCATAGTTTAATTGACTGTAGGTGCATGGGCTTATTTCTGTTTTTTTCTATCCTGCTCCATTAGTCTATATTTCTATTTTCGTGCCAGTACCATACTATCTTGATGACTGTAGCTTTGTAGTATAGTCTAAAATCAGGGAGCCTGATTCCTCCAGCTCCATTTTTCTTTTTTTTTAAAGATTGCTTTGGCTATCCCAGGGTCTTTTGTGTCTCCATACAAATTTTGAGACTTTTTGTTCTAGATCTGTGAAAAATACCATTGATAATTTGATAGCGATTACATGGAATCTGTAGATTGCATTGAGTAATATAGTCATTTTGACAGTAGTGAGTCTTCCAGTCCCATCTGTTTATATCCTTTGGTTTCTTTTATCAGTTTTTGGAATACAGTAGGTTTTTTGTCTTCCCAGGTATTTTTATTCTTTTTAATGCAGTGGTAAATGGAATTGCTTCTTGGATTTCTCTTTCTGATCTTTCATTATTAGTATATAGAAATGCAACAGACTTCTGTGTATTTTGTAACCTTCAGCTTTACCAGATTCATTGATGAGTTCTAGTAGTTTTCTGGTAACATCTTTATGATATTTTATATAAAGTATCATGTCATCTGCAAATAGTGACAGTTTAACTCCTTTTCCAGTTTGGATTCCCTTTACTTCTTTTTCTTCTGTGATTGCTGTAGTTAGGACTTCCAAAACTATGTTGAATAAAAGAGGTGAGCGTGGACATCCATGTTTTGTTCCTGATCTTAGAGGGAACGCTTTCAGCTTTTTGCCGTTGATTACAATGCTAGTTAGAGGTTTGTCATATATAACCTTTATTATGTTGAGGTATGTACCCTGCTGTGCAAAAACATAGGTTCCATTTGTTTATTTTTGCTTTTATTTTCATTATTCTGGGAGATTGGTTACAAAAGATTCCGCTGTGATTTATGTCAGAGTGTTCTGCTTATGTTTTCCTCTAAGAATTTTTTAGTGTCTGGTCTAACATTTAGGTGTGTAATCCATTTTGTGTATGGAGTTAAGGAGTGATCTAATTTCATTCTTTTACATGTTGCTGTTCAGTTTTCCCTGTGCCATTTGTTGAAGAAACCGTCTTTCCAACATTGTGTAGTCTTGTCTCCTTTGTCATAGTTTAATTGACTGTAGGTGCATGGGCTTATTTCTGTTTTTTTCTATCCTGCTCCATTAGTCTATATTTCTATTTTCGTGCCAGTACCATACTATCTTGATGACTGTAGCTTTGTAGTATAGTCTAAAATCAGGGAGCCTGATTCCTCCAGCTCCATTTTTCTTTTTTTTTAAAGATTGCTTTGGCTATCCCAGGGTCTTTTGTGTCTCCATACAAATTTTGAGACTTTTTGTTCTAGATCTGTGAAAAATACCATTGATAATTTGATAGCGATTACATGGAATCTGTAGATTGCATTGAGTAATATAGTCATTTTGACAGTAGTGAGTCTTCCAGTCCCATCTGTTTATATCCTTTGGTTTCTTTTATCAGTTTTTGGAATACAGTAGGTTTTTTGTCTTCCCAGGTATTTTTATTCTTTTTAATGCAGTGGTAAATGGAATTGCTTCTTGGATTTCTCTTTCTGATCTTTCATTATTAGTATATAGAAATGCAACAGACTTCTGTGTATTTTGTAACCTTCAGCTTTACCAGATTCATTGATGAGTTCTAGTAGTTTTCTGGTAACATCTTTATGATATTTTATATAAAGTATCATGTCATCTGCAAATAGTGACAGTTTAACTCCTTTTCCAGTTTGGATTCCCTTTACTTCTTTTTCTTCTGTGATTGCTGTAGTTAGGACTTCCAAAACTATGTTGAATAAAAGAGGTGAGCGTGGACATCCATGTTTTGTTCCTGATCTTAGAGGGAACGCTTTCAGCTTTTTGCCGTTGATTACAATGCTAGTTAGAGGTTTGTCATATATAACCTTTATTATGTTGAGGTATGTACCCTCTGTGCCCACTCTTTGGAAAGTTTTTATTCATAAACGAGTGCTGAATTTTGTCCAGCCTTTTCTGCATCTGTTGAGATTATCATATGGTTTTTATTCTTCAGTTTGTTGATACGGTGAATCACATTGATTTGTGGATGTTGAAAAACCCTTGCCTCCCTGGGATGAATCCCACTTGATAGTGGTTATGATCTTTTTAATGTATTGTTGGATATGAATTGCTAGTATTTTGTTGAGGATTTTGGCATCTATGTTCATCAGTGATGTTGGGCTGTAATTTTCTTTTTTGTGTATCTTTGATTTTGGTATCAAGGTGATGGTGATGGTGGCCTCATAAAATGAGCTGGGAAGTTTTCCTTCCTCTGCAACTTTCTGGAACAGTTTCAGAAGGATAGGTGTTAGCGCTTCTCTAAATGTTTGATAAAATTCACCTGTGAAGCCATCAGGTCCTGGACTTTTGTTGGGAGGTTTTTAGTCACATTTCAATTTCAGTGCTTGTGATTGGTTTGTTCTTATTTTCTGTTTCTTCTTTCTATTTCTGGTTCAGTTGAGGGAGACTGTACCTTTCTAGAGAGAAGTTGTCCATTTCTTTGAGGCTGTCCATTTTACTGGCAGACAGTTGTTCCTAGTGTCTTAAGATTCTTGATATTTCTCTGGAGTCAGTTATAACTTTCTCATTTCTGATTTTACTGATTCGAGTGCTCTCCCTTTTTTTTTTGGCTAAGTCCAGTTAAAGGTTTATCATTCTTGTTTATCTTTTAAAGAACCAACTTTTAGTGTCATTGATCTTTGTGATTGTTTTGTCACTGTTTCATTGATTTCTGCTCTGATCTTTATGATTTCCTTCCTTCTCCTAACCTTAGGCTTTGTTCTCTAGTTGTTTTAGATGTAAGATTAGGTTGTTTGAGAGTTTTCTTGAGCTAAGATTGTATTGTATTGTTCCAAACTTCCCTCTTAGAACTACTTTTGCTGCATCCCGTAAATTTTGGACTGTTGTGCTTTCGTTTTCATTTGTCTCTAGGTAGTTCATTTCTTTTTTGATTTCCTCAGCGATCCAACAGTAGTTTAGTAAGTAGCATACTGTTTAGCCTCCATGTGTTTGTGTTTTTTTTTTTTCTTTTAGTTTATTTCTAATCTCATAGTGTTATGATCAGAAAAGATGCTTGATATTATTTTGATTTTCTCAAATTTACCGAGGGCTCGTCTTGTGGCTCAGCATGAGGTCAGTCCTAGAGAATGTTCCATGTGCACTTGAGATGAACGTGTAGTCTGCTGCTTTTGGATGGAATGCTCTATACATATCACTTAAGTTCAGCTCACTTAAAGTGTCATTTAAGGCCTGGGTTTCCTCACTGATTTTCTGGATGGTCTGTCCATTGATGAAAGCGGGGTATTAAATTCCCCCACTATTATATTGTGCTACTGTTGATTTCTCCTTTTATATTTGTTAGTATTTGCCTTTCATATTGAGGCGCTCCTGTGTTGGGTGCATATGTATTTATGATTCTTATGTCTTCTTAGATTGAACCCTTGATCATTACATAGTGTTCTTCTTTGTCTCTTATAACAGTCTTTGTTTTTCCTGGTTCGTTATTTTTTTTTTTTCTGTTTCTTCTTTCTATTTCTGGTTCAGTTGAGGGAGACTGTACCTTTCTAGAGAGAAGTTGTCCATTTCTTTGAGGCTGTCCATTTTACTGGCAGACAGTTGTTCCTAGTGTCTTAAGATTCTTGATATTTCTCTGGAGTCAGTTATAACTTTCTCATTTCTGATTTTACTGATTCGAGTGCTCTCCCTTTTTTTTTTGGATAAGTCCAGTTAAAGGTTTATCATTCTTGTTTATCTTTTAAAGAACCAACTTTTAGTGTCATTGATCTTTGTGATTGTTTTGTCACTGTTTCATTGATTTCTGCTCTGATCTTTATGATTTCCTTCCTTCTCCTAACCTTAGGCTTTGTTCTCTAGTTGTTTTAGATGTAAGATTAGGTTGTTTGAGAGTTTTCTTGAGCTAAGATTGTATTGTATTGTTCCAAACTTCCCTCTTAGAACTACTTTTGCTGCATCCCGTAAATTTTGGACTGTTGTGCTTTCGTTTTCATTTGTCTCTAGGTAGTTCATTTCTTTTTTGATTTCCTCAGCGATCCAACAGTAGTTTAGTAAGTAGCATACTGTTTAGCCTCCATGTGTTTGTGTTTTTTTTTTTTCTTTTAGTTTATTTCTAATCTCATAGTGTTATGATCAGAAAAGATGCTTGATATTATTTTGATTTTCTCAAATTTACCGAGGGCTCGTCTTGTGGCTCAGCATGAGGTCAGTCCTAGAGAATGTTCCATGTGCACTTGAGATGAACGTGTAGTCTGCTGCTTTTGGATGGAATGCTCTATACATATCACTTAAGTTCAGCTCACTTAAAGTGTCATTTAAGGCCTGGGTTTCCTCACTGATTTTCTGGATGGTCTGTCCATTGATGAAAGCGGGGTATTAAATTCCCCCACTATTATATTGTGCTACTGTTGATTTCTCCTTTTATATTTGTTAGTATTTGCCTTTCATATTGAGGCGCTCCTGTGTTGGGTGCATATGTATTTATGATTCTTATGTCTTCTTAGATTGAACCCTTGATCATTACATAGTGTTCTTCTTTGTCTCTTATAACAGTCTTTGTTTTAAAGTCTTATTTTTGTGTGATGGGAGTATTGCTACTCCAGCTTGCTTATGCTTACCATTTGTGTGAAATACCTTCTTCTATCCCCTTACTTTCAGCCTGTGTCTTTGGTATGAAGTGGGTCTCCTGTAGACACCATATATATGGGTCTTGTTTTTGTATTCACTCAGCCAGTCTGTCTTTTGGTTGATGTGTTTAATCCATTTCAGGTAATTATTGATATGTATGACCCTGTTACCATTTTGTTAATTGTTTGGGGTTTATTTTTAGTCAATCTTTTCCTCCTCTTGTGTTTCCTGCCTAGAGAAATTCCTTTAGCATTTGTCGTAAAGCTGGTTTGGTGGAGCTGAATTCTCTTGACTTTCGCTTGTCTGAAAAGCTTTTGATTTCTCCATCAAATCTGAGCGTCTTGCTGTGCTCCGCTCCTGTGAGTTGTTGGCCTGAGGCAGCCCAGTCCTGGAGTCTGCAGGCTCTGTGGTAGGGCTGATAGGGACCTCCAGGAGGGCCCCTGCCGGGACGCAGCTCTCAGGACTGTTGCTGTCAGTGCCCCGTCCCCGTGGCAGGCCACTGCCGACCCACGCCTCTCTCACTCACAGGTAGGTCTGGCTCAGGCTCTTGTGGGGCCACTGCTCCTGCCCCCTGGATCCTGGGGTACAAAGATTTTGTGACCTCCAAAAATCTATTTCCCCCAGTCCTATGGAAGCTCTGAAATCAACTCCTGCTGACCTTCAAAGCCAGGTCTCTGGGGAATACCCCGGTCCTTTGGCCAAATCCCCGGGCTGGGGAGCCTGTTGTCCGACTTAGAACCTTCACAGCAGCGCGGGAGCTTCTTTGGTGTGACTGTTCTCCCGCTTGTGAGTTACCCAGTTGGCAGGCATAGGATTTGATTTTCTTGTAATTGTTCCCCTCCTGCAGTTTCGTTGTGGCTTCTCCTTTGTCCTTGGATGTGGGGTTTCTTTTTCTGTGGGTTCCAGTGTCATCCTGTTGATGGTTGTTCAGTAGCTAGTTGCGATCTTGCTGCTCCAGCAGGGGAAGACGAGCGCACGTCCTTCTGCTCTGCCGTCTTAATAGCGTCTCTTGAAAATCTTTTACTGCTGTTTAGGTCCTGGGAGGAGACACAGCAGGGCCACGTGGAAGGTCATGGGGTGGCCACAGAAGAGAGGAGGAAGGAAAGCTTAGGCATCCGCCTTTATCGGGGTTTGTTTCTTCCATGGTCTGTCTCTCTCTCTGGGCATTTTTCCTTTGAGCTCCCTGAAGTGCAGGAGTAAATGCCTACTGTCTCAGGTTTCAAATCTTGATTTCTTTATCCTAATATTACAATAGAATATTTCTATGTAATTAAACTTCCCCCCTTCCCTTCCCGTTTCCCATTCTAGTATTTATGTATTTAATCCATTCTCTCAGAAACAGATAATTGTGACTATATTGTAACTAAACTTTCATAAATAATTTATGATTTAAATGTTTCATATCTTTTTTGTTCCATCATAGTTGGACATTTAGGCGATTTCTGCTTATTTGGAACGTGATTACACCAAGCATCTTCGTAATTAAATCTCCATGAATATATATAATTGATGTTTTAGGGACAAGTCTGTGACCACAGGTTCTGGATCCAGCTCTGTCCCCCTCTCCCTCCCACAAAGCATGACTGTGGAGCGTAGAAGCTGGAATCAGATCGCCTTTCAGATAGAGGTCTTTCCAGCTGTGTGACCTTAAGCACATTATGTAAACCTCCTGAAACTCAGTTTTTCCATCAGTATGATGGGGTGACAGTAGTTTCTGCCATGTAGTTTGTGGACTGGATGAGACATTCTCTGTGCAACACTAACCATGTGCTCAGCCCGTCCTAAATGCTTAGATAGATGGCATTGTTTCCAACGTCACTGTCACCTGCTCACAGGGTTTCGACAGCGATTGAACAAGAAAGTGTGGAAGTACTGTGCAGAGTGTAAAATGCCCAGCAGCTGTGGGGATAGTATGATTTGAGCGACTTGATCTTATTTGGGGGCATAAACCTTGTATCCAGTGCATGGTGCAGGCTGTACAATTTGGCTGGCTGTGACCTGGGCCAGGCTGGCGGGGGTGGACGAAGCCCTCGAGTGTTGATGCCTGGAGGTGTGTTCCGACTTTCAGCCTGCCTCGGGGGTGAGGTGGGGAGCGGGCGGTGACGCAGGGGTCTCTCGCAGAGCTCTGGCTGGAGTGGCTGCACGACGAGATCAGCATGGCTGTGGACGGCCTGGACAGGGAGCATGTGTACGACCTCTTCGAGAGAGCCGTGAAGGACTACATCTGTGAGTATGCGTGCCGGCTCCCCTAGCGGGACTCTAGGCTGCCGGGGATTGCCCTGTGAGGTGTCGCCCCCCAGAAAAATCATTCGTCAGTGCTGGGAAAAGATGGGATTGTGGGTATTCCTGTCCTTGTCTGTGGTTATCATTGTCTTGAGGCTTTGGGTTTTATAATACAAGTAGAAGAAACAGTTGAAGGGAGAAGGTGAGTATATTCATCCCCAGCATTTATCTGGCAGGGAGAACTTGCCTGGTATTTCCAGGTGACTAAAGCTTACCTTTTACACATCAAATAGATTTGTAAAAACTTTGGACAAGATGCTTTTTTGCCCTCAGTACTAAACTTTTAGTTTTGAAATGACTATAGATTTATAGAAGTTGGCAGAGGTAGTACAGAGAGGTCCTGTGTACTTTCTATGATCCAGTTTCCCCAAGTATCTTATGACCATAGTACAAGCTCAAGGAAATGGACCCTGGTACAATGTGTGTGAGTAGTTGGTGATGTTTTATTTCACCACTGCCTCGATCTTCATCCCCATGGAGGTCTCCCTTGTCTGCTGGTCTTGACGTTCTACCAGCGAGAGTGCAGTGTGACTGCTTTACCTCCCTCTAAATCCTGTTTGATGGTATAAGTCTCTGAATATTTTCTCTGTAGACATTGAGGACTATTTCAGACAATGCTGTGTACAAAATGTTTTTAAAAAATATTTATAAAACGTTTCCCATTGTTAATGAAATGAAATACCCTTTTCCCCTGTCTGATTCTCCTCATTTCCCAGCGGGCATTTCCCCTTATGAGCATAGGCCCTCTGTGAATTTGACTGACCCTCACTAAGGGAGGATTCAGCTCCACAGAGCTTCCTTTCCATTTTTGTTTTGCAGCCCATGTGGCAGCTCTGTATCAGTGAGCGAAAACAGAGCAGCTAACTTGAGCTAAGTTCTTTAAAATAGACTCATTTCATTGAAAAAGCAAGCTTCAGGAAAATATACAGGAATTCTCATATTGGTTTTATCTTTCTTAGTATTTTTACTTTACCTGATTAGTTATAAGCATTGAAAATTATTTTTAGACCCCTGAAAAGTGACTTAATAGGCAAAATGTGTACAGTAAAAATCTAGGCATTCAGAAAGAGTTTTAATTCATTAGTCTTAAAGCTGCAGGAGTGACCACATAGAAAGTAAAAAGTGAAAGAAACAAGGCAACCAGGTTATTTTTTTGTTGTGTTTTAGAGATTTAAAATCTCTGGTAACAGGATCAGTGCTTTTAATTTTTTTTTTAGACCAGCAGGCTTAAAAATGAATCAAGATTTAAAAATTGGAAAATTCTAGACTTTATAGTTTTTCTGAAGATTTACTCAGATTTGTAACTATTTTCATTGAAGCCTATTAAGGAGTCCTTCAATTTTTTTTTTTTTTTGGTGGGGGTGGCGGAGGGAGGAAGGGGGACGGGCGGGCCACTTCTATTGGTCTTTCGTTTCTCTATTTTCATCTGTCTTTGTTCTTTGGCTCCTGTGGGCCTCCCATCGCGGTGGCCTCTGTCGTCGCAGAGCGCCGGCTCTGAGCGCATGCGCCCCAGAACTCTGGCTCAGTAATTGGACACATCGGTTCAGCCGCTCCGCGGCACGTGGGATCTTCCCAGGCCAGGGATCGAACTGGCGCCCCTTGCACTGCAAGGCAGTGTCCTTACCCACTGGACCACCAGGGGAAGCCCGGAGTCCTTCAATTTTAAGAAATCACATTTATAATCAGTCATAGTACATATTACGACTTGGTGTGTGCTGTTAACATAGGTTTTGTGAATGGTAGCTCATAGGAATGTTAGGTCGACTTTCTTCTCAGGCTGCATTGTTGGTACAGGCAAGCTGGAATGCTTGTTGAGGATGCCCTTTATCAGTGGGCTCATTTCTTCTGTTAGGCTTCAGAACAAAAGTTTTGATGTTTGGGCATTTCCTGTCCTGAATATACTTCTTCTTTTTAGGTCCTAACATTTGGCTAGAATACGGCCAGTACTCAGTTGGTGGAATTGGTCAGAAAGGTGGCTTCGAGAAAGTCCGCTCGGTGTTTGAGAGGGCCCTCTCGTCCGTCGGACTGCACATGACCAAGGGACTTGCCATCTGGGAGGCCTACCGGGAGTTTGAGAGTGCCATTGTGGAAGCTGCCCGGGTGAGTGCCCAGCGCTTGCCTCCTGCTCGCTGCTTACCAGCCCTCATGGGTGGTCGTGAAAGAACGCAGTTAACGAAAAGGCCTTTGCCTGTCCCTAAGTGGGTGCGCAGTAAATACAACCGTGCCTCTTTGTGGAACAGCGCGAGTGTCTTCCTTGACTTTTAAAAAGCAGATGACCCCACAAGCTTTTCCTAGTAGTTAAAAATGCTGCTGTTTTAGTTATGGTTCCAAGTGAGGGTAACAAGGATAGCCAAGTCACCCCCCAATTATATGTTATGTACATGAATATAAGTTATGTACTAATGTGAAATATATATTGTTTACTAATGCAAAATATAAATTATTGTGTACATGTGAGTTATATATTAATGTATTAGAATTTTGGGGGGGTGATTTGGTTATCCTTATACACTGTATATAGAAGGATTTGACCCCATCATAGTTGCATTTTTACACTAGACATGGTTTATAGAACCTCACAGTCCCCTCCCCACCATCTCTCTCCCACTGCGTGTGTGACCACACAGTTGGTGGTACACAGTGGAACCCTGTGTTGCTTAGATCATTGTGATTAAAGGAGCCCAGTCCCTTCTTGATTGTGTCCCTGTGTGCCCACTCCGTCCTGACAGACGCATCGGGGCAGAGCCTCCCGCCCAGACTGCTCCCTGCTCCCCTCAGCGTTCCTGCGCTTTCTGGCCTCTGTGCCATGACTCGTGCTGTTTGCTCACCTGGGAGACTGTTTCCTCCTCTCACTAGCTCCGGAGAGCCTGCAGACACGTCCCCAGTGCCAGCTCCCCCAGGAATCTTTCCTGACTTCCTCCATTGTTAGCAACAAGCCCTAAAACCAGCCCTAAAAACCAGCCTGCAGCAAGCCACGGATTTTTGATACTGGTGATGCTTGGCTTTCCTGATGTCCGGTCTTGTTACAGTCATTCGGGTCCATTTCTTAGATTCCTTCTTGTGTTCCCTGCTGCCATGCCGTCACTCGGTAGAGATAATGTCTCCTTTTGAGCCTCTTACAGCATTTGGCAGAATATCTTGTATATTTGGCGTCCTATGAATTTTTTTTTAGTGTGAGCTAAAAATGTGCTGAAATACTTTTTGAAGTAGGCAGAGCCAAAGTTTGTCATTTACTACGGATTTGCTTCTTTAGCCCATAGCTGGCTTCCTTTCCCCTTCTGACCGGGAACAAACCTTTGATTCACAGCTGGAGAAAGTTTTCCACAGTCTCCCCTTCTAACGGCACAGTAAATACAACGTGCCTCTTTGTGGAAAGATTTTAAAAATGACCCCACAAGCTTTTCCTAGTAGTTAAAAATGCTGCTGTTTTAGTTATGGTTCCAAGTGAGGGTAACAAGGATAGCCAAGTCACCCCCCAATTATATGTTATGTACATGAATATAAGTTATGTACTAATGTGAAATATATATTGTTTACTAATGCAAAATATAAATTATTGTGTACATGTGAGTTATATATTAATGTATTAGAATTTTGGGGGGGTGATTTGGTTATCCTTATACACTGTATATAGAAGGATTTGACCCCATCATAGTTGCATTTTTACACTAGACATGGTTTATAGAACCTCACAGTCCCCTCCCCACCATCTCTCTCCCACTGCGTGTGTGACCACACAGTTGGTGGTACACAGTGGAACCCTGTGTTGCTTAGATCATTGTGATTAAAGGAGCCCAGTCCCTTCTTGATTGTGTCCCTGTGTGCCCACTCCGTCCTGACAGACGCATCGGGGCAGAGCCTCCCGCCCAGACTGCTCCCTGCTCCCCTCAGCGTTCCTGCGCTTTCTGGCCTCTGTGCCATGACTCGTGCTGTTTGCTCACCTGGGAGACTGTTTCCTCCTCTCACTAGCTCCGGAGAGCCTGCAGACACGTCCCCAGTGCCAGCTCCCCCAGGAATCTTTCCTGACTTCCTCCATTGTTAGCAACAAGCCCTAAAACCAGCCCTAAAAACCAGCCTGCAGCAAGCCACGGATTTTTGATACTGGTGATGCTTGGCTTTCCTGATGTCCGGTCTTGTTACAGTCATTCGGGTCCATTTCTTAGATTCCTTCTTGTGTTCCCTGCTGCCATGCCGTCACTCGGTAGAGATAATGTCTCCTTTTGAGCCTCTTACAGCATTTGGCAGAATATCTTGTATATTTGGCGTCCTATGAATTTTTTTTTAGTGTGAGCTAAAAATGTGCTGAAATACTTTTTGAAGTAGGCAGAGCCAAAGTTTGTCATTTACTACGGATTTGCTTCTTTAGCCCATAGCTGGCTTCCTTTCCCCTTCTGACCGGGAACAAACCTTTGATTCACAGCTGGAGAAAGTCCACAGTCTCTTCCGGCGACAGCTGGCGATCCCACTCTACGGTAAGAGAGCGGCCCCGTCAGCAGCCAGCCCTTCGGGCTTCTTAGAGCGCCGTGATTAGCCCTTTCCCAGCATCTCGGGAGGCAAGCCTGGCCGGCGTGTGTATTCTCACTGGACGCTGTCACCGTGGACGAGGCCCAGGGTAGAGACGTTGTGAGGGTCAGAGGCGGGCCTCCCAGTTTCGTATGGGAGACCTGGTGCAGGGGTGCTGAGACCGGCTCTCTGAAAGGAATAGAGAAACTGACCCTTGTATTTTCTGGGGGAGCTTCATTGAAAGACAGCTCTGTTAAGAGGATTTTCTCTTCAGGAGAAACCTCCGTTACAGGGTGGGTGTTTTACATGGGCTTATGTTACCGTGGAGGTGATTTGGCTCGGGAGCCCCGTTAGTGGGAAGTATTTCTGTCTGGATTTTGGGGGAAGGATTCTTTTTTGTGTGGACATACTTTGAACACAGGAAGCCCTGGGGGAACTTCGCTGAGCTTGGGAGGAGCTGGGTGCCACCGCCTTGTTTGTCGCCTGGGTGTGGCTACCTCTGGGCTGGTGTACTCCCGCCTCGTGGTTAACTGCGCTTCTCACTCCCTGGCTGTTATAAAGTGGCTCTGCAGTGGGATCCTGGGATGACAGGCAGAGACGGCTGGAGTTGAGCTCACGGGTCCCTTCCACCTCACACACCAGTGCGAGGCCTGCGGCGTGGCAGTAGAGCCTGACCTTGAGCCAGGCTGCTCGGGTTCAGAGCCTGCTCTGCCGCTGACTGTGGCCGGGCGGGGGAACGCTCTGCTTGTGTTTCCTCACCTGCAGCGTTAGAGTCAAGGTAGCACCTGCCTGGTAGCGTTGTGAGCATCGAATGGGGTGCTGGATGGGAAGGGTTAGAGCCTAGGAGGCGGCAGCTGAGTGTGGGTGCAGCCCTGCTGTTCGTTCCATTTCCCCTCCGTGGTGAGTGAGCTGGCAGGGCCGCCCAGGACGGCGCCTCGAGACCGAGTCTGGGGCCCAGTCGGGGCTCCGCAAAAAGTTCCACTCATAGCTGGCTTCCTTTCCCCTTCTGACCGGGAACAAACCTTTGATTCACAGCTGGAGAAAGTCCACAGTCTCTTCCGGCGACAGCTGGCGATCCCACTCTACGGTAAGAGAGCGGCCCCGTCAGCAGCCAGCCCTTCGGGCTTCTTAGAGCGCCGTGATTAGCCCTTTCCCAGCATCTCGGGAGGCAAGCCTGGCCGGCGTGTGTATTCTCACTGGACGCTGTCACCGTGGACGAGGCCCAGGGTAGAGACGTTGTGAGGGTCAGAGGCGGGCCTCCCAGTTTCGTATGGGAGACCTGGTGCAGGGGTGCTGAGACCGGCTCTCTGAAAGGAATAGAGAAACTGACCCTTGTATTTTCTGGGGGAGCTTCATTGAAAGACAGCTCTGTTAAGAGGATTTTCTCTTCAGGAGAAACCTCCGTTACAGGGTGGGTGTTTTACATGGGCTTATGTTACCGTGGAGGTGATTTGGCTCGGGAGCCCCGTTAGTGGGAAGTATTTCTGTCTGGATTTTGGGGGAAGGATTCTTTTTTGTGTGGACATACTTTGAACACAGGAAGCCCTGGGGGAACTTCGCTGAGCTTGGGAGGAGCTGGGTGCCACCGCCTTGTTTGTCGCCTGGGTGTGGCTACCTCTGGGCTGGTGTACTCCCGCCTCGTGGTTAACTGCGCTTCTCACTCCCTGGCTGTTATAAAGTGGCTCTGCAGTGGGATCCTGGGATGACAGGCAGAGACGGCTGGAGTTGAGCTCACGGGTCCCTTCCACCTCACACACCAGTGCGAGGCCTGCGGCGTGGCGAGTAGAGCCTGACCTTGAGCCAGGCTGCTCGGGTTCAGAGCCTGCTCTGCCGCTGACTGTGGCCGGGCGGGGGAACGCTCTGCTTGTGTTTCCTCACCTGCAGCGTTAGAGTCAAGGTAGCACCTGCCTGGTAGCGTTGTGAGCATCGAATGGGGTGCTGGATGGGAAGGGTTAGAGCCTAGGAGGCGGCAGCTGAGTGTGGGTGCAGCCCTGCTGTTCGTTCCATTTCCCCTCCGTGGTGAGTGAGCTGGCAGGGCCGCCCAGGACGGCGCCTCGAGACCGAGTCTGGGGCCCAGTCGGGGCTCCGCAGAAGAGCTCGGATTGATCCCTGAGAGCTCACGGTCGCAGGTGTGGGAGGGTCCTGTACACCTGAGTCTCAGGGTTTATTCTGTGTTTGAGTTGACAAAACCCCACGGCCTGACTCTGTCTCTCATTAGATATGGAGGCAACGTTTGCGGAGTATGAGGAATGGTCCGAAGACCCCATACCAGAGTCTGTGATTCAGAGCTACAACAAAGCGCTGCAGCAGCTGGAGAAATACAAGCCCTACGAGGAGGCCCTGGTGAGTGCGGCCCTTCCCAGCACCTGTCCCTGCAGCTTCTACCTAAGGCGACAGTTGCAAGTGCGCAGTGTCTTTGGTTTATTGTGAAGTTTGTGGAGTGTTTAAATGTGTGCGCTCAGTTGGCATCCTGATGACCAAGTGAACATCCGTGTGCCCACCACCCAGGTTAGGAAACAGCGCGTTGCCAGCCCCTCAGCGATCTCCCCTGCGCCCATCTCCCGTCACGCCGCCGCCTCCCTCTCCTGAGAGGCGATTGCTATGCTGGCTTTGTGACCATCACGCCCTGGCTTTTCTTTATACCGTCGCACCCTGCGAACATATTCTTAGTATGCTGTTTAATTTTGCTTGTTTTCAAACTTTGATATTATGGAATGAGGCTGTAAGCTTTCTTTCACTCAGCCTGGCTTTGGGTTTTGCTCATGTTGATGAGCGTGGGTTCAGCCCACTTGTTCGTCTGAGTGGTCTGTGCTCACAGGTGTTGGGTGGTTGCCTGTGTTTGCTAGGACTCAGCCAGTAACTCTTATGATTCTAGGGCGTATCTCTTGGTACACGGGAAGAAGAATTTATTTTTATTTTGTTAAATTTTGGCCTCATTTATTGGTTTATTTGTTTTCATCCATCTTTACTCTTTGGCCCGTGTGGGCCTCCTGTTGCAGTGGCCTCTCCTGTTGCAGAGCACCGGCTCTGGGCGCATGCGCTCCAGAGCGCTGGCTCGTCATTGGACACACCGGCCCAGCTGCTCCGCAGCACGTGGGATCCTCCCGGGCCAGGGATCAGACCAGCGCCCCTTGCACTGCAAGGTGTACCCTGCCTGTCGCTCCATTTTTCTCGGGGGGGTTCTGGGGCCATGGGCAGAAGAGCTCGGATTGATCCCTGAGAGCTCACGGTCGCAGGTGTGGAGGGTCCTGTACACCTGAGTCTCAGGGTTTATTCTGTGTTTGAGTTGACAAAACCCCACGGCCTGACTCTGTCTCTCATTAGATATGGAGGCAACGTTATGGAGTATGAGGAATGGTCCGAAGACCCCATACCAGAGTCTGTGATTCAGAGCTACAACAAAGCGCTGCAGCAGCTGGAGAAATACAAGCCCTACGAGGAGGCCCTGGTGAGTGCGGCCCTTCCCAGCACCTGTCCCTGCAGCTTCTACCTAAGGCGACAGTTGCAAGTGCGCAGTGTCTTTGGTTTATTGTGAAGTTTGTGGAGTGTTTAAATGTGTGCGCTCAGTTGGCATCCTGATGACCAAGTGAACATCCGTGTGCCCACCACCCAGGTTAGGAAACAGCGCGTTGCCAGCCCCTCAGCGATCTCCCCTGCGCCCATCTCCCGTCACGCCGCCGCCTCCCTCTCCTGAGAGGCGATTGCTATGCTGGCTTTGTGACCATCACGCCCTGGCTTTTCTTTATACCGTCGCACCCTGCGAACATATTCTTAGTATGCTGTTTAATTTTGCTTGTTTTCAAACTTTGATATTATGGAATGAGGCTGTAAGCTTTCTTTCACTCAGCCTGGCTTTGGGTTTTGCTCATGTTGATGAGCGTGGGTTCAGCCCACTTGTTCGTCTGAGTGGTCTGTGCTCACAGGTGTTGGGTGGTTGCCTGTGTTTGCTAGGACTCAGCCAGTAACTCTTATGATTCTAGGGCGTATCTCTTGGTACACGGGAAGAAGAATTTATTTTTATTTTGTTAAATTTTGGCCTCATTTATTGGTTTATTTGTTTTCATCCATCTTTACTCTTTGGCCCGTGTGGGCCTCCTGTTGCAGTGGCCTCTCCTGTTGCAGAGCACCGGCTCTGGGCGCATGCGCTCCAGAGCGCTGGCTCGTCATTGGACACACCGGCCCAGCTGCTCCGCAGCACGTGGGATCCTCCCGGGCCAGGGATCAGACCAGCGCCCCTTGCACTGCAAGGTGGACTCTTCACCCACTGGACCACCAGGGAAGCCCAAAAAAGAGTTTCGTTAGGTTCATGTGTGGAAATTGCTCAGGACATACTGCCAAATGGAAACGCTGGGTCCTGGAACGGTGCTGAACTGTCCCCAGGCTGTCACTCTCTGCTCTTGCCAGTCAGTGTCTGAGGTTCTCATTGTTCTGCCGGCCTGGGATAAAGCAGAAGTCGCTCAGTTTAGTCGCTAAGCGTGTCCCGACTCTTTGCGACTCCATGGACTGTAGTCTGTCAGGCTCCTCTGTCCATGGGATTCTCTGGGCAAGAATACTGGAGCGGATCGCTGTTCCCTTCTCCGGGGGAGTCTTCCCGACCCAAGGATGGAACCCAGGTCTCCTGCATTGCAGGTGGCTTCTGTATCGTCTGAACCACTAGAGAAGCCCTGGTATAGTGATTGAGATTTTAGACAGTCTCATGGATTTGAAAGTACAGTTTTACTTGCATTTCCCTTTCATTACTAATGAAGTTGAGCACCTTTTCACACCTCAGATTTCCTTTAAAAAAAAATTTTTTTTGGAAGTAGCTGTTAAAATCTCTGGCTCAATTTTCTTTTGGTTTGTCTTTTTTCTAATTGGTAAGGCCTGGGTCTTTTTTTTTTTTCCCATAAATTAGCCCATTTATTACAGGCTGGCAGCACTGTCACACGGCAGGGCTTCTGCTGGTCCTTCAGCTCCTTCAGTCTTCTGCCGGCGGGCTTTCCTGTGCCCGCTGAGGCGGTGGTGTAGGGCCTGGCTCCACCAGTGACTGTCTGCATGCAGGAACCAGTGGCAAATGCCCACAGCTCGCCTCTTCATCTTGGTCTTGCCATAGAAGGAGCAGGTGTACTTGGCGTGCTGTCTGATTTCAGTTTTCTTCACCGTCTTCCTGAGGGAGGCACCATAGTGGGTCCCGTATTTGCCCGCGATTCCGACCTTCTTGGTGCATTTCGCCTTGTTACCGCAACCTAGGTCCAAGCCGAAGAGCTGTCCTGGGTCTTAATCTGTAGTTCAGATTGGATGTATTGCAGTTCATCCCTCCCATGTTTGTCGCTGGTCTTTTCCATTTTTTTTTTTCCAGTGGCATCTTTTGGTGACCAGTTCTTTTTAGTAATTTAATTAATTTATTTTGGGATGTGCTGGGTCTTCATTATCGGGTGGGTTTTTCTCTAGTTTCAGGGAGCGGGGGCTGCTCTCTAGTTGCAATGAGTAGCCTTCTCATTGAGGTAGCTGCTTATTGTGGAGCACAGGCTCTAGGGCATGTGGACTTCAGTAGTTGCAGCACACAGACTCAGTAGTTGTGGCCCCTGGCTCCTGGCTCTAGAGCGCAGGCCCAGGAGTTGGGTTACACGGGATTAGTTGCTCTGCTGCATGTGGGGTCTTCTGGACTTGGGATCCAACCCGTGTGTCCTGCATTGGCAGCAAATTCTTTACCAGGGAGCCACCAGGGAAGCCAGATGACTGCTTCTTAATTTTAATGTAATTGGATGTGTCATTCTTTCCCTTAGGGTTTGTGCTTAAGAATTCTCTCTGTACTCTGGGGTCACTGCTAGACCTATCTCTGTTTTCTTCTGAAAGTTTATAGTTTCATTGTCTTTAGGCTTTCATCTGGAATGGCCCCTGGGGCATGGGCTGAGGTGGGAGCTAGTTTTATTTTTCCATGGAGACAAACAGTTGTTCAGTCCGACTTTGATGGTTCCCCCTGCCCCTCACTCATGTGCTGCACCAGCCTGTCACAGATGAGCTGTCCATTTCTGCGTGGGTCTCTTTCTGGGCTGTCTGATCTACCCAACTGGTGTACATTACACTGCTCTAATGATGTGACAGTTTTACAGTTAAGTTTTAGTCTTTTCCATCCGTGTCGTTCCTCTTCAGGAAAGAAGGTGCTGGCTTTCTTCACCTCACCGTGACTCCTCGGACTTCCATTAAACTGAGAATCAGTTTTTCAAGTTCTGCGTAATAATAATATTGTTACTTTTTTTTGACCACGCTCTGCCACATGTAGGATTTTAGTTCCCTGACCAAGGATCGAACCTGGACCCTAGGCAGTGAGAGTACAGAGTCCTAACCACGTCTTCCTGAGGGAGGCACCATAGTGGGTCCCGATTTGCCCGCGATTCCGACCTTCTTGGTGCATTTCGCCTTGTTACCGCAACCTAGGTCCAAGCCGAAGAGCTGTCCTGGGTCTTAATCTGTAGTTCAGATTGGATGTATTGCAGTTCATCCCTCCCATGTTTGTCGCTGGTCTTTTCCATTTTTTTTTTTCCAGTGGCATCTTTTGGTGACCAGTTCTTTTTAGTAATTTAATTAATTTATTTTGGGATGTGCTGGGTCTTCATTATCGGGTGGGTTTTTCTCTAGTTTCAGGGAGCGGGGGCTGCTCTCTAGTTGCAATGAGTAGCCTTCTCATTGAGGTAGCTGCTTATTGTGGAGCACAGGCTCTAGGGCATGTGGACTTCAGTAGTTGCAGCACACAGACTCAGTAGTTGTGGCCCCTGGCTCCTGGCTCTAGAGCGCAGGCCCAGGAGTTGGGTTACACGGGATTAGTTGCTCTGCTGCATGTGGGGTCTTCTGGACTTGGGATCCAACCCGTGTGTCCTGCATTGGCAGCAAATTCTTTACCAGGGAGCCACCAGGGAAGCCAGATGACTGCTTCTTAATTTTAATGTAATTGGATGTGTCATTCTTTCCCTTAGGGTTTGTGCTTAAGAATTCTCTCTGTACTCTGGGGTCACTGCTAGACCTATCTCTGTTTTCTTCTGAAAGTTTATAGTTTCATTGTCTTTAGGCTTTCATCTGGAATGGCCCCTGGGGCATGGGCTGAGGTGGGAGCTAGTTTTATTTTTCCATGGAGACAAACAGTTGTTCAGTCCGACTTTGATGGTTCCCCCTGCCCCTCACTCATGTGCTGCACCAGCCTGTCACAGATGAGCTGTCCATTTCTGCGTGGGTCTCTTTCTGGGCTGTCTGATCTACCCAACTGGTGTACATTACACTGCTCTAATGATGTGACAGTTTTACAGTTAAGTTTTAGTCTTTTCCATCCGTGTCGTTCCTCTTCAGGAAAGAAGGTGCTGGCTTTCTTCACCTCACCGTGACTCCTCGGACTTCCATTAAACTGAGAATCAGTTTTTCAAGTTCTGCGTAATAATAATATTGTTACTTTTTTTTTTTTGACCACGCTCTGCCACATGTAGGATTTTAGTTCCCTGACCAAGGATCGAACCTGGACCCTAGGCAGTGAGAGTACAGAGTCCTAACCACTGGATGGCCATGGAATTCCCTTGAATTTTTGATGGGAATTGTATTGAGTCTGTAAATCAGTTTTGGGAAGAATGTACACCTTTAAATATTCTTTCAATCTGTGAACATGGTATTGGCCTCTGCTACTTAGGTTTTGTATTTCTGTGAAGTTCTGCGAATTTATCCAGTGTCTTGAACACATTTTTAGATGTATTTCTAAGTTTATTTTGATTCTTTTGTATGCAGTAGCTTTTTAAAGATATTTTTTTCCTAATTGTTCTTGTTAAATAAAATGCAGCTTTTTAGTAATTAATTTTAATCAGACTTGCTCAGTCCTTTTAATATTGATAACTTATAGATTTGGGGGGATTTTCGGTGTGTTGACAGTAATACACAGTATTGTTTATAAGTGGCATTTATTCCTTTTTCTTGGTCTTAGAATACTTTAGACTTCACTACTCCTCAGACTTGGGCTTTTGTTTCCTCATGTTTCTTGTCTTTTTTCTTTTTAATATATATATTTTAAATATGACCTCTTTTTTTTTTTTTAAAGATTTATTTATTTATTTTGGGCGGAGGTCGGGTTGGGGAGGGAGGGGGATGGGCGGGCCACGTCTATTGGTCTTTAATTTCTCTATTTTCATCCGTCTTTGTTCTTTGGCTCCTGTGGGCCTCCCATCGCGGTGGCGTCTGTTGTCACAGAGCGCCAGCTCTGGGCGCATGCGCTCCAGCGCTCCGGCTAGGTAATTGGACACATGGGTCTAGCCGCTCCGTGGCACGTGGGATCTTCCCAGGCCAGGGATCGAACCGGTGCCCCTTGCGCTGCAAGGCAGTGTTCTTACCCACTGGACCACCAGGGGAAGCCCAATATGACCTCTTTTATTGGTTATTTATTTATTTATTTCCATCCATCTTTATTCTTCGGCCCGTATGGGCCTCCCATTGCAGTAGCCTCTCTCCTTGCAGAGCACCAGCTCTGGGTGCATGCGCTCCAGAGCGCTGACTCATCATTGGACACACCGGTCCAGCCACTCCGCGGCACGCAGGATCTTCCCAGGCCAGGGATCGAGCCAGTGCCCCTTGCACTGCAAGGTGGACTTTTTACCCACTGGACCGCCAGGGAAGCCCAGTTTCTTGTCTTCTAGTTGACCCACAGATCCCTGTTACTAGTGCTACATTTGCAGTCCCGGTATGGTTCCACTCGTTGCATACATTTCCTGCTGTTTGGGCTCTTTCTTTCTTCTCAGATCCCATCTCTTTCATCTGGAGTCACTGTGCCTTTGCTTGAAGTCCACCCGTTAGCATCTCCTGCTCTGAATATTAGCTTATAACAGATTTTCTCAGTTCTTGCTTGTTTTTTGTTTATTTTATGTTTTTATTTTTGGCTATTCTGGGTTTTTACTGCTGCCACAGGCTCTTCTCTAGTTGCAGAGAGTGGGGGTTAATTTCCAGTTGAGGTGAGCAGGCTTCTTGTTGTGGTGACTTCTCTTGTGGTGGAACTCGGGCTCTAGGGCACACCAGTTTCCGTGGTTGCAGCACATGGGCTGCATAGTTGTGGCTCCGAGGCTCTGGAGCACAGGCTCAACAGTTGTGGCTCATGGGCTTATTATTTGCTCTGCAGTGTGTGGGTTCTTCCCAGATCAGGGGTCGAACCTATGTCTCCTGCATTGGCAGGTAGACTCTTCTCAACTGAGCTACCAGGGAAGCCTTCTTGTTTGTTTTGAAAGGTCTTTACTTTGTTCTCCTTGAGTGTTACTTTCTCAGGATCTAGAATTCTAGACTGACAGTTCTGTTTTCTTGGCAGTTATCTCTGTCTTCTGGCTTCTGTTGTGCTACTGAGAAGTCAGCTGTCCAACTCTTGCTTTTTGAAAGGAAATCCTTGTTTGTTTCCTGGCCAATTTTGAGATGTCATTGTTTTGTTTTTTTTTATTTTTCAAGTTTTACTTAATATTATTGTTCTTAATATTAAAAAGATGATTTGGCCGCACATGTGGGCTCCTAGTTCCCTGACTGGGAATCAGATCCGCTTCCCCCACGGTTGAAGTCTGGTGTCCTAACCAAGTGACCCCTTGGGAAATCCTAAGATGTCCTTTGTTTAGTTTGATGTCCGGCAGTTTCGTCACAGTAGGTCCGGGTGTGGTGTGGATTTCTTTGTGTTTATCCTGCATAAGGTCTGTGGGCTTTCTTGAGTCTGTTTTTGTTATCTTTGATGGGAGTGAAAGAGAATACTGGCTTAACTCTGGGCTAGAATTTAGCCTCCTGTGACTTGGTTTCCTCAAGACAGGATAGAAATGATATCTACCTCTTGGGATTGTTGTGAAGATCAAATTCTTAATATTATCTCCAAAATTAGCAAGTGCTTAGCCTTCCCTTAGCTTAACCACACCTTCATTTAGGTTTTGTTCATGGTATTTCTTGTTTCTTTGCCAGTTTGTTGATTTGCAAGATTTTTCTTTTCTTTTCTTTTTCCTTTTTATATTTAATCTAGTATTTTCAGTTATTTTCAGTGGTACTGTGTGTCTGGCTAACTGGTTTTGTCAGTATTCCTGGAAACTGAGCCTCTCCAGCATCGAATTTCTAAGATCAGAGCATGCACACACTCTTGCTTACCTGTGAATGATTGGTATTTCATTATATTTCACAAAGCCTCATTCGTGAAATCCTTGGTTAGTTGAGTTTTGTTCTGACCCTCAGCTGAGTGTGGCTGTGGAGAACATAAATTGAATAAGGTAATTCTGTGTAAAATGGATTTTGGCTGTGTGTCTGGGTGAGTGCACACAGGGTAGCCTCTGCCGGCTCCTGTGCGCCTGTGCTCTGGCAGGAGCTGATATTTGGAATGACCACAGTGAAAGGACACAGGGTACCAGGTCACTCAGTAAGCCAAGACAGTGTTTAGGGAGATGCTAGCAGAGGTCATTGGCAAGGTGTTTCTCTTCCATTCAGTTCCTGGTTGGTGGGAGCTTTCAATCCTCTGTGGTCTAGGGATGGATTTACAAAATGATCTACGGAGCCTCTGTGCCTCTTGCCATGAAGAGGCACTCTGGCTTTGCGTGATGTCCATCAGACGTGCAGACCCGAGGTGCAGAGGTTCTGAGGGGATTGGTGATCCTCGGCGTGGCCATTTCTGTCCCAGTCTACTGTGGACGTGTGTGTGCTTTCTAATAGCGCCATGTCGCTCATTCCAACTTCACCGCTGTTCTCCTTTGCTGCAGCTGCAAGCCGAAGCCCCCAGGCTGGCCGAGTATCAAGCATACATCGATTTTGAGATGAGAATTGGTGACCCTGCCCGCATTCAGTTGATCTTTGAGCGCGCCCTGGTCGAGAACTGCCTTGTCCCAGACTTATGGATCCGTTACAGTCAGTACCTAGTAAGATAACCTGCCTGTTCTAATCTCACCTTATTTTGTACCAGTTTAGATTCTACCTCAAATCTGAAAGAGTGCAAGGAGTTGGCTGTATGATGCTCCTCTCTGCTTGACTCACTAAGAATGTCTCCTTGTGTTTTATTTTAAATTGATCACTAACTGTGAAGAAAATTAAAAAAAAGACATAGCCTTCCTATTGAGGACTTTATAACATTAATTTTACTTTTAACTTGCAGTTCTGGAAAAATGTAAATACATAAATATTGACAGATTAGTAAAATGGAAATGGCAAGAACCCATCGCCTAGCTTCAGCACTGGACTGTGGCACCTGTCTAGTTTTGTCTATAATCTACTAGTTTCACCTCTTTCCTTCCCTATTCCCCACTTCCATGTTGTTCCAAAGAAAATTCAGAGATCACGTTTTGATAGTCTTAACAGTTTAAATACATACGTATACAAGATCTGAATCGGGATGTCAGCCAGGTCCATACATTAGAATTGGGTGATGTCTCCTAAAGCTTTTTTTTTTTTAAGAGTAAACTCTTTTTTCTTCTTTTCTCCATCATGCCTCCTTTTTTTAAAAAAAATTTATATTTATTTTCATCCATCTTTTTATTCTTTGGCATGTGTAGGCCTCTCATTGCAGTGGCCTCTTTCACTGCAGAGCATTGGCTCTGGGTGCACGTGCTCCAGAGCGCTGGCTCGTCATTGGACACACCGGTCCAGCCGCTCCGCGGCACGTGGGATCTTCCCAGGCCAGGGATCAAACCAGTGCCCCTTGCACAGCAAGGACGACTGTTTACCCACGGGACCACCAGGGAAGCCCTTCTTAAAGCTTTTTGATCTGTAGGTTCCTCTCCACATCTCTCCTCTCCTCCCCTCAACCCCTGGCGATTTCTTTGTTGAAGACACCAGTCATATTAAGAAAATTTCTTTTTGTGCTGGGAATGTCTCGTGGATGGTGAAGTCTTAATGAAAAATTTCACTCCTGACCTTGACGTTCTTTATCATAGGATCGGCAACTGAAAGTAAAGGATTTGGTTTTGTCTGTACACAGTCGCGCTGTTAGAAACTGCCCGTGGACAGTTGCCCTGTGGAGTCGGTACCTCCTGGCCATGGAAAGACATGGAATTGATCATCGAGTGATTTCGGGTGCGGATTGTTTTTGTGGAAAGACTTTTAAGCTTTCTTGTCCCAAGTCAGAAACAGGGAGCTGTGACAGAGTCATTAACCCAGCATTCCCCATGGGTTATTTTCGAATATTGGGTGTTAGTGACAAAAGGGAGATAAACTAACTGTACTTTAGACTTTTTTAGAACTACTTAATATTCTTAATAGTCACGATTTTCCAGGGAGGTGTGGTTTTTTTCTCCAGCCCACTTCACCTGAAGCACGTTAATGCTGGGCACTCTGGGATGTGCCCTTTCTAGAAACAATGCAGTTTGCCCTGCTGTGGTGGCCTTCCTTCTGAACATTTCTCTGGCTCATTTCACTGGCTTACATCTCATTAGTACTGTTATTTAAGCTGTACAGTTTTTTATAGTCAGTAGAGGTTGGTTTTTAATAATCCTGATAGTTTTCTATTAGCTTCTCTTTGCATTGGCGGTGACTCTTGGCTTTTTCTTCACCTCTAGTGACCTTTGAGAAAGCTCTCAGTGCTGGTTTCATTCAGGCCACTGACTATGTGGAGATCTGGCAGGCGTATCTGGATTACCTGAGGAGAAGGGTCGATTTCAAGCAAGGTATTGCAGTTCCTGGGTTTCCTGTCAGAAGCAAACTGTTTCTTAGCATGTCTTTTGGTGGGATGATGATGCAGTTGCCCAGGTACCTCACGATGGGGCAAGGGATGGAGGCCTGCCCCTGGGATTTTTTTTTCTCAGAAATTGCCACTGTTTTCAGTCTATAGTGAGTCCCATCGTAGACTGTCAAGGGATAGAGTAATGTCCTTATGTTTTACACTGGCTCCTGCCAACCACTGCAGTCTTATTTCTCTCTTCTGTCCCTTCTATGTGTCCTGAATAGTTCTTTACATGGGCCTTCTGTGTTCCTTTTAAACCATTGAGCCTCCATGGGATCCCCTACCTTCCTCTCTGAACAGAAAGAGCAGCTGGAACCTCCCTGGCTGACTGTGGCCTTTGGCCATTCTGCTGGCGTTGGGGAGACCCCTCGCCTGCGGCCCCTCCCAGCCCCTGGTCCCGTTTGTCCGTGCACCGTCCATGCTGTGCTCTGTTCCTGGGTCTGCCTACCCCTCCGTGATGAAGACAGGGGTGGGCGTCCCCAGCGTGACCTCAAGGAGTCTCAGTGTTGGGCTGCACAGAACAGACATGACGTGGCGTGTGGTTTCCATTGCTGAACCTGCCTACACTTTCTCACAGACTCGAGCCAAGAGCTGGAGGAGCTGCGGTCGGCGTTTGCCCGTGCGCTGGAGTACCTGAAGCAGGAGGTGGAGGAGCGTAAGTGCCTCTCAACTGCTGTCTTTATTTAAAAAGTATGTTTACTTATCTGGCTTCATCGGGTCGTAGTCACAGCGTGTGGGATTTTTTTTTTTTCTGCTTTTATATTATTTATTATACTGAGCATTCAACAAGCATTCCACTGGCTTTTTTGGCCATTTATAAATTTTATCTCCCCCCATCCTAATAATTTACTTTTAAAAAAAAAATTTTGGCCTCTTTGGGTTTTTATTTATTATTTTCTTTTTATTTTTTTTACTATTTTTTTTAAAACTTTTATTTTACTTTTAAATTTTACAGTTTTGTTGTTTACAGATATGTATGTTCCCAGATTAGTCATATGTATATCCCCCCCATCTCACCCCTCCAGACTGTCAACGCAGCACCCCTGCAGGATCCCCTTTTCTCACAGAGCAATGACTATAGCTATTTTCTTCACATATGATAATACAGGTTTTCATGCTTGGTGGGATGATGATGCAGTTGCCCAGGTACCTCACGATGGGGCAAGGGATGGAGGCCTGCTCTGGGATTTTTTTTTCTCAGAAATTGCCACTGTTTTCAGTCTATAGTGAGTCCCATCGTAGACTGTCAAGGGATAGAGTAATGTCCTTATGTTTTACACTGGCTCCTGCCAACCACTGCAGTCTTATTTCTCTCTTCTGTCCCTTCTATGTGTCCTGAATAGTTCTTTACATGGGCCTTCTGTGTTCCTTTTAAACCATTGAGCCTCCATGGGATCCCCTACCTTCCTCTCTGAACAGAAAGAGCAGCTGGAACCTCCCTGGCTGACTGTGGCCTTTGGCCATTCTGCTGGCGTTGGGGAGACCCCTCGCCTGGCCCCTCCCAGCCCCTGGTCCCGTTTGTCCGTGCACCGTCCATGCTGTGCTCTGTTCCTGGGTCTGCCTACCCCTCCGTGATGAAGACAGGGGTGGGCGTCCCCAGCGTGACCTCAAGGAGTCTCAGTGTTGGGCTGCACAGAACAGACATGACGTGGCGTGTGGTTTCCATTGCTGAACCTGCCTACACTTTCTCACAGACTCGAGCCAAGAGCTGGAGGAGCTGCGGTCGGCGTTTGCCCGTGCGCTGGAGTACCTGAAGCAGGAGGTGGAGGAGCGTAAGTGCCTCTCAACTGCTGTCTTTATTTAAAAAGTATGTTTACTTATCTGGCTTCATCGGGTCGTAGTCACAGCGTGTGGGATTTTTTTTTTTTCTGCTTTTATATTATTTATTATACTGAGCATTCAACAAGCATTCCACTGGCTTTTTTGGCCATTTATAAATTTTATCTCCCCCCATCCTAATAATTTACTTTTAAAAAAAAAATTTTGGCCTCTTTGGGTTTTTATTTATTATTTTCTTTTTATTTTTTTTACTATTTTTTTTAAAACTTTTATTTTACTTTTAAATTTTACAGTTTTGTTGTTTACAGATATGTATGTTCCCAGATTAGTCATATGTATATCCCCCCCATCTCACCCCTCCAGACCGTCAACGCAGCACCCCTGCAGGATCCCCTTTTCTCACAGAGCAATGACTATAGCTATTTTCTTCACATATGATAATACAGGTTTTCATGCTACTTCCTTTGCGTCTCCATGTGGGATCTTTTATTGCGACCCACAGACTCTAGCTGTGGAGCTCGGGCTAAGATGCCCTACAGCATGTGTGGCCTTAGTCCCCCGACTAGGGATTGAGCTCATGCCCCCTACATTGTGAGGTGGATTCTTAGCCACTAGACCGGCAGGAAAGTCCCTCAGTTACTTTCTGATTTTGTCTACTTCTGTTCTTCAAGGTTTCAATGAGAGTGGAGACCCAAGCTGTCTGATCATGCAGAACTGGGCTCGGATTGAGGTACATGTTTTTATCAGGTCTATCCGCTTCACCCACCTTTGCGGGGCCTTCCTCTGGTAGTGCGGCTGCAGCCGCGTCAGAGTCCCAAAGGACGGCCGAGGCTCTGCGAGTGTCTGTGGTGGTGGCCTCGCTCCACGCAGCTTCCGTTACGTCTCGGGGGATCCCAGCTCCAGGGTGCTGGAACCGCAGCTGGCTGCGTGCCAGGCACTCCCTCTTGTGTGACTTCTTCCCTGCCGCCCTGGGCCCAGGTCACGAGTGTGTGTGACTGAGGATGAGCTGGGTCCAGTCCCTCTGCTACAAAGACTGTAGTGTGGAAGACAGCGATGTCACAGGCAGTTAGAGGATAGGACGAGTTGACTATTACTGCTGGACCGAGGACCGCTGCCCCTGGTCAGTTCGACAGAATTGTAAAGTTCTGTGTTTTCCTCTCTGAGGCCGCATCTGGTGTCCGGTCGTCGGAAGGTGGGAGGGTTGTGCTGAAACCATGTCAAGGATGTGGCAGCCAAGGCGCAAAAGTCACGAGCAGCGTCAGCTCCTGATTGTTGTTCTTTCCCTGCCTTGGCCTTCAGACGAAACAGTGAAGAGTTAAGCTTGATGAAAAGAAACCCGTGGGCCTAGCCGGCATTGTCCTAAGGGCCCGTGGGCTCCCTCGAGAGGGTCTCGAGGTGACTGTGGGCTGACAGTCCGCGGCTGGGTGCTGCGGCGAGGCTGCGGTGCTCGGGCTGGGCTGTTACTGTGGGGGTCCCCAGGACGTCCAGGGAGCTGAGTAACACTCGAAGTTCTGGGGTGGGAGGTTTTCACCACAGTGTCTGAGGCATGTTTTTCATGGGTGTCAACGTCCTGAGGGCCGCGGCTGTTCTGACGCGGCCTGTTCTTCGCGTAGGCGCGCCTGTGCAGCAACATGCAGAAAGCGCGGGAGCTGTGGGACAGCATCATGACCAGAGGCAACGCCAAGTACGCCAGCATGTGGCTGGAGTACTACAGCCTGGAGAGGTAACCAGCCCGCCGCGCCCTGTGCCTCCCCGGAGGCTGGGGGTGCTGGGTGGGGCTCAAGAGGACCAGACATCACAGGCCGGGCCCAGGGCTTTGTGTAGCCATAGGTTGCTTTCCTTGTACATTGGTTGGTTTTAATTTTTGGATGTGGATGTTTTTATTTGACTTTTAGAGGAGCTGGTTATGTTTGCTTTGTCTGTAATAGTTATAAATACCAAAAAGCAAAGAGGGAAAGACCCAAATTTTCTGCAGAGATAGACCCACACAAAACCACCGTAAGCTAATGGTTCGGGTATATTCTTTGAGACTTTCCTGTGCTGAAATTCTTTTTTTTTTTAAAGATTTATTTATTTATTTATTTTGGGCGGGGGTAGGGTTGGGGAGGGAGGGGAGCGGGCGGGCCACTTCTACTGGTCTTTCATTTCTCAGTTTTCATCCGTCTTTGTTCTTTGGTCCGTCTGGGCCTCCCATCGCAGTGGCCTCTGTTGTCGCAGAGCACCGGTTCTGGGCGCATGCGCTCCAGAGCTCCGGCTCGGTAATTAGACACATGGGTCCAGCCACTCTGCGGCACATGGGATCTTCCCAGGCCAGGGCTCGAACCGGCACCCCTTGCACTGCAAGGCGGTGTCCTTACCCACTGGACCACCAGGGGAAGCCCTGTGCTGAAATTCTTAAGAAATGATGATGTGATTATAGTATACATACTCTAAACCTCTAACGGTGTTTTAAATAATATTTATAACATGTAGCTCAGTTATGTCCGACTCTTTGGAACCCCATGGATGGCAGCACACTGAGATTCCCTGTTCTTCACCATCTCCTGGAGTTTAGGCAAACTCACGTCCATTGAGTCAATGATAGGATCAAACCATCTTATTCTCTGTCACCCACCCCATCTTCTGTCCTCAGTCTTTCCCAGCATCAGGGCCTTTTCCAACGAGTTGGCTCTTCACATCAGGTGGCCAAAGTATTGGAGCTTCAGCTTCAGCATCAGTCCTTCCAGTACTCAGTGTTTATTTTTTCTTTAGGGTTGACTGGTTTGATGTCCTTGCAGTCCAGGGACTCTCAAGAGTCTTCTCCAGCACCGTAGTTCACAAACATCAGATCTTCAGATCGGCCTTCTTTATGGTTCAGCTCTCATGCCTGTGCATGACTACTGGAAAAACCACAGCTTTGACTCTACAGACCTTTGTCAGCAAAGCGATGTCTCTACTTTTTAACATGCTGTCTAGTTTTGTTCTAGCTTTCCTCTAAGGAGCAAAGTGTCTTCATTTTGTGGCTGCAGTCACCATCCACAGTGATTTTTGGAGCCTAAGGAAATAAAGTCTGTCACCGTTTGCATTTTCCCCTATTTCTCTATCTACTTCCTATGAAGTTTTGAGACCAGATGCCATGATCTTAGTGTTTTGGGGTTTTTTTGCCTCTTTAAGTCATCATTTTTGTTTTTCATCCATCTTTATTCTTTGACCTATGTGGGCCTCCCATCGCAGTGGCCTCTCTCCTTGCAAAGCACCGGCTTTGGGTGCATGCCACCAGTCCAGCCGCTCTGCGGCACCTGGGATCTTTCTGGGCCAGGGATTGAACTGGTGCCCCCTGCATGGCAAGGCGGACTCTACCCACTGGACCATCAGCAAAGCCCTAACTGTTCTTTCTTGATCTGCATGCAGGTTTGTTAAGAGACAGGTAAGGTGGTCTGGTATTCTCATCTCTTTTCAGAACTTTCCAGTTTGTTGGGATCCACACAGTCAAAGGCTTTAGCGTAGTCAGTGAAGCAGAAGTAGATGTTTTTCTGGGATTCCCTTGCTCTTTCTATGGTCCAGTGGATGTTGGCAATTTGATCTCTGGTTTCTCTGCCATTTCTTTTTTTGTGTGTGTGGTGGGGGGTGGGTTGGGGAGGGAGGGGAGCGGGCAGGCCACTTCTATTGGTCTTTCATTTCTCTGTTTTCATCCGTCTTTGTTCTTTGGCTCCTGTGGGCCTCCCATCGTGGTGGCCTCTGTCGTTGCAGAGCGCCGGCTCTGGGCGCATGCCACCAGTCCAGCCGCTCTGCGGCACCTGGGATCTTTCTGGGCCAGGGATTGAACTGGTGCCCCCTGCATGGCAAGGCGGACTCTACCCACTGGACCATCAGCAAAGCCCTAACTGTTCTTTCTTGATCTGCATGCAGGTTTGTTAAGAGACAGGTAAGGTGGTCTGGTATTCTCATCTCTTTTCAGAACTTTCCAGTTTGTTGGGATCCACACAGTCAAAGGCTTTAGCGTAGTCAGTGAAGCAGAAGTAGATGTTTTTCTGGGATTCCCTTGCTCTTTCTATGGTCCAGTGGATGTTGGCAATTTGATCTCTGGTTTCTCTGCCATTTCTTTTTTTGTGTGTGTGGTGGGGGGTGGGTTGGGGAGGGAGGGGAGCGGGTGGGCCACTTCTCTTGGTCTTTGATTTATCTGTTTTCATCCATCTTTGTTCTTTGGCTCCTGTGGGCCTCCCATCGTGGTGGCCTCTGTCGTTGCAGAGCGCCGGCTCTGGGCGCATGCGCTCCAGAGCTCCGGCTCGGTGATTGGACACATCGATCTAGCCGCTCTGCGGCACGTGGATCTTCCCAGGCCAGGGCTCGAACCGGCGCCCCTTGCACTGCAAGGCGGTGTCCTTACCCACTGGACCACCAGGGAAGCCCTCTCTGCCATTTCTAAATCTAGCCTGTACATCTGAAGGTTCTCAGTTCATGTGCTGTTGAAGCCTTGCTTGGAGGATTTTGAGCATGACCTTGCTAGTGCTAGTATGTGGAATGGGTGCAATGGTGTGGTAGTTTGAGGATTCTTTGGCATTGCCTTCTCTGGGATTGGAATGAAAACTGACCTTTTCCAGTCTTGCGGCCACTGCTGAGTTTTCCAAATTTGCTGGCATGTTGAGTGCAGCCCTTCAACAGCATCGTCTTTTGTGATTTGAAATAGCTCAGCTGGAGCTCCATCACCTCAACTAGCTCTGTTTATAGTAATACTTCTTAAGGCCTGTTTGACTTCACACACTAGAATGTCTGCCTGTAGGTGAGTGACCACACCACAGTTGTTGTCCGGGTCATTAAGACCTTTTCTGTACAGTTTTTCTGTGTATTCTTCCCACCTCTTCTTAATATCTTCTGTTTCTTTAGGTCCATACCGTTTCTGTCCTTTATTGTGCCCATCTTTGCGTGAAATGTCCCCTCGGTATCTCTGATTTTCTTGAAGATGTCTCTAGATTTTCCTATTCTTTTGTTTTCCTCTATTTCTTTGCTTATTTACTTAAGACTTTCTTATATCTCCTTGCTGTTCTTTGGAACTCCGCGTTAAGATTCGGTACATTTTTCCTTTTCTCCTTTGCCTCGTGTATATAACATGAGGGAAGATACGAAGAATATGATCAACTTTTTAATTCAGTATATCTTGGGTATTAGATGTCAATAACAAATTTTGTTTCCTCTTTTGGATGTTTTGTCCCCTCCCACTCCATTTAAAAAAATACGTGCTCAGTTAAAATGGTGAGAACAGTCACGGAGTGTGAGGTGGACAGGGAGAGCTGCTTGGAGTCTCCCAGCGGTGCCCACGTTAAAGCTTTTGAGTGTTCCTCCAGATCAGCGGGTCTCAAATGTTTTGGTCTCAGGACCCCCGCCAAAGCTTTTGTTTATGTGAGGCACATATGGATTAACGTTTACCATATTAGAAAATGAAACTGATAAACACATTTATTATGCATTTAAAATTCACAGTAGATACATGTAACAGAAATAACATTTTTATGAGAAATGACTGCTTTCAAGGTTCTCAGTTCATGTGCTGTTGAAGCCTTGCTTGGAGGATTTTGAGCATGACCTTGCTAGTGCTAGTATGTGGAATGGGTGCAATGGTGTGGTAGTTTGAGGATTCTTTGGCATTGCCTTCTCTGGGATTGGAATGAAAACTGACCTTTTCCAGTCTTGCGGCCACTGCTGAGTTTTCCAAATTTGCTGGCATGTTGAGTGCAGCCCTTCAACAGCATCGTCTTTTGTGATTTGAAATAGCTCAGCTGGAGCTCCATCACCTCAACTAGCTCTGTTTATAGTAATACTTCTTAAGGCCTGTTTGACTTCACACACTAGAATGTCTGCCTGTAGGTGAGTGACCACACCACAGTTGTTGTCCGGGTCATTAAGACCTTTTCTGTACAGTTTTTCTGTGTATTCTTCCCACCTCTTCTTAATATCTTCTGTTTCTTTAGGTCCATACCGTTTCTGTCCTTTATTGTGCCCATCTTTGCGTGAAATGTCCCCTCGGTATCTCTGATTTTCTTGAAGATGTCTCTAGATTTTCCTATTCTTTTGTTTTCCTCTATTTCTTTGCTTATTTACTTAAGACTTTCTTATATCTCCTTGCTGTTCTTTGGAACTCCGCGTTAAGATTCGGTACATTTTTCCTTTTCTCCTTTGCCTCGTGTATATAACATGAGGGAAGATACGAAGAATATGATCAACTTTTTAATTCAGTATATCTTGGGTATTAGATGTCAATAACAAATTTTGTTTCCTCTTTTGGATGTTTTGTCCCCTCCCACTCCATTTAAAAAAATACGTGCTCAGTTAAAATGGTGAGAACAGTCACGGAGTGTGAGGTGGACAGGGAGAGCTGCTTGGAGTCTCCCAGCGGTGCCCACGTTAAAGCTTTTGAGTGTTCCTCCAGATCAGCGGGTCTCAAATGTTTTGGTCTCAGGACCCCCGCCAAAGCTTTTGTTTATGTGAGGCACATATGGATTAACGTTTACCATATTAGAAAATGAAACTGATAAACACATTTATTATGCATTTAAAATTCACAGTAGATACATGTAACAGAAATAACATTTTTATGAGAAATGACTGCTTTCCCAAGTCCAGAGTGGTGTTGTGACGAGGTGGCCTGCTTTTAGGCTCTGGAATCTCTGCAGTCTGGCTTAGTAGCACCCAGCTGGACTTTCACGTCTGCTTCTCTGGAGACTGTGAGGCTCTGTCCCATTGCCGTCCGACAGTCTGTCCTGCACCGAGCAGACCTTGAGCCACGTGTGGTTCCGTGGCGTGGTGTGTGTGGAAGGTGCTCGCTCGTGCCCTGCAGCTCTTCCACTGCCTGAAACATCTCATCATCCCATCTGTTCATACCTGCCCTGAGCTTCACAGAAAAGGCTTTTAAGCAGGACGCTGTCAAGCTCACAGTGGCAGGTAGCAGACTTTCCAAGTTTTCGCTTGGAAGCTCCAGTCTCAGCACTGTCAACAGAACGTCTTAAGTCCTCACTTCATTTTTGAAAACATCTGCGAGGTGCCCGGATCTCAGTCACCGTAGCGGTCGTCACACAGCTGTTCTCTCAAGTGAAAATCATGTTCCGTGAACAAAAAGTAGCGCGTGCAGCTCAGACAGTGACTCCAGCTGCTGCACTGGGGGTGAGGACAGGCGCGGGACGGCTGTGCTCCGTTTGTCAGCCAGAATGGTGACAGGGTGTGTGCTGTCTCGATCTGGGCTGAGGGCCACTTTGTCAGTGCAAATGTCAGCACAGTGAGAAAGTCCAGTACGTATTTGGGCATTAAAATGAGAGTAGCTTTCCCTTTGAAGACCTCCTGGAAGGGTCTTAATTAGGGGTCCATGGATCATACTTTGCGAACCGTTGCCCTAAGTTTTTTCTTAGTGTCTTAATGTGTATTTACAGTGTTTATAAAAGATTTTTAAACAGAAATGAGAACATAGCATCTCATAACTGCTGGAGCTAGCAGTGTGGTTTTCTAACTATCGTGATGAAGTGTCTCTTTCATGGCGAAGTGTAGGCCACTAGTGTTCCTCCAGGGGAAATGTTTTGGTCTCAGGACCCCCGCCAAAGCTTTTGTTTATGTGAGGCACATATGGATTAACGTTTACCATATTAGAAAATGAAACTGATAAACACATTTATTATGCATTTAAAATTCACAGTAGATACATGTAACAGAAATAACATTTTTATGAGAAATGACTGCTTTCCCAAGTCCAGAGTGGTGTTGTGACGAGGTGGCCTGCTTTTAGGCTCTGGAATCTCTGCAGTCTGGCTTAGTAGCACCCAGCTGGACTTTCACGTCTGCTTCTCTGGAGACTGTGAGGCTCTGTCCCATTGCCGTCCGACAGTCTGTCCTGCACCGAGCAGACCTTGAGCCACGTGTGGTTCCGTGGCGTGGTGTGTGTGGAAGGTGCTCGCTCGTGCCCTGCAGCTCTTCCACTGCCTGAAACATCTCATCATCCCATCTGTTCATACCTGCCCTGAGCTTCACAGAAAAGGCTTTTAAGCAGGACGCTGTCAAGCTCACAGTGGCAGGTAGCAGACTTTCCAAGTTTTCGCTTGGAAGCTCCAGTCTCAGCACTGTCAACAGAACGTCTTAAGTCCTCACTTCATTTTTGAAAACATCTGCGAGGTGCCCGGATCTCAGTCACCGTAGCGGTCGTCACACAGCTGTTCTCTCAAGTGAAAATCATGTTCCGTGAACAAAAAGTAGCGCGTGCAGCTCAGACAGTGACTCCAGCTGCTGCACTGGGGGTGAGGACAGGCGCGGGACGGCTGTGCTCCGTTTGTCAGCCAGAATGGTGACAGGGTGTGTGCTGTCTCGATCTGGGCTGAGGGCCACTTTGTCAGTGCAAATGTCAGCACAGTGAGAAAGTCCAGTACGTATTTGGGCATTAAAATGAGAGTAGCTTTCCCTTTGAAGACCTCCTGGAAGGGTCTTAATTAGGGGTCCATGGATCATACTTTGCGAACCGTTGCCCTAAGTTTTTTCTTAGTGTCTTAATGTGTATTTACAGTGTTTATAAAAGATTTTTAAACAGAAATGAGAACATAGCATCTCATAACTGCTGGAGCTAGCACAGCGTGGTTTTCTAACTATCGTGATGATGAGCAGTGTCTCTTTCATGGCAGTGTAGGAAGATTTTTGTGACTCTGGGCACAAAGTCTGGTAGTTGCTGTGTCGGTGCCTTTCCCCTCGAGGGGCACGGCATCCCAGAATCTCTCTGGGGACTTTACCCAGCCGCCCCCAGCTCTCAGGGCCGTCCACATGCATTGTGGACCCACGTGCATTGCGGGTGCAAAGGCAGAGTGCCTGGCTGTGGACCGCTGGTCCACCAGCACTCACTCGGGGAGGGAGAGAGTGCTGTTGACAAAGCCCTCAGTGCTGCCTGGGGAGCTTTCTGGGACAGAGTGTGGCATCTGCTTGGAGCTGGAGTTGGCTCTGGGCTTTGCTGCTGTGGTGATAGCTGTGGGAGGGTGCACTCCCTCCTCGCCTTCTCTGTGCGTCCCCCTGGCCCCAGCTATGTGTTTTCTGCCCTAGGGCCCACGGCGACACGCAGCACTGCAGGAAGGCTCTGCACCGGGCCGTCCAGTGCACCAGCGACTACCCAGAGCATGTCTGTGAAGTGTTGCTCACCATGGAGAGGACAGAAGGTGGGGCCTCGGCATGCTGCCTTGGGCTTGGGGCTTGCCCCTGAGACCAGATATGGTCTCGTGCCTCTAGGCGTAAGGACAAGTGTGTTTATGGCCCTAGCCCCTCAGGGAGCCCCTTTGCTAAGAGCATCACGTGGAGCTCGCAGGGAGAGGGAAGAGCCCCGCAGCCCTGCTCAGACCGTCCCTGTGGGAAGGGGTCTGTCTGTGTTGAGGGGCGGTCACGTGCAGCATGCCTGGCCCTCCACCCGCTGAGCACCAGGAGCGCCCCGCCCCCGTCCTGACCGGCGGAACCGTCGCAGACGTTGGCCAGGGTTCCCTCGGCTCCTGTCCAGCGCTGCGCGGCCGCGGCCAGCCCGCTCTCGGGTCACATGCACCGCTGGTGAATTCACAGCCTCACTATTCAGTTTCCATGCGTATCAGTCTGGACTTGGGGTACTAAGACCCCTCAGAACTGGAAATAGACCCCCAAACAGCAATGGCAGTAAGACAAACACCCCAGCATTTATCATTTGAGGAGCTCTTAAATCTTGGAGCAGCACAGCGTGGTTTTCTAACTATCGTGATGCTGAGCAGTGTCTCTTTCATGGCAGTGTAGGAAGATTTTTGTGACTCTGGGCACAAAGTCTGGTAGTTGCTGTGTCGGTGCCTTTCCCCTCGAGGGGCACGGCATCCCAGAATCTCTCTGGGGACTTTACCCAGCCGCCCCCAGCTCTCAGGGCCGTCCACATGCATTGTGGACCCACGTGCATTGCGGGTGCAAAGGCAGAGTGCCTGGCTGTGGACCGCTGGTCCACCAGCACTCACTCGGGGAGGGAGAGAGTGCTGTTGACAAAGCCCTCAGTGCTGCCTGGGGAGCTTTCTGGGACAGAGTGTGGCATCTGCTTGGAGCTGGAGTTGGCTCTGGGCTTTGCTGCTGTGGTGATAGCTGTGGGAGGGTGCACTCCCTCCTCGCCTTCTCTGTGCGTCCCCCTGGCCCCAGCTATGTGTTTTCTGCCCTAGGGCCCACGGCGACACGCAGCACTGCAGGAAGGCTCTGCACCGGGCCGTCCAGTGCACCAGCGACTACCCAGAGCATGTCTGTGAAGTGTTGCTCACCATGGAGAGGACAGAAGGTGGGGCCTCGGCATGCTGCCTTGGGCTTGGGGCTTGCCCCTGAGACCAGATATGGTCTCGTGCCTCTAGGCGTAAGGACAAGTGTGTTTATGGCCCTAGCCCCTCAGGGAGCCCCTTTGCTAAGAGCATCACGTGGAGCTCGCAGGGAGAGGGAAGAGCCCCGCAGCCCTGCTCAGACCGTCCCTGTGGGAAGGGGTCTGTCTGTGTTGAGGGGCGGTCACGTGCAGCATGCCTGGCCCTCCACCCGCTGAGCACCAGGAGCGCCCCGCCCCCGTCCTGACCGGCGGAACCGTCGCAGACGTTGGCCAGGGTTCCCTCGGCTCCTGTCCAGCGCTGCGCGGCCGCGGCCAGCCCGCTCTCGGGTCACATGCACCGCTGGTGAATTCACAGCCTCACTATTCAGTTTCCATGCGTATCAGTCTGGACTTGGGGTACTAAGACCCCTCAGAACTGGAAATAGACCCCCAAACAGCAATGGCAGTAAGACAAACACCCCAGCATTTATCATTTGAGGAGCTCTTAAATCTTTTGATCCTAGTACAAATGTCTTACACGTTTTGCAATAGAATGTTTTCATAATCTCTGCCACAGAGAGCTCGTTATAGGACCTAGTCTGGTTTTCAAGTCTCTTTTCTAAAAGAAAAGGGCATTCTAAACACACCTGGGAGGACTGTTTGAGTTCTGAAACTTGAAACCTACACAAATGGAATCTTAAAATGGAAGAGATCTCTTCTGCAGGTGTGGGGAAATTAGCACAGTTTTAGATGATCGTAGCCTTCAAAATCTGAAAAAGTGACTGCTTTTCTTCCTCTCAAGGTACTTTAGAAGACTGGGATCTAGCTGTTCAGAAAACTGAAACTCGGCTAGCTCGAGTCAGCGAGCAGAGAATGAAGGTAGTGATGCTTTTTATTCCAAGTCTTTGAACCTCTGAAGCTTTTTAAAAAATTTTCAATGGAGTAGAGTAGATTTACAATTCTGATGGCTATGCTGACTGTTCAGTATGAATGTTCCATGTCGAAACCTTTGGGGTCATCCTCAGAAGTGTATTTTCTGCAGGGTGTTAACTGTGGAATGTTTGCGTCGGTGCTGGAGACTGTCATTTGTTTAGATTGCTTCCAGTGTTAGCCCCTCACTTAAGACTTGATGTAGTGGGGTGTTTGGGCCCTAAGGGCTGCTGGAATAGACGAAGAAGGTCATCTGACTTAGCCTAGTGACTGGAGCGCAGCACCTCCAGATGAGCCAGGGCCACAGCTTTACAGATTTCTTGACCTTTTTTCTGGCAAGTCATTCCTGGGGACCTCGTGAGACACCATAGACTTGAGATGCAGCTCGTGAGGGTGTGGAGCAGCCAGGACTCAGCCGTGGAGACTGGAGCAGCCGCCCCCTCGTCCTCTTCCTGGTCTCCCCCCTTCTCCTGGGGGGTGACTGTCCTGGCGTGGGCTGTCTGTCCGTCACGGGTCCGTGGACTTCAGGGGACGGCCGCATCCAGTGACAGGCCTTGTCCCGATCTTCCAGGCTGCGGAGAAGGAGGCAGCGCTCGCCCAGCAAGAGGAAGAAAAGATAGAACAACGGAAGAGGGCCCGGGCCGAGAAGAAAGCACTGAAGAAGAAGAAAAAGAGCAGAGGGGACAAGCACAGAGCCGACGAGGACGAGGAGCAGGAGTGGGGCGACGAGGAGGGAGGTACAGCTGGCGGGCGCCTGCGCCCCGAGCTCCGAGGCCTCCAGACAGGGTGCTCGGCGCTCCAGAGGAGCCCTCCTTGACCCACTTGAGAACAGGCTCCTGGCAAGGCTCCCCTGGTGATAAAGAATCCGCCTGCCAACGCAGGAGGTGCTGGTTCGGCCCCTAGGTCAGGAAGATCCTCTGGAGGAGGTCATGGCAGCCCACTCCAGTGTTCCTGCCTGGGGAGTCTCGTGGACAGAGGAGCCCAGCGGGCTGTGTCCACAGGGTCGCAGAGTCAGCCACGACTGAGCGAGTAACCACATGGGGTGCCCGCCACCCTCCACGTGGGTGCCCTTCTGCCCACTCGGCTCCCGGGCCCTGCACCGGGTGCCACCCTGCCTGTGCCCACCCAGGCGGTGCTCCCTACACGCGCCGGGCAGCACCGTCCCCTTCCTGAGCGGGCCCCTCCCCTCCGCAGGCTCCACCCCCGCCCCCGGCCCAGTCCTGGGGCTTGGACTGGCCTTTAGCCTGAGGCCGGGACCTGGCTTCAGCCCCGCTCTGCACCCACACCCGCCCTGCATGGCCCACCTGGTGGTTTGACTTGTAGAGTTTTGCAGCCAGCATCTCGGTCACGCCTGCCGTTTTCAGGCGTGGACAGTGGGTCAGAGTCACCTCAGCCAAATCAGTCAGGGTAGAGCCGCCTCTAGACGCTCAAGGAGGCTGACCAAGGAGGCTGGCTGAGTCACCGTTCATTTCTTGGGGCCTCAGACACGACTAGCTCACTGCCCTTTAGGGCTCCTGGCGTAGCAGGGGGAGGCAGAGGGGACCTGTGGCCACCGAGACGTCCTGGAGCCTCGGGGGGCTGTGGGTGGAGGCGGGGGAACCCTGGGGGTCAGCAGCCTGCGGGAACGCGGAAGGTGGCTTCCGTGGGGGACAGCGACACTGCCCCTCAGCATCGGGGGAGGGCGAGTGAGCAAGGCGCGGGCGGCAGAGCAGCCCTGATGCGCTCTCTGGCTTTGGACCCTGGGGCTGGGGGCTTGGGGGGGGGGCGGGGCACGCCAGCCAGCCCATCGGAGCTGTAGAATACCGCAGGCCGTGGGTGGGCGTGGACTTGCACGGGGAGCGCACGCTTCAGGGTCACTGTGGTGCTCGTTTACACGCAGCCCCCGGGCTCCGTCTCCCCTCGCTGCCCGGGGCTTTCCAGGAGGGCCCTGGGATTTGCCAGCCCCGTGTGGAGAGCCCTGACCTCTCGCCCGGCTGAGCGTGGACGAGGAGCACTTGGCCTGTCCCTTGCACCTGAGCTCGTCCCCTTCCCCGACTGTCGCGGTGGCCTGGGAAAGGAGTGGGATGCTCTGGGAGGGTTGAGAGAGGCCTGGCGCAGGGGGCGTGCACCCCGGCATCCTGAGGGGGCCCGACGTTGGGTGGGGAGATCCCTCTCCCCGCCGGGTGCTGCGCGGCTCAGCCCAGCGCCGGGAGGGGACAGCTCACACGCCTTCCCCCCGTGTCCTCAGAGCAGCCCACCAAGCGCAGGCGGGTGGAGAACAGCGTTCCTCCTGCCGGGGAGCCCGAGCCCGGCCTGGAGGGGGACCCCTCCGGGAGCAGCGCCCCCACGGCCACGGAGCCGCCCTCGGATAAGAAGGATCCACGGGCGGGTGCCCGGCGGAGGGATCTGCCCAAGGTGGCGCACGACAGCACCAAGGACGGCGTCACCGTGTTCGTCAGCAACCTGCCCTACGCGCTGGGGGAGCCGGCCGCCATGCTCCGGCCGCTCTTCGAGGCCTGCGGGGACGTGGTGGAGGTCCGCCCCATCTTCAGCAACCGCGGGGACTTCCGCGGCTACTGCTACGTGGAGTTCAAGGAGGAGGCGGCGGCCCAGCGGGCGCTGGAGCTGGACCGGCAGAGCGTCGAGGGCCGGCCCATGTTTGTCTCCCCGTGTGTGGACAAGAGCAAACACCCTGACTTCAAGGTTGGTCTGGGGGGAAAGCCCGCCTTTCCATACGTTGTGGTGGGACAGGATCTGGTATTTAAAATCCACCTGGATGTTTAAGAGCGAGATGTCTGAATTAACCAGGTCCATTCTGGGCTGATTTACTGCGGTCTCAGCTCGGGGCTGGGTCAGTGTGGGCTGGCGTTCGCTGACAAATTAGTAAAAGTAGGAGTCGTCCTTGGAGGAGGAAGTGGCGGCCCACTCCAGTCTTCCTGCCTCAGAAATTCCACGGGCAGAGGGCCTGGTGGGCTACAGGCAGCCCATGCGTGGGGCTGCAGAGCTGGACCCTGCTGAATGAGCACAGCACATCTGAAACCTCATTCTTTTTATTTGATAACACGGTGTCTTTTTTGCTACAAATTCTTCTAACAGTCTGAAACAAAAGTTAACTATTTTACTTGCTTAAGAAGAAACACTAGGAATCGTGTGACAGCGGTGGGTGGTGAGGTGTGACGCGTTGTGCCGGTGTCTGGCGTGTG
Source organism: Tragulus kanchil (assembly GCA_022376925.1). Taxonomy (NCBI): domain Eukaryota; kingdom Metazoa; phylum Chordata; class Mammalia; order Artiodactyla; family Tragulidae; genus Tragulus; species Tragulus kanchil. The sequence continues at coordinate 199,803,139 of JAIOJX010000025.1, read as the reverse complement.
GCCTCGCACCCTTACCCAGACGCGGAGAGTGGCGGCCTTCACTCTGGGCATTCTGCAGAGGCGGGGGTGGCGGCCTGGAGACAGAGGGACCTGCCAGGCGAGCCAGCTCTGGCCCGGCCCGTGGACCCCGTGGTGTGGGGCCCTGGACTGGATTGGGGTGTGACTCTGCCTGCCCCCCCTCCTCCCGCAGGTTTTCAGGTACAGCACTGCCCTGGAGAAACACAAGCTGTTCGTCTCAGGCCTGCCCTTCTCCTGCACCAAGGAGGAGCTCGAGGAGATCTGCAAGGCCCACGGCACCGTGAAGGACATCCGGCTGGTCACCAACCGGGCCGGCAAACCCAAGGTCAGTGTCCGAGCCTGGGGCCCGGGAGAGCCTCCGTTCAGATTGCTTCTGGTTTGTCTGCTAAGAGAGCGGAGTTAACGGAGCATGGGTGCGCTGGGCGCTCTCCACGCGGAGTTGGTTACCCTGTAAGTGGGTAACTGTACTAAACAGAACAAGGTGTTGGGTGAACTACCGTGAGCTCGCAGGGGCTCCAGCATGGCCTGCAGGCTGCGGGGCCTTGAGGGTGAGGTGTCCCCCTCCCTCCCTCCTGCCTGGTCCCCTCTTCCCTAGGCCTCAGGCGTCTCCTCAAGTCATGTACTGGCGCCCCCTTCCCCTTGTGGAGTCCTTGACCACGTTTTGGGTAATTGTTTAGGAAGCGCATGGTTGACCTCTCAGGCCCCATTCCATCGGTCCCCATTCATCCAGAGTTTATGAGTATACGGGCAGCCCAGGGGCACAGGGACATCCAGGCTGCCCCGCGCCAGGCCCCTCTTGTTTGCTGGCTTTATGCTGGCCCAGCTCTGGCACACGGTGCGTTGAACTTGAAACACCACCTGAAGTTAGTTGCAGAAATAGGGAGGGTGTTTAGGGAAGGGAACGAGCCTGTAGGCAAAGGGCGGCGGCGGCGGGGCAGGGACCCCCAGGGTGGGGTTCTCCCTGCACCGGCCCGTGGACCCGAGGTGGGAGGCGCGTCCTTCCCGCAGTGCTGACCTGGCTGGGGTCACACACCCTCAGGGCCTGGCCTACGTGGAGTATGAAAACGAATCCCAGGCATCACAGGCCGTGCTGAAGATGGACGGCATGAGCATCAGAGAGAACGTCATCAAAGTGGCCATCAGCAACCCGCCTCAGAGGAAGGTTCCGGAGAGGCCGGAGGCAAGGAAGGCCCCTGGCGGCGCCCTGGTCCCGCGGCAGGTCTACGGCGCGTAAGTGTCGTGTGCGCCGGTGCGGCCTGGTCCTGGCCAGCACTGCGGGGACAGTGTTTTCCTCTAGGGCCGTGAGTTGAGATGGGAGGTCAGGCCTGCCCGCGCAGGGCACTCCTTCCTGCTTGGTCCTGGGGCAGTGGGTCCCCAGCAAGTCCACGCCGAGGGCCAGCCCAGAGTGGACCCTCCCTCGTGTTCCAGCGGTTTACGCTGGTGATTTAAGCTTTAAAGAAAACATTTTTTTAGGGCTTCCCTGGTGGTCCAGTGGGTAAAGAGTCCCTTTCACTGCCACCAGTTCGATCCCTGGCCCGGGAAGATCCCATGTGCTGTGGAGCGGCTGGACTGGCGTGTCTAGTTACGAGCCAGCGCTCTGGAGAGCATGCTCCCGGAGCCGGTGCCCTGCAAGGAGAGAGGCCACTGCAGTGGGAGGCCCACACAGGCCAAAGAAAAAAGATGGATGAAAATAAATGAAAAACCAATATAAGAGGCCAAAAATTATAGTCTTTTTAAAGACGATGGTCCCTTTAAAGGGGCCTTTGGCAGCTGAGTCCATGTGTGGGTGTTCTCTGGGCTGGCCTAGAGCCCAGCTGAAACCCAGGGGGAGCTGTGTTCTCGCCGACGGGGACGAGGCGGCCGGGTCTCGAGGTGGTCTGGGGAGGTCTGGACGGTCACGGCCGTTGCCGTCCACCCTGCCTGGGGCCGTACTGCACAGGCGGGGCCCTGGCTGAATTGGTGGAAAAGGCAGAGTCTGTTACAGTGACTTTTACCTGACCGCCAGAGTCGGGGAGCTCAGGGCTCCCTTTACCCTTCTTGTTTCTCCCCTTTTACCTTGGGGTGCGCTGAGCCCGGCCTGGCTCACTTTCACCAGCTGTCGCTTCGGAAAGTCAGGGTGTGGTTTGCTCCTCCAGGCGGGGGAAAGGGAGGACCCAGCTCTCCCTGCTGCCGCGCGCCCTGCAGCGCCCGAGCGCCGGCGCCGCCCAGGCGGAGAACGGCCCCGCGACACCACCCGCAGGGGCCACCCCGGCCACCACCGAGGCCCCCAAGATGTCCAATGCTGACTTCGCCAAGTTGCTTCTGAGAAAGTGAGTGAGATGGTGAGAGGAGGGAAATGCCTTACTTCACGCTGGCCAGGAAGACGCCTGGGGCCCAGCGGGGCCCCGGCCGTGCAGGGCCAGTGCAGGGCGCGGCCACACGCTTCCCCGGGTTCAGGCGGGACTGGCAAAGGGTGTCCAAGGAGCGAGGCTGGAAGTGCTCCCTCATATTGAGGGCGAGAGGACGGAAACCATCCCTCCACAGGCTGGGGGCAGGGTGGTGGTTGAGAGATTTTTGTGTCTTAAAGAGTGAGCAGCAGAAATGAAACTCAGACACACCGTTCTGAGACCACGTCCAGATATTTTGGCCAACTCTGGCCCCTTTTATAAGACACTTCCTGACACCCTGCCCAGCACATGTTGCCCATCACTCTTTTAATTTTTAAAAGACAAAATGGCAGATGCTAGTAATTCACCAGAATGGCCTATTTTAGTAAAGGGTTGGGGAGGGGACGTGACATAAAACACATCTTGATTTTTGTTCTCGGGGGCTGTGCGTTTATATTATGTATTGTCCAAAGAATTAATAGTCTTTTTAAAGACGATGGTCCCTTTAAAGGGGCCTTTGGCAGCTGAGTCCATGTGTGGGTGTTCTCTGGGCTGGCCTAGAGCCCAGCTGAAACCCAGGGGGAGCTGTGTTCTCGCCGACGGGGACGAGGCGGCCGGGTCTCGAGGTGGTCTGGGGAGGTCTGGACGGTCACGGCCGTTGCCGTCCACCCTGCCTGGGGCCGTACTGCACAGGCGGGGCCCTGGCTGAATTGGTGGAAAAGGCAGAGTCTGTTACAGTGACTTTTACCTGACCGCCAGAGTCGGGGAGCTCAGGGCTCCCTTTACCCTTCTTGTTTCTCCCCTTTTACCTTGGGGTGCGCTGAGCCCGGCCTGGCTCACTTTCACCAGCTGTCGCTTCGGAAAGTCAGGGTGTGGTTTGCTCCTCCAGGCGGGGGAAAGGGAGGACCCAGCTCTCCCTGCTGCCGCGCGCCCTGCAGCGCCCGAGCGCCGGCGCCGCCCAGGCGGAGAACGGCCCCGCGACACCACCCGCAGGGGCCACCCCGGCCACCACCGAGGCCCCCAAGATGTCCAATGCTGACTTCGCCAAGTTGCTTCTGAGAAAGTGAGTGAGATGGTGAGAGGAGGGAAATGCCTTACTTCACGCTGGCCAGGAAGACGCCTGGGGCCCAGCGGGGCCCCGGCCGTGCAGGGCCAGTGCAGGGCGCGGCCACACGCTTCCCCGGGTTCAGGCGGGACTGGCAAAGGGTGTCCAAGGAGCGAGGCTGGAAGTGCTCCCTCATATTGAGGGCGAGAGGACGGAAACCATCCCTCCACAGGCTGGGGGCAGGGTGGTGGTTGAGAGATTTTTGTGTCTTAAAGAGTGAGCAGCAGAAATGAAACTTGAACACACAGCAGAAATGAAACTCAGACACACCGTTCTGAGACCACGCGTCCAGATATTTTTGGCCAACTCTGGCCCCTTTTTATAAGACACTTCCTGACACCCTGCCCAGCACATGTTGCCCATCACTCTTTTAATTTTTAAAAGACAAAATGGCAGATGCTAGTAATTCACCAGAATGGCCTATTTTAGTAAAGGGTTGGGGAGGGGACGTGACATAAAACACATCTTGATTTTTGTTCTCGGGGGCTGTGCGTTTTTATATTATGTATTTGTAAATGACATGTCAACTCACTGTTTTGTTTCCTCAAGATACTTGTGACATTTGTGTAAGACTTCTGCGCGCCATCTGCTATGGACCATTTTCTTTGCCTAGTGACTAGTGAACTGTGTTCTTTGTCTAAATAATTGAGTTCAGCCCTTTGGTTTTGTTTAAAATGTCAAGTGCAAACTTAAATTCTCCCCATTTAGCTTTGTTTATTAAACTGAAGTTCTCTTAAAGCTTCTTGCTGAAAGGTACTCGGATGTACGTTTGATTTGAAGTGGGCGCGCCTTGCTTTACCCAATACATGTGTAAACAGAACTTGGGTAAGTCCAGTCCAGTTGTTGTGATTTAAGCCATTTCAGCTGTGAGAGCTCCAGGTTACAGCTTTTCTACCCTTACCTTTTATCCAGTAGTTACTGCTTCGAAATTGACATTACCAGTTCAGTAGGGAAGCTGACTTTATATATAAAGGCACTCTGGGGTAAAAATTGGAATTCTTCCCTTGGGATGAAGAATCAGCCCATTTATCTATTTTTAAAGGTTTTATGCATCAGACTTTAACTGTTCTTTACATTTTGAACAGGCCATTCGAAACAGTAAGTAGACAGAATAGTCAGCTCAACTCCACACACCCGTGCCCGAGCTCCAGCCCTGCTCAGCCTGGCTTCGTCTCTGCCGCCTCCTGTCCCCACTTCTGGGGAGGCCCCAGACAGCACCGCGCTCCCCGCTGCTCCTGGACCACCCGTCTCTATGGACTTCACTGTTTCTAGAAACAAGAGTAGCGCTCCTGTCAGCCACCCAAGCACGCGTCCCCTTCCCTGCTGTTCTAGAGACGCTGTGGCTGCGAGGCCGCAGGGGCTGGGGAGGAGGGGCCGCGCCCCTCTGCGGCTCAGTCCAGGCCGCAGGTGCTGGTTTGTGGCTTTCCTCCCGTGCCGGCTGTCTGAGCTCACTCCAGCCTCTCGGGTGTCCACAGGGGCTTCCTACAGAGGTGGCGCTTCAGACTGGAGCAGAACCCGACTTAGGGGAGAGTGTTCTAGAGAGGTTTCAGGAACATAGGAGTGGGTTGTGCTATCCCTGGGGGAAAACGGATGGTAAGTAGATACCTGTCTTGCTTTCGTGGTGACATCAGCTTACCGTCTTGGTCTGTTTTCGGGACAGATGAGAACATCTCTTGAGTAAGGTAGCGAAGTCTCAGGCATTTATGTAACAAAATACTTTATTAGTAATTTGTTAAAATAATATAGCTAAAGTGCAAATTTCTCCTTACAAAGCACACACTCCTGCCAGGCGTCCTTGCTGTGCTTCCAGAAGCAAGACCATAGGAAAATTGAAGAGAGGCCTCATGGTAGTGTACAGACACAAAAACATTTCTGTCAAGGATCAAAGTATTCCTTTGGGGCCATTTCATACATCTTTTCACCTATTAATCCTTTAGTTATACGACAAGCACACAGGAGTTTTCTAAGCAGCTGTAGAAGCACTGCCTACATCCTCCTCCCAGGCTGCGCTCTCACCTCCGGCAGCACTCGCTGGGTGTTCACCAGCATTTGCACACTGACGGCCGTGGACATGGCGGGTGTCCCGCCTCTGGGGTGCAGCGCACGGGGACCGGTGCCGGGTACCGACGGAAGGTTCTGCCTCCATAAGGACAGCGTGGGTGTGTTTCATGTCACATTTCATCTTTTTACAAGTTGCTGCAAAAATAAGCCCAAACCCAGGCACACTATGCGGCTTCCCCAAGGGGGTGGGGCGGGTGAGTGGACCAGAGGGTTGCGTCCTGGCTGCTGGAGAGACGTTCTGACTCCCCACAGACACTGGCTTGGCACCGACTTGGCGTCTGTCTGAGAGGGGTCCTGACACTTGGCTGCAGCAGGACTTAACTGCTGAGTGGCAAGCCCCGAGGACCTTTAGACTAAAAACATCTGGTCTTAATTGCTGCAAATATGAGGGCCATCAATAGAAAGCAGGCTTGCCACACCCCTGTTCTTAGTAAAAGAAGTCTCCACGGGGCTGCCTCAGAGGCTGCAAGACAGACTGGCTAAAGCCTGTGCCCGGGCTAGGCAAGGCGTCTAGCCAGATCTGTAGTGAGCGCTCACTTCCTGCCTCACGCCTGCTCTACCAGGAAGAGCAGCCCCCCAACCCTGGCCTCTGGGTGGGGAGCTAGCACCTGTCAGCCCTCTCGGGAACTGCCTGTGCTCTCTCCAGCCGTGCGGACGGCCTGGGGAGCTGCGGACCCTCTCGGCTGGTTCCAGAAAGTGCTAGAAGGAGTTAGTCCCCCACCGCTCCCGGCCTTTGTGCAACGTCTGCTCCAGAGCCCGCGTTCGGGTCACACCGGGAGCACTGACGCCCCCGAAGCCAGCTGCCACCACACGGGGAGCAGCTCAAAAGGAGAATAAATACCTTGGCTCAATTATAAATTACCTTAGGTGAAGGCTACATAATTTAGCTTTAAGAGACATTTGGAAGTAAGTTCCTTACCCATCTCCTCTGGCTCTGGGAGACAACTAGGTGTCTAGAAATGTGGCGTTTCTTTGATTCTCCTCCTCCCCTGGGACTCCTCTTGCCACCAAGGGGGCAGTGCCAGCGTCAGGGCTCCACCAGCAGCGTCTCCTTGAGCCCAGAGGGGTTGGGGCTGGCCTCCGGCAGCGCCACCGGGTGCTCGGTGGTGGCGAAGAGCAGGGTGTCCAGGGTGGTCTCCGTGCACTTGGCGACGAAGCGGATGAAGGGCCGCACGTCGCCCTCGTTGGCCGCCTCCAGCACGTGGTAGTACTCAGAGCGCTGCTCCTTGCGCACGGTGACGGGCGGGTAGCCCGCCTGCATGAGGAGGAGGTTCATGAGCAGGCGCGAGGTGCGGCCGTTGCCGTCGATGAAGGGGTGGATGTAGACGAGCTTGTAGTGGGCCAGGGCCGCCAGCTCCACCGGGTGCAGGCTCAGGGCGTCCTCGGAGTTGAGCCACTGCAGGAACTCCCGCATCTGCCGCTCCACCTCCTGCGGCGGGGGCGGCACGTGGTGGCCCACCAGGACCTGGGTGGCGCGGAAGCGGCCGGCCTCCACGGGGTCCACGTAGCCCAGCACCCGCCGGTGGAGCTCCAGCACGTCGCCGATGCCGATGGCGCCGACGCGGGACAGCAGCGTCGTGTTGACGTAGCTCATGGCCGCGTGCATGCCGATGACCTCGTTCTGCTCCTCCAGGCTCTTGCCCGGCACGGCGTAGCGCGTCTCCAGGATGTGCCTGATCTCCGCGAGGGACAGCGTGTTGCCCTCGATGGCCACCGTGTGGTAGATGTGGTGGTAGTAGGTCTCCTCCATGACCCGGCGCAGCGCGGCGCTGCCCTTGGGGATGGCCATGACCTTCTTCACCTTGCTGTCGATGCTGCTGAAGACGCGCTGGTCAATCTCCTCCACCAGCGGCAGCGTGCGGCCGCGGTTGACCAGCGCCTTCTCGTGGTGGGGCGCGATGCTCAGCGCGCGGGTGTACAGGTAGTCCGCCTGCAGGATGTCCTTGTCCTCCTCCGAGAAGATGCCGAACTCGTTGAGCGCGTCCACGAAGCCCGGGTCCATCTTGAGGGCGTGCAGGAAGAGCCGCTGGGCCTTCTCCCGCTTGCCCTGGCGCTTCATCTCCAGGGCTTGGTTCAGAGCGGCTCTGGCTTCCAGCTTGCCGGCTACAAGAGCGCCAGAGGCCCGGGTCAGGGAGGGTGGGGGGCGCAGGGGGTGCGGGGCTCGTACCGCTGCTGTCTCCCCGGGCGCGCTCGAGCCAGGCCGGCCCTTCCGTGCGCCTGTGTGTGCTGACACACCTGTTCCCTGCAGCCCGGGGACCCCATGCTGGTCACCGTCTCCTCGGTCCCAGAGCCCCTCTCTACCGCGGGGGAGCGGCGGGGGCCCCGGCCCCCTCCCCGGAGCGAGCCCTGCCCTGCACCCGCCCCCGCGCACAGCCTCTAGTGCCGGCTGAGGCGTGGATCCCTTCTCCCAGCGTCCACCTGCCCCGTCAGACCCGGCCTGTGAAGGGCTCCCCACTGCTGCTGGGCCGGGGGCGGCCTCATCCCTGCACCCTGCTCTAGCGCTGGCCCTTTTCTACGGCCCTCGCCCACAGCACCAGCCACGCCTGCTGGGCAGCTTTTACCTCAAGTGCGCAGGGCACCTCCCTTGCTCTCCACCTGAAGACTCCCCGCCTGCCTTCTCCCTCGGTCACTCCTCAGGCATCCCCTCCTCCAGGGAGCCTTCCTGGTTCGCTGCTCCCCCCTCTGCTGCATACCATCTTGCCTAGCCAGGAGCTCAGGGTGACCCTGTGCCTTACACACAGACACAGCAGGCTCTCTAAACCCATGGGATCAAGGATCACTGAGGAGAGATGTGCGATCTCACCTGGAGAGGCCTTGCTCTTGACCACCAGCAGCGGCGCCTCCCTGGAGGCGAGACTGAGCTCCGTGGACCGGCTGGAGCATGTGGCGACGGCAGGCTGTGCCCGCTCCAGCTTGCTCCTGAGCAGGTAGAAGCCCCTGAGCAAAGCCAGACAGTGCTCCTCCAGGGCCCCCAGGGGCAGCAGCAGGGCCAGCAGGGAGCCCAGCACCATGCTCAGCAGCATGGCCCACAGGAAGCGGCCCCAGACGGAGGCCCACTTTGGTTCAGTCACCGCCATCACCGAAGCCATGGGCAGGAGTGTCATCTGGGCCCGGGACGGGCCCTCGCACGCCTCGCAGGGCCTGGGCAGGAGCAGGAGGACCTGCAGGAGGTGAAACAGGGCACAGGCACCTTCAGGACGCAGTTCTGGCTTCAGAAGAGGCTCAGAGACTCCCCTCTCCACCCACACCTTCTAACTGATGATGGCTGGGGGAGAGGGCAAGGCAAGGGTGGGCGCCACGTGCGGGGTGCGTGCCCGAGAAGGACCTCTGTTATGGCCAGACCCTGTGCGGCGCCCCAGGCTCTGAGAGGAGGCCCTCACCCAGAGGTACCCACGGCTCTGGCTCCTCCCTGAAGCACACGTCTCTGGCCGCAGACCCCAACCACTGGGTGTCCTGGACACACGTCCACAACAGCCAAGGCAGTTCTGAGGCTGCCTGCTTGGGAAGCACAGCTGTCTGCAGGCCTGACTTCCTGCCACCCCGCAGTCACCTCCTGGCCTCACCCTGAGAGTGGCCACGAGGCCGATCCCCGCTCTGGCCTGCCTTTTCTGGCCTGTCCAGCAGGCATCTGGCCTAGAGTCTGGGCAGTCTGCCCATCTCACATCTCAGGTAGGGGCCAGAGTAGCAAGTGCTTGGGGCCGACAGTGGGAGTGGAGGAGTCTGGCCTGCCAGCACCAGCATGCTAACAATAAGCATTTATTAGGCAACTACGGTGTGCTGGGCCTTGCGCAGAGTGCCAGCCAGGCCTTCTCTCACCCCTCCTCATCCCACGGAGGAAAGCTGCCCAGGCTTCGCTTTCCAGCTAAAGGAAGCTAATACACAGAAAACAAGTTAATTCCCACACGACTCACAAGAAGTACACGCGTGAGGAACGAACCCCCAGTGTATCGGGGTCTTGAGAACCAGGTCTTCACCTGATCAGCAGGCCCTAACCACCTGCTCATGGTGCCAGACCAAGACCCAGAAGTGACTGGTGAGGTTTCGTGGGGAGCCCGGCTGGATGATACAGAACAGCTGGAAAGGCTTGGTACGGGGGCTAAGAGGGACGCACCGGAGAGGGCCCCGGTCACCGGGGAGTAAGTGTGGTCTGGGAGAGACATCAGCGCTCACTAGCCAGGAAGTGGAAAACTGAGGCCCCGAGGGGTCACTGGGCTAAGGGCATCCTGTGGAGCCGCCCCTCAACGAGCCCTATCCTGGTGCTCACAGCCCCGCTGCACCCTCCCGGCTCGCCCCGCTCACCTGGCGCCGCCGCCACTTTCTCGGCGCCCGCCGTCTCGCCGGCTGCCGCCTCCCAAGACTCCGCTGCCGGCCTGTGGCCCCGCCCGCGGCGACTCACCATTGGTCGGCCCGCCACCCTCTTCGCAGCGGATTGGCTTCCTCGACGGGTCTGCGTCTCGCACTTCCGGGTTCCCGCGTCCGCCTCCACTTTCCCGGGAAAGACGCGCCGTGGGCCACTCCCATTGGCTGACTCTGGTTTCGGTCTCGTGCCCGAAAGGGCCAATAAGCAGTAGGAGGGGCGGGGCCTGGGCGACTAGCGGGAGCCCTGGGTCCTGGGAAAACTCCCGCCTCTGCGGTTTTGGGGCGCCCTGAGTACCGGCTGTGGAACTCGAAGTTCCGATTGCCTTTTCCAAGGCCCAGGGGAAGGTGAAGGGGGCCCTGGGAAGGAGGAAACCTCAGTTTCCTTAGGTGTAAAATGATGGGATGGGTTATGCCTGTGTCTGACTTCACAGCCCCAGCTCACAGCCTCCTCTCTGTGCTATCAGGGTCGCCCTTTTCGCTCTCTCGCATTTTCCTCCAAACTTCTAAATTTGCATACTCTTGAGAAGAGCCTGGGTGCTTCTCCTGCCTCCTACAGTGGACAAGGAATCTTATCTGCCATTTTAGTAAACAATAGACTGTGGCCATCCCTCCAAGCCAGCAGCCTAGGTAGCTGCCCAGAGTGTGCCCCGAGGGGCATTCACGTTGGAGAAAAATAGGACAGTGGCCCTAGCTAGTGAAAATGCCTACAAAAGAATCCTTTCAGTCAGCCTAGGCTCTTCCAGCTTCTCATAGGAAAGCACTAAAACCAGAAGTCTTTGTGATTAACAGTAATCTTTGTGGATATTCAACTGCATCTCAGGGGCCCCTGCCTCCAGCAGAAACTCATCCTAGCCCCTCTTACCTCTTTGAACAGATCTTCAGAGCTGAGAGTGTGTCTTGGGCTGCAGAGTCCTGAGTAATGCCTCCAAATAAAACAACCTTGAGGTTGTACGACAGAAGTTTTTTCCTTGAAGCAGAGAGCTGAAACCTCCATCTTAATTCACAAATATTGACATTAAACATCCAGCTCACGTCCAGAAATGCTAAGCACTAAGATGTCAGCAGTACATGAGGTTTAAAACAAACAAAAAAAAACGTTACTAGTACAGACTCTGGAGTCAGACCAGGGCTTAAATTCAGACTGTCACCTTTGTGTGCCCTTGAGCAAGTCTCAGTTTACCCATCTGTAAAATGGCGGCAAACCACTTAACTCACTTTTGCCCTGAAGTGTGGGATTTGCAGAAGCCCTGACACCAAATCAAGCACCTCTTGTGCTCATGCGCAGCATGCTGAAGGGCTGAGAAACTGAGCTTTACAACTAAGGGGGCTTATTTGAAAGGCAGCAGAGGAGAACAAACCTCAGCTCCATCTCTCTGAGAGCAAGAGGCTCAGACGCTCCATGAGTACCGGCTGTGGAACTCGAAGTTCCGATTGCCTTTTCCAAGGCCCAGGGGAAGGTGAAGGGGGCCCTGGGAAGGAGGAAACCTCAGTTTCCTTAGGTGTAAAATGATGGGATGGGTTATGCCTGTGTCTGACTTCACAGCCCCAGCTCACAGCCTCCTCTCTGTGCTATCAGGGTCGCCCTTTTCGCTCTCTCGCATTTTCCTCCAAACTTCTAAATTTGCATACTCTTGAGAAGAGCCTGGGTGCTTCTCCTGCCTCCTACAGTGGACAAGGAATCTTATCTGCCATTTTAGTAAACAATAGACTGTGGCCATCCCTCCAAGCCAGCAGCCTAGGTAGCTGCCCAGAGTGTGCCCCGAGGGGCATTCACGTTGGAGAAAAATAGGACAGTGGCCCTAGCTAGTGAAAATGCCTACAAAAGAATCCTTTCAGTCAGCCTAGGCTCTTCCAGCTTCTCATAGGAAAGCACTAAAACCAGAAGTCTTTGTGATTAACAGTAATCTTTGTGGATATTCAACTGCATCTCAGGGGCCCCTGCCTCCAGCAGAAACTCATCCTAGCCCCTCTTACCTCTTTGAACAGATCTTCAGAGCTGAGAGTGTGTCTTGGGCTGCAGAGTCCTGAGTAATGCCTCCAAATAAAACAACCTTGAGGTTGTACGACAGAAGTTTTTTCCTTGAAGCAGAGAGCTGAAACCTCCATCTTAATTCACAAATATTGACATTAAACATCCAGCTCACGTCCAGAAATGCTAAGCACTAAGATGTCAGCAGTACATGAGGTTTAAAAAAAAAGAAAAAAAAAAAAAACGTTACTAGTACAGACTCTGGAGTCAGACCAGGGCTTAAATTCAGACTGTCACCTTTGTGTGCCCTTGAGCAAGTCTCAGTTTACCCATCTGTAAAATGGCGGCAAACCACTTAACTCACTTTTGCCCTGAAGTGTGGGATTTGCAGAAGCCCTGACACCAAATCAAGCACCTCTTGTGCTCATGCGCAGCATGCTGAAGGGCTGAGAAACTGAGCTTTACAACTAAGGGGGCTTATTTGAAAGGCAGCAGAGGAGAACAAACCTCAGCTCCATCTCTCTGAGAGCAAGAGGCTCAGACGCTCCATGAGATCAAGAGGAAAGCTGTAGGGTGGTTGGAGGCCGGAGAAGCGTGGGGCAGGTGACCGAAGAAGGCATGAGCATTCTGGTCTGGGCAGGGGTAACTAAGCTACCGGCCCCCACACATTCCAAAGGTTCCAGAGGGAGCCTCACTCACACCCAGGTGAAGCAAGGGTCAGTGATCCTAACCAGTCTCAACCAGCTCAGCTCAATCTCGACACAACTGACTCCAAGTTCCTAGAATACAACGCTGGCAAACATCTCAATGTTCAGCTATGGGCTGCCTGTGAAACAGAGCAGGCTCCTATGGTCCTCCCCCCATGGCCTCCTCTTGCCTTTGGTCTGTGGAAAAACTTGCACCAAGAATTCAGTTTAATTAGAAAAGTGAAAAAAGGCAGAAATAAAGGAAGAGGGTCCAACAGGTTAAATAATAATAGCTTAGTCATTAAGCATAGTTAAGGACCTTCCGTTCTTCTTTGTGGTCTACAGATAATATTCTAAGCCATATCCTGTGAGCTGTCTTATAGAGACTGAAACCCACACCAGGTGGAAGAAATTAACCACATGATAACCAGACTGTAGCCAAGACATAAACCACAATTCCAAGAATGGGTCTCAAGAGAATGAGAACGAACCAATCCTGGGACTGAAGATTATTTGTACTTAAAACAATCAGGATGGGGCTTCCCTGGTGGTCCAGTGGGTAAAGAGTCTGCCTTGCAGTGCAAGGGGCACCCATTCGATCCCTAGCCTGGGAAGATCCCATGTGCCGTGGAGCAGCTGGACCGGTGTGCCCAATTATGAACCAGCACTCTGGAGCGTGTGCGCCCAGAGCCGGTGCTCTGCAACGAGAGAGGTCACTACAATGGGAGACTCACAAGGCCAAAGAATAATAATAATAAAAAAGATCAATGATACCAAAAAAAAAAAAAAAAGAGGCATGATAGAGAAAAAGAAAATTAAAAAAAAAGAATAACAATCAGGATAATGCTAGCAGACCAAGAGAAGGACATGTGGCATGTGGGATTTAGTTCCCTGACCAGGGATTGAACCCAGGCCCCTTGCATTGGGAGTCTTAGCCACGGGACCCACTAAATCCAATCTAGTCTACATTTATTATGCTGGATGCAGCCCAAAAGTTGACGGATTTTCCAGTGTTTCCAAAGAAATGTCAGGCCTAGATTTTAAATCAAAATGCCCTTATTTTTGTAAACAGTTGGTCAGTCTTCCCACTGGCTACAGACGGCTGCCAGATTGTAATCCCTGCTGTAAACTTTTAAAAACGTATGGGAGATGGTGATAGGGAACACAGAAGAGTAACAGAAGACCATTTTAGCAAATAGATGCAGTACTGTCTGTGGACACAAGAGGGCAGTACATCACCTGTCATTGCTTCTTCCATTCAACCTCCCTGCGTCAGGAGATCCCACTCAATTTTTTTTCTCTGTGCACAAAAATATGGTCCCCGAAGCGATATTGAAAAGTGGGCTTTCTCCATCTTAAGCATTCTGTATTGGGTGAAAATTACCTCCCTGTGGTTCACGGAGGTGTTCTCTGAACGCTTACCTTGACACTTGACAAAGAACCTTTGAAGTGGCTGCCTAGAAAATGTGTCCATTATGCACAACAAAAAGCCCTTATGCATCTTTAAGAAACAGCAGTCAAACGCTTCCTCCTGGCAGAGTTGAAATCCAAATGACTCGACTTTACTTTAAAAAAAATTCTCCTGTGCTGATTCTCTCTCTTCCTCACTCTTACTCCTTCGCCTGGATGTTTTCCCTTTCCCTGGTGGCTCAGACAGTAAAGAATCTGCCTGCAACGCAGGGGACCCGGGTTCCATCCCTGGGTCAGGAAGACCCCGTGGAGGGGGAAATGGCAACCCACTCCAGTGTTCTTGCCTGGAGAATTCCACGGATAGAGGAGCCTGGTGGGCTGCAGTCCACGGGGTCACAAAACATCAGATGCAACTGAGTGACTAACACACAACCTAATGCCGCTGCCAGAGAAGAGGCCCCAGCAGCCCTTCTCTCTGACTACTGACCAACTCATCTGACTACACTCAGTGCACTCAGGCCTGGTTTCTGAGTGCCCCTTCTCCAGAGACAGGAGCTTGGAGAACCTGTGCAGGTGTCGCTGGGCTGGTGACCCAGGCTCTAGATTTAGGATGCTTCTCATGTCGTCTGGCATCAAATTGATTTTCACCCCTGAATGGATCTCAGACACGCAACTAAGTGTTCTCAGGGCACGTCATTTGGGGAAGCCAGATGTCCTACTTTCAAAAAGTTAACCTAACTTGTTTTCTTGTTAACTAATTTATTTCTTAAAAGCAAGATGGGATCCTTATAGCTGTAACAGAAAGCTCAAGTAAACAGCAACAAGAAGGCACTTCCCTGATGGTCCAATGGCTAAGACTCCTTGCTCCCGATGCAGAGCGCCTGGGTTTGATCTCTGGTCAGGGAACTAGATCCCGCATGTCACAATTAAAAGACCCCACACATCCCAACCAAAAGACCCTGCAATTAAGACCTGGTGCAGCCAAAATAAATAAGCAAATCAATAAATGCATTTTTAAAAAACAGAGGGAGGAAGATGCTAAGAAAATTGGTGAAATTAAAAAAAAAAAACCAAGGTAAAAATAATGCATGAACAATTACCCTAGATATTTTCCTATGCACAACTATTTTTATTTTTGGGGAGGGGGTTGGGGTGGGGAGGGAGGGGGGTAGGCATCCATCTATGTTCTTTGGCCCGTGTGGGCCTCCCATCGCGGTGGCCTCTATTGCCGCAGAGCACAGGCTCGGGGCGCATGCGCTCCAGAGCTCCGGATCGATAATTGGAGACATTGGTCCAGCTGCTCCGTGGCACGTGGGATCTTCCCAGGCCAGGGATGGAACCGGCACCCCTTGCACTGCAAGGCGGTGTTCTTACCCACTGGACCACCAGGGAAGCCCTACTATGCACAACTATTTTTAAATGAAGAAACATTTCAGGCACCCAGAAGGCATGGACAATACAGCAAACACCTGCATGCCTGCACCCAGCCGAAGAAACATCACATAGTATTACCAGTGCACAGCCCCAGGGGGCCTCCCCTCCAACACCCCTTCCCCTCCCAGGGTAACCACTATTTTGAATTCAAAGCTTATTATACTCACCCATGGCCTCTTACCTTTATTCATATGTATATATTTCTAAATAATATTCAGCCATTTTCCATTTACCTGTCAAAGGGCATTTGGACTGCTTCTAATATTTCCCTATCAGAAGCAGTACTGTAGTGAAATTCTTGTATGACTTTCAGGGCACATGTGCAGAAGTTTCTCTCTGGCAGTTTCTTAAAAACCACCTGGGGACTTTTAATAATACACTCTTACCAGGACTGCCCTGTGTAGGCCAAAGGCTCCACACTCCCAATGCAGGGGGCCCGGGTTCGATGCCTGGTCAGGCAACCAGACCCCACACACCACAACTAAGACCTGGCACAGCCAGCTAACTAAATAAATAACGCCCCTACCTTGGCCTGCTCCAGACCAATGAAGTCTTCCAAAACTCCCCTTAGTACTTAAAGATTTCATTATTATCTAGGATTCACTATTTGCCTACTAAAAAATACAATAAAATTACAATTCCTTAGGTCCACCATTGATGAACTAACCAATGTAGATGCTGGGTAATGCAAACTCCTTGTGAGACACAGCACATGACTGGAGCTCCCTCTCAAGCTGTGAATCCCTGTACTTACCCCTATCCCCCACCACTAGCAACCACTCAGACTCTGTATCTTACCTAGAAGTTGAAACAATTGTAGCTGGCACATTATCTCATTATTGGTAGTGGTAACTGTTAGGTTGGTAGGCTATTAAAGGGTTAACACAGCGGGCCAGAGATTCCCCAGCCCTGAGTCATAAGAAAGGGCCAGGCTTCCCCTGGTGGTCTAGTGGGTAAGGACACCGCCTTGCAGTGCAAGGGGTGCCGGTTCGATCACTGGCCTGGGAAGATCCCACGTGCTGCGGAGCGGCTGGACTGATGTGTCCAACTACCGAGCCGGAGCTCTGGAGCACATGCGCCCAGAGCCGGCGCTCTGCAACGACAGAGGCCACCGTGATGGGAGGCCCACAGGAGCCAAAGAACAAAGACAGATGAAAAATAGAGAAAGACCAATAGAAGTGGTCCGCCTGCTCCCCTCCCTCTCCAACCCGACCCCCGCCCAAAATAAATAAATAAATAAATCTTTAAAAAAAAAAAAAAAGAAAGGGCCAGTTACTAGGGTAACACGGTAACCGGTAACCGGAGACTCCCCACCAGAGACTCCCCGGCACCAGGTGCAGAAAGTAATAAGAACTGCACACCCCCATGTCCACAGACAACTCAAGGACAGCGGACTCATCACTAATTTCCCGCCTAACTTAAACAAAGACTTCGTTTCTGCACCTGCTCTGAAGGATCCCCCTCCCCTTTTTTCTTTCTCCCCTTTCCTCCCTAATAAAACCTCCTCGTCCCATCTCTGGGGTGAGATTTCCCCGGTCCAGCCCATCTCTCGGACCTGTGGATCTTGCCCGGAACTCTTCCCAAATGGGCTCTTACCCTAACAGCTTGCTGTCCGCCGTGTTTTGCAATTCTTACAGTAACTACCATTCATAAGTATTATCTGTATTATTTTACCGGAGTTTTGTAGTGGTGCAATGAAGTAGATGTCCTTAAACCCACTTTATAGAAGGTATAACTGAGGCTCAGAGATATTAGGGAACTAGCCTGAGGTCGCACAGTAAGCATGGGGCAGAGTCAAAGTTTGCAACCAGTCTGACTCAGAAGTTACAGTTTTAACCGCGGTCCACCATTGATGAACTAACCAATGTAGATGCTGGGTAATGCAAACTCCTTGTGAGACACAGCACATGACTGGAGCTCCCTCTCAAGCTGTGAATCCCTGTACTTACCCCTATCCCCCACCACTAGCAACCACTCAGACTCTGTATCTTACCTAGAAGTTGAAACAATTGTAGCTGGCACATTATCTCATTATTGGTAGTGGTAACTGTTAGGTTGGTAGGCTATTAAAGGGTTAACACAGCGGGCCAGAGATTCCCCAGCCCTGAGTCATAAGAAAGGGCCAGGCTTCCCCTGGTGGTCTAGTGGGTAAGGACACCGCCTTGCAGTGCAAGGGGTGCCGGTTCGATCACTGGCCTGGGAAGATCCCACGTGCTGCGGAGCGGCTGGACTGATGTGTCCAACTACCGAGCCGGAGCTCTGGAGCACATGCGCCCAGAGCCGGCGCTCTGCAACGACAGAGGCCACCGTGATGGGAGGCCCACAGGAGCCAAAGAACAAAGACAGATGAAAAATAGAGAAAGACCAATAGAAGTGGTCCGCCTGCTCCCCTCCCTCTCCAACCCGACCCCCGCCCAAAATAAATAAATAAATAAATCTTTAAAAAAAAAAAAAAAGAAAGGGCCAGTTACTAGGGTAACACGGTAACCGGTAACCGGAGACTCCCCACCAGAGACTCCCCGGCACCAGGTGCAGAAAGTAATAAGAACTGCACACCCCCATGTCCACAGACAACTCAAGGACAGCGGACTCATCACTAATTTCCCGCCTAACTTAAACAAAGACTTCGTTTCTGCACCTGCTCTGAAGGATCCCCCTCCCCTTTTTTCTTTCTCCCCTTTCCTCCCTAATAAAACCTCCTCGTCCCATCTCTGGGGTGAGATTTCCCCGGTCCAGCCCATCTCTCGGACCTGTGGATCTTGCCCGGGAACTCTTCCCAAATGGGCTCTTACCCTAACAGCTTGCTGTCCGCCGTGTTTTTGCAATTCTTACAGTAACTACCATTCATAAGTATTATCTGTATTATTTTACCGGAGTTTTGTAGTGGTGCAATGAAGTAGATGTCCTTAAACCCACTTTATAGAAGGTATAACTGAGGCTCAGAGATATTAGGGAACTAGCCTGAGGTCGCACAGTAAGCATGGGGCAGAGTCAAAGTTTGCAACCAGTCTGACTCAGAAGTTACAGTTTTAACCGCTAGGAGGAGACCCTACCACTTCAGAGCCGGCAGGTTCCACTTTGACGCCTCCGTTTACAGGTGGGGAAGCTGTAAGTCTCTAGGCTCCTTGTCCACCAACACACTTTCTTATGGAAAAGTACTTTGGTAAAGGAGTGAGGAGCAAGGAGAGAAAACTCTCGAAAGACTTTTCTTCTCAAGACGATTTCTTGCTATCCTAGGCACATCGGGATCCATTCGGTATCAGTCCATCCATCGCAGTGTAACAAAGAGCCCCCAAACTGAGCAGCTTAAGATAATGGAGGTCACATATGGTCACTTCCGCCAAGCTCCATGGGTCACAACACAGGGCAAACTTGGTCACACGTGGGAGGGGACTGCCTAAGGTTCATCAAGAAGTGACCATCAGGGGCTTCCCTGGTGGTCCAGTGGGTAAGGACACCGCCCTGCAGTGCAAGGGGCGCCGGTTCGATCCCTGGCCTGGGAAGATCCCACGTGCCGCGGAGCGGCTGGACTGATGTGTCCAATTACCAAGCCAGAGCTCTGGAGCACATGCGCCCAGAGCCGGCGCTCTGCAACGACAGAGGCCACCGCGATGAGAGGCCCACAGGAGCCAAAGAACAAAGACGGATGAACACAGAGAAATGAAAGACCAATAGAAGTGGCCCGCCCGCTCCCCTCCCTCCCCAACCCCCGCCCAAAATAAATAAATAAATAAATCTTTAAAAAAAAAAAAAAAAGAAGTGACCATCACTGAAGGCCATCTTGGAAGCTGCCAACTCTATGCCCACTGCCCCTGCCGCCCCTCCTCAGTCCCAAGAGGTCTGCCCATAGCCTGACAGCGTAGACAGTCCATGCCCTGGGCAGGTGCTTCTGGAGGCGTGAGCTTCTCCACCTGCGAGAACAGTGCGCTCCCAGTTACCCGCTCCCGTTCCCCAAGGTGACTGTCACTGGCCCCAGGAGCTGCCTCCTGCTGCCTGAAAACACGGTCACGTGATGTGGAGACCGGCTCTGGGACGACAACTTCTGAAAGGCGTGGCTAACACCCTCCTCTTCCTGCGTGGGCATGGTGACTCGAGGTGGCCACGAGCCAACAGGGAAGGCGCACGCTGCGGCGCCACTGCCCGCCTTCCCCGAGTCTCCGCCTCCCCTGATTCCAGGCTGCCCTTCCCGCCCCGACGGGCAGGGAGGCACCGGCGCTGGGGGCTGCTGGGTAGAAGGCTGCGGATCACGCGGGTCCAGATCACAGGCCCTCATCGCAGGCCCTCGGGCGCATCCCCAAAGCTCTCTGTGAAAGCTTCCTGTTGTCATAGTAACGTGCAGATATGGAAATTAACATGGGTGCCTTGCTAGCCAAGACAGCTGAGCATTTAATACGCAGTCCTCTCTTTCAAATAGATAAGAATTCCTAGGAGGCCTTTGGAGGGACTTCAAAGGGTCTTTTTCAGGTGCTGAGGAAATGCTCCTTAAAAATTATTCGTGAAATGAGTGCAGCCCTAGGGCTTGGAGCTCTGAGAGGAACTGGAAGAGTAAGTTTAGAGCCGAGGCAACTTTAGAAAAAAGCTTTCTGAGATATAATTCTCATAACACACCATTCACCCATTTCAAGGTGTGCAATTCCACGGCTTTAGTACATTTAAGCGTTGTAAAACCACCCCGCGATCAATTTTAGGGCTTTCATCACCTCCGAAAGGAACCCTATGCCTTTGAGTGGTCCCCCTCTCCTTTCTCCCCGACGTGAGCCCCCGGTGATCTATTTTCCGTCTGTATAAAATTTTCTATTCTGGACATTTCCTAGAAATGGAATCAAACAATACGTGGTCTTTTGTGACTGGCTTCTTTCAGCGTTTTTATTCCTCTTTGCTTCCTTCAGCGTCTTCATAGTTTCTCCGACAGGCGTCTCCGTTCTCTTGAAGAACAATTTGTTCTCTCGAGGTGCGGCCGCCCAATTAGCCTCCCCGGCTGGAGGTGAATGGAAGGAGGCAGAGTCTTCCGAGGACGCCACCCCCGTCATGTCCCTTCATGAGGTTTCCCTCCATGAGGCCTCGGCCATGTGCGGAGGGATTTTTGGGTCGCTGGCAGCAGGGAGCTGAGTGTGACTCCAGCTGTGAAGCAAGACTAACGAGAACACCTGGATTAGGATTATAAAGTGAGCCCGGCATGCTCTCAGCCCGTCTGTGAATCATCTGTTTCATGATTTTTTTTCCCAATATTTGGTTGCACCCCATAGCATGTGGGATCTTAGTTCCCTGACCAGGGATTGAACCTGCATCCCCTGCATTGGCAGGCGGAGTCTTAACCACTGGACCACTCCCAACATATTTTTGTAAGTCAACCTTTAGACACCAAGCTTCAGCCTCAGGCGATGATATTGATGACATCACGGAGTTCAAAGTGTTTCTCCCTAATGTACATGGGAACTGTACTTAAAAAAGTGATTGTCGGGCTTCGCTGGTGGTCCAGTGGGTAAGGACACCGCCTTGCAGTGCAAAGGACACTGGTTCGATCCCTGGCCTGGGAGGATCCCACGTGCCGCGGAGCGGCTGGACCGGTGTGCCCAATGACCGAACCAGAGCTCTGGAGCGCATGCGCCCAGAGCCTGTGCTCTGCGACAACAGGGGCCACCGCGATGGGAGGCCCACACGGGCCAAAGAACAAAGATGGATGAAAATAGATAAATGAAAGACCAATAGAAGTGGCCTGCCTGCCTCCTCCTTCCCCAAGCCCCCCCACCCCCCCCCAAAAAAGTGTGCAATTCCACGGCTTTAGTACATTTAAGCGTTGTAAAACCACCCCGCGATCAATTTTAGGGCTTTCATCACCTCCGAAAGGAACCCTATGCCTTTGAGTGGTCCCCCTCTCCTTTCTCCCCGACGTGAGCCCCCGGTGATCTATTTTCCGTCTGTATAAAATTTTCTATTCTGGACATTTCCTAGAAATGGAATCAAACAATACGTGGTCTTTTGTGACTGGCTTCTTTCAGCGTTTTTATTCCTCTTTGCTTCCTTCAGCGTCTTCATAGTTTCTCCGACAGGCGTCTCCGTTCTCTTGAAGAACAATTTGTTCTCTCGAGGTGCGGCCGCCCAATTAGCCCCCCCGGCTGGAGGTGAATGGAAGGAGGCAGAGTCTTCCGAGGACGCCACCCCCGTCATGTCCCTTCATGAGGTTTCCCTCCATGAGGCCTCGGCCATGTGCGGAGGGATTTTTGGGTCGCTGGCAGCAGGGAGCTGAGTGTGACTCCAGCTGTGAAGCAAGACTAACGAGAACACCTGGATTAGGATTATAAAGTGAGCCCGGCATGCTCTCAGCCCGTCTGTGAATCATCTGTTTCATGATTTTTTTTCCCAATATTTGGTTGCACCCCATAGCATGTGGGATCTTAGTTCCCTGACCAGGGATTGAACCTGCATCCCCTGCATTGGCAGGCGGAGTCTTAACCACTGGACCACTCCCAACATATTTTTGTAAGTCAACCTTTAGACACCAAGCTTCAGCCTCAGGCGATGATATTGATGACATCACGGAGTTCAAAGTGTTTCTCCCTAATGTACATGGGAACTGTACTTAAAAAAGTGATTGTCGGGCTTCGCTGGTGGTCCAGTGGGTAAGGACACCGCCTTGCAGTGCAAAGGACACTGGTTCGATCCCTGGCCTGGGAGGATCCCACGTGCCGCGGAGCGGCTGGACCGGTGTGCCCAATGACCGAACCAGAGCTCTGGAGCGCATGCGCCCAGAGCCTGTGCTCTGCGACAACAGGGGCCACCGCGATGGGAGGCCCACACGGGCCAAAGAACAAAGATGGATGAAAATAGATAAATGAAAGACCAATAGAAGTGGCCTGCCTGCCTCCTCCTTCCCCAAGCCGCCCCACCCCCCACCAAAAAAAAAGTGATTGCCCCACCAGACATTCAACTTCTTAAACAAGGCCAGGAGTTCTTGTGTATTTTGTTTGCAGACAGGGCTCCAGCCCAGTGCCTGGCACACAAGAGGCAGTTAGCAGCATATGTTGATTGAATAAATGAACGGATGACCTTAAAGCATGCTCTATGCTTTGGGAAACTGAGATCACGTGCTTAGCTTTTGGCCGAGGGTGAACATTTGATAAACGTTGGCTTCGCTTGGACAGTCAGACCCGCCGGGGCCCTCAGGTTGGAAGACCACCTGTCCCGCTGCCCCCACTGGCAGCCATCTTCCTGCCCCCTTGGTTCCGGGGGCGGGGGTGAGGAGGAGGAGGGACTCAAACCCACGGAGCTCCTGAGACAGCTTTGGGCTCTGTCTGACTCCTCGGTCCAGACGGCTGGACAGAGCTGAACCTTGACCATGAGAGAGCAGCCGTGACGTCTTGGTGAGGAGGCTCACGGTCTGGGAGGGCTCAGGGCACACAGCGGCCAGGACAGTCTCACCATTGTTTACCGCTGTTGCGGGCACTTTGGGGAAGGAGATGGCAGGCACGTGGGCACATCGCTGCTTCCAGATGTGCCCCATAAATGTTGGCCACTTGCTTAGTTTCCAGGAACATAAAACCCGCCGTCAGTGGACGTGCCCAGAGCCTGTATTTACTGCGTTTTTGTTCTTGTTTAGTTATTCCATTAAGTCTCCTGTGATCACAGAGCCGACAGCTGGTAAGGATTTGCATATGGCACGAAATTCGGTTAGTTCATTTTAATGTCTAAACTGAGCAGGGTGTGAATCTGTCTGGTGAAAACTGTCTCCCTTATCTGTGTTGGCACATCTGCTCTGAGCACTAGCTTCGGAGGTCTTCAAGTCTGGTGTCTCCTCACTTTGTCTAGGTGGGACAGGCAGCAGGCTGCTCCTTCTAAAATTTCAGAAGGGATTTCTGCCCTTGGGGGCTCAGAATGTTCTCTTTCAGGTTTCAGGAGGAATGAAGACCCAAGAGCTCCTGTGAAGTGAGGAGCACCCTGGTGCTCCAGCTTTGTCTTTTCTCGCTGTGTTGCCTCGGGCAAGTCACTGTCCTTCTTGGGACCTCCATTTCTTCATCTGTCAACGGAGCGACCAGAAGTCAATAGGCGTCTGTCTACGAGGCTGACGTTTGGGGTGGGAGGACATTCACCGTGTGCGACTGGGAGGACAGCGTGCGGTGTGAGCATCCTTGGTCCTTGGGTGTCATACGCCAACAGCCCCTGCCGCCCGGTCACTGCAACCCCAAACAGCTCTGCACGCCCCTGCGGCCATCTCCGTCAGACCCGCCGGGGCCCTCAGGTTGGAAGACCACCTGTCCCGCTGCCCCCACTGGCAGCCATCTTCCTGCCCCCTTGGTTCCGGGGGCGGGGGTGAGGAGGAGGAGGGACTCAAACCCACGGAGCTCCTGAGACAGCTTTGGGCTCTGTCTGACTCCTCGGTCCAGACGGCTGGACAGAGCTGAACCTTGACCATGAGAGAGCAGCCGTGACGTCTTGGTGAGGAGGCTCACGGTCTGGGAGGGCTCAGGGCACACAGCGGCCAGGACAGTCTCACCATTGTTTACCGCTGTTGCGGGCACTTTGGGGAAGGAGATGGCAGGCACGTGGGCACATCGCTGCTTCCAGATGTGCCCCATAAATGTTGGCCACTTGCTTAGTTTCCAGGAACATAAAACCCGCCGTCAGTGGACGTGCCCAGAGCCTGTATTTACTGCGTTTTTGTTCTTGTTTAGTTATTCCATTAAGTCTCCTGTGATCACAGAGCCGACAGCTGGTAAGGATTTGCATATGGCACGAAATTCGTTAGTTCATTTTAATGTCTAAACTGAGCAGGGTGTGAATCTGTCTGGTGAAAACTGTCTCCCTTATCTGTGTTGGCACATCTGCTCTGAGCACTAGCTTCGGAGGTCTTCAAGTCTGGTGTCTCCTCACTTTGTCTAGGTGGGACAGGCAGCAGGCTGCTCCTTCTAAAATTTCAGAAGGGATTTCTGCCCTTGGGGGCTCAGAATGTTCTCTTTCAGGTTTCAGGAGGAATGAAGACCCAAGAGCTCCTGTGAAGTGAGGAGCACCCTGGTGCTCCAGCTTTGTCTTTTCTCGCTGTGTTGCCTCGGGCAAGTCACTGTCCTTCTTGGGACCTCCATTTCTTCATCTGTCAACGGAGCGACCAGAAGTCAATAGGCGTCTGTCTACGAGGCTGACGTTTGGGGTGGGAGGACATTCACCGTGTGCGACTGGGAGGACAGCGTGCGGTGTGAGCATCCTTGGTCCTTGGGTGTCATACGCCAACAGCCCCTGCCGTCCCCGGTCACTGCAACCCCCAAACAGCTCTGCACGCCCCTGCGGCCATCTCCGTCAGAGCCCTGCTCACGTCCCTGGGTCCCTTTCCTGCTACCATGCGCAGTGCCTTCCAGAACTCTCTCTCCAGCAACCGGCACCTGTGCTCTGGGCTGGCACGCTGCCCTCAGACTGCCAGAATTCCTTCTGCTGGGGATTTGTCTCTCTGCCCCGCGGGCAGTGGCAAAGAGGAGGGGGTGATGGGGGGCAAACATTTGGCTCCCTTGCCTGTGGCTGGTCAGCTCTAAGATGTGGCACCTGTAGGGTCCCTCAGACCCCCCTGGGGGATCAAGTGAAGGCCCTCCGTGTACCTGTGCCCAGAAGTAAATCCGTGCCCCTATGGCCAATTAATCTCTGACAAAGGAGGCAAGAATGTGCATCAGACAAAAGACGGCCTCTTCAACCAGTGGCGCTGGGGAAGCAGGACAGCCACGCGAAACACAATGAAATGAGAACATTTCCTTACACCAGACACAAAATAAACTGATAATGGTTTAAAGCTCTTAATGTAAGACAACACCATATAACTAAAAGAGAAGAGAGGCAGAACATTCTTTGACATAAACCGTAGCAATATTTTCTGAGGTCAGTCTCCCAAGGCAAAAGAAATAAAAGCAAAAATCACCCAACACAACCCAATCAGGCCGGTCAGGGAACTAGCTCTCTCTCATATGCCACAACTAAGAGTCTGCATGCTGCGGCTAAGACCCGACGTAGCCTAATAAATATTAAAAAAAGAAGCAAAAAAAAAAAAAAAAAAGAAGCAATCCACAAAATGAGAGAAAAAAAAAAGCCTACAGAATGGAAAAAAACTGTTTGTAAACAATGCAACTGAGAAGGCATGAATTTACAAAATATGTTAATACAAACAGTTCAGTATCAAAAAACCCAAACAAGTCAATCAAAGAAATGAGTAGAAGACCCATATAGGTATTTTTCCAAGGAAATAATATATGTTGCTGAGGATGTGTAGGAAAGGGAACCCTCCTGCCCTGTTGGTGAGAATGTAAATTGGTACAGCCACTATAGAAAACAGTATAGAGTTTCCTTAAAAACACTAAAAACAGAATTACCATATGATCCAGCAATTCCATTCCTGGGTATACATCCAGAAAACACAATGAAAACTCTAATTTGAAAAGATACATAGAAGCAACCCAAGTGCTTATCAACACATGACTGGATAAGAAGATATGATAATGATATATGATATATAGATATATGTAATAAAATATTACTCAGCCATAAAGAAGGATGGAATGTTGCTATTTGCAGCAACATGGATGGACCTAAAGATTATTAGGCTGAGAGAACCAAGTCAGACAAAGAAGGACAAATACTATATGATATCAGCAACATGTGCAATCTAAACGATACAGGGCTTCCCTGGTAGCTCAGTGGTAGAGTTTGCCAGCTAGTGCAGGAGACACGGGTTCGAGCCCATGGAGACTCACGGGGTAAAGACAAGTGAAGGCCCTCCGTGTACCTGTGCCAAAAACCCTTGGAAACAAAGGCCATCGAAATTCAACCAGTGGCGCTGGGAAGCAGGACAGCCACAACACAATGAAATGAGAACATTTCCTTACACCAGACACAAAATAAACTGATAATGGTTTAAAGCTCTTAATGTAAGACAACACCATATAACTAAAAGAGAAGAGAGGCAGAACATTCTTTGACATAAACCGTAGCAATATTTTCTGAGGTCAGTCTCCCAAGGCAAAAGAAATAAAAGCAAAAATCACCCAACACAACCCAATCAGGCCGGTCAGGGAACTAGCTCTCTCTCATATGCCACAACTAAGAGTCTGCATGCTGCGGCTAAGACCCGACGTAGCCTAATAAATATTAAAAAAAGAAGCAAAAAAAAAAAAAAAAAAGAAGCAATCCACAAAATGAGAGAAAAAAAAAAGCCTACAGAATGGAAAAAAACTGTTTGTAAACAATGCAACTGAGAAGGCATGAATTTACAAAATATGTTAATACAAACAGTTCAGTATCAAAAAACCCAAACAAGTCAATCAAAAAAAATGAGCAGAAGACCCATATAGGTATTTTTCCAAGGAAATAATATATGTTGCTGAGGATGTGTAGGAAAGGGAACCCTCCTGCCCTGTTGGTGAGAATGTAAATTGGTACAGCCACTATAGAAAACAGTATAGAGTTTCCTTAAAAACACTAAAAACAGAATTACCATATGATCCAGCAATTCCATTCCTGGGTATACATCCAGAAAACACAATGAAAACTCTAATTTGAAAAGATACATAGAAGCAACCCAAGTGCTTATCAACACATGACTGGATAAGAAGATATGATAATGATATATGATATATAGATATATGTAATAAAATATTACTCAGCCATAAAGAAGGATGGAATGTTGCTATTTGCAGCAACATGGATGGACCTAAAGATTATTAGGCTGAGAGAACCAAGTCAGACAAAGAAGGACAAATACTATATGATATCAGCAACATGTGCAATCTAAAAAACGATACAGGGCTTCCCTGGTAGCTCAGTGGTAGAGTTTGCCAGCTAGTGCAGGAGACACGGGTTCGAGCCCTGATCCGGGAAGATCTCACGTGCTGCGGCGTAACAAGACCCGTGAGTCACACCTATGGAGCCTGTGCTCTAGAGCCTCAGAGCCACAACTACGGGGCGCATGTTCCACAATTACTGAAGCCTGTGAACTCCAGAGCCCGAGTTCCACAACAAGAGAAGTCACTGCAACAAGAAGCCTGTTTATCTCAACTAGAGAGTAGCCCCCGCTCCCTGCAACTAGAGAAGAGCCTGCAGCAGCAGTGAAAACTGAGAATAGCCGAATAAATAAATAAATAAATAAAAATTAAAAAATACATAAAATAAAAAACAATACAAATGAATCTGTATACACAACAATGAACTGGGGCCAAAGCCCAGGCCTTTCACCCAAATGGCAATAAAGACAAGGGGTGTGTCCCAGGGGAGTGAGGGTGGCGGGGGACGGGGAGGACACCAAACAGGGCACAACCTCCGCGCAGCCCTGGGGAGGGACGCCTTCGCCTGATCCTGCGGGGAGCCCTGGCGTGAGAGTCACATCCCAGAGTCACCCTAAGCCCCGGAAGAGAGCTGGGCTTACGCACAGTGGACCCGACGGCCGTCAGTGGAGGGCTGCCTGGAAGAAGCACATCGGCCCCTGTGAGCACCGGGGGAGGGGCTCCAGCAGCCGAGCGTGCGGCTGCAAAGAAGAGTCCCGGGGGCTGGCTGATGGATCCGGCTGGGTGGAGCAGAGCACCAGAATCCTCCGGTACAGACCGGATTGAAGGTAGGTGATCCTGGGACATACTGGAAAGGCTGCTCCCCAAATCCCAGACTTGGCCTTCTCTGGTCACTATGTGACCTCACTCAAGTCTCTGAGCCCCATCTGAGAAATGGAGGCGACTATGCATCCCTCTTCCCAACCTCCCTAGGGCTTGACACATTGTAAAACACGACACACGCGTAGGCTGTTTACCTTCCTCTGCATTAAGGATTTATCTATGCTATGGTCTCTGTTTGATATATATATATATTTGATATATATGTATAATCATCATTTGTTTTCATCCATCTTTATTCCTTGGCCTGTGTGGGCCTCCCATCGCAGTGGCCTCTGTTGTCGCAGAGCACTGGCTCTTAATTGGACACACCGGTCCAGCCGCTCCCCAGCACATGGGATCCTCCTGGGCTAGGGATCAAACCGGTGCCCCTTGCACTGCAAGGTGGACTCTTTACCCACTGGACCACCAGGGTAGCCCTCTGTTTGATATTTTAAATTGAATGGAGGTGTGTATTGTATTAGTTTGCCAGCGCTGCCACAAGAAAACAGAGCCTGGTGGAGGAGGGGCAGTGTACACAACAGAAGTACATTTTCTCACCATCTGGAGGTTGGAAACCCAAGACCACGGCACTGACAGGGTTGGTGGCCGGTGGCGGTGTCTCCCAGCTCTGTTCTTCTTCCTTTGTGCACGTGGGGTGGGGTGTGGGGAGGGCAGAAGGGGTTAAGGTCAGTGCAGTCTTGTTCGCTATTCTTTTTTCTATGAATGAGCTCAAGATCACCGAATGTGGGTGGGGCTTGGGGTGAGGGTGGGGGTCTGTGGGAATCGGGCTTCATTATGGTGGGAGGCTGGCGGCATTGATCATCCCCGTTAAGGTTCTCCCTGTATTTATGCAGCTCGTTGTATACGGCTCGGTCCCCTCCTACTGTGGCTCTGGGCTGTGTGAGGCACGGCCGTCAGTGGAGGGCTGCCTGGAAGAAGCACATCGGCCCTGTGAGCACCGGGGGAGGGGCTCCAGCAGCCGAGCGTGCGGCTGCAAAGAAGAGTCCCGGGGGCTGGCTGATGGATCCGGCTGGGTGGAGCAGAGCACCAGAATCCTCCGGTACAGACCGGATTGAAGGTAGGTGATCCTGGGACATACTGGAAAGGCTGCTCCCCAAATCCCAGACTTGGCCTTCTCTGGTCACTATGTGACCTCACTCAAGTCTCTGAGCCCCATCTGAGAAATGGAGGCGACTATGCATCCCTCTTCCCAACCTCCCTAGGGCTTGACACATTGTAAAACACGACACACGCGTAGGCTGTTTACCTTCCTCTGCATTAAGGATTTATCTATGCTATGGTCTCTGTTTGATATATATATATATTTGATATATATGTATAATCATCATTTGTTTTCATCCATCTTTATTCCTTGGCCTGTGTGGGCCTCCCATCGCAGTGGCCTCTGTTGTCGCAGAGCACTGGCTCTTA
The DNA here is from genome assembly GCA_022376925.1 of Tragulus kanchil. Taxonomy (NCBI): domain Eukaryota; kingdom Metazoa; phylum Chordata; class Mammalia; order Artiodactyla; family Tragulidae; genus Tragulus; species Tragulus kanchil. The sequence continues at coordinate 199,773,689 of JAIOJX010000025.1, read as the reverse complement.
ATTGGACACACCGGTCCAGCCGCTCCCCAGCACATGGGATCCTCCTGGGCTAGGGATCAAACCGGTGCCCCTTGCACTGCAAGGTGGACTCTTTACCCACTGGACCACCAGGGTAGCCCTCTGTTTGATATTTTAAATTGAATGGAGGTGTGTATTGTATTAGTTTGCCAGCGCTGCCACAAGAAAACAGAGCCTGGTGGAGGAGGGGCAGTGTACACAACAGAAGTACATTTTCTCACCATCTGGAGGTTGGAAACCCAAGACCACGGCACTGACAGGGTTGGTGGCCGGTGGCGGTGTCTCCCAGCTCTGTTCTTCTTCCTTTGTGCACGTGGGGTGGGGTGTGGGGAGGGCAGAAGGGGTTAAGGTCAGTGCAGTCTTGTTCGCTATTCTTTTTTCTATGAATGAGCTCAAGATCACCGAATGTGGGTGGGGCTTGGGGTGAGGGTGGGGGTCTGTGGGAATCGGGCTTCATTATGGTGGGAGGCTGGCGGCATTGATCATCCCCGTTAAGGTTCTCCCTGTATTTATGCAGCTCGTTGTATACGGCTCGGTCCCCTCCTACTGTGGCTCTGGGCTGTGTGACTCTTGCCAGTAGTAGTTGTTGCTGTTTAGTCGCTAAGATGTGTCCGACTCTTTGCGACTGGCCACGCCAACCATGGACTGTAGCCTGCCAAGGCTCCTGTGTCCATGGGACTTTTCAGGCAAGAATACTGGAGCGGGGTGCCTTTCCCTTCTTCAGGGGATCTTCCCCACCCAGGGATTGAACCTGTGTCTTCTGCCCTGGCAGACATGTTAGCAAGCAGAATGCAAAAAACAGGCTGGACAAAGTGCTTGCCTCTTTCCACTGGTTCTAACGGACTCCTGCGGTCGCCACGAGAACATGCCTGGGCTGCCTGGAGAATGCATCCAGACCAGAATGTGAAAGACACACGCATGCGAGGGAGGCACATGGGAGAGAGCCCTGTTGTGCCAACTGCGGCCATCAGCCAACAGTCAGCTGACCACTGTTGGCTTGCCAGCCAAAGAGCAGACTTGTGAGGCAGGAATGAAAAGAGCTGCTGTCGTCACTCACTGGGGTCTGGGGATGTTTGTTACACAGCACTGCTGTAGCTTGTAGGCGACAGTTACACTTGCGGTCTGTACAGACTCCTTCCCTCCTCCTTCAACTCACATTTACTGAGCATCTCCAATGTGGGAGGGATACAGCGATGAGCAAAACTGGATTCAGCATTTCCCTTAGGTTGTTTTTTTCTTTTTTTAAAGATTTATTTATTTATTTATTTGAGGAGGGTGGGGTGGGGAGGGAGGGGAGCAGGCAGGCCACTTCTATTGGTCTTTCATTTGTCTATTTTCATCCGTCTTTGTTCTTTGGCTCTTGTGGGCCTCCCATCGCGGTGGCCTCTGTTGTCGCAGAGCGCTGGCTCTGGGCGCATGCGCTCCTGAGCCCCGACTTGGTAATTGGACACATCGCTCCAGCTGCTCTGCGGCACATGGGATCTTCCCAGGCCAGGGATGGAACCGGCGCCCATTGCACTGCAAGGCGGTGTCCTTACCCACTGGACCACCAGGGAAGCCCCTCCCTTAGGTTGTTGACAAAGCTGCTCCTATGTCTGCTACTCGCCTTGAGAGACTAAATTCAATAAGGAGGTGACTTAATTTGTACTTAGAACAACACATTCTGTTCTGGGCTGCTCTGCGAGGGGGTTTGGGGGGTTTGTTCCTTCTCTTGGTCCCATTTTAATGGTTTCTTGGATGGTATTCCTGACTCAGCGGACCTGAGTTTGAGCAGGCTCTGGAATATGGTGAAGGACAGGGAAGCCTGGTGGGCTGCCGTCCAGGGCGTCACAGAGAGTCGTCCACAACTGAGCGACTGAAGCCTCTGCAAAGCCCACCGCAGGCAGACATGGTTCTTCCCAGTCACGGATGTCCTTTCAAAATGACGTGCTCAACCAAGATGCTCTTAAGTAATTTATGTAAAGAGCGAGCAATTCCTTGTATGTTTTTTTATAAGGCAGGGAGAGTTTTATGTACTATAAAGTGTGATGTATTGTGATAAATTATGCTTTGGTCTGAGGTCTATGCAGAAAAGCTTGGCATTTCTCTGAGTTCTGGGAAATACACTGTAAATAATTTGGTTTTTCTGGGCAGACTTCTGAAAAGAGCTGCTGTCCACTCCTGGGCGGAGTTTGTTACACAGCACTGCTGTAGCTTGTAGGCGACAGTTACACTTGCGGTCTGTACAGACTCCTTCCCTCCTCCTTCAACTCACATTTACTGAGCATCTCCAATGTGGGAGGGATACAGCGATGAGCAAAACTGGATTCAGCATTTCCCTTAGGTTGTTTTTTTCTTTTTTTAAAGATTTATTTATTTATTTATTTGAGGAGGGTGGGGTGGGGAGGGAGGGGAGCAGGCAGGCCACTTCTATTGGTCTTTCATTTGTCTATTTTCATCCGTCTTTGTTCTTTGGCTCTTGTGGGCCTCCCATCGCGGTGGCCTCTGTTGTCGCAGAGCGCTGGCTCTGGGCGCATGCGCTCCTGAGCCCCGACTTGGTAATTGGACACATCGCTCCAGCTGCTCTGCGGCACATGGGATCTTCCCAGGCCAGGGATGGAACCGGCGCCCATTGCACTGCAAGGCGGTGTCCTTACCCACTGGACCACCAGGGAAGCCCCTCCCTTAGGTTGTTGACAAAGCTGCTCCTATGTCTGCTACTCGCCTTGAGAGACTAAATTCAATAAGGAGGTGACTTAATTTGTACTTAGAACAACACATTCTGTTCTGGGCTGCTCTGCGAGGGGTTGGGGGGCTTTGTTCCTTCTCTTGGTCCCATTTTAATGGTTTCTTGGATGGTATTCCTGACTCAGCGGACCTGAGTTTGAGCAGGCTCTGGAATATGGTGAAGGACAGGGAAGCCTGGTGGGCTGCCGTCCAGGGCGTCACAGAGAGTCGTCCACAACTGAGCGACTGAAGCCTCTGCAAAGCCCACCGCAGGCAGACATGGTTCTTCCCAGTCACGGATGTCCTTTCAAAATGACGTGCTCAACCAAGATGCTCTTAAGTAATTTATGTAAAGAGCGAGCAATTCCTTGTATGTTTTTTTATAAGGCAGGGAGAGTTTTATGTACTATAAAGTGTGATGTATTGTGATAAATTATGCTTTGGTCTGAGGTCTATGCAGAAAAGCTTGGCATTTCTCTGAGTTCTGGGAAATACACTGTAAATAAAGTTGGTGGTTTATTTCTTGGCTGGGCATGTTTTCTAATAACGTCAAGAGATGTCAACACCCATTTCTTCAGGGCAAAATACGAGGTTCTCTTCCCTTCTCACCACTGAGAGACAGCGACGGGCTTGCTGTGTTTTTAGATGCTTACGGGAAGGGGGGCAGTCTGGTCTAGAATCCGGGTCTCGTTGTGGTCCTCATGTTTCCAGCTGGCCCATCTGAGTTCAGGCCAAGTGGGGAAGTTGGCCCCCTCTGACCCCGGGCTCTTCCTACCTGCCTAAGGTCATTCTCAAAGATGAGCCAGCTCCATGTGCAGGCTGCTGTCGGCACATGGCCCTGTAACAGTGGACAGGCCAGTCACGGTCCCACTCCTAGCCTCAGTCTCCCCATCTGTAAAGCTACTCGATGACAGCTGACTGCCTCTCCAGCTGTAACCTGCTACAAACAAGCTCAGCGGTAATCTTTTCCCGGGTTCATGCATTTGTCAGAGATGCATCTTGTAGACAGAAGACAGAGACGTGGGTCTCTCTGGTGGCTTTCGGGCACCGTGAAGGGAGCTGGGGAGTCCTTCTGGTGTGGTGAGTGCCTGGGGAAGGCTGCTGCTTGCTCCTCGGGTGTGGTGTGTGGGGTGGGGCCCAGGGCTTTGATGAGCTCCCCGAGTTGGCAAAGTTCCGCTTCCAGGCTTCACTTCTGGAGGCAGCAGTCCTGGCTTTGCTCTTCTCATGGACCCAATGCCAAGGTCAGGCGAGATCAAGGACGTTACTGGGGTGAAGCCTGAAGCGCCTCAGGTCCACCGCCACCTTCCTTGACCTTGTGATGTTTGGAGCTGCTTCTGGACCTTGGGGGATGTTGGAGTGCAAAGCCCACCGCAGGCAGACATGGTTCTTCCCAGTCACGGATGTCCTTTCAAAATGACGTGCTCAACCAAGATGCTCTTAAGTAATTTATGTAAAGAGCGAGCAATTCCTTGTATGTTTTTTTATAAGGCAGGGAGAGTTTTATGTACTATAAAGTGTGATGTATTGTGATAAATTATGCTTTGGTCTGAGGTCTATGCAGAAAAGCTTGGCATTTCTCTGAGTTCTGGGAAATACACTGTAAATAAAGTTGGTGGTTTATTTCTTGGCTGGGCATGTTTTCTAATAACGTCAAGAGATGTCAACACCCATTTCTTCAGGGCAAAATACGAGGTTCTCTTCCCTTCTCACCACTGAGAGACAGCGACGGGCTTGCTGTGTTTTTAGATGCTTACGGGAAGGGGGGCAGTCTGGTCTAGAATCCGGGTCTCGTTGTGGTCCTCATGTTTCCAGCTGGCCCATCTGAGTTCAGGCCAAGTGGGGAAGTTGGCCCCCTCTGACCCCGGGCTCTTCCTACCTGCCTAAGGTCATTCTCAAAGATGAGCCAGCTCCATGTGCAGGCTGCTGTCGGCACATGGCCCTGTAACAGTGGACAGGCCAGTCACGGTCCCACTCCTAGCCTCAGTCTCCCCATCTGTAAAGCTACTCGATGACAGCTGACTGCCTCTCCAGCTGTAACCTGCTACAAACAAGCTCAGCGGTAATCTTTTCCCGGGTTCATGCATTTGTCAGAGATGCATCTTGTAGACAGAAGACAGAGACGTGGGTCTCTCTGGTGGCTTTTCGGGCACCGTGAAGGGAGCTGGGGAGTCCTTCTGGTGTGGTGAGTGCCTGGGGAAGGCTGCTGCTTGCTCCTCGGGTGTGGTGTGTGGGGTGGGGCCCAGGGCTTTGATGAGCTCCCCGAGTTGGCAAAGTTCCGCTTCCAGGCTTCACTTCTGGAGGCAGCAGTCCTGGCTTTGCTCTTCTCATGGACCCAATGCCAAGGTCAGGCGAGATCAAGGACGTTACTGGGGTGAAGCCTGAAGCGCCTCAGGTCCACCGCCACCTTCCTTGACCTTGTGATGTTTGGAGCTGCTTCTGGCCTCATTGGCTGGTGAATGTCTGGTATCGATAGAGCGCCCAGGCCGCTAAGAAGAACCCTATCGAACGTTAATTACAAGGACTAAGTTGCATGGAGTGGCAGCTGAGTGTGGCTATTTCGCTGGGCCCGGGGACCATTTCTGGGGAACAGGAAGCCAGTCGGTGTTTTTATCAAACGTGTATTGGCGGTTGGTTTAGGAGGGTGTGTTTATAAGGTCCTGTAGGCTGAGCTTTGGGAAATGAAATCTCTTGCATTTTGACTCAATCCTAATCGCGCCGCCAGCCGTGGGGACTCACGAGGCTGTAAAGTTTTAAGTGTGTTGCAGGCTGAAGGCCCCACCGAAGGCTGCCGGCCTGTGTCCTTGACGAAAGGCATCGCCAGGAGCTTGTGGCTCAGGCGCCCCGGTGGTTCCACAAGCCCCGGGCAGGCGCCTCCAGTGTGCTAGGGGCTGGGGGTCGGCAGCGAGCATCACAGATTGGGGAATCTGCCCTCCTTGCCCGCGGTTCCTCAGCAGATTGGCACAGCCAGATCACTTCACACCTAAACACAAAACTGCAAACCATGCTTGTTGAGGGGGGCACATACCAGATGATATGGACAGGAAGAGGGGGTCAAACAGGGGACCCCGCAAAGATGCATCCATGTCCTAACCCCAGGAAGCTCTGAAGGGGACCTTATCTGGGAAGAAAAAAGGGGTCTTTGCAGCTGGAATTCAGTTAAAGATCTTGAGATGAAATTTTCTTGGATTATCCAGGGAGGCCTTAGATCCAATGACAAGTGACCTTGTAAGAGAGAAGGGGGGGACTTCCCTGGTGGCTCAGTGGCAAAGAATCCACCTGCCAATGCAGGAAACAGGTTCGATCCCTGATCCGGGAAGATCCCACATGCTGTGGAACACCGAAGCCCGTGAACCATGACTACTGACCCTGGGCTCCAGAGCCTGGGAGCTGCAACTAGGGAGGCCGGCGAGCCCTCGAGCCTCTCCTCCACAGCAAGGAAGCCATCGCTGAGAAGGCCGCACGCCTCCGCCAGAGAGTAGCCCCCGCTCGCCCCAACTAGAGGAAGTCCGAGTGTGGAAACGAAGACCCAGTACAGCCAAAAATCAGTCAGTCAATTAAAAAAAAGAGAGAGAGGAGGAAGGGAGGGTTTCCCTGGTGGTTCAGTGGCTACGACTCTGAGCTCCCAACACAACCCGGGTTCGATTCCCGGTCAGGGAACTAGATACCACGTGCCGAAACGAAGAGTTTGCGTGCCACAACTAAAGATTCCACAACTAAGACCCTACGCAACCAAATAAATAAATAAGCTTTCCAGAGAGAGGAAGCGAGAAGGGGACGACACAGGAGGGTAAAGGACAGGGGGTGGAGTGACGCAGGCAGAGGCCAAAAGATACTTGGCGTGGCCGGAAGCTGGGAGAGGCGAGGAAGATTCCTGACTCGAGACTCCAGGGCCCCAGCGGGGCCTGATGCCTTGATCTCAGACTTCTGCCCTCCAGGGCTTTGAGAGCATGAACTTTCATTGCTTGAGGCCATCACGTTTGGGGTGATTTGTTATGGCAGCCCATGCAAACTAATACAGGTATACTAACAAAGTATGACCTCCTTTGGGAAATCACGAAAGGCTTCTGTGAAGAAGTGATTTTTAAGCTGGCACATATAGTGTAAGTAGGAGTTCGGCTGGCAAAGGGTTTGAACTGGGGGGGGGGGTGGGGACCGGGAGGGGAGAGGCGTTTCAGGAAGAAACAGAGTGTGAAAAGCCTCTGTGGGGTAGGAGCTGACCTTCCTCCATCCACAGCCCCTCCTGGCCATTCTCCTGTCAATTTTTCAGAAGCATCTGGCCCACCTCAGGGCCTCTGCACTGCCCGTTCCGTCCTCTCTCTAGCTTTCTGACCTGTCTGCTTCATCCTTCAGCTGAAAGGAGAATTGTGGCGAAACTTTTCGCAATCACTCTAACTAAATATATTCCCTCCCTCCTCCTTTCACCTTTCATTAGTTTGTTCCTGTTACAGCATTTAAAACAGCAGAGATGAGAACAGTTCAGATGGAAACAGCCCTCACTATGTTTGATGTACTCTGCTTGTCGCTTTACACATATTATTTAATTTTCACAACGCTCCTAGGGGATAAAGACTTAAAAAAAAAATTACTGGTTGTTAAATTCCCATTCTACTGATTGGAAAACCAAGGCACAGAGTTTAGGTTATAGGATAATAAAAGATGGTGCTGGAATCTGAACCCAAGCAGTCTGGTTGCAGAACCTGTATTCTTGGAAACGACGCCATCCTTGTCAAAATCTGGACCAGGACGTTGCTGAGTCCCAACACAACCCGGTCGAGTCCCGGTCAGGGAACTAGATACCACGTGCCGAAACGAAGAGTTTGCGTGCCACAACTAAAGATTCCACAACTAAGACCCTACGCAACCAAATAAATAAATAAGCTTTCCAGAGAGAGGAAGCGAGAAGGGGACGACACAGGAGGGTAAAGGACAGGGGGTGGAGTGACGCAGGCAGAGGCCAAAAGATACTTGGCGTGGCCGGAAGCTGGGAGAGGCGAGGAAGATTCCTGACTCGAGACTCCAGGGCCCCAGCGGGGCCTGATGCCTTGATCTCAGACTTCTGCCCTCCAGGGCTTTGAGAGCATGAACTTTCATTGCTTGAGGCCATCACGTTTGGGGTGATTTGTTATGGCAGCCCATGCAAACTAATACAGGTATACTAACAAAGTATGACCTCCTTTGGGAAATCACGAAAGGCTTCTGTGAAGAAGTGATTTTTAAGCTGGCACATATAGTGTAAGTAGGAGTTCGGCTGGCAAAAGGGTTTGAACTGGAGGGGAGGGTGGGGACCGGGAGGGGAGAGGCGTTTCAGGAAGAAACAGAGTGTGAAAAGCCTCTGTGGGGTAGGAGCTGACCTTCCTCCATCCACAGCCCCTCCTGGCCATTCTCCTGTCAATTTTTCAGAAGCATCTGGCCCACCTCAGGGCCTCTGCACTGCCCGTTCCGTCCTCTCTCTAGCTTTCTGACCTGTCTGCTTCATCCTTCAGCTGAAAGGAGAATTGTGGCGAAACTTTTCGCAATCACTCTAACTAAATATATTCCCTCCCTCCTCCTTTCACCTTTCATTAGTTTGTTCCTGTTACAGCATTTAAAACAGCAGAGATGAGAACAGTTCAGATGGAAACAGCCCTCACTATGTTTGATGTACTCTGCTTGTCGCTTTACACATATTATTTAATTTTCACAACGCTCCTAGGGGATAAAGACTTAAAAAAAAAATTACTGGTTGTTAAATTCCCATTCTACTGATTGGAAAACCAAGGCACAGAGTTTAGGTTATAGGATAATAAAAGATGGTGCTGGAATCTGAACCCAAGCAGTCTGGTTGCAGAACCTGTATTCTTGGAAACGACGCCATCCTTGTCAAAATCTGGACCAGGACGTTTCTTGGCCGTGTGCTCGTTTGTGGTCCCTTCTCCCACTAGACTGTGGACTCCGGCAGGGGTGGTTCCGGGCCGTCTTGCTCACCAGGGTGCCCCAGAGCTCTGTGTGGCCTGGGCTCGTGTTCAGCGAACCCTTGGTGGCTGCCTCCTGCTTTCTGGGCTTCGAGAGCCTGGAGCCATCCTGACAGCCGTTGGGCTCAGCTGGGGACAGCGCTGGGTCCTGGGGAGCACTGGCCCAGCACTCTAACTCCGGCCTGTCCCAGGGTCCTCGAGGGAAGCGCGTGCCCTTCCTCAGCCTCCTGTCCCCTCCGTCCTGGAGGGGATGGGAGGAGACACCGGCGCAATGTTGCCAAGAGGCGCAGGGGGTCACGGCTGCCCCAGAAACCTGACCTGGCCCTGGGTGGGCTGCAGGGTGTGAGGGGCTGGCAGGACTGCAGCTCCAGCTCCTGGGCAGGAGCTAGGACATCCAGACGGAAGGCCCCGTCTTCCAGGACGCCTGGATGTGCCACTCCTGCAGGTGTCTGGAAGCATCAGCCCCACGTCGACGGCAGCGGTGCTGAAGAGCTGTGCCTCCTGCCCGACCGGGCATGTCTCCCTCACGCCGAGTATCCGTGGTGCAGCCGGCTGTGGCCGGGCTGGCCCGAGCTGCTCCACACCCTGGGCCTCGAGGGACCAGCAGGTTAGGGAGGGTGTTCTCTTCTCCGGCTGAAGCTCACGTTAGGTCTTTCATGAGGCGTGTTCACTAGCCTCCCAATGACACCAAAGTCCCACGACTGAGCCCACCATCAGTGGTGGGGGAGGGAAAACTAGCTGCCTCTCGTGGGGGGAACCTGGCAGGGGACTAATTTCCCAGCACTTCTATCTGCTGAGCATGTGCCCAGAGACCCCTGAGGCAAAGAAATGCAGGCAGATGATGGCGTCAGAAGAGGAGCCTTGCACAGGTGCAGGGGGCCAGATGTGGGGCCGTCAAGAGCATCCACTGCCACCATCGACTAAGGGCACGGGGGATGTTGGCTGGGAGACGGGCTGTCTCCCTGGGATGTAGATCTCGAACACGACGACCAGAAAAACCAACGGGCGCTCGTTCATTTCCAGGCGGATGTCCCAAATGTGTCCCCTTCGTTTCTGCCACCTGGGAGCCTCCCCTCCCCATCCCTGAGCCGCCCTCTGGAGCCTGGAGCTGCAGCTTTTCCTTCCGTTCTGTTTTCACTCGGTCACTAGGCTTCACCAGGCACCTACTGTGTTCCCCGCCACGCCACCGCCAGCAGCCAAAGGAGGTGGATGGGCGTGGGGCGATCCCCCTGCTTGTTCCCCAGCACCTCATCTAACCCCAGAAGAGACAGTGAGTCACCCATACTTTGAAAACGAGTGTGGGTCCACCCAGTGACGCAAAAATGCCTCATTTTTGTTCATTTTCACAAATCAAGGGAAATCTGGATCAGCCCTGCAGTGCCTGGCTGGCAAGATGTTCTTACGGACCTCTCCCTACTTGAGGTATTAAGAGATCCGAGAGGGACTTCCCTGGTGGTCCAGTGGTTAAGAATCCACCTGCCAACGTGGGGGTGTGGGTCCAATTCCTGGTCCGGGAAGATTCAATATGCTGCAGAGCAACTAAGCCCAGGCTCCACAACCACTAAGTCCAAGCACTCTAGAGCCCGAGCTCTACAATAAAAGAAGCCATTGCAATGAGAAACCCAAACACCGCAACCAGAAAGTAGACTGCCGCTCTCCACAGCTAGAGAAAGCTTGCGCACAGCAACGAAGACCCAGGGCAGCCAAAATTAAATAAAGGCGAGATCAGAGAGCTCACGGGTGTCCTGTGGAGGTCATGGTACAGTTTTTCCTTGCCTTGAGCTGTGTGTCTTTTTGGGAATGTCCATGAATGGGCTGTGTGATCTTTGGCAAAATGATGCCACTGATAATAATAAACAGGGCTACGTACTGTGTGTTCGCCCAGATTTATCCCACAGAGCTGAAGCTGACCTTTTACCTATCTGCCTCCCAGGAGAGGCTGGGAGCCTGGTGAGAGCAGACATCCGGCCGGCCTTGCTCATTTCTGTCTGTCCAGCAGTGCCCAGCACAGAGTGGGTTGTTCATGAATGTTCAACGACGGGTGAAAACAGCCCTGGATCCAGAGCAGAAGCTGTGTGTCTGCTTTACTCTGCTCTGTGACTGTCGATAATTACTTCTCTGCTCTGGGATTCAGTTTTCCTGCTCACGGAATGAGCAGGTTGAACTCGATCATCTCAAAGACGATGTCCAGTGCTTAGACTCTCTCTGCGCTCAGGGCACGGTAGAGGGTGTCCCTTCCTAATGCTGTCCACACTGAGCAGGGTCACATAACCAACCCCTTGTCACTGGGCAGGACCATGCGGCCAATGCTGGCCAAAGATTCGAGGACAGAAATGATAGCAGTCAGTTTCTGAGCTGGAGCATTTGACTGCTGGTGAATGATGCTTAATGAGCTGGATGACCACGATGCTGTGATCACTCACCCAGAGCCATATATCTTAGAGTGCGAAGTCAAGTGGGCCGTAGGAAGCATTACTATGAACTAAGCTAGTGGAATCAATGGAACTCCAGCTGAGCTATTTCAAATCCTAAAAGATGGTGGTCCAGTGGTTAAGAATCCACCTGCCAACGTGGGGGTGTGGGTCCAATTCCTGGTCCGGGAAGATTCAATATGCTGCAGAGCAACTAAGCCCAGGCTCCACAACCACTAAGTCCAAGCACTCTAGAGCCCGAGCTCTACAATAAAAGAAGCCATTGCAATGAGAAACCCAAACACCGCAACCAGAAAGTAGACTGCCGCTCTCCACAGCTAGAGAAAGCTTGCGCACAGCAACGAAGACCCAGGGCAGCCAAAATTAAATAAAGGCGAGATCAGAGAGCTCACGGGTGTCCTGTGGAGGTCATGGTACAGTTTTTCCTTGCCTTGAGCTGTGTGTCTTTTTGGGAATGTCCATGAATGGGCTGTGTGATCTTTGGCAAAATGATGCCACTGATAATAATAAACAGGGCTACGTACTGTGTGTTCGCCCAGATTTATCCCACAGAGCTGAAGCTGACCTTTTACCTATCTGCCTCCCAGGAGAGGCTGGGAGCCTGGTGAGAGCAGACATCCGGCCGGCCTTGCTCATTTCTGTCTGTCCAGCAGTGCCCAGCACAGAGTGGGTTGTTCATGAATGTTCAACGACGGGTGAAAACAGCCCTGGATCCAGAGCAGAAGCTGTGTGTCTGCTTTACTCTGCTCTGTGACTGTCGATAATTACTTCTCTGCTCTGGGATTCAGTTTTCCTGCTCACGGAATGAGCAGGTTGAACTCGATCATCTCAAAGACGATGTCCAGTGCTTAGACTCTCTCTGCGCTCAGGGCACGGTAGAGGGTGTCCCTTCCTAATGCTGTCCACACTGAGCAGGGTCACATAACCAACCCCTTGTCACTGGGCAGGACCATGCGGCCAATGCTGGCCAAAGATTCGAGGACAGAAATGATAGCAGTCAGTTTCTGAGCTGGAGCATTTGACTGCTGGTGAATGATGCTTAATGAGCTGGATGACCACGATGCTGTGATCACTCACCCAGAGCCATATATCTTAGAGTGCGAAGTCAAGTGGGCCGTAGGAAGCATTACTATGAACTAAGCTAGTGGAATCAATGGAACTCCAGCTGAGCTATTTCAAATCCTAAAAGATGCTGCTGTTCAAGTCCTGCATTCAATATGCCAGGAAATTTGGAAAACTCAGCAGTGGCCTCAGAACTGGAAAAAGTCAGTTTTCATTCCAATCCCAAAAGAAAGGTAATGCCAAAGAATGTTCAAACTACTGCATCATTGCACTCATTTCACGTGCTAGCAAAGTAATGCTCAAAATCCTCCAAGCTAGGCTTCAACAGTATGCAAACTGAGAACTTCTAGATGTACAAGCTGGATTTAGAAAACGCAGAGGAACCAGAGATCAAATTGCCAACATCTGTTGGAACATGGAAAGAGCAAGAGAATTCCAGAACAACATCTACTTCTGCTTCATTAACTATGCTAAAGCCTTTGACTGTGTAGATCACAACAAACTGTGGAAAAGTCCTAAAGAAACGGGTATATCAGACCACCTTACCTGCCTCCTGAGAAACCTGTACACAGGACAAGAAGCAACAGTTAGAACTGGACATGGAACAACGAACTTGTTCCGAATTGGAAAAGGAGTACATCAAGGCTGTATATTGTCACCCTGCTTATTTAACTTATATGCAGACTACATCAAGCAAAATGCCAGGCTGGATGAAGCACAAGCTGGAGTCAAGATTGCAGGGAGAAATAACAATAACCTCAGGTATGCAGATGATACCAACTTTATGGCAGAAACTAAAGAGCCTCTTGATGAAGGTGAAAGAGGAGAGTGAAAAAGCTGGCCTAAAACTCAACATTCAAAAAACAAAGATATAATCTGGGATCATACATATCTGTAAACAACAAAACTCTGTAAAAGTAAAAAGTAAAATAAAAATTAAAAAAATACCCCAAAACAAAGATCATGGTATCTGATCCCATCACCTCATGGCAAATAGATGGGCAAACAATGGAAACAGTGACAGACTTTATTTTCTTGGGCTCCAAAATCACTGTGGATGGTGACTGCAGCCATGAAATTAAAAGACGCTTGCTCTTGGAAGAAAAGCTATGACAAACCTAGAAGCAGAGACATCACTTTGCCAACAAAAGTCCGAATAGTCAAAGCTATGGTTCTTCCAGTAGTCACGTATGGATGTGAGAGCCGGACCATAAAGAAAGCTGAGTGCTAAAGAATGGATGCCTTTGAGCTGGTGCTGGAGAAGATTCCTGACAGTCCCTTGGACTGCAAAGAGATCACACCAGTCCATCCTAAAGGAAATCAACCCCGAGAACTCATTGGAAGGACTGATGCTGAAGCTGAAGTTCCCATACTTTTGGCCACCTGATGTGAAGAGCAGACACACTGGAAAAGACCTTGATGCTGGGAAGGATTGAGGGCAGAAAGGGGAGAGAATGACAGAGGACAGGTGGTTGGATGACATCATCGACTCAATGGACATGAGTCTGAACTAGCTCCAGGAGATGGTGAAGGACAGGGAGGCCTGGCATGATGCAGTCCATGGGGTCAGACACGACTGCGGGATCGATCTGAAGTGAAGGACGCTCCAGGCCCTGGTTCCCTCTGCCTCGAGGTGGGGGTTGCCGCCTGCAGGCAGGGACATGGAGCCAAGGTCTTTGTTGAACAGACCATGACCACGAAATAAACCCTGATTGTTAGAAGTAACTAACTGGGGGACTGATTGTTTCTGCAGCCTCTGTGGCCTGTCCTGCCTGCCACAGTTACCCCCGGTGGCACTCAATGCAAGTGAGGAGACTTTCCAGAAGGCTATTTCATTCCTGGAGGTGAGAGAGGATGGAAGAGTGGTGTATGCATAGGGAGAAAGGAATGAGCCAGTTACAGGTTTAAGCAACGAGGCCACGACTTGCAAATGGATATGTGGGATACAAGAAAGACTTTCTTCTGTTGGGCTTACCTGAGTCTCTACTTGAAGGGCTTTCCAGACCAATGGACTGGGCTGGAAATTCCTCCCACATTCTCACAGTAGAGAATACATTCTGCTCACCTTTTAAGAAGTGGCTTTCTGTTTTCACTTTTCATAAAAGGCAAGAGAAAGTTCACTCTGGAGGGGTAAGGGGCCGCCTCTCACAGCCAAGCTGAGGTCTGTTGCCAGCATCACTGATTAGAGCAGAACAAGGCAGGTGCTGGACAGCTGGCCACGCCGCAGGGCATCAGGGAAATGGACTTTGGCTTGGTTGTATTATCTGGCTGTCCTGAGAAAATAGGCCTCAGTCCCTCTGGCTTTGTGCCTCGTGCTCTCCCGTCCCACACTGCTGCCTTGTGTAAGACACGGCTCCATCAGAAGATGGCTTTTTAGAACAGCTGCTGAGAAAACTGGTTAGCCGGGGACGATCTTATTAGAGGGAGAATTGTGTCAGGAGATAAGAAGGAGAGAGATGCAGTTTAGCCCTGTATGTTCTCATTAGAATGACTATGCATCTTCGTAAAGGAACGGCGCTGTCTGAACAGGACCAAGGAGAAAAAAGCCCCGTGGATGACCCTGGGGACTGGGGAGGGGGCAGGTGTGGGTCACGTGGCAAAGAACAGCTCACAGTTGGTGTGTGGCTGGTGGCTGCTCCCACTGGCTGCCTTTTTCTGGAAGCTGGGTGAGGATGTCCATTCCAGCGGACGTGCCCTAGCCTCTGTTCCAGCGGGCAGAGCTGAGCTGTGCAATGTGGTAGCAACTAGCCATACGTGGCTACTTGCATTCAAATTTGTAAAAATGGAAACTTGAGTCCCTTGGCAGCCCTAGCCACGTTTTAAGCGCCCGCTAGCCGTGTGTGCTTGGTGGCTGCCATCGTGGGCAGAAAGTGCTCTAGGGTAACTCTGTCAACTGTCAGGGAGGCTTAAGATGGAAGATACTCAAACAACAGAAACAGGGAGTTTGGGACTTCCCTTGAAATCAGAAGACGCTTGCTCCATGGAAGAAAAGCTATGACAAACCTAGACAGTGTATTAAAATGCCGGGACATCACTTTGCTGACAAGGCTCTGTAGAGTCAAAGCTATGGTTTTACCAGCACTTATGTATGGATGTGAGAGTTGGACCATAAAGAAGGCTGAACGCTGAGGAATTGATGCCTTTGAACTGTGGTGCTCGAGAAGACTCCTGACAGCCCCTGTGACAGCAAGATCAAACCAGTCCATCCTAAAGGAAATCAACCCTGAGTACTCATTGGAAGGACTGATGCTGAAGCTGAAGCTCCAATACTCTGGCCACCTGATGAGAAGGGATGACTCATTGGAAAAGACCTTGATGCTGGGAAAAAGAGAGGCAGAAGGAGAAGGAAGCAACAGAGGACGAGATGACTGGATGGCATCATCGACTCAATGGACGAGTTTGCCCAAACTCTGGGAGATGGGGACGGACAGGGAAGCCTGGTGTGCCAAAGTCCATGGGGCTGCAAAGAGTTGGACATGACTGAGCGACTGAACTGAACTTCCCTGGTGGTCCAGTGGTTAAGAATTCACCTGCCAGTGCTGGGGACTGGGGTTCGATTCCTAGTTCGGGACGATTCCCATGCTGCGGGGCAACTGTTCCCATGGGCCACAATTACTGAGCCCGCATGTTGCACCTACGGAAGCCCACACACCCTAGAGCCAGTGCTCTGCAACAAGACAACTACCGCACAAACACCGCAGACCACAGCAAGAGAGGAGCCCCTTCCTGCCGCAACGAGAGAAAGCCAGCACACAGCAACAAAGACCCATTGCAGACAAAACCACCAGGTACAATGAAAGGAATTAGACCATGCCTGTGATTTCCCACTGACTTAGAGTCAAAGTCAAATTCTGAACCTATAATTGTACGTCTATATTTCTAGACTTCTATGTATTAAAAACCATACAGTCACATTCATACCTCCGATTCTAATCCATCACCATGGAGTTCATTCTAGTTTTTCTATCTCTCTAACTCCGTCAATAGTGAGAAATCCGACGGCCCTTATCCTCCATATATTTAATTGTTTGATCGACAAAACAAATCCCCCATTACGAAGCACGGTCTTGCGCTCCCAGTTGACACAGACCTTCTGGTCATGCTACCTCCACATGGGTACCATCCTCATCCTGCTTAGGTTCTGATGGCAGTTCTTCTTCTTCTTTTTTTTTTTTTTTAATTTTGGTCTCTTTTATTGTTTTTGTCTTATTTATTTTCATACATCTTTGTTCTTGGGCCCGTGTGGGCCTCCCACTGCAGTGGCCTCCCTTGTTGCAGAGCACCAGCTCTGGGCGCATGCACTCCAGAGAGCTGGCTCATAATTGGACACACTGGTCCAGCCACTCCGCAGCACATGGAATCTTCCCAGGCCAGGGATCGAACTGGTGCCCTTGGCACTGCAAGGTGGATTCTCCACCCACGGGACCACCAGGGAAGCACCCCTGATGGTGATTCTTACCATCATTGTCCTTGTGATCATCCTTAGCAGGCTGATGGGACACTGGAATAGATCAGGGCCTCTCACATTTAGACAACCTGCTTTGCTCTGGCCTAAGGAGTCCATCCAAGAGGCTCCTGGGTGCCAACTTTTTTTTTTTTTTTTAATAAAATTCATAAGATGTTTTTCCTCAGCCCCCGCTAAGAGATCAACGTAATTAAAAATGCTTCATAATTACCCAGCGTGCAGAAACTGGGGACCGGTGGCAAGCACCTTGCCTTTTATTCCGTTTCACCTCCCCCGCACAAGCCTGGGGGAGGGAAGTAAGCAGCAGCTGAAATGATCCCCCACTCACTTTATAGAAAGAGGAAAATTAGCTGCTCTAATAATCATGAATATTAATGTATAGCCAATTTCACTCAATTAAAATGACGATCTATAATTCAGCCTCAGAGCTTTATGGAGGCCATTTCCGTGCCTCCTGAGTGGAGTCTGGGTCCTTTTCAGAGCCCACGGGTGTGGCGGCACTCTCTCACCCCCACCACTGTCTTCCACGTAGGACTGACCCCACGCTCTTCCCTGACCCAGTCGTTTAGCCCGCAGAGGCTCCAGAAAGTGTCACGGTCACGGCAAGGGCATGCGGTTCTGCAGAGTTCCCACGGGCTCTCTACTTCCTGGAGACTGCTTCCCCACGGTGCCTCTGATGCACAGGGTCCCTAGGACCTGTACCCTTCCCGGTGGCTCCGTGGTAAAGAGTCTGCCTGCCAATGCAGGAGACCCAGGTTCAATCCCCGATCCAGGAAGATCCTACATGCTGCGGAGCAACTAAGCCCAGTAGTCACAATTATTGAGCCCGTATGCTGCAACTACGGAAGTTTGTGCACCCTAGAGCCTGTGCTCTGCAACAAGAGAAGCCACTGCAACAAGAAGTCCGCTTGCTGCAACTAGAGAAAAGCCCTTGTGCAGCAACGAACACCCAGAACAGCCAAAAGTAAATAAATGAATAAAATAATAATAAAAAAGAATCCGCCTGCAATGCAGGAGACGCAGGTTCGATCCCTGGGTTGGGGAGATCCCCTGGAGAAGGGAATGGCAAGCCACTCCAGTATCCTTCCTGGGAAATCCCATTTCCTGGGACAGAGGAGTCTGGTGGGCTACAGTCCCTGGGGTCGCAAAGAGTTGTACATGACTGTGGCCGTATTTATTCAGTGGAGTTCTACCTTTTCCGGCTAGAGCCGACTTGCCAAAGGGGACGCCCCAGCTTCAGATGGACCAATTAGAGCCGGAAGCTTCTCTGGGAGCTTGGGATTGGGACCAAGAAGGTCCAGCTCAGTTGCTCAGCTGTGCCTGACTCTACGATCCCATGGACTGCAACACGCCAGGCTTCCTTGTCCTTCACCATCTCCCAGCGTTTGTTCAAACTCATGTCCATCGACTCGGTGTTGGAAGGATGCCTTTGAGCCAAACTATCAGCTTCAGGAAGTTAGGCTATTTTTTCTTTTGTCACACAGATGGCTGGCCCGAGGACTGACAGAGAAATGGCCTGAGGGTTGGTCTCCCTGAGGGCTGCGCCTCTCCTCGGTCCTGGCGTGTCCCGCCCTGGGTCCTTAAAACACACCTGTATCCTTATCCCCACATCCCCTTTTATTCCTAGCATTAGATGTAGAAGGCTTCTGTTACCTGCATCCAGAGAGCCCCAAAGCTAATACCGCTGTCAACGGCTAGGCCTCTGCTCTTACTTCTGAGACCTAAGCGGGCATTCCTGCCAACCCTGCCAACCCTTGCTGTCCACAGCACCACTGTCTCCACTGGAAGAAAGCCCCAGGCCAGGGAACAGAGCATCAGTCACAGTCTCCAGCTCTCGGGTTCTGTTTCTATCCACCCATGGACAGGTGCATTCAAAGAGAAAACAAAAGATGACATAGGACCAGGCCAGGAGAGATCATGCGGAAGGCTTGGTGGCTTTGATGCCTAACGGTGGGTTGTTTGGCGTTCCTGCAGACCCAGCGGCTCTGTGTCAGTGGCTCTCTGCTGTCTTCCTGTGTGTCTTGTCACTCTCTCCACCCCCTGACCCTGCCGTGCTCTTCTTAGCGCTCAGTCCTGAGTAGAGATGCTAGACGACCTATCTGTCAGCTCATTATGTGTTGATTGTCTCTCTCACCTGACCGGGGACCTTGTCCACCTTGCTCAGTTCTGTACCCCAGTGGCTAGCACAGGATCTGCCGCATACTGGGTAACTAACAAACGCTGAGTTTGGAAGATCCCCTGGAGGAGAAAATGACAACCCACTCCATTGTTCTTGCCTGGAGAATCCCATGGACAGAGGAGCCTGGCGGGCGACAGTCCATAGAGTCCAGAGAGTCGGACACGACTAACACGACTTAGCAACAAACATTTGGAGGATGATGAAATGAATGAATGAATGAATGAAACCTCTCTTTGGTAAACACCAAGAAGAGGCTCTGGGACAGATCAAACATACACAGATGAGGAATATTTTTTCATTTAACCTTCTTCCTGGTACACAGCTGTTCGTAAGGGCAAGTTCCTTTTCCTGGGTTTGGCCAGAGAAAGGGGATTGGAACTCGGCCTTTGGATTCAGCACCCCTGAATGTGAAGCCCAGCTCTGCCGCTCTAGCTACGTGCCCAGGCGGCAAACCACTAAAGCCTCTCAGGGCTACATTTCTTCATCTTTGAATTTGGGGATGATAATAGCTTCTATCTCATCAGGTTACTGTGCGAACCCAGTGAGCCAATGAATGTCAGTTTCTCAACCCTGTAACTGGTGTATGGTACTTGCCTAATAAATGTAAGTTATTATTCTAGCTTCATTAAGAGATACCTCCTGGGCTTCCCTGCTGGTCCAGTGGGTAAGGACACCATCTTGCAGTGCAAGGGGCGCCGGTTTGACCCCTGGCCTGGGAAGATCCCACGTGCCGTGGAGAGGCTGGACTGATATGTCCAATTACTGAGCCGGAGCTCTGGAGCGCATGTGCCCAGAGCCACTGCTCTGCAGCGACAGAGGCCACTGAGATGGGAGGCCCACACAGGCCAGAGAACAAAGATAAATAAATGAAAGACCATTAAAAGTGGCCAGAAAACAAAAAAAGAGCTATCCTCCTGCACTGTTGAACAGCACTGGTTCATTTGTTCATCCGTCCACGAATCGCTTAGCTAAGGCAACAGCATGTGTTGAGTATGTGTATGTGTTAGGAGCTGAGAATGTGCATGAGGTAGCAAGACGATTTGCCATCTCCAAGGAGAACACGCATCATAGAAGAGAACTCTCAGGGAGGATCGGTGGAATGGCTATCTCCGTGACTCTCCCTGGCCTCAACACAGGTCTTTAAGGAAGGACCCAAGTAAGGCTGGTGATTTCGAGAAAGCTTGGAGTTGGAAGACATGGGGTTCGGTTCTAGTTCCAAATTGCTGTTTAAACTGCACAAATGGGGACTTCCCTGGTGGTCCAGTGATTCAGATCCCAGGCTCCCAATACAGGAGGCAAGGGTTTGATCTCTGGTCAGGGATCTAAGATCCCGTGCGCTGCCTGGTGCGGCCGAAAGAAAGGAAAAAAGGCGTTTTTCTTCAGCTTGGGAAATGTACTTCACCCGGCCCATCCCACTTTCCCACCTGAAAAAATGTGGATGTGGCACTAGGCCGGTTGGCTTCAAGGCGAGCGTACATCAGAATTGTTTGGGGGTGACACTAAAACACACAATACGGGGTTCTGCTCTGCGGAGAGTGAGTCAGATACTGGAAGGACTGACCCTCCAGGGGACTCTGACGCCGCCCTCGGAACACATGCTGAGGAACTGAAATAAATGATACAGTTTCCTCTCGGTGGCTTGGTATCCTTAAACCCAGCCCAGTGTCCACCTTGAGGATGAGGTGTAGCTACTGGCCTGACTTCTCCTCCTCCCTCTCAACTCCACCCTTCTCGCCCCCAGGGAGGGAGCTGTCCGCGGTCCTGAAGCGAGCCCAGGCTAACCGCTCGTCTCCCTGCGGAAGCCCCCACCCCATTGGCACTTTCTGGGTGGCTGCTCCTTCACAAAGGGAGGTCAGATCAACGTGAGGGCCTCCTCCTCCTCCCCTGAACTTGCTCCAGCCCTTCCTCTGTGTAGTGAGAGAAGGAAACAGTGTTCTTGTTTCCACGCCAAGTTGCCAGGGCTCTGGTTTCCATGACAGCAGAGAGGAAATGAAAGCAGCCTCTCACCTACAGAGGAATTAAAAGCTGGTTCATTTGTTCATCCGTCCACGAATCGCTTAGCTAAGGCAACAGCATGTGTTGAGTATGTGTATGTGTTAGGAGCTGAGAATGTGCATGAGGTAGCAAGACGATTTGCCATCTCCAAGGAGAACACGCATCATAGAAGAGAACTCTCAGGGAGGATCGGTGGAATGGCTATCTCCGTGACTCTCCCTGGCCTCAACACAGGTCTTTAAGGAAGGACCCAAGTAAGGCTGGTGATTTCGAGAAAGCTTGGAGTTGGAAGACATGGGGTTCGGTTCTAGTTCCAAATTGCTGTTTAAACTGCACAAATGGGGACTTCCCTGGTGGTCCAGTGATTCAGATCCCAGGCTCCCAATACAGGAGGCAAGGGTTTGATCTCTGGTCAGGGATCTAAGATCCCGTGCGCTGCCTGGTGCGGCCGAAAGAAAGGAAAAAAGGCGTTTTTCTTCAGCTTGGGAAATGTACTTCACCCGGCCCATCCCACTTTCCCACCTGAAAAAATGTGGATGTGGCACTAGGCCGGTTGGCTTCAAGGCGAGCGTACATCAGAATTGTTTGGGGGTGACACTAAAACACACAATACGGGGTTCTGCTCTGGGAGAGTGAGTCAGATACTGGAAGGACTGACCCTCCAGGGGACTCTGACGCCGCCCTCGGAACACATGCTGAGGAACTGAAATAAATGATACAGTTTCCTCTCGGTGGCTTGGTATCCTTAAACCCAGCCCAGTGTCCACCTTGAGGATGAGGTGTAGCTACTGGCCTGACTTCTCCTCCTCCCTCTCAACTCCACCCTTCTCGCCCCCAGGGAGGGAGCTGTCCGCGGTCCTGAAGCGAGCCCAGGCTAACCGCTCGTCTCCCTGCGGAAGCCCCCACCCCATTGGCACTTTCTGGGTGGCTGCTCCTTCACAAAGGGAGGTCAGATCAACGTGAGGGCCTCCTCCTCCTCCCCTGAACTTGCTCCAGCCCTTCCTCTGTGTAGTGAGAGAAGGAAACAGTGTTCTTGTTTCCACGCCAAGTTGCCAGGGCTCTGGTTTCCATGACAGCAGAGAGGGGGAAATGAAAGCAGCCTCTCACCTACAGAGGAATTAAAAGCCACCCTCTTGGAGAACAAATAATGACTCAGGAGGATGCTGGAAGGTGGACACTGTAGGTTTTTCGTCTGTTCAGCCACATGGTGTGGGGCTCCAGGGAGCTGCTGGCCTGCAGAGTGCTGAGGGAGGGGTGGTCTGGTGGGGGTTTCCCTGGGGAGGAGATGACACAATAATGTGAATGACAATAGCAGGGACTTCCCTGGCAGTCCAGTGGTTAGGACCCTGTGTTTCCACTGCAGGGGGGCGCAGGATCCATCCCTGGTTGGAGAACTAAGATCCAGCATGTTGCAAGGTACAGCCAAAACAAGAAGAAAAAAAGGCAGTAGCAATGATAACATCTCACACGCCCATCACAGTTAGAGCTTGTGGCAGTTTAGACCTTTGATATGTATAGCCCCTGGGTTTTACTCAGGAGGAAATGGGGATCTCAGTGGAAAAGTGGTTCACAGACGACCTCATGCTGTTTCTTTAGGGCTTAGGACTTCTCATCACTGGACTGAACCTCTCCAGTGATGCCCAAGCGCCAGCTCTCCTCCCCTTCATCCAAAGCTACCAGTCCCCTGTCTAGCTCACTCCCATCGCTGATGGAGAGCCGTCTAAGAAGGCGGCCCTAGCTAGAGAACAACAATGAACTGAAAAGCTATTCTCTCTGGTCACGTTTATTCCTGGAGGCAGCATCCTAATCTAAATGAACAACATCAGTGGCAAAAGGACCAATGCTTTGCCAGAGGATGGAGGAAAAGCAGCTTTGAAATACAGGTGTGCTTCCACACTCTGCTTACACAGAGGGTTTCTCTTACTCACATAACCTTACAGAATTGGTCTCTACCCTCAGGACAACCCTGTGAGGTAGGTGCTATTATTATCCACATTTTACAGACAAGGAACACGAGGTCCAGAGAGGCCATGTCAAAGTTCACACTGCTAGGACATGCCAGAGCTGGGATTTGAACGCAGGTCCGCTGGACGCGCCTTAGCCATGAGCACGCACGCATACATAAACACGCTAGTTGGACACGTGTGTCTAGTTCAACTGGACAAGAAGCCAGGATAAACCCTTCAAGAAACCCAGCTTGCTTGAAGCCTAAGGGTCCTTCTAAGGCTCTGCGATTGATTTCAAGGTTTTCCATAGTCAGGAGGATCTGGGACCACAGACAGGCCTCTGGGAAGGAGGGGTTGGGATTGGCTTCCTTTTGGAACCGTCACCCGGCACAGGGTGCCATGAAGCTGGCTGAGTAGGGAGGCAGTGATTCAGAAACCTCACAGTTACAGCAAAAATGAAACTCAGAGTCGGGCTTTGCCACGCTTGGAGGGCCTGCTGGCACCTTTAGACATCTCTCCTCAGACTCCAGAGGTCGGGTGGCAATGTTAAGACGAGGTTTTATCTCTGCAAAGGCATCAAGGGTGTGATCTGGGGAAAGAATTAGGGCCATGTCATCAGAGGAGGTAGGATCTTCAAGCATCAGAGATGGACAGGACCATATAGTCAAGAGCAATATCCACCAAAGGGTTCCTGTGTCTATCAGCAGCGATATGGAAGATGAGCTAGGTGTTGTGCTCAACAAGATAAGCTCACTAACACCGCCGTAACAAGCAAACCCAGAAGTGGCTGTGGCTTCATGCATCCACGTTTTCTCTTTCCTACCCCAATTCTGAGGAGGGTCTGTCAACCCTCCAAGGGTGTGGCCCTCCCTGCAAAGGTTCAAGGACTCCGGCCGCTTTGATTTCTGCATTGCTGCCGTGGCGCTGTGTAGCTTCCAGGTCACTCAGGCAGGGGAGGCGTGAATGAACAGGCTGTACGTGCGATAAGAAATGATCAGAGATGCAGGATCTCAACATCTTTGATCTAAACAAGAACTGAGAGGCTTCTTGGTGGTCCAGGGGGTAAAGAGTCTGCCTTTCAGTGCAAGGGGTGCTGGTTTGGTCCCTGACCCAGGAGGATCCCACGTGCCGCAGAGCAGCTGGACCAGTGCGTCCAACTACTGAACCGGAGCTCTGGAGCGCGTGCGCCCAGAGCCAGTGCTCTGCAGAGAGAGAGGCCACTGCAATGAGAGGCCCACACAGGCCAAATGATAAGAACATGGATGAAAATAAATATAAATAAAAGCGGCATGATGGAGAAAAAAAAATTGTTACAAAAAGACTCCAAAAAACAAGAACCGACTCGCAGGAAGGAAGGCAGAGGGTACTCACCAGCTGGGGGCCTGGGGCCACCCAGCTCCTCTGCTTATTAGCACGTCACAATCATGGTTCCCGTCTATCCCTGAATATAACCAGAGGTCACCTCCAAGACTGTGCTGTCGTTGACAGAGGAGAGGGAAGATGACGGTTCATATTGTTCAGGCGAGGAGGGGAATGTGGACCCAGCAGCCAATTCCCAGAAGGTCATTATTTCAAAGGGATTCAGGGACATCCCTGGCCATCCAGACTCTGTTCCTCCTATGCAGGGAGCACAGGTTTTGGGAACTAAGATCCCACATGTCACATGGCATGGTCAGAAAATCAGAACAAAATCAAGGGATACTGATGTTCTATATTTGAAAGATGGAGCCACAGACAGAAACTCGAATGCACGCAAACACACAGAAACACAAACTCACACAGGCACGCTCACACCCACAATGACACATGGCACTTGTCTCCTCTCTGTGCTGATGAATTGTCCCAAGGCCAGGAGCAGAGGCCCCTGAGGTCCCATGGGGGCAGTGCACTAGGCCTCGGAGGGTGTAAATCTGGGGTTGGCAGAAGGGGGAGTGAAGCCAGCCACCCCTTGCTCTCCCACGGGTGTCTTGTAAATCTCTCCCAGCCCCTGCCCGCCCCGTCCCCTGGCGGCCATCCTCGCTGCCAGGTCACTCAGGCAGGGGAGGCGTGAATGAACAGGCTGTACGTGCGATAAGAAATGATCAGAGATGCAGGATCTCAACATCTTTGATCTAAACAAGAACTGAGAGGCTTCTTGGTGGTCCAGGGGGTAAAGAGTCTGCCTTTCAGTGCAAGGGGTGCTGGTTTGGTCCCTGACCCAGGAGGATCCCACGTGCCGCAGAGCAGCTGGACCAGTGCGTCCAACTACTGAACCGGAGCTCTGGAGCGCGTGCGCCCAGAGCCAGTGCTCTGCAGAGAGAGAGGCCACTGCAATGAGAGGCCCACACAGGCCAAATGATAAGAACATGGATGAAAATAAATATAAATAAAAGCGGCATGATGGAGAAAAAAAAATTGTTACAAAAAGACTCCAAAAAACAAGAACCGACTCGCAGGAAGGAAGGCAGAGGGTACTCACCAGCTGGGGGCCTGGGGCCACCCAGCTCCTCTGCTTATTAGCACGTCACAATCATGGTTCCCGTCTATCCCTGAATATAACCAGAGGTCACCTCCAAGACTGTGCTGTCGTTGACAGAGGAGAGGGAAGATGACGGTTCATATTGTTCAGGCGAGGAGGGGAATGTGGACCCAGCAGCCAATTCCCAGAAGGTCATTATTTCAAAGGGATTCAGGGACATCCCTGGCCATCCAGACTCTGTTCCTCCTATGCAGGGAGCACAGGTTTTGGGAACTAAGATCCCACATGTCACATGGCATGGTCAGAAAATCAGAACAAAATCAAGGGATACTGATGTTCTATATTTGAAAGATGGAGCCACAGACAGAAACTCGAATGCACGCAAACACACAGAAACACAAACTCACACAGGCACGCTCACACCCACAATGACACATGGCACTTGTCTCCTCTCTGTGCTGATGAATTGTCCCAAGGCCAGGAGCAGAGGCCCCTGAGGTCCCATGGGGGCAGTGCACTAGGCCTCGGAGGGTGTAAATCTGGGGTTGGCAGAAGGGGGAGTGAAGCCAGCCACCCCTTGCTCTCCCACGGGTGTCTTGTAAATCTCTCCCAGCCCCTGCCCCGCCCCGTCCCCCTGGCGGCCATCCTCGCTGCCACGTCTCCCAGGTTTACTAGATTTAGGTGCTGGAGTGGTCTGTTTGCTCCCCTGCCTGGTAGAGCCTGACTGACAGGGGCGAATTTACCATCCCTGGAGCCTGCAGGATCAACACTGCTTTCTCCTGGCGTGAGGGATAGAGCGGGGTTTGGAGGACTCCGCCATATACCTAGGACTAATCTGGGATCGTGCATATCTATAAACAACAAAACTCTGTAAAAATAAAAACTAAAATAAAAATTAAAAAAACAACAACAAAGAAAGTGAATGCAGAAACCAGCTGGGACACTTCGTGGAGACGTCACTCAGCCGGCGGCCTCCCCAGAGACGGGACGCGCCCTGTGCAGTGGGTGAAAGCGCCGGCTCTGCCCTCAGCCTGCCTGGGTCTGGATCTCAGCTCACCCACTAGTCCAGAAGCCCTAGGAACCTCAGTGTCCCCATCTGTACAATGGGGATGAAAAAGTACCTTCCTTGCAGGGCAGTTGTGGGGGCGTGGCATGTTGACAGTGTTTCAGAGTAGGACCAGGCCCTGGGAGACAGAGCTGCGAGTGCAGGCTATTTTTCTCATTGATGTCACGTGGTGAGTCAGGTAAGAACCCACACCCCACTCAGCGAGAGGCATTCCCAGTGTTGCCAGATGCTTCCAGGAGACATGGCTGCGGAGGCCCTACCCATCGCGTTAGGAGGAGCCTGCTGCCGCCGCTGGTGCTCAGTCGCTTCAGTTGTGTCCAGCTCTGTGCGACCCCACGGACGGCAGCCCGCCAGGCTCCTCTGTCCATGGGATTCTCCAGGCAAGAGCACTGGAGTGGCTTGCCATGCCCTCCTCCAGGGGATCTTCCTGGCCGAGGGATCAAACCTGGGTCTCCTGCATTGCAGGCAGATTCTTTACCATCTGAGCCACCACGGGAGCCCTGGGAGAAACCTTGACGCTCCCCAATACACCAGGACCAAACTCACTGGGGGCCTGAGCCAAGCAATAGACGACAACGCCGGAGTGCAGAGCATGGAGGCGTGGGGCCAGCGTCAGGGCCGGCTGGCTCCTCAGCTGGTTAACGGGCCCGTGTGTGGGTGTTTGGTGACAGACACGGCTGTTACCACGTGGAGGCCGCCCGGGTCTCCTGTTCTCTCTCTTCCTCCCTCCAGCCCCCAGTCTTTTCCTTCCTTCCTTCTCAGAGCTTTATTGGGTGCCTGGACAAGGGAGACCGGGCAGGGCCTGTATGGCTCTTTGGGAAGACAGACTATCAACAGTCAGACTGGGGAGCACACCGGTTTCAGGTGGTGAGGAGGTCGCTGAGAGAGGAACCAGGTGATGCGATGGGGGAGACTGGGAGGGATGGTGTGTGAATCCGGGAGGACCTCTGGGAGGAGGTGACATCTGAGTTGTGACCTGAAGAGGATAAAGAGCTGGTTCTGCAGACACCTGGGGGTGGGGCTGGGCATTCCAGGGAGAGAGAAGAGCAACAGCAGAGGTCCTGGGTGGGGTGGGGGAGAGCTGGGGGTCTCCCACAACAGGACGGAGCGAGGGGCCGGGGGGAGCTGCAGGAGAGAGGGCTGGCGGGCAGACGGCTTGTGTCCTGCCCTGCAGAGCAGGGTGAGACATGAGGGTCATGTTTTAAGTGTGATCAGAAGTCATTCACTGGAGGCTGCAAGCCAGGCAGAGACACATGATCCAATTTATATTTTAAACAGAGGACTGCTATGTGCAAAACGCCAACGGCCCGGGGAGGAGCCAGGCTGGAAGCTGGGAGAGAGGGAGGCAGCGGCTGCAGAAACCCCCATGCCTGGGCCTCGGGGGCCTCCGGCGCCAGGAAGAACCGGCTTCCCCGTACATTCCGAAGGAACGGCCAACACAACTTGACGACAGGTTGATGGGATGGGAATAAGGGTGATAGATTTGAGCTTGTCTGTCTTCATTTAGGCCCAATTCTATTTTAATATGAGCCTTTCGATCATGGCTGATACGACCGTGCCTCAGACTCCCGGGAGGGTGGGAGGAACCGACCGTAACGAGACTGTCGGGAAGTGACGTCGGAGGTCTGGGGTGTCCCCCAGTCTCCACGACCGACTTGCTCAGGGATGGGGCTGAACCGCAGCCCCTCCCTGCCTCGGCCCTGGTTTCTTTCTCCCTTGTGAAATATGGGTGATCACTGTGGGGCTTTGAGGAGTACTTGAGCAGGAAGCCAGCCTCCTGTTGCCGCCCGTCCCCTCCCTCCCGTCTCCCACTGCGGTTCTGAGGACCCTCTTCTCCCCTGTCAGACGGCACGGAGCGGAGTGGCGGGTGGAAGATCAGAGGATGGATGAGGACGCTGGGGGAGGTGGGGGAGGATGGTTCTGGGAGCTTTCCTGAGCAGAAGGGCCTGGAAGGGCGGAGGCCTCCACCATGATGCCCAGGAGAAGAGGCCCAGGGGCTCAGTGGTAAACAGCCCTGGTGTGTGTCGGGGAGGGGAACTGACCTTCTGAGCCACCTTTTGGCAATAATTTGCCATATAATTATTTTGACAATTCTCTAGCACCCTACAGAGAAGGCAGAGGGTTTAGGAACCTTGTTGGGAGAGGAAAATAAGGGGAGTAATCTTGTTCCCTAACTAGGCGGGCCTGACCAGAGCCCCTGGGAACGTTTCCATGAGCGGGCACGAGGGAGCCTCTGTCAGTGGGAGATGGGTACACTGGGGGGCCTCCTTCTAGACACCCATGAAATCAGGATTATGTCCAAGGATGTTTAATGGATCTTTTCACCTGGAGACACTGTAAATTCCCATCACTCTAAGACTTATCCAAAAGCAATATCACACCCACACTCTGGGATACTATACAACAGTGAAAAAGGACAAGGTCAATCTCTGGGTCACCCTGATGGGACATCCTTAATACCCCATGCCTGGGCCTCAGGGGCCTCCGGCGCCAGGAAGAACCGGCTTCCCATTACATTCCGAAGGAACGGCCAACACAACTTGACGACAGGTTGATGGGATGGGAATAAGGGTGATAGATTTGAGCTTGTCTGTCTTCATTTAGGCCCAATTCTATTTTAATATGAGCCTTTCGATCATGGCTGATACGACCGTGCCTCAGACTCCCGGGAGGGTGGGAGGAACCGACCGTAACGAGACTGTCGGGAAGTGACGTCGGAGGTCTGGGGTGTCCCCCAGTCTCCACGACCGACTTGCTCAGGGATGGGGCTGAACCGCAGCCCCTCCCTGCCTCGGCCCTGGTTTCTTTCTCCCTTGTGAAATATGGGTGATCACTGTGGGGCTTTGAGGAGTACTTGAGCAGGAAGCCAGCCTCCTGTTGCCGCCCGTCCCCTCCCTCCCGTCTCCCACTGCGGTTCTGAGGACCCTCTTCTCCCCTGTCAGACGGCACGGAGCGGAGTGGCGGGTGGAAGATCAGAGGATGGATGAGGACGCTGGGGGAGGTGGGGGAGGATGGTTCTGGGAGCTTTCCTGAGCAGAAGGGCCTGGAAGGGCGGAGGCCTCCACCATGATGCCCAGGGAGAAGAGGCCCAGGGGCTCAGTGGTAAACAGCCCTGGTGTG
The DNA here is from genome assembly GCA_022376925.1 of Tragulus kanchil. NCBI lineage: Eukaryota > Metazoa > Chordata > Mammalia > Artiodactyla > Tragulidae > Tragulus > Tragulus kanchil. The sequence continues at coordinate 199,744,291 of JAIOJX010000025.1, read as the reverse complement.
TGTCGGGGAGGGGAACTGACCTTCTGAGCCACCTTTTGGCAATAATTTGCCATATAATTATTTTGACAATTCTCTAGCACCCTACAGAGAAGGCAGAGGGTTTAGGAACCTTGTTGGGAGAGGAAAAGAAGGAGAGTAATCTTGTCCCCTAACTAGGCGTGCCTGACCAGAGCCCCTGGGAACGTTTCCATGAGCGGGGCACGAGGGAGCCTCTGTCAGTGGGAGATGGGTACACTGGGGAGCCTCCTTCTAGACACCCATGAAATCAGGATTATGTCCAAGGATGTTTAATGGATCTTTTCACCTGGAGACACTGTAAATTCCCATCACTCTAAGACTTATCCAAAAGCAATATCACACCCACACTCTGGGATACTATACAACAGTGAAAAAGGACAAGGTCAATCTCTGGGTCACCCTGATGGGACATCCTTAATACAAAATGACGTGAAAAAAGGCAAGTTGGAGAATTATGTGTGTAGCATGATCCACCCCCCACTTTTATTTTTATAAGGAAAAGAGGCACAGAGAAGGGAACGCTGTAATCATCTGTCAATGTTGGTAACTTCATGGGAGTGGGCTCAGAGAATGGAGTGGGGGAGATTATTGACGTTCCCTTTAAACATCCAGCACATTACAATAAGCATGTGTTTATTTTCACAATTCAAAGACTTTGTATTCCGGAAAGTTCAAGATGTTTTCAGATTCATTAAAGGTCCAAGGAGCTTTGCTTCTGAACCCCTGGTCTCTGGTACTACGAAAAGATACTAGATGCACAATGGAAAGAGGATGAGTGAAATTTCTAGCTCAATATCTCCTTTCTCGGACAGTCTGCAAAAGGCTTCTAAGACAGGAGGCTTGAGGCAGTCAGTCACAAACGAACACCTCCTTAGCATTGGAGGTTTGCACTGAACATAAAACAGTCTCTCCACCCAACCCGTTCCCAGGCCCTGCTCTGGCGGGTCTTGGTCGAGGCCAGTGGACAGCCTGGAGACGCGTGGTCACGGAGCTTCCTCCTGGGACCACGCTCCGTCCTCCGGGTGGACCATCCCGCCGCTCCAGGGAGTGCACAATGGGTGAGCGAGGGTGCTGGCAGGTGCCGTGCCATCTGCTCTGGCAGCGGTGATGGAGAGAGCGGTGTCCCTACTGGATGGGGCTGCAGCTATACGAGTGGAGCTGTTCACGAGACAAACCTTCTTACAGGTAACTTCCCTTTTCCTGCAGCAAATAGGTGGCTCACTCGCCTGTGCCTTAGTTCTGACGTCGCCCCCAGGGCAACTGTTGGGTGTCGTGCTGGCGGGGGTAGCTGGAGGGGTGTGGGTGGACAGGGGGCTCCCCTCTCCCCACCTACTGTCTGGCTGCGTCCTTCCTGCTGTCAGAACAGAGCGCTCTCTGCAGCCACTGGGCTTCCACACTGGTCCGGACGTCACCCACCGCCTGCCCTACCTGTCCACGTTCCCTCGAGACAGGGAGGGCGCCTCCCTCCCCCCACGTAACAATTCAGCCCTGGATTTCCTTGTTCCTGACTCGTTTTCAGAGACGACAAGAGCCTTGGTAAAGACCATGTGGAATCATATGAGGGACCTGAATGGAGAAATGTCAGGGATTCTGATAAACCAAGGCATAGAAGGTCTCAGGGCTAGGCAGCAAGTCCTGGGTGTTCAGCCGCATTTCCCCTCACTATTTAAAAAGAATTTACACTTGGAACGCACAGAAGGACAGAAAGAAAATGAAATTCAAAATTCCTCTAAAATTCCCAGTCAAAATTTACACTAACAACGCGCCCACACACACACACACAATGTATGGGTTCTTCTCATGTGGGCTTACACCCCCAACCACCTTCATTCAAACCGTCTATTTTTCTCCAAATGCAAATATTTCGAACACCACAATATGTAAAAAATAAAGAGCTGCTATTGTCCCAACCCTCTGTGTAACCATCATAACTTTAGAAAGTCTGTTTCAGGCTTTCTGCTGTGCCCGTGTGCACCAGAGTGGGATTCCTGTAGTCTTGGCTTCTTTTCTTCCACCTCCCCACGTCCCCAGCACCTGCAGGAATGTCTGGCACGTAGTAGGTGCTCAGTAAATACTGCTGAATTAATGAGAACATCTACATGCACATTTAATACTGTTCCTGGAATAGAGTCAACTCACATGTTTTTCAAGATCAAAGCTGGGAAAACCGTCATGTAACAATATATGCATTTTCTGCTTTCCGGGAATAAGCCTGGAGTTTACCTCTGAGAAAGGCCGTCTCTCCATTCTGGGTGGGAGCAGGTGGTGAGCAGAAAAGAAAGCTGCCTGTCTGTGGTGCTCAGGGAGGCCGTAAAAGCCCAAATGTTGAAGCTGTGGGTGGAGCTGTTCGATCGTCTAAAGAGGTCTGAGAGTCGTCTGTATGTGTCAACAGAACGCACCCTTGCAGGCTGGGAGAAAATGTTTCCAAACTCGAGAGCCTGGCAGCTCCAGGGCTCTCGGTGAGCTTGTCGGCTCTTGAGAGACAGGGGGTGTTTTCTTAGGCAGACATTTGCTCCCCAGGACTTGGAGGCTAGGGCCAGGTGACTGGGGCGTGCATCTCCCTCACCCAGGGGGCTGTGAGAGTGTGGACCCCAGGCTTACACTGTGCAAATGCTCCCTGCTGCTGTGTAACACGTACCACCCACACCTAACGCCTGAAACCACCACCATGGATCTTTGCCTCACATAGTTTTGGAGGGTCAGGAATTGGGGGGTGTCTGAGCTGGTGGGTTCTGGCTTGGCGTCTCATGTGAGGCTGCAGTCAAGATGTGGGTGGAGCTTGGCTCTGCCCTAGACAAGCTCGGAGCCTCTGTGTGATAGAGGCTCCTGGCAGACCGCAGTCTCTCTGCCTGTGGAAACCTCCACAAGGCTTCTGGGGCCTCCCTGTGACGTGGTGGCCGACGCCCCCCAGAACACGTGATCCAAGAGAGAGCAAGGCAGAAGGGGTAGTGTCTTTTCTGACTGGGCCTCGGAAGTTACTCCCTTACTTCCACAACAGCTGACTGTTGTGGAAGTGATGCACGGAATGTTTGTGCCCGACTCTCCTCATTCTTATGTTGAAACCCTAATCCCAATGGGATGGTATTAGAAGTGGGGCTTTCAGGAGGTGAGGGCGGAGCCCTCCAGAATGGAAATCAGTGCCTTATAAAAGGATACCCGTGGGCTTCCCTGGTGGCTCAGGGGTAAAGCGTTCACCTGCCAATGCAGGAGACATGTGTTTGATCCCTGATCCGGGAAGATCCCACAGGCTGCAGAGCAACGAAGCCCGTGAGCCACAACTGTTGAGCCTGTGCTCTAGAGCCTCGGAGCTGCAACCATAGAGCTCATGTGCTGCAACTAGTGAAGCCCGTGTGCCCTAGAGCCCGAGTTCCACAGCAAGAGAAGTCACCGCAAGAAGAAACCTGCTCACCTCTACTAGAGAGGTGCCCCCGCTCCCTGCAACTAGAGAAGAGCCTGTGGCAGCAGTGAAAACCCAGAATAGCCAAAAATAAATAAATAAATAAATAAAAATATTTTTTTAAAAATAAAAGGGACGCCCTAGAGTTCTCTTTTTTTTTTTTTCTGCCAGATGAGAACACAGCAAAAAGGCAGCTGTCCGTGATCTCGGACTTCCCAACCTCTGGAACTGTGAGAAATGCATGCTTGCTGTTTATGCATGAAGAAATGATGCCTTTTAACTGTGGTGCTGGAGAAGACTCTTGAGAGCCCCTTGGACTGCAAGGAGATCCAACCAGTCCATCCTAGAGGAAATCTATCCTGAATATTCGTTGGAAAGGCTGAGGCTGCAGTTCCAATACTTTGGCCACCTGATTGGAAAAACCTCTGATTCTGGCAGACTGAATTCGAAAGAAGCGGAAAACCGAGGAGGAGATGGTGAGATAGCATCACTGACTCGGTGGACATGAATTTGAGCAAACTCTGGGAGGTCATGGAGACAGAGGAGCCTGGCAAGCTGTAGTCCACGGGGTCACAAAGAGTCAGACACGTGTTAGCCACTGAACAACGATGGTATTCTTGCTATGGCAGCTGGAGGTGACTAAGATAACAGGTCGGCCCTGTTCAAGATAGAAGGGAGGCCCTGGAGAAGGAAACGGCAACCCACTCCAGTCTTCCTGCCTGGACACTCCCACGGACAGAGGAGCCTGGTGGGCTACAGCCCACGGGGTCTCGAAGAGTGGACATGACTGAGCGACTAACTCACCACCTGTTACCATACCTGAATCCCAGCCAACTGCCTGTCTGGGTTCCAGGCTAGATTAGCTACACTTCCTGGTAGGTACCACTGTGTCCGTTCTTTCCTTCTGATTCATCTCCACAAAGTAACAAGAGTCATCGCAATAAACTGCAAACCGTTCTCAAAACAACACAAAGAGACAGATGGGCCGGGGGAGACACAGGATGTGAACACCAGGGATTCCGGGAGGCGGGAGTCACAGGCGACCGTCCTGGCGGCTGGATGCGACTGCCTGATCTCACAGGTGTGGGGGGCAGAGCGCAGGGCTCCTCCTTTGTTCAAAGCGCTAGGGTTATTCTCATGCGTTAGCTCAACACAGAACTCTTGGCTGGGGCTGGCTGTCAACAGGCCCCTGAGGTTTCTTCCCTGGGTTGTGGGAGAAGTGGGTGGGCACAGGGTTCGGCGCAGTGGGAGAGTTTAGACGATCCTGAAAACACAGCAAAAGGCAGCTGTCCGTGATCTCGGACTTCCCAACCTCTGGAACTGTGAGAAATGCATGCTTGCTGTTTATGCATGAAGAAATGATGCCTTAACTGTGGTGCTGGAGAAGACTCTTGAGAGCCTTGGACTGCAAGGAGATCCAACCAGTCCATCCTAGAGGAAATCTATCCTGAATATTCGTTGGAAAGGCTGAGGCTGCAGTTCCAATACTTTGGCCACCTGATTGGAAAAACCTCTGATGCTGGCACACTGAATTGAAGAAGCGGAAAACCGAGGAGGAGATGGTGAGATAGCATCACTGACTCGGTGGACATGAATTTGAGCAAACTCTGGGAGGTCATGGAGACAGAGGAGCCTGGCAAGCTGTAGTCCACGGGGTCACAAAGAGTCAGACACGTGTTAGCCACTGAACAACGATGGTATTCTTGCTATGGCAGCTGGAGGTGACTAAGATAACAGGTCGGCCCTGTTCAAGATAGAAGGGAGGCCCTGGAGAAGGAAACGGCAACCCACTCCAGTCTTCCTGCCTGGACACTCCCACGGACAGAGGAGCCTGGTGGGCTACAGCCCACGGGGTCTCGAAGAGTGGACATGACTGAGCGACTAACTCACCACCTGTTACCATACCTGAATCCCAGCCAACTGCCTGTCTGGGTTCCAGGCTAGATTAGCTACACTTCCTGGTAGGTACCACTGTGTCCGTTCTTTCCTTCTGATTCATCTCCACAAAGTAACAAGAGTCATCGCAATAAACTGCAAACCGTTCTCAAAACAACACAAAGAGACAGATGGGCCGGGGGAGACACAGGATGTGAACACCAGGGATTCCGGGAGGCGGGAGTCACAGGCGACCGTCCTGGCGGCTGGATGCGACTGCCTGATCTCACAGGTGTGGGGGGCAGAGCGCAGGGCTCCTCCTTTGTTCAAAGCGCTAGGGTTATTCTCTTGCGTTAGCTCAACACAGAACTCTTGGCTCGGGGCTGGCTGTCAACAGGCCCCTGAGGTTTTCTTCCCCTGGGTTGTGGGAGAAGTGGGTGAGGCACACGGGTTTCCTTGGCTTATACACGCAGTGGGAGAGTTTAGACGATCCTGAAAATGATCCCTGGGCCTGTCAATGGGCTTTGTAAGAAAAGGCAGTGAGTAGATAGGCTCAGTGGCCCGAGGAGCCCCACTTTGGAGACAGACAGGCTGAGCATCTGGGGGTTTCCTTGACTCTTCTGAACCTCAGGTTCTCTGTCTATAAACACATGACATTGAGTTTAAAAAAGTCCCCCAAAGATCACTTGAGAATCAGTTGACAGCTGGGGATCCTGCAGGGGCAGCAGTCGTGTCTGCTTGCCTGGCAGACCTTTCCTCTCTTCCAGAACTGTCACTCTGATTCATCATCGGGGGTCACCTCTGCTCTGCATCAACGGGGTATGGACTAGCCTTGTTCCAGGTTCCCACCACTGTAGGCCTGCCTATCAGAGCGCTTTCCCCGGGCCAATGAATGGCTCAGGTAAGGCAGGCGACCAGAACTGGTCCAATCAGAGTGACTTTCAGGGCTTGGAAGAGAGTTACTGATGCAGAGGCCTTCTCTTTCTTCTTGGGTCCCTGGCTGGTGGGATTGAGTGAGATGAGCCCTCTCCGTCATTTGGTTTTGCTGAGGTAAACACCTCCCTAAGGGAACAGAGAGACAAGAGCCAAGTCTCGATCAAGCCACACTTGAATGTCCAAATTATACCAGACAGTAAATTTTCCTTAAAACCTCCTCACTTTGAGCTGGGTTTCTGACACGAGCAGTCTTGTATTATGTAGCAACTGAGGTGAAACCATTTTGAAATGCTAAAAGCCCCCAACAGATGCAAATTATCTGTATTAAGTTTTCACGCATCTGAGACCTTTGATGGGGACGAGGCAAGGTGTTCTTTTCCCAGATCACTGTCCCATTCCCTTGGGAAAACAGATTATTTTGTTTTGAGAAGCCAGGCATCTGGCCACTCCCAGAGACATAATGCAACTCTGTTGATCAAAGCAGGCTCATGTCTTGAGAAAGGCATACGTATCTGCTCTGTTAAGCCAAACCGGTACGGAACACTTCCTATCAGACACTCCCCCCTACAAACATCAGCCTGTTTCCAACTCTTAAGAACCACCAAATCCTGAATGAATAGCATGTATAGCTTTGGAGTTTTCTTCCATCATTTATCCTGCTAGATCTTTGACTCTGACGTCTCCTTGTATTAGAATGGGGTATGAGATGATAACAGATTTAGCTCAAAATGTTATGAGGCAGCATAAGTCACTGATTCATTTGTGCTTTGTTCCGTTACAGGAAAATAATCATGAAGCTTATCTGCAAATTCTCCTCCACGTTGGATACTGTCAGGAAAGGGGGAAAAAGAACGGGCACTAGACAGGCAGATGCACCATGCCTATGACTTCGTTGTTGTTCAGTCATAAAGTCGTGTTGACTCTCTGTCACACCCATGGACTGCAGCATGCCAGGCTTCTCTGTCCTCCACTACTTCCCTGAGTTTGCTCAAATTCACGTCCATTGAGTTGATGCCATCCAACCGTCTCACCCTCTGCGGCCCCCTTCTTCTCCTGCCCTCAATCTTTCCCAGCACCCGGGTCTTCTCCAATGAGTAGCTCTTCCTATCAGGTGGCCAAAGTGTTGGAGCTTCAGTATCAGCATCCGTCCTTCCAATGAATCTTCAGGGTAGGTTTCCTTCAGGATTGATTGGTTGGATCTCCAGTCTAAGGGACTGTCAAGTCTCGATCAAGCCACACTTGAATGTCCAAATTATACCAGACAGTAAATTTTCCTTAAAACCTCCTCACTTTGAGCTGGGTTTCTGACACGAGCAGTCTTGTATTATGTAGCAACTGAGGTGAAACCATTTTGAAATGCTAAAAGCCCCCAACAGATGCAAATTATCTGTATTAAGTTTTCACGCATCTGAGACCTTTGATGGGGACGAGGCAAGGTGTTCTTTTCCCAGATCACTGTCCCATTCCCTTGGGAAAACAGATTATTTTGTTTTGAGAAGCCAGGCATCTGGCCACTCCCAGAGACATAATGCAACTCTGTTGATCAAAGCAGGCTCATGTCTTGAGAAAGGCATACGTATCTGCTCTGTTAAGCCAAACCGGTACGGAACACTTCCTATCAGACACTCCCCCCTACAAACATCAGCCTGTTTCCAACTCTTAAGAACCACCAAATCCTGAATGAATAGCATGTATAGCTTTGGAGTTTTCTTCCATCATTTATCCTGCTAGATCTTTGACTCTGACGTCTCCTTGTATTAGAATGGGGTATGAGATGATAACAGATTTAGCTCAAAATGTTATGAGGCAGCATAAGTCACTGATTCATTTGTGCTTTGTTCCGTTACAGGAAAATAATCATGAAGCTTATCTGCAAATTCTCCTCCACGTTGGATACTGTCAGGAAAGGGGGAAAAAGAACGGGCACTAGACAGGCAGATGCACCATGCCTATGACTTCGTTGTTGTTCAGTCATAAAGTCGTGTTGACTCTCTGTCACACCCATGGACTGCAGCATGCCAGGCTTCTCTGTCCTCCACTACTTCCCTGAGTTTGCTCAAATTCACGTCCATTGAGTTGATGCCATCCAACCGTCTCACCCTCTGCGGCCCCCTTCTTCTCCTGCCCTCAATCTTTCCCAGCACCCGGGTCTTCTCCAATGAGTAGCTCTTCCTATCAGGTGGCCAAAGTGTTGGAGCTTCAGTATCAGCATCCGTCCTTCCAATGAATCTTCAGGGTAGGTTTCCTTCAGGATTGATTGGTTGGATCTCCAGTCTAAGGGACTGTCAAGAGTCTTCTCCAGCACCACAGTTTGAAGGCACCAATTCTTCGGTGCTCAGCCTTCTTTATGGTCCAGTTCTCACATCTGCACATGACGACCGCTATTACCGGTGCTCCATAAAGCTGTGTTTCCATTTCTCTCTCCTCTTCTGTCTTTTTAGACATTGTGACAAACTGGTAGAGCAGCCGTGTGCAGGCAGAACTGTCCCAGAGAGAGTCAAACCTACTTCCTCGCCAACGACCTACAGACAAAGTCTGTGATGGGACTTCCTTGGTGGTCTAGGGGCCAACATTCCAGGCTCTCAGTGCAGGGGCCCTGGGTTTGATCCCTGGTCAGGGACCTGGTGCAAATGAAGACCTTGCATGCTGCAACTAAACATCCAGGTGTGACCAAATCAATGCATACCTATTTAAGAAACCTGTGACTCCACCCCTGGTGGAGGACTGGGTTGGTGAGAGCTTTCAGGGATGCGGGGGGAGGGGGCGGGGCTCTGAGGCCGCTCCAGTTACTAGCCTGTCACCACGTAGGCCGCGATGGGCGACTCAGCTGGTGCCAGCAGCCCGTTCCAAGAGGACACTCACTATCTCAGAGAGGAAGTGGTCCCTTCTGTTCATCCTCCACTTGGCTGCTCTTGGCTGATGTCTCAAAAGGGGAGAGAAGGAGAGGAGTAACTGAGGTGTGGGGGAAAGGCGGAAGAAGAGAGAGTGGGAGGGAGATTCCTCGACACCAGAAGGGGTTGGCTGGTGCCCTGTGGGGCCGTCACCCTACACAGAATCCTGGGGAGGCTGGAGCCCTGGACAAGCTACCTTGATGGCTTCCTTGGCACACACCCTGCATGGGCTCCTTCTCTTCCCTGGCCCTGCTGCTGGCGCTTCAAGAGGTCTCCTTCCCAATCAGCTCCTCGAGCTTGACCCCTGTCTTAGAGGACGTTTCTGTGGGATCTTGTTTGCCACAGAGACCCTTGCCCACGATTGGTAGTACATCGAGGAGCTGAGTTTTGAACCCTGTCCTGCTTCTCTCTGATGCCTGTGCACTTGGCCACAGTGCTAGTGCTCTCTTCTAAGTGCCATCGATTCACATTTCAGGGGTCGGCAAGCATGCCTTGAAGTTCAAGTTCTCTGCCGCTCGACAAGCCTGAAGGCGGTGATCGTGCTGGACATGAGCGTGCAAGGTGGGCACTGACTGTGCAGAGCACCCCGTCTTCCGTGCAGCTGGGGAGAGTAGCTCCCACAGGCCCATCCCAGGGTGGAGCTCCTCTGTTCTTCACGGGGCAGCAGGAGGAAGCACCTCGGCGCTCTTACTGATTCGGGTTAGCATGCTGCCCGAGTGCTTCTCCTCCAGGCTGGCCATCTCTCAGCTGGGCGATAAAGTAATTTAACTAGGGCTGTCTTCTGGGCTAGAGCTTCCAGAGATTGCTTCCCATTTATCACAGAGGAAAAATTGGAACCCACAGTCCCTGGGCTGCCAGCACCATCCGGCTGCATGCTGTTTATCTCTGAATCACCGGTGAGGTTCCGAGAGGGGTAATGACTGTGGTGGGAGCCCTCACGCTCCAGCGGCTCTGAAGGCTCCTCTCAACCCAGTCCTCGGCCTGATCTGAATTCACAGGTTTCTGCATTTAGTCACAGGCGATGGGGTGCGAGCTGATGGGCCCTGGGAGGCTTCTCCTGCCTGCAGACGCCTGTCTGCTGGGCTGGTTTGTCAACAGGGAAGGGACAGGGCGGGGAAGGGGAGGGGGGATGTTAAAGGAATATTGTTTTAAGTACTACTGCGATGGTCACTGTATGTTGGCTTGGATGCAGACTTCTTTTCTGTAAGGGGTCTGAGAGCACATATTTGAGGCTTTGCGGGTGACTGCAAATATTTCAGGCTCTGTGACACTTGCTCAGCCCTCCTGTGGTAACACAAAAGCAGCCAGACCATCTGCAGATCAATGATGGTCAGTGTCAATAAAACTTTATTGACGAAAGCAGGGCGTGAACTGGATTTGGCAGATCAGCTGACCTTGGCTGAGAGCACCAGTTTTCTCTTACCCTCTTTCCTCAGGACCTGCCTTTTCATTCTTCCGCTCTTGCGTTCCTGGGAGACGGACTCCACCCCAAGCTTTGACTGGCTTAAGTGAATCAGTTCTTTTCATTTTCCTGGACACGGGTTGACTCGGGGCTGGAGATGTGACCTCAGTCAGTCCAATCAAAGTGAATTCAGGACTCTCGCCTGTAAGATCCGGAGGAAGACATTCTTCCTTTGTGTGAGTTTCGAACATGATGGCTGGAGTGGATGCAACTATTTTGCTTTTAGGAAGAAAACCTTTCTGTGGATGCCGTCAACCAACGGCCAAGAGAATTAGAAATAAAGAGCGGGCCTTGAGACTTTCCAGTTGCAAATTACTCTTTGCCAATTTGAGATGAGTCTGATGTATTGTAGTGATAAGGATGTTAATAGATTTTCATGTGGATGAACATTGTGTTTTACAGATATGACCCACTTTAAACACTCCACAACAACTAACGGGCGATAAAGTAATTTAACTAGGGCTGTCTTCTGGGCTAGAGCTTCCAGAGATTGCTTCCCATTTATCACAGAGGAAAATTGGAACCCACAGTCCCTGGGCTGCCAGCACCATCCGGCTGCATGCTTTTTTGCCGTGGGGGGGGCCCTCACGCTCCAGCGGCTCTGAAGGCTCCTCTCAACCCAGTCCTCGGCCTGATCTGAATTCACAGGTTTCTGCATTTAGTCACAGGCGATGGGGTGCGAGCTGATGGGCCCTGGGAGGCTTCTCCTGCCTGCAGACGCCTGTCTGCTGGGCTGGTTTGTCAACAGGGAAGGGACAGGGCGGGGAAGGGGAGGGGGGATGTTAAAGGAATATTGTTTTAAGTACTACTGCGATGGTCACTGTATGTTGGCTTGGATGCAGACTTCTTTTCTGTAAGGGGTCTGAGAGCACATATTTGAGGCTTTGCGGGTGACTGCAAATATTTCAGGCTCTGTGACACTTGCTCAGCCCTCCTGTGGTAACACAAAAGCAGCCAGACCATCTGCAGATCAATGATGGTCAGTGTCAATAAAACTTTATTGACGAAAGCAGGGCGTGAACTGGATTTGGCAGATCAGCTGACCTTGGCTGAGAGCACCAGTTTTCTCTTACCCTCTTTCCTCAGGACCTGCCTTTTCATTCTTCCGCTCTTGCGTTCCTGGGAGACGGACTCCACCCCAAGCTTTGACTGGCTTAAGTGAATCAGTTCTTTTCATTTTCCTGGACACGGGTTGACTCGGGGCTGGAGATGTGACCTCAGTCAGTCCAATCAAAGTGAATTCAGGACTCTCGCCTGTAAGATCCGGAGGAAGACATTCTTCCTTTGTGTGAGTTTCGAACATGATGGCTGGAGTGGATGCAACTATTTTGCTTTTAGGAAGAAAACCTTTCTGTGGATGCCGTCAACCAACGGCCAAGAGAATTAGAAATAAAGAGCGGGCCTTGAGACTTTCCAGTTGCAAATTACTCTTTGCCAATTTGAGATGAGTCTGATGTATTGTAGTGATAAGGATGTTAATAGATTTTCATGTGGATGAACATTGTGTTTTACAGATATGACCCACTTTAACACTCACAACAACTCAACGTAGAAGGCCGCCTGATTGCTACTCAGCAGATGTTGAGGCTAAGACCAAGTGGCTTGTCTAGAGTCATGCAGTATAGACATCACCATACATGACCATCTGGGCCCCCTTCTCCATTCCCTTTGTGAGCTCCTGCCCCTTGATAACGGAGACTGATGGCTCTTGAGAGGGGCATGTCATGCAAGTTGAGCCAATCAGAATCCTTCCCTAGGAACTTCTCTCTTTGAGCTGGACCAAAAAAAAAAAAGAGCACTTTCTTCCCTGGTTCTGCAGCTTTCCTTTCTTTCCCACCATTCCCGTAAGATTATGGAGGAAGCAGCCACGTGACAACATGACTCTATCCCTGATGACAGCTGATGAAACTGGATGAAAAACTGATCCAAGCAGGACGAATCAGTCCTGTGGCTGTTTCCATGTATACCCACAAGGTCCTTGGTATTCCTTCTTTCAGGAGGTGAAGAATGTTTCTTCTCTTGAACATGGGCTGGACTTAATGCCTGGCTGTGAATTAGTGGTGTGACAGTATGTGACTTCTAAGACTGGTCATAGAAGGGGTTGTTTCTGCCTGGTGTTCCCTGTCTTGAATCAGTTTCTCCAGGGGAAACCAACACCCAAGCAGCCCACGGGCATGAGTGCTGAGGATCTGCAGCAACCAGCTCAGATGTGTTAGAGTGAACTATTTTGGAAACAGATTCTCCAGCCCCGTTGAGCCTGCCAGTGATGTCTAGCATATCAGAATCTTGGAGCCTCCACTATCCAGTTAAGCTGCCCCTAGATCCCTGACCCACAGAAAATACGCGAGGTAATAAATGTTGTTGTGGGTATTAGGCTACTTAGTTTTGGGATAACTTGCTGTGCAGCAGTAGATAACTGATACAAGGCCCCTCACAGTCTCAAGATTTTTGGACTTGGGTTTGAGAGTCAGGCCAAATGGATTTGTGATCTGTTGGCAGCCATATTTACCACCAGAATGATCCGGGTGTTTGAAGAAGCCAATTTTAGAGCAGAAGAGTGAGACTGAGAGAGCGAAAGGAGGGGGAGAATGATGTTAATAGATTTTCATGTGGATGAACATTGTGTTTTACAGATATGACCCACTTTAACACTCACAACAACTCAACGTAGAAGGCCGCCTGATTGCTACTCAGCAGATGTTGAGGCTAAGACCAAGTGGCTTGTCTAGAGTCATGCAGTATAGACATCACCATACATGACCATCTGGGCCCCCTTCTCCATTCCCTTTGTGAGCTCCTGCCCCTTGATAACGGAGACTGATGGCTCTTGAGAGGGGCATGTCATGCAAGTTGAGCCAATCAGAATCCTTCCCTAGGAACTTCTCTCTTTGAGCTGGACCAAAAAAAAAAGAGCACTTTCTTCCCTGGTTCTGCAGCTTTCCTTTCTTTCCCACCATTCCCGTAAGATTATGGAGGAAGCAGCCACGTGACAACATGACTCTATCCCTGATGACAGCTGATGAAACTGGATGAAAAACTGATCCAAGCAGGACGAATCAGTCCTGTGGCTGTTTCCATGTATACCCACAAGGTCCTTGGTATTCCTTCTTTCAGGAGGTGAAGAATGTTTCTTCTCTTGAACATGGGCTGGACTTAATGCCTGGCTGTGAATTAGTGGTGTGACAGTATGTGACTTCTAAGACTGGTCATAGAAGGGGTTGTTTCTGCCTGGTGTTCCCTGTCTTGAATCAGTTTCTCCAGGGGAAACCAACACCCAAGCAGCCCACGGGCATGAGTGCTGAGGATCTGCAGCAACCAGCTCAGATGTGTTAGAGTGAACTATTTTGGAAACAGATTCTCCAGCCCCGTTGAGCCTGCCAGTGATGTCTAGCATATCAGAATCTTGGAGCCTCCACTATCCAGTTAAGCTGCCCCTAGATCCCTGACCCACAGAAAATACGCGAGGTAATAAATGTTGTTGTGGGTATTAGGCTACTTAGTTTTGGGATAACTTGCTGTGCAGCAGTAGATAACTGATACAAGGCCCCTCACAGTCTCAAGATTTTTGGACTTGGGTTTGAGAGTCAGGCCAAATGGATTTGTGATCTGTTGGCAGCCATATTTACCACCAGAATGATCCGGGTGTTTGAAGAAGCCAATTTTAGAGCAGAAGAGTGAGACTGAGAGAGCGAAAGGAGGAGGAGAATGAGGAGCTGTGGCCAATGAGTGTTGTTCTTCTTACCGAGGATCCCTTCTTCCTCTCTCAGTGACGACTCCCTGATTCACTTTGCAACAGTCACCTGCTTCCCACCCTTAGTTCATGTGGGTTGGGGAGAGCTGATTCCACACTCTGCTTTCAGGGTGAGTGTGTAACTCACACAGTTTTTGTACCTATACGAAGGAATTTCTGAAGTCACAGGTACGTGGAACAATAAGTAGTCCCCCTGACACACACAGCTGCACACAACCACGCACATCACTTTTTGTTGGCTAAAGCCAGTGACTTGGCTTTCACTTTCAAGTGAAAGAGACTCCATTGAAACAGAAGCAGAAGTGAGCAAAGGATGGAAACAAAAACATTTATCCAGCTACCAGTTCCTGGGTCTAGCTGTTCCTGAAATCCAGTCAAGTCTTGCCTTTCATAAAATAGCAGGGGCAGCAGCAACAACCAACATTTACTGAAGGCTTATAGTAAACCCCACATTTTGCTAACTTAGTTTCTTCCACTTGCAACCAAGAAAGCCTTAAAGGGTACAATAGCTAATGCAAAAATACCTGGAAGGGGAGAGGATGTGCCCTTAAATAGGGAAACAAAACTGAAATCAAGGTTTACAAGAAGACGTAAGTGGGAAAGCATGCCACACCATAACTGTATCATTTGTAAATCCTACCTAGGCCTTCTCTGTGTTGACGGCCCCTTGTAGTGAACACCACAGCTCCACAGGGAAGCTACCATGGATCACAGGCCAGGGAGATGCAAGCTTCAGGAGCGGACAGAGAAGACAAAGCTAGGTGTGTGTCTGAAAGCCTTCCAAATATTTAAACCTACGACCTAAATCTACCTTCTTATTAGAGATGACATTGGAAGGGAAAGTTTTTCAACTGATAAACCATTTTCCTTCCTTATTTCCATAATTTTCTTTCAGCTTAGACTTTTCCCCCCCTGTTTTGTACAGGATGCAAAGTAGAGGTCCTTTTTCTCCTCTCTCTGATGGGGATAAGAGATTGGGATAATCATAGCTGTAGACGTCCCAGAAGGGACTATGGATATAGAGAGAAACCTAGGAAACTTCAGGAGACCATTTTAAATTCATGATCACTTAAGAAAGCTATCACAGCATAGTGGAACAAACCAGGCTAGCTTAACTATAAAGCCCTAAATGAAAGTATGCGATGTGACCGAGGCCATTTGGTGACAGAAAGGTATCACTACCCCTCTACTGATTTGAATAAGCACTACGACAATCCTAGCGTTACTTTCTAAGGTCAGACACTCTCCTCCCCATAGGAAGGAGCTGGTGATGTAAGCCTGCCATCTACTCGGAGAAGGTGGTCCTCCCCTCCCCCACCTTTCCTTTGATTATAAAATTGTAGCCCACTTAATGCTGGGGAAGAAACCCCTCGCCTGCCTGCCTGCCTCTCATAAGTGTCCGATAGAAACCTACTTCAGCAAGGAGATCAAGTCAATCCTAAAGGAAATCAACCCTGAATATTCACTGGAAGGACTGATCCTGAAGCTCCAAGTTTGGCCACCTGATACCAAGAGACAACTCACTGAAAAAGATCCTGATGCTGGGAAAGAGTGAGGGCAAGAGGAGAAGGCGGTGCCAGAGGACGAGATAGCTGGATGGCATCAGGCTCCATGGGCATGAGTCTGAGCCGACTCTAGGAGATGGTGAACGACAGGGAAGTCGGGGTGCTGCAGTCCATGGGGCCACAAAGAGTCAGATACGACTTAGCACCTGAACAGCTTCTGGCTTATCACTTTGCCTCTTGCTGAATTCCTTCTGTGCTGAGACATAAAGAACCTGACCCTCAAGTCCAGACAGCAGCTGAATGATTCCAACTAAAAGAGTGTGGGTTTGGACATTCCTGGTGGTCTACAGGTTAAGAACCCACCTTGCAGTGCAGGGGACACGGGTTTGATTTCCGGTCAGAGAAAATCTCACACGCCTCAGGGCGACCAAGCCTGTGCACCACACGTGCTGAGCCTGCACTCTGGAGCCCAGGAGCTGCAACAACTGAAGTCTGAGAGCCCTACAGCGCATGCTCTGCAACAAGAGAAGCCATCGCAGTGAGAAGCCTGCACACTGCAACTAGAAAGCAGCCCCTGATCTTGGCAGCTAGAGAAAGCTCACACAAACCAACAAAGAGCAACCATAAAAATGTAAGACTGTGGGTTCAAGTCCCAGTTGTCCTAGGAGAGTTCACAGATGAAAAATAGCTTAACTATAAAGCCCTAAATGAAAGTATGCGATGTGACCGAGGCCATTTGGTGACAGAAAGGTATCACTACCCCTCTACTGATTTGAATAAGCACTACGACAATCCTAGCGTTACTTTCTAAGGTCAGACACTCTCCTCCCCATAGGAAGGAGCTGGTGATGTAAGCCTGCCATCTACTCGGAGAAGGTGGTCCTCCCCTCCCCCACCTTTCCTTTGATTATAAAATTGTAGCCCACTTAATGCTGGGGAAGAAACCCCTCGCCTGCCTGCCTGCCTCTCATAAGTGTCCGATAGAAACCTACTTCAGCAAGGAGATCAAGTCAATCCTAAAGGAAATCAACCCTGAATATTCACTGGAAGGACTGATCCTGAAGCTCCAAGTTTGGCCACCTGATACCAAGAGACAACTCACTGAAAAAGATCCTGATGCTGGGAAAGAGTGAGGGCAAGAGGAGAAGGCGGTGCCAGAGGACGAGATAGCTGGATGGCATCAGGCTCCATGGGCATGAGTCTGAGCCGACTCTAGGAGATGGTGAACGACAGGGAAGTCGGGGTGCTGCAGTCCATGGGGCCACAAAGAGTCAGATACGACTTAGCACCTGAACAGCTTCTGGCTTATCACTTTGCCTCTTGCTGAATTCCTTCTGTGCTGAGACATAAAGAACCTGACCCTCAAGTCCAGACAGCAGCTGAATGATTCCAACTAAAAGAGTGTGGGTTTGGACATTCCTGGTGGTCTACAGGTTAAGAACCCACCTTGCAGTGCAGGGGACACGGGTTTGATTTCCGGTCAGAGAAAATCTCACACGCCTCAGGGCGACCAAGCCTGTGCACCACACGTGCTGAGCCTGCACTCTGGAGCCCAGGAGCTGCAACAACTGAAGTCTGAGAGCCCTACAGCGCATGCTCTGCAACAAGAGAAGCCATCGCAGTGAGAAGCCTGCACACTGCAACTAGAAAGCAGCCCCTGATCTTGGCAGCTAGAGAAAGCTCACACAAACCAACAAAGAGCAACCATAAAAATGTAAGACTGTGGGTTCAAGTCCCAGTCTGTCCTAGGAGAGTTCAAAGAGACACTGCTCGTGTGTGCTCAGTTGTGTCCCACTCTTTGCAATCCTTTGGGCGGCAGCCCACCAGCTCAGTCCATGTAACTCTCCTGTCCATGGGGCAAGAAAAACAGAGTGGGTTGCCATTTCCTTCTCCAGGGGATCTTCCCAACCCAGGGACTGAACCCACGTCTCCTGCATTGCAGGTGCATTCTTTATCCCTTGAACAAATCAGGCAAGCCTTCAAGTCCCAGTCTGGGTTTAGGCAGGGTTTGAATCTCAGCACATAGGTTCAAGTCCCAGTCAGAGGTGAATGGTTTCAGGATCAGGGGAGGGACCTTCGAGGAGGAGACAATCAAACAGAGACCAAGGAAGGGGAGTACTTAGCACGAGAAACAGGTCAGGAAGGGCTTTCCAGAGATGGGGAACAGCAAGTACAAAGGCTCTGAAGGAGGAAGGAGATGTCTGAGCAACAGGGCAGTGTGGCTGTAGTGCGATGAGCTAGTTGTGTGTGTGTGTGCGTGTGTGTGTGTCTGTGTGTGTGAGAGAGAAAGAGAGAGAGCGCGAGCGAGAGAGAGCGCGAGCATGGGAGATAGAGCTTGTGGGTGTGGGGAGCGTTGGATAGGAAACACAAGGTTGAAAAGATGGGCAGGGGCCAGACCTCTTTTTACTTTATAAAGCATAAAGAACGTGTTCTTAAAATTGATGGAGGGCTCCCTGGTGGGAATCTGCCTGCCAATGCAGGGGACATGGGTTCAATCCCTGATTCGGGAAGATCCCACATATTGCAGAGATACAAAGCCCATGCATGTGTCACAACTATTGACCCTGGGCTCTAGCGCCTGGGAACTGCAACTACTGAGCCCACGTGCCACCCCCACTGCTAAGCTCAGCGGGTTTGATTTCCGGTCAGAGAAAATCTCACACGCCTCAGGGCGACCAAGCCTGCACACGTGCTGAGCCTGCACTCTGGAGAAAAGTCTGAGAGCCCTACAGCGCATGCTCTGCAACAAGAGAAGCCATCGCAGTGAGAAGCCTGCACACTGCAACTAGAAAGCAGCCCCTGATCTTGGCAGCTAGAGAAAGCTCACACAAACCAACAAAGAGCAACCATAAAAATGTAAGACTGTGGGTTCAAGTCCCAGTCTGTCCTAGGAGAGTTCAAAGAGACACTGCTCGTGTGTGCTCAGTTGTGTCCCACTCTTTGCAATCCTTTGGGCGGCAGCCCACCAGCTCAGTCCATGTAACTCTCCTGTCCATGGGGCAAGAAAAACAGAGTGGGTTGCCATTTCCTTCTCCAGGGGATCTTCCCAACCCAGGGACTGAACCCACGTCTCCTGCATTGCAGGTGCATTCTTTATCCCTTGAACAAATCAGGCAAGCCTTCAAGTCCCAGTCTGGGTTTAGGCAGGGTTTGAATCTCAGCACATAGGTTCAAGTCCCAGTCAGAGGTGAATGGTTTCAGGATCAGGGGAGGGACCTTCGAGGAGGAGACAATCAAACAGAGACCAAGGAAGGGGAGTACTTAGCACGAGAAACAGGTCAGGAAGGGCTTTCCAGAGATGGGGAACAGCAAGTACAAAGGCTCTGAAGGAGGAAGGAGATGTCTGAGCAACAGGGCAGTGTGGCTGTAGTGCGATGAGCTAGTTGTGTGTGTGTGTGCGTGTGTGTGTGTCTGTGTGTGTGAGAGAGAAAGAGAGAGAGCGCGAGCGAGAGAGAGCGCGAGCATGGGAGATAGAGCTTGTGGGTGTGGGGAGCGTTGGATAGGAAACACAAGGTTGAAAAGATGGGCAGGGGCCAGACCTCTTTTTACTTTATAAAGCATAAAGAACGTGTTCTTAAAATTGATGGAGGGCTCCCTGGTGGGAATCTGCCTGCCAATGCAGGGGACATGGGTTCAATCCCTGATTCGGGAAGATCCCACATATTGCAGAGATACAAAGCCCATGCATGTGTCACAACTATTGACCCTGGGCTCTAGCGCCTGGGAACTGCAACTACTGAGCCCACGTGCCACAACTGCTGAAGCTCAAGCAACCTAGAGCCCATGCTCCACAATAAAAGCCAGGGGAATGAGAAGCCCACCCACCACCACTGAGAGAACAGCCAGCCCCTGCTCACCCCAATCAGAGAAAAGCCCAAGCAGCAACAAAGATCGGCCACAGCCGAAAATCAATAGAAATGTAAAGAGACAATGGACAGCCGTTGAGGAACTTTAAAATAGGCAAGGGACACAATCAGCTACTCAGTTTGAGAAGAGCCCTTGGGCTGGGGGCGGGGCCAAGGATGTAGGCGGGAGATCCGGTGGAAGCCAGTGCAGTGGTCTTACAGCTGGCCAAGGACCATAGTCATGGAGCTGCAGGAGAGGTGGATGGACATACGCAGGAAGGAGAGTGGAGACAGGGACCTGGCTGTAGATTACTGCAGACGAGGCAGGGGAACTGTTCAGCTCTGTGGATAGGTGGATAGAGGGAGGGAAGCACATGGATGGGGCAGCCTGGAGTAGGGATGCAGGCATCCATTTAGGTTTTGGCAGGCTGCGTTTGAGGCATCTTTGAAATATCCAAACATCCAGGTGCTGCCGTCAACTGACAGGTTTTTTCTCTCCCTGTAGAATGACCATCTACAATTATTAAAGCTGATTTTCTCCCTGCAATCAGAAAGCAGAGACGGGGGGAGAAAAACAGACTGCCTCGTGGACACTCCAGATAAATTCGGCTCAACTCTTGCAGCCACAGAAGAGAACTGTCAGGCGAGGAAGGTGTGTCAGGGGACAGAGAGACAGGGGCTCTGCTCTATTCCCGCTCTTGAGTGACGGCAGGATAGCGATCACTCAGTTTGATGCAATTCAGCTGAAACCCACAACCTTTGTTGAGTCTGTGGCAGGCTGAATGGTGAACACATGAACTCTTTTTTTTCTCAGTGCTTCTCTGGAGAAGACTCAGAAAGCATCCCTACGTGGACTGGAGTGGACAGACCTTATATTTGAATAGTGGCAAAGACAAAAATTACTCAGGACAAGTAATCAAAACTGAATTAATCCACACACTAAGTAGAAGCTCCCATCAGCTCTGACAAGTGATTAGGATTAAATAGGAATATGTTTTCTTTTGCCGCCCCCACCCCCACCCCCTGCTAGCCATTAACCTTTTCCCAGGCTTTTTTTCCTCTAAAAGTAAAGAGAAGTCTTAACAAGCGCCTCAGTGAATGATGTGGAGTTCTCCTGGAGTTTTCAATTTGGCTGTATTGATTTATAAAGTCTTTTCAATTACCGAATTCTTGGTGGCAGTGCGCAGGGCCAGAGTACGTGAGAATCATGCTCTATTGATCCCAGGTACTTAGAAAAGGGGGCATTTATGTGTCTGCGTTAGATGGATGAAGTTGCAAATAATGAAGCTTCCACACAAATTTATTAAATGAAAATCTAGAATTCATTAACACGAGAACTTGTCTTGTAGTAGAAAGAAAGAGAAGAGGGGCCTGAGGAAAAAAATAGGGACTCCAGTAGTTATTATGAACATAATATATGAAGCAATTTGAATTCAAGGGAAGGCAATTTACTGTTCAGCTCTGTGGATAGGTGGATAGAGGAGGGAAGCATGGATGGGGCAGCTGGAGTAGGGATGCAGGCATCCATTTAGGTTTTGGCAGGCTGCGTTTGAGGCATCTTTGAAATATCCAAACATCCAGGTGCTGCCAACTGACAGGTTTTCTCTCCTGTAGAATGACCATCTACAATTATTAAAGCTGATTTTCTCCCTGCAATCAGAAAGCAGAGACGGGGGGAGAAAAACAGACTGCCTCGTGGACACTCCAGATAAATTCGGCTCAACTCTTGCAGCCACAGAAGAGAACTGTCAGGCGAGGAAGGTGTGTCAGGGGACAGAGAGACAGGGGCTCTGCTCTATTCCCGCTCTTGAGTGACGGCAGGATAGCGATCACTCAGTTTGATGCAATTCAGCTGAAACCCACAACCTTTGTTGAGTCTGTGGCAGGCTGAATGGTGAACACATGAACTCTTTTTTTTCTCAGTGCTTCTCTGGAGAAGACTCAGAAAGCATCCCTACGTGGACTGGAGTGGACAGACCTTATATTTGAATAGTGGCAAAGACAAAAATTACTCAGGACAAGTAATCAAAACTGAATTAATCCACACACTAAGTAGAAGCTCCCATCAGCTCTGACAAGTGATTAGGATTAAATAGGAATATGTTTTCTTTTGCCGCCCCCACCCCCACCCCCTGCTAGCCATTAACCTTTTCCCAGGCTTTTTTTTTTTTCCTCTAAAAGTAAAGAGAAGTCTTAACAAGCGCCTCAGTGAATGATGTGGAGTTCTCCTGGAGTTTTCAATTTGGCTGTATTGATTTATAAAGTCTTTTCAATTACCGAATTCTTGGTGGCAGTGCGCAGGGCCAGAGTACGTGAGAATCATGCTCTATTGATCCCAGGTACTTAGAAAAGGGGGCATTTATGTGTCTGCGTTAGATGGATGAAGTTGCAAATAATGAAGCTTCCCACACAAATTTATTAAATGAAAATCTAGAATTCATTAACACGAGAACTTGTCTTGTAGTAGAAAGAAAGAGAAGAGGGGCCTGAGGAAAAAAATAGGGACTCCAGTAGTTATTATGAACATAATATATGAAGCAATTTGAATTCAAGGGAAGGCAATTTAGAATCTTATTAAATTTTCTTCTCTCCTTTTATTGTGTGAACACAGTTGGGTGACTTCTGGGGAGTCATCGATCAAAACAGGTGGGCACTGAAAAAGACCAGTTCCCAAATCCTCGCTCTAGCTACATGAGATTGCTACCCAGTGCCTATGATCTGGCCCTAAATCAGGGACTCAGTGAATATGAATGATAAATAATCAATGAGTGCTCGGATGGATGGACCAGGATTGGGAGACACCGTTAAACACTAGCTGTGGTTGCCAAAGAGGCTGATGTGGCTGTTAGCTAAGCCCTGTCAGGCTGTTCCCAATTCCCTTCACTCCTTCATCACTCATTCATTCATTCATTCATTCATTCTCACTCACCCAACATTTACTGAGATTGGACCATGCACAAGGTGCTATGTTAAGTACTCTGTACCTGCCTTTGTGTCCACACGCTCAGTTGTGCCTGACTCTTTGCGACTGCATGGATGATGGCCCATCAGGCTCCTTTGGCAATGGGATTCTCCAAGCAAGAATACCAGAGTGGGTAGCCATTGCCAGGGGACCTTCCCAACCCAGGGATCGAGCCTGAGTCTGGCATCTCCTGGATTGGCAGGCGGGTTCTTTACCACCAAGCTGCCTGCCCTAGTTGCCCAGGGCTGCTCTCACAAGTTACTACAAGGCGTTGTAGTAACCCACAGAAATTAATTTCCTTATAGTTCTGGAGGCTACCAGTCCAAAATCAAGCTGTTAACATGCTCCTTCTGAAGGTTCTAGGAAGGCGTTTCTCTTACCTACAGTCCCAGGCATTCATTCTTTGGCTTGTGGCAGCCCCCCCCCTGCCGTATTTTCCCGGGAGGGCCAGAGTACGTGAGAATCATGCTCTATTGATCCCAGGTACTTAGAAAAGGGGGCATTTATGTGTCTGCGTTAGATGGATGAAGTTGCAAATAATGAAGCTTCCCACACAAATTTATTAAATGAAAATCTAGAATTCATTAACACGAGAACTTGTCTTGTAGTAGAAAGAAAGAGAAGAGGGGCCTGAGGAAAAAAATAGGGACTCCAGTAGTTATTATGAACATAATATATGAAGCAATTTGAATTCAAGGGAAGGCAATTTAGAATCTTATTAAATTTTCTTCTCTCCTTTTATTGTGTGAACACAGTTGGGTGACTTCTGGGGAGTCATCGATCAAAACAGGTGGGCACTGAAAAAGACCAGTTCCCAAATCCTCGCTCTAGCTACATGAGATTGCTACCCAGTGCCTATGATCTGGCCCTAAATCAGGGACTCAGTGAATATGAATGATAAATAATCAATGAGTGCTCGGATGGATGGACCAGGATTGGGAGACACCGTTAAACACTAGCTGTGGTTGCCAAAGAGGCTGATGTGGCTGTTAGCTAAGCCCTGTCAGGCTGTTCCCAATTCCCTTCACTCCTTCATCACTCATTCATTCATTCATTCATTCATTCTCACTCACCCAACATTTACTGAGATTGGACCATGCACAAGGTGCTATGTTAAGTACTCTGTACCTGCCTTTGTGTCCACACGCTCAGTTGTGCCTGACTCTTTGCGACTGCATGGATGATGGCCCATCAGGCTCCTTTGGCAATGGGATTCTCCAAGCAAGAATACCAGAGTGGGTAGCCATTGCCAGGGGACCTTCCCAACCCAGGGATCGAGCCTGAGTCTGGCATCTCCTGGATTGGCAGGCGGGTTCTTTACCACCAAGCTGCCTGCCCTAGTTGCCCAGGGCTGCTCTCACAAGTTACTACAAGGCGTTGTAGTAACCCACAGAAATTAATTTCCTTATAGTTCTGGAGGCTACCAGTCCAAAATCAAGCTGTTAACATGCTCCTTCTGAAGGTTCTAGGAAGGCGTCCTTCCTTGCTGCTTCTAGCTTCTCACAGTCCCAGGCATTCATTCTTTGGCTTGTGGCAGCCTCCTTCCAGCCTTCACTGCTGTCTTCTCACGACCATCTTTTCTGGTCCCTTAAATCTCCCTCTCCTCCTAAGGAGAGGGTTCTGGGTCCATTCTAACCCTGTGTGACTTCATCATAACTTGGTAACATCTGCTAAGACCTCATTTCCAAACGAGGTCACATTCACATGCTCTGGGCGGACTTGAGTTTTGAGGGCATGCTCTTCAACTCAGCGTAAGCAATACAGGGAAGCTCAGATGGGTGCCTGCTAATGGCTGAGTAGGGGAGCTAAGAGAAACACATATATCCCATATGTAAACATACAAACGCCTCCCAGGTTACAGCGTGGCCATACGAGAAGCCAATTCTAAACATGGAACATGGCGCTGGAGCCCTTCCTGCGTTAAGGGTAGTGGGGAACACATTCCTGGGGACACTGGGGTATTAATGGACCTGGGCTGGGTGTAGTAGGACAGTCAGTAAGACTCTCATCTGGGGTGGATTTGAGGGGAGAGGATACATAGCTTGTGAAGTGTCTCTGACATCTGAATGACGCAGGGGGGAATACAAGCAGTGGGGATTAGAAAACTGAGCCGCTGGTCCCTCGAATCACTGGATGCCTTGAGCAGAGAAAATGACCGGCTCTCATCTATCCATTACCATGGAAAACCACGTGCGACTGTGCGTCTCCTTGACAACATTTAAAGACACCAGCTGGCGGCAGTGGTTCAGTGGTAAAGAATCTGCGTGTCAATGCAAGAGACATGGGTTCAATCCTTGATACGGGAAGATCCCACATGCTGTGGAGCATCTAAGCCCGTGAGCCACAACTACAGAGCCTGAAAGTCACACCTACTGAAGCCCACGAGCCCTAGAGCGCCTGCTCCACAGCACGAGAACTCACCACAGCGAGAAGCCCGTGCATCGCAACTAGAGAGTAGCCCCTGTTTGCTGCAAGTAGAGAAAAGCCCACGCAGAAACAAAGACCCAGCACAGCCAAAAATAAATAAAATTATATATAGAAATATGTCTAAAGACACCAGCTGGAAGGCAGACCGAGCTGAAAAGCAGGTATGAGACTCAAGTGTGAAAGGTACTGAACTTCCAAGAAAGCTAAAGTCATCTGTGACAAAGTCAGTGCCCTGATAAGGAGGCAGGGAGAGCCTGAGAACTGGGAGGAGGGCGTCTGACAAGGAGCACTTGAGAACCGGAAATCCCTAGATAGTCCTGAGCCCCCCGAGCCTGCAGAAGCAGCCCGCTCTTCCTTACCAGAAGAGCCCTGCTTTGCTTGAAACTTATGAAGAAATCCCAAACGAGGCAGCCGCCTATAAATAATGCTTCCCCTCCCCAGCACCTGCCTCCCCGACTATTCTTGCATATCAGACCTATAAGAAAGGTTAAGTACCAGCATGGCTTAACCAGGAAACTGCTGGAACTACTCAAGGGGTAGGGGGTAGAGAGAATAAACTCCAGAGGAATTGCAAAAGCTCAAATTGTGAGAGTATATCTTGGAATGCTCCAGGGAGCACACTGGATCAAGGGGGACATGATAGAAGGTTAGATAAAAGAGAATCAGTCAATATGGGGTGATCATCCCGTGTGGCTAGACGGCATTTAACTTCCGGTTAAGCACGCCAGGTGCCCATCGTGGTACGCGGCTGGGGTGCCTGGGGAAACTGGCTTATGTTGAATGAAAGAAAGATGGCAGTTTGGAGGAAGGGAGCAGGAGTCTCAGAGGAGCGAAAACACTGGAGAGGATCTACTACCCACTATCAGAGGATCGCCAGGCGACAGATGCCCTGGGAAGGCCTGGTGGCTTTTACCAAAGCCATGGGGAAGGTGCCAATAACAGAGTACCAACTCCACTGGGAGATTCTCTAGTGGTTTCCTCCAAGGCAGGGGCTGGCAGAGATGCTGCTAAAGAGCTGGTATCTTGGTGGCAACGGGAATGGTGGGATCTGAGAGCAGAGGCCAGGTGGCAGCTCTTAACCCTCAGAAACAAGGGGATGAGGGGTTTCCCCAGAGGGCCAGCGGTAAGACTCTGTGTTCCCAACACAGGGGGCCCAGGTTCAATCCCTGGTCAGGGAACTAGATCCCACATGCCACAACTAAGACCTGGTGCAGCAAAATAAGTGAATAATTAAAAAAAAAAAAAAGAAGCAGCAAGGAGGGTACAGTGACTGTCACAGGCAGCAAGTCAGAATGGTTCCAGGGTGGCTTAATCTGTTGGGGTCCATTGAGATTCCACTGAGATGTCAAATAGGTCATGGTGTTTCTGGACAGGATAGATAAATGGGTAACAAATGGGTTTCTAAACATGGATAATCAAAGAAGATAAAAAAAATGGATGAGCAGAAGACTGAAGTCAGTTATTTCCAAGGAAAACCATGATCCCAATTTCCGTGCCTTGAGCTAGTTCCCACACCTGTACTCCATCAAGTGAGAGAGAGGGCAGAGTTCCTATAAGAAAGGACCCTGTGACATCATGGTCATGAGTACAGGAGTGATTTTTTTAAAATTTTGGCCTTTTGTATTGGTTTATTTATTTATTTCCACCCATCTTTATTCTTCGGCCTGTGTGGGCCTCCCATTGTAGGGGCCTCTCCTGTTGCAGAGCACTGGCCCTGGGCACGTGCGCTCCAGAGCACTGGCTCGTAATTGGACACACCTATCCAGCCGCACTGCAGCATGTGGGATCTTCCCAGACCAGGGATCGAACCAGTGGCCCCTGCACTGCAAGGTGGACTCTTTACCCACTGGACCACCAGGAAGCCCCCAGGAGTGATTTTTCACCCAGAAGACTGATCTATGGCCGTTTGCCTAGGTACCTGCATACTGGGGTGTGGTAGGCAGAATAATACCCCTAACCCCAAAATGTCCACACCCTAGTCCCTAGGTCCTGGGAATGTGTTACATTACATAGAAAAGGGACTTTGTAATTAAGATTCCAAAGTTTAAGCAGCTTACTGATCTGAATGTTATTGACCAGAGTGTTTCAATGTTCACTTACATAAGTCACCAGCCACAGGCACTATTTTGCTTAATAGTCCCCTGGTTAATAATACGTTAAGAAAGGGAGATAATCCTGGATTAACCAAGTGGATCTACACTCATTGCTGGAGTCCTCAAGGGTGGAGAGTCTTCTCCAGCTGGCGCTGGGAGAGAAGGCAGGAGGGAAAGTCGGAAACTCAAAGCAAGAGAGGGATTCCACCCACCAGGGCTAGAGGGAGGCCACACGAAACCAGGAGAAAACCTGTGGGCCGTCTCCAGGAGTAAAGACTGACTTCCCGCAAGGAGGAGGGTCTCAGTCCTACAACCACAAGGAACTGAGTTTGACCAGCAGCCTGGACAGGCTGGGGAGCAGACGCATCCTCAGGACCTCCGGAAAGAAGCCCAGCCTTGCCAGCACCTTGAGTTCAGCTCTGCAAGACTCTAAGAGGAGGTCTCCTGCTATACTCGGGATTCTGCCTACAGAACTGTGATACAGCAAGCAGGTGTTACTCTTTTCCTTGTTTGTTTGTTTGTATTTTCTGTTTATTTACTTCCTGGTGGACTACCACCCCCCTAGATGGTCAGCACTCTGAGCTCGGCGACTGTGCCCTTACCGCTCCTAATCATACCCCGGGCGCCCAGCATGGCAGCTGGTACTCAGCGGGAACAGGAAAAATAGTGTGGGACTGGCCTTGCAGTGCCGTCGTGTGAGCAGGGGCCCTTCCAGGCCAGCAAGTCCGCGGCAGTGTGTGACGGCAGTGAGAGAAAATTGGCACAGGGCCCTCAGGGGCTGCTGGAGATAGGGCAGCAGGCTAGAGCGCTGGTGCTGACCTCCACAGACCCAAAGCACCACCGTGGCTCGTGTCTGCAAACCTCAGCGAGTTCTGGAAATCACATGAATTTTTTCACTTCCAGTGCATATAATAGTTATGTTTACACTATGCTATAGAGCCTATTACTGTGCAATGGCATAATGTCTTTAAAAAAAGGCATATATATCTTAATTAAAAAACGCTTTATGGCTGAAAAGTGCTAACCATTGCCTGAGTCTTCGGCACATTATAATCTCTCCGTCACATCAAAGACCACCGATCACAAATCGACCGTAACAAACACAATAATACCGGTTTTTAATAGTCCCTGGTTAATAATACGTTAAGAAAGGGAGATAATCCTGGATTAACCAAGTGGATCTACACTCATTGCTGGAGTCCTCAAGGGTGGAGAGTCTTCTCCAGCTGGCGCTGGGAGAGAAGGCAGGAGGGAAAGTCGGAAACTCAAAGCAAGAGAGGGATTCCACCCACCAGGGCTAGAGGGAGGCCACACGAAACCAGGAGAAAACCTGTGGGCCGTCTCCAGGAGTAAAGACTGACTTCCCGCAAGGAGGAGGGTCTCAGTCCTACAACCACAAGGAACTGAGTTTGACCAGCAGCCTGGACAGGCTGGGGAGCAGACGCATCCTCAGGACCTCCGGAAAGAAGCCCAGCCTTGCCAGCACCTTGAGTTCAGCTCTGCAAGACTCTAAGAGGAGGTCTCCTGCTATACTCGGGATTCTGCCTACAGAACTGTGATACAGCAAGCAGGTGTTACTCTTTTCCTTGTTTGTTTGTTTGTATTTTCTGTTTATTTACTTCCTGGTGGACTACCACCCCCCTAGATGGTCAGCACTCTGAGCTCGGCGACTGTGCCCTTACCGCTCCTAATCATACCCCGGGCGCCCAGCATGGCAGCTGGTACTCAGCGGGAACAGGAAAAATAGTGTGGGACTGGCCTTGCAGTGCCGTCGTGTGAGCAGGGGCCCTTCCAGGCCAGCAAGTCCGCGGCAGTGTGTGACGGCAGTGAGAGAAAATTGGCACAGGGCCCTCAGGGGCTGCTGGAGATAGGGCAGCAGGCTAGAGCGCTGGTGCTGACCTCCACAGACCCAAAGCACCACCGTGGCTCGTGTCTGCAAACCTCAGCGAGTTCTGGAAATCACATGAATTTTTTTTCACTTCCAGTGCATATAATAGTTATGTTTACACTATGCTATAGAGCCTATTACTGTGCAATGGCATAATGTCTTTAAAAAAAGGCATATATATCTTAATTAAAAAACGCTTTATGGCTGAAAAGTGCTAACCATTGCCTGAGTCTTCGGCACATTATAATCTCTCCGTCACATCAAAGACCACCGATCACAAATCGACCGTAACAAACACAATAATAATGAAAAAGTCTGAACTATAGCCAGCACTCCCACAATGTGATACAGAGGCAGGAGGTGAGGAAATGCTGTTGGAAAAATGGTGCTTTGATGCAGGGTTGCCACAAACCTTCAATTTGTAAAAAAAAAAAAAAAAAAAAAAGAAAAAAAGCGCTATCTGAGAAGCTCAAAGAGTATGCCTGTAATACCAGGGGTCCTTTCCCTGCTTCCGCTCCCAGAGTTTGTATGGGAGATGGACCAACATGATATTTTTACAGAACAGCTGTTGGTCATCCCTGTTTCCAAATGTATACTTTGAATGGTTGTATTTAATTGTGGGCATGACCCTTATGTTCCCATTGAAGTAAGTTACTGTAGTAAGACCAAGTGGAAACCCCCAAAACTGTTTCCTACAAGCCAAGAGATCAAAGAGAAAACCAATATTCTAGCGGGAAGATGGAGTGCCACCCACGCAAGGATTCATAGAATGCACAGATGTTGGACTCACATTTCTGTTCTAAGTCATCAGTCTAGTTCCTGGAGAAACCAGGCAGATCATGGCAGAGAACAGAGGATGATCTCAAATATTACCAGTCATACATAGCTCCAATCATACTGCATGCTAGTTTGCAGGCTCTTTACTAGAAAAGAATATCGTGGCCTCTTCTCTGAAGACCACTGATCTGCTGAATGCATTCTTTTCAATAACTGTCAAGAATGAGAACTGGAAGCAGTTTTCATTTGCATGGGACAGATTACAGATTTATTCAACGGCCTTCCCCCGGGTTATGGCACGGGTCAGTGAGATAGGGCACTAGAGCGCTGGTGCTGATAAAAAGCACCACCGTGGCTCGTGTCTGCAAACCTCAGCGAGTTCTGGAAATCACATGAATTTTTTCACTTCCAGTGCATATAATAGTTATGTTTACACTATGCTATAGAGCCTATTACTGTGCAATGGCATAATGTCTTTAAAAAAAGGCATATATATCTTAATTAAAAAACGCTTTATGGCTGAAAAGTGCTAACCATTGCCTGAGTCTTCGGCACATTATAATCTCTCCGTCACATCAAAGACCACCGATCACAAATCGACCGTAACAAACACAATAATAATGAAAAAGTCTGAACTATAGCCAGCACTCCCACAATGTGATACAGAGGCAGGAGGTGAGGAAATGCTGTTGGAAAAATGGTGCTTTGATGCAGGGTTGCCACAAACCTTCAATTTGTAAAAAAAAAAAAAAAAAAAAAAGAAAGAAAGCGCTATCTGAGAAGCTCAAAGAGTATGCCTGTAATACCAGGGGTCCTTTCCCTGCTTCCGCTCCCAGAGTTTGTATGGGAGATGGACCAACATGATATTTTTACAGAACAGCTGTTGGTCATCCCTGTTTCCAAATGTATACTTTGAATGGTTGTATTTAATTGTGGGCATGACCCTTATGTTCCCATTGAAGTAAGTTACTGTAGTAAGACCAAGTGGAAACCCCCAAAACTGTTTCCTACAAGCCAAGAGATCAAAGAGAAAACCAATATTCTAGCGGGAAGATGGAGTGCCACCCACGCAAGGATTCATAGAATGCACAGATGTTGGACTCACATTTCTGTTCTAAGTCATCAGTCTAGTTCCTGGAGAAACCAGGCAGATCATGGCAGAGAACAGAGGATGATCTCAAATATTACCAGTCATACATAGCTCCAATCATACTGCATGCTAGTTTGCAGGCTCTTTACTAGAAAAGAATATCGTGGCCTCTTCTCTGAAGACCACTGATCTGCTGAATGCATTCTTTTCAATAACTGTCAAGAATGAGAACTGGAAGCAGTTTTCATTTGCATGGGACAGATTACAGATAAATTCAACGTCTTTCCCCCGGGTTATGTTAATTTCCAATTTTCTTCCTTAATATCGCCCAAAGGGACCTGCCCTCCCTAGAGATTCAGCAGATATCACATAGGTCTAAGGCACAGACGACTTTGTGTTCATCTAACTGACTGAACAAAAATTGCTAAGTACCCTGGATGCCTTGGTAAGACAAATTTGCTCCAGAAGCTGGGAGAGAAAACCTATTAAGATTCAGGAGCTTGCCATATTAGTGAAGTTTTTAGGGGCCCAGTGATCTGAGGCACACCCATATATCCTCTCTTAAGCTGAGGACGTGTTACTGTATTTTGCACCTTGCAACACTCTCTCTTTAGAGTCCCTTGGACTGCAA
Organism: Tragulus kanchil; assembly: GCA_022376925.1. Lineage (NCBI taxonomy): Eukaryota > Metazoa > Chordata > Mammalia > Artiodactyla > Tragulidae > Tragulus > Tragulus kanchil. Next base: position 199,712,743 of record JAIOJX010000025.1, on the reverse strand, counting down.
CGAGATCAAACCAGTCAATCCTAAAGGAAATCAACCCTGAATATTCACTGGAAGGACTGATGCTGAAGCTCCAATACTTTGACCACCTGCTAAGAACAACCAACTCATGGGGAAAGACTGAGGGCAGGAGGAGAAGGGGGCGACAGAGGATGAGATGGTTGGATGGCATCATCGACTCAATGGATGTGAGTTTGAACAAACTTTGGGAGAGACAGAGGATAGGGAACGCACTGCAGTCCATGTGGTCGCAGAGTTGGACGTGACTAAGTGAAGGAACACCACCACTAAGAAAGAAGCACAATGCTTGGTGGGTCTCTTTGGGTTCTGAAGACAGATTAGTTTAATCCGTCTTGAAACAGCACTTGAAAATGAATCTCTAACACACTCACTGCATGACATGAAAGGCTGCTAGGTTTTCTGTAGCGCCCAGGGCAAGAAAGGGCTCTAGAGTGAGTCCAAATGTTTACTGTATGCTGGACTCACATTTCTGTTCTAAGTCATCAGTCTAGTTCCTGGAGAAACCAGGCAGATCATGGCAGAGAACAGAGGATGATCTCAAATATTACCAGTCATACATAGCTCCAATCATACTGCATGCTAGTTTGCAGGCTCTTTACTAGAAAAGAATATCGTGGCCTCTTCTCTGAAGACCACTGATCTGCTGAATGCATTCTTTTCAATAACTGTCAAGAATGAGAACTGGAAGCAGTTTTCATTTGCATGGGACAGATTACAGATAAATTCAACGTCTTTCCCCCGGGTTATGTTAATTTCCAATTTTCTTCCTTAATATCGCCCAAAGGGACCTGCCCTCCCTAGAGATTCAGCAGATATCACATAGGTCTAAGGCACAGACGACTTTGTGTTCATCTAACTGACTGAACAAAAATTGCTAAGTACCCTGGATGCCTTGGTAAGACAAATTTGCTCCAGAAGCTGGGAGAGAAAACCTATTAAGATTCAGGAGCTTGCCATATTAGTGAAGTTTTTAGGGGCCCAGTGATCTGAGGCACACCCATATATCCTCTCTTAAGCTGAGGACGTGTTACTGTATTTTGCACCTTGCAACACTCTCTCTTTAGAGTCCCTTGGACTGCAACGAGATCAAACCAGTCAATCCTAAAGGAAATCAACCCTGAATATTCACTGGAAGGACTGATGCTGAAGCTCCAATACTTTGACCACCTGCTAAGAACAACCAACTCATGGGGAAAGACTGAGGGCAGGAGGAGAAGGGGGCGACAGAGGATGAGATGGTTGGATGGCATCATCGACTCAATGGATGTGAGTTTGAACAAACTTTGGGAGAGACAGAGGATAGGGAACGCACTGCAGTCCATGTGGTCGCAGAGTTGGACGTGACTAAGTGAAGGAACACCACCACTAAGAAAGAAGCACAATGCTTGGTGGGTCTCTTTGGGTTCTGAAGACAGATTAGTTTAATCCGTCTTGAAACAGCACTTGAAAATGAATCTCTAACACACTCACTGCATGACATGAAAGGCTGCTAGGTTTTCTGTAGAGCCCAGGGCAAGAAAGGGCTCTAGAGTGAGTCCAAGCTGCCTCTGAGCAGCCCTACTGTTTAAGCTGTATGACTTGGCAGATAACACTGACCTTGAGAGATCTGGGGTTTAGAGTAAAACCGTGCCATCTGTACTGGGTTGTGGCCTAAGCCACCCTGGTACCCGTGGCTGAGGCCTTATTTGGAAACAGGACGTCTGCAGATGTGATAAAGCTCAAACGAGGTCTTCCTGGACTAGGGTGCGCCTTCAGTGCAGTGATCCATGTTCTTACAAGGAAAGGGGTGTCTGGAGGCACACTTAGCATTCGCAGGGAGAGAACAGAACGTGAAGACAAAGGCAGAGACGGAATGATGCGTCTACAAAGCCAAGGAAGGTCGAGGATGGCCAGAAACCACCGGTTGGAGAGAGGCGAGGGATTGTTCGCCCCTTAAACAGGTGGCCCTGGGGCTTCCTGGGGGTCCAGTGGGTAAAGGGTCTGCTTTGCAGTGCAAGGGGCACTGGTTCGATCCCTGGCCTGGGAAGATTCCACATGCTGCGGAGCGGCGGGACCGGTGTGTCCAATTATGAGCCAGTGCTCTAGAGCACGTGCGTCCAGAGCTGGTGCTCTCAACGAGGGAGGCCACTGCAATGGGAGGCCCACACAGGCCAAAGATGGACAAAAATAAATAAATGAAAGACCAATAAAACAGGCCAAAATTAAAAAAAGAAACTAGGTGGTCCCCAATGTTTTTTGGCACCAGGGACACTAAGATAACTTTTAAACGTAGGAAAGCATCAATTTATTTAAGCAACCAACTTGGGGAGCGAGAAGGCAAAATGAGATGGTTGGATGGCATCATCGACTCAATGGATGTGAGTTTGAACAAACTTTGGGAGAGACAGAGGATAGGGAACGCACTGCAGTCCATGTGGTCGCAGAGTTGGACGTGACTAAGTGAAGGAACACCACCACTAAGAAAGAAGCACAATGCTTGGTGGGTCTCTTTGGGTTCTGAAGACAGATTAGTTTAATCCGTCTTGAAACAGCACTTGAAAATGAATCTCTAACACACTCACTGCATGACATGAAAGGCTGCTAGGTTTTCTGTAGAGCCCAGGGCAAGAAAGGGCTCTAGAGTGAGTCCAAGCTGCCTCTGAGCAGCCCTACTGTTTAAGCTGTATGACTTGGCAGATAACACTGACCTTGAGAGATCTGGGGTTTAGAGTAAAACCGTGCCATCTGTACTGGGTTGTGGCCTAAGCCACCCTGGTACCCGTGGCTGAGGCCTTATTTGGAAACAGGACGTCTGCAGATGTGATAAAGCTCAAACGAGGTCTTCCTGGACTAGGGTGCGCCTTCAGTGCAGTGATCCATGTTCTTACAAGGAAAGGGGTGTCTGGAGGCACACTTAGCATTCGCAGGGAGAGAACAGAACGTGAAGACAAAGGCAGAGACGGAATGATGCGTCTACAAAGCCAAGGAAGGTCGAGGATGGCCAGAAACCACCGGTTGGAGAGAGGCGAGGGATTGTTCGCCCCTTAAACAGGTGGCCCTGGGGCTTCCTGGGGGTCCAGTGGGTAAAGGGTCTGCTTTGCAGTGCAAGGGGCACTGGTTCGATCCCTGGCCTGGGAAGATTCCACATGCTGCGGAGCGGCGGGACCGGTGTGTCCAATTATGAGCCAGTGCTCTAGAGCACGTGCGTCCAGAGCTGGTGCTCTCAACGAGGGAGGCCACTGCAATGGGAGGCCCACACAGGCCAAAGATGGACAAAAATAAATAAATGAAAGACCAATAAAACAGGCCAAAATTAAAAAAAAAAAGAAACTAGGTGGTCCCCAATGTTTTTTGGCACCAGGGACCAGTTTCGTGGAAGATAACTTTTGCACAAACCAGGGCTGGGGCGGTGGGAGGGACAGTTTCTGGATGGTTGACGTACATCACATTTATTGTTTCTGCCGCTGCTGCACAGTCACCTCAGTCATGCTCGACTCTGAGTGACCCCATGGACTGCAGCCCGCCAGGCTCCTCTGCCCATGGGATTCTCCAGGCAAGAACACTGGAGAGGGTTGCCATGCCCTCCTCCAGGGGAGCTTCCCCATCAGGGATGGAACCTGGTGTCCTGCTTGGCAGGTGGCTTCCCTACCACTGAGCCATCAGGGAAGCCGTGTGTGTGTGTGTGTGTGTGTGTGTCTGTGTGTGTTAGAGACTCCATGGACTGCAGCTCGCCAGACTTCTCTGTCTATGGAATTTTCCAGGCTAGAATACTGGAGTGGGTTGCCATTTCCTTCTCCATTTATTGTGCATTTTATTTCTATTATTATGACATCAGCTCCATCCCAGAGCACCAGGTATTAGATCCCAGTGGTTGTGGACTCCTGTTTTAGAGGACCCAGAAGAAATCAACTTTGCTGACCCCTTGATTTCGGACTCCTAGCTTCTAGAACTGTGAAAGAAAACATTTCTGATGTCTTTAGCACCCCCGCCTCAGTCTGGGGAACTTTGTTACTGCATGCCTGCAAAATGAGTATACCATGTAAGGCACTAAACTCTACCCCACCTGAACTACAGACCTGCACGCCATCTGAAAAGCCACGCCCATCTCGCTGGCAGGCTCTGCTAAACACCGAGAGCCTGGCCATGTGACATCGGGGGGGACCGGCCGCGAGGGCACAGTAGAAAGAGCCCGAGCTCACCTGCTCTCACGCGCACACCACAACGACCCTGGCAGAGAAGTTCTTCTACAGCCAAAGGCACAGAGCCGGAGCCACAGCGAGGCAGGCAGGAGGTGCAGACCCACGGGACAGCCAAGCCCCAGACCCCTAGGTGGGGCGCCCCACACGCGGAGAATAATTACATCGTAGAGGTTCTCCCACAGGAGAGAGGGGTCTGAGCCCCACACTGGGCTCTCCTGTCTGGGGGTTCTGAATCGGGAAGATGAGCCCCCAAAGCATCTAACTGAAGGCCAGCTCGGCAGGCCATTTCACAGATCCCAGGAGGCTGTAGATAACAGAGGCTTCATCCTTTCAGGATGCACACAAAATCTCACGTGCTCTGGGACCCAGGGCAGAAGAAGCAACTTGATAGGAGCCTGGGCCAGACCTACCCGCTGGTCTGGGCGAGTGTCCAGAAAAGGCTCACCCTGGGGACACAGATGCTGGGTGGCAGCTCCTTCCACTGCAAGGATAATGCTGCTGAACACCCTGGAACCCCCCCATCTAGCTCACTAGCGCCAAGACTAGGCTCCGCCCGATAGCGTGCAGGTGTCCGTGCTGGGATGCCTCAGGCCAGGCAACGGAGTGGGGACACAGCCTGACCCACCAGGCTGCCTTAAGACTCCCTGAGTAAACAAGCAGGCCCTAATTAAACTTAAAAGCTTCTGCACAGCAAAGGATTATTATTTTTTTTGTGCATTTTATTTCTATTATTATGACATCAGCTCCATCCCAGAGCACCAGGTATTAGATCCCAGTGGTTGTGGACTCCTGTTTTAGAGGACCCAGAAGAAATCAACTTTGCTGACCCCTTGATTTCGGACTCCTAGCTTCTAGAACTGTGAAAGAAAACATTTCTGATGTCTTTAGCACCCCCGCCTCAGTCTGGGGAACTTTGTTACTGCATGCCTGCAAAATGAGTATACCATGTAAGGCACTAAACTCTACCCCACCTGAACTACAGACCTGCACGCCATCTGAAAAGCCACGCCCATCTCGCTGGCAGGCTCTGCTAAACACCGAGAGCCTGGCCATGTGACATCGGGGGGGACCGGCCGCGAGGGCACAGTAGAAAGAGCCCGAGCTCACCTGCTCTCACGCGCACACCACAACGACCCTGGCAGAGAAGTTCTTCTACAGCCAAAGGCACAGAGCCGGAGCCACAGCGAGGCAGGCAGGAGGTGCAGACCCACGGGACAGCCAAGCCCCAGACCCCTAGGTGGGGCGCCCCACACGCGGAGAATAATTACATCGTAGAGGTTCTCCCACAGGAGAGAGGGGTCTGAGCCCCACACTGGGCTCTCCTGTCTGGGGGTTCTGAATCGGGAAGATGAGCCCCCAAAGCATCTAACTGAAGGCCAGCTCGGCAGGCCATTTCACAGATCCCAGGAGGCTGTAGATAACAGAGGCTTCATCCTTTCAGGATGCACACAAAATCTCACGTGCTCTGGGACCCAGGGCAGAAGAAGCAACTTGATAGGAGCCTGGGCCAGACCTACCCGCTGGTCTGGGCGAGTGTCCAGAAAAGGCTCACCCTGGGGACACAGATGCTGGGTGGCAGCTCCTTCCACTGCAAGGATAATGCTGCTGAACACCCTGGAACCCCCCCATCTAGCTCACTAGCGCCAAGACTAGGCTCCGCCCGATAGCGTGCAGGTGTCCGTGCTGGGATGCCTCAGGCCAGGCAACGGAGTGGGGACACAGCCTGACCCACCAGGCTGCCTTAAGACTCCCTGAGTAAACAAGCAGGCCCTAATTAAACTTAAAAGCTTCTGCACAGCAAAGGAAACTGTGAGCAAGGTGAAAAGACAGCCCTCAGAATGTCAGAAAGTAGTAACAAATGGAACAAGTGACAAAGGATTAATCTCCAAAACAGACAAGCAGCTCATGCAGCTCAATACCAGAAAAACAAACAACCCAATCAAAAAGCAGGCAGAAGACCTAAACAGACATCTCTTCAAAGGAGACATACAGATAGCTAATAAACACATGAAAAGATGCTCGTTATTAGAGAAATGCAAACCAAAACTACAATGAGATACCATCTCACACCAGTCAGAATGGCCATCATCAAAGTCTACAGATAGTAAGTGCTAGAGATGGTGTGGAGAAAACAGAACCCTCTTGCATGGTTGGTGGGAATGTAAATTGTTACAGACACTATATAATAGTATGGAGTCCTTAAAATCCTAGGAATAGAACCACCATGTGACCCAACAATCCCACTAGCAGGCATATATTGAGAAAATCATAACTGAAAAAGACCCGTACCCCAATGTTTATCGCAGCACTATTTACAATAGTTAGAACATGGAAGAAGCCTAGATGTCCACGAACAGATGAATGGGTTAAGAAGTTGTGATACATATACACAATGGAATATTACCCAGTCATGAAAAGGAACATATATTAGTCAGCTATGATGAGGTGGATGAACCTAGAGTCTATTATACAGAGTGAAAGCAGAAAGAGAAAAACTAATATCATATAGTAATACACATATATGCAACCTATAAAGATGATACCAGACTTGCCCACCTGAGGCAGACACTGGATCTAAGAAAACCACAGTCTTGAAGCCTGTGGACCCAGCGAGCTTACAGCAAGCCAGACTCTGTCCTGAGTCCAGCTGGGTCCTGGCCTTGCCCACCAGGAGGCAAACACAAGCTCTGGGACCCCAGAGCCCATTCCCAAGTGTGCCAGGAACTGCCATGTAAGGTAATATACTCAAAGGTGCTAGACACTAGGCAATGATCATCTTTGGAGACCATATTTTGCCTCCACTGGATCCAAATAAAGTCTATATATTATGCTTGATTGATACCTCTAAAGTTTGTAAAAATCTATAGATCCTGCCTCTATAACTTTCTCTGTCATTGTGATTTACTGTTGAGACACTAGGTTCTTTTCCTGTAAGCGTCATCTAGTCTTTATTTTATTTTCTTGATTTCTTCAAAGTATTCTTCTAGTCTTTGTTTTCTCCTGTAAATCAGTAGTTGGAACTAGAGGCTATATTAAATGTATGGGTTTTGTTTTTTGTTTTTTGTGTTTTTTTGGCCACTTCTATTGGTCTTTCATTTATCTATTTTCATCCATCTTTGTTCTTTGGCCCATGTGGGCCTCCCTTCACAGAGGCCTCTCTCACTGCAGAGCACCGGCTCTGGGCGCATGCGCTCCAGAGCTCCGGCTGGGTAGTTGGACACATCGGTCCAGCCGCTCCATGGCACGTGGGATCTTCCAAGGCCAGGGATCGAACTGGCGCCCCTTGCACTGCAAGGCGATGTCCTTATCCACTGGACCACCAGGGAAGCCCTGTTCATTTTTTTTTTTTTTTTGTGTAAGGCTACTTCAGAGCTGGTATTTTGTACTTTTTAGTGATATGAATAGCTGGTGCCCTGTCTCTGAATTGATTAATTCTATAGGGGTTACAAAAAGGGTGATATTCTAATTCTGTAATTCTGTGTTCATTCATAACTTGGAATGTATCTACAAAGTGTCATCTGCTACTTGGATAGCCTGAGGTATGGTTCTATTGGAAAAGCCATGATAAATGCTTGCTTCTTTCCCTTTATTTTTCTATTTTTCACAATAAACCATTGGCTTGCTTGCATCCTTCACTTGTGAGCAGTGAGTTTCCTTCTGAATATCATTATGAAGTCAAAGATCTCAGCATATTTGGTGTCAAACCCAGGTCTATATTCTGGTTTTAGAACAACTATCCCCCAATTTCCTCTCACCAAGAACTGAGTTATTCTATTCCTAAGACTCCTTAACTGAAAACAGTGCACTAAATTCACGTCAGAAAATAAGAATTAATAAGCTGGTTGAATTTCAACACGTCTGTGACATAAGCAAGGACTGAATATGGTGATGGTCAGCAGGGGAGTCCCCATATAGTCATATTACAGTACATCTATGCGGTCAGCATTCCAGCCAAAAGAAAAGATGCTTCAGTCAACCTGGTCTTGTCTCGTGCCATGAGTTCTCTCTACACTGAGAACAGTTTGAATGCCCTTTTTCCCCAGGAATAGTTATGAGAATCCCTTGTGGAAAACGACTGACTTAATAATAACAGCTGGGGCTTCCCTGGTGGTCCAGGGGCTAAGGCTCTGTGCTCCCAATGCAAGGGGCTCAGGTTGGATCCCTGGCCGGGCAACAGATCCCACATGCCATAAACTAAAGCATCCCGCATGTCCCAACAAAGATGGAAGATCCTGGGCAGCGCAGCTAAGACCGGGCACAGCCAAGTAAACAAATAAATATAAAAACCCAATAACAGGCAGCATTACTAGGTTCTTACTCTGGGTGAGCCCATTGAATTTCCACAATCACCCTAATAGGCAGGCAGCGTCTCACTGTGTAGATGAGAACTCTTGAGTCTGGAGATGGTTAAGCGACGTGACTGAGGTCATACAGCCGCTGAGTCTCGGAGCTGGGGTCAGCAACTCTGGGCTCATACCCCCAGGGTATGAGCTTTTTTTTTTTTTAATGGGAAATATTTTTATTGTTAGTTTTATTAGAAACATGTATATATGGACAATTTTTGATGCTTAATTTTATGAGGACCAGTGATGATCATTTCTCCTAGAAAATCAAATCTCCAAGATCAGAATGGAAGACACTGAGAAAATACATTTCACTTTATAATTTACTGGCTGAGTCGTAGCTCCCTCCTTGAGACTGGGCTCATGCCCTTCGACTCCCGCAGTGCCTACCCTGCCTCTTCATTCACTGGCATCACTTGCCCAACCACTGCAGGCACCTGGGTTGGAGAAGTCTGACGTGGATCACCACCCCTCTTCTGGGGAGCTTTAATTGGATGCCTCATCCGACCCTGTCCAGGGAATAGAGTTTTATTTGTCCTGGATCCCACACTGGGCTGAATTTATAAACGCAGAATCCCAGGGCCAAATTTAGCAGAGTGAATTATGTTGTTCCCCCATGTAGGCCACAGCATCTAATTTGAGCTTAACTTAGTAACTGTGAGTGCAATTACCCAGCCAGGTGACGGACGTGTTCAAGATGGGATCTGGGAGCACTGGACTGAATCATTTCCTTTTTCTTTCCTTTTCTCCTGCCACCAGAAATGATTTTATTCCCTGTTGACTGTCTCAGTGGATTCGGTTCTTCCTTTGGCCTCTGGAGATCACACCGAAGGTGCGACTCAAAGACCAGCCAGCACGAGACAACGGAACTCAAGGCCTGCCCTACGGTTCTGTCTGTGTGCTACGGGCTGGGTCTGTTTCCTTAGTAACATAAAGAGCCGGAAGTGTTTCCCAAAGACGTTTGAGTCTGTGCAATCCGTCGGGGCTCTGGGACCAGGTCAATTTCATATCCATACAAGGGATGGTACACAGACAGCCTCACTGATGCAGCGCATGTGAGTTGAGCAAACTCTGGGAGACAGTGGAGGACAGAGAAGCCTGGCGTGCTGCAGTCCCTGGGGTCACAAAGAGTCAGACACAACTTAGTGACACAACACCAATACGGTGGCTGCCTTTACTTACGCCCTTCCTACCTGCGGAGTGTTCTACGTATGTCGCCTCATTTAGAACAGACCACGGTAAAACACACACAAACCAAGGCTCAGAAGAGTTAAGTGATTTCCCTGGATTCACACAGCGAGAATGGGGCAGAGGTGTCAAAACCCACAAATGCAGATTCTTGGAGAGGCAGAGAACTTCCCGCTAGAAGGCTGGACAATCTCTTGGCAGGGGCTACAGGATTTACCCAGGAGGGAGGGAACTGGTCAATAAAACCCCCTCCAATTCTCATACTCTGTGCGTTCCAAGACCTGTGACCATGGCGCAGTCTTTTGGCTACTTTGGGCTCTGTTTCCAGGTGTTCAGCTACGAAACATCGGACTCTGTATCCCTGAGCTAACTTGGACAGAAACAAATGACGGAAGAACTCACAGCACGAAGGATAAAAAGACACAAATGCAATAGAGTTTATTTGTCCTGGAATTTTTCCCCACACTGGGCTGAATTTATAAACGCAGAATCCCAGGCCAAATTTAGCAGAGTGAATTATGTTGTTCCCCCATGTAGGCCACAGCATCTAATTTGAGCTTAACTTAGTAACTGTGAGTGCAATTACCCAGCCAGGTGACGGACGTGTTCAAGATGGGATCTGGGAGCACTGGACTGAATCATTTCCTTTTTCTTTCCTTTTCTCCTGCCACCAGAAATGATTTTATTCCCTGTTGACTGTCTCAGTGGATTCGGTTCTTCCTTTGGCCTCTGGAGATCACACCGAAGGTGCGACTCAAAGACCAGCCAGCACGAGACAACGGAACTCAAGGCCTGCCCTACGGTTCTGTCTGTGTGCTACGGGCTGGGTCTGTTTCCTTAGTAACATAAAGAGCCGGAAGTGTTTCCCAAAGACGTTTGAGTCTGTGCAATCCGTCGGGGCTCTGGGACCAGGTCAATTTCATATCCATACAAGGGATGGTACACAGACAGCCTCACTGATGCAGCGCATGTGAGTTGAGCAAACTCTGGGAGACAGTGGAGGACAGAGAAGCCTGGCGTGCTGCAGTCCCTGGGGTCACAAAGAGTCAGACACAACTTAGTGACACAACACCAATACGGTGGCTGCCTTTACTTACGCCCTTCCTACCTGCGGAGTGTTCTACGTATGTCGCCTCATTTAGAACAGACCACGGTAAAACACACACAAACCAAGGCTCAGAAGAGTTAAGTGATTTCCCTGGATTCACACAGCGAGAATGGGGCAGAGGTGTCAAAACCCACAAATGCAGATTCTTGGAGAGGCAGAGAACTTCCCGCTAGAAGGCTGGACAATCTCTTGGCAGGGGCTACAGGATTTACCCAGGAGGGAGGGAACTGGTCAATAAAACCCCCTCCAATTCTCATACTCTGTGCGTTCCAAGACCTGTGACCATGGACGCAGTCTTTTTGGCTACTTTGGGCTCTGTTTCCAGGTGTTCAGCTACGAAACATCGGACTCTGTATCCCTGAGCTAACTTGGACAGAAACAAATGACGGAAGAACTCACAGCACCGAAGGATAACCAACAACAGATCCGTGAACGAAGAGGATGTGGGCAGCCTGCGCTCCAGGCGGCAGTGCAGACGCATGGCCTCAGGTCTCAGGGGTAACGATGCACCAGCTCCACCTACTCCTGCTCTGTCCTCGCTGAGCTTAAGAACCAGAGTCCTAGGAGACAGCGACTGGTCCAGGCGGGGTCCCGTACCTGCCTCCCAGCTCAGAGACGATGGGCCGTTCTGACTGACAGCTCCCAAAGAACAGCACTCCACCTGGGTGGGCAGGTGGGAACATGTCCCAGAACAAAGACGAGGAAGAAGGGACACCGGCCAGGCAGAACTCGGCAGAGGTGCACCACAGAGGCCATCCTGAGGACAGACGGGGCGCCGCGGGGTCCAGGGCAGCTATTACAGGACCTGCTCAGTATGTGCTGGTTCTCCCCATCTGTGGAATGGCCCTGTGAGTGACCTCACTCTCGACACTTCAGACCCTCTGACCCCCTCACAGAACCCCCGGCCACTGAGGAGTGTCGCCTTGGGCGACTCCTGCCCAGGTGCTGTCTTGGGAAACACAGCTACCGGTCACCTAGCTCTTGCCCCTCTTTACCACTGAACAATGACGGGGCTGTACCTACACCCCCATGGAAATCTGCTTCCCAGGTTCCCTCCATCACTGAGTACCCCTCTTAATCCTGGTCCTAAGGAGACCTTGGGATTGTACAGCGGTAATGTTGATGTGCTGGGGAGAGCGCGGGCACCGCCTTCTTGGCCACACCGCCCCTCCCTCATGTTGAGTCTTTTGTTTCTGTCGTCGTTGCACCTTCCCCTGGTGCAGTCTGAGGTCAGGCTCGACGCCAGCGGTCCCCCACCTTCTTGGCACCAGGGACCGGTTTCGTAGAAGACAATTTTTCCATGCACTGGAGGCAGAGGTGGGGGAGCATGGTGATGGTTTGGGGATGATTCAAGGACACTGTATTTACTATGCACTTTATTTCTATTATTATTACACTGTGATATATAATGAAACAATTATACAACTCCCTGCAATGCAGAATCCGTGGGAGCCCAGAGCTTGATTTCCTGCATCTGGGGCCGGGGGGCAGGGGCTGGGAGACAGTGACACCTCAAGTGTGGGAAGTAGGAAGTGTCTGTCACTCAGTCATGCTCGACTCTCTGTGACCCTACGGACTGTAGCCCACCAGACTGTCCACAGGATTCTCCAGGCAAGAAGACTGGACTCAGTTGCCATTTCCTCTTCTAGGGGATTTCCCAGCCCAGGGATTGAAACTGTCTTGTGTTTCATCTCCTGCATTTCAGGCAGATTCTTCTTTTTGTGTGTGTGGGGGCACTTCTATTGGTCTTTCATTTATCCATTTTCATCCATCTTTGTTCTTTGACCTGTGTGGGCCTCCCATCACAGTGGCCTCTGTTGTCGCAGAGCGCTGGCTCTGGGCGCATGCGCTCCAGAGCTCCGGCTCGGTAATTGGACACATCAATCCAGCTGCTCCATGGCACGTGGGATCTTCCCAGGCCAGGGATTGAACTGTGCCCCTTGCACTGCAAGGCAGTGTCCTTACCCACTGGACCACCAAGGAAACACTCAAGCAGATTCTTTACTTGCTTAGCCATTGGGGAAGCCCTTAAAGAAATATTTGAAGGTTATGAAATATACGTGATCTTCTCTCTCCATCCTTCCTCTAAGTTTCTGCCCTCAATTTAAGCCTATGGACAGGTCATCTGGATTGGTATTTAAGTTCCTTCTAGAATCTAAGGAGAAAGACCAGCCTAGGCGGGACTTTGTTTCTGTTAATTAGAAACAAAGAAAATCATCTGTTCCAACCTCATCTCACTTTATAGATGAAGAATGGAGGCCAAGAGAAGACAACTTTCTTATTTCAGCTTACACAGCTATCAATGGGTGGAGGCCAGATGCTTAATCCCCTGTTCTTGGTTCCACCCACCATAAAAGAGAGGAACTAGGGCTTGGGAGAAGATGTGGCTGTCTGGGAGGGGGTCAGAACTGATGGTTGATGCTGGCAGGAAAAACACACTGTCGGGGTTTAGAGCGCATGACATAGGTGGGGGTGGGAAACGGTTATCTGGGTGGGATTGTGGCAACTGAGGAAAAAGTCAGGAGCAGCTGGAGAAGCCTGGAAAGGAGCTGCACCCTTGAGACCTCCCGACACAGAGATCCAGTAGCATGGATCGTGCAGAGGATGCTGGGGCCAGGAAAAGCAGATGGGCGTTTGACCTGGGGGCTACCGAGACATCTTAAAGGACTAGACTTGAGTTGTCCGTGTTCCTGATTGTGGTAAACGCCATAAGCTCTGGATGGAGCTTTCCTTGGGGACTCAGCTCCTCCTAATCTCCTTTCTTAGGGTGGTGGTCTCCAGTCTGGGAATTTCGTCTCCTTTGACATTTCCTTTGGTGTCTTGCACTGGGCTAGATTTCGACTTTTTCTGGAAGGTCAGAATGGTGCGTTTTGGGTTTTCTCACATGTCTGCCCTCATGGACACGCTTGGACACTAGATAAAAAGTTAGACGGAGCAGTATGGTACTGGGTGCTCATGTCCCGAGCCAGACCACCTGGCTTCCGATCCCGGCTCCGGTACACCCTGGCTGTGCGATCCATAGAAGACACTTAGCTGCCCCATGCCTCAGTTTCCTCCGAGAACACCGCCTTCCTGCGTGATAAGGCTGACCACATAATTAACGCAGGGTGGTTTATATCAAGTGCAGTCAGTTCTCATGGTCTGTGGCAGTTACATTCCGTGGGTTGGTGCAAACATTGAATTAGGGTTAAGGGTTAGGACCATGGCTCTTGGGGAAATACAGGGTTATGTTCTTAGAAGCCTCTGGTCACAGCATTTCCATCAACCAATGATGCATAACCTTGTATGTGTATTTCTGTTTAAAGACATCTTATTTAATATATGTGGTTGATTCATTAACACTGAGCTCAGAGCCAATGGCACTATAACTCATGCCTGAAGGAAGCTTATCTAACACACGCTATTTTCTTCCTAAGGCGTATCGCAGCATGCTAGCACTGACGAAACCCCCGGAGAGCACTTCAGCACTAGGCTTGGGGCCATTTAAAATGTCACCCAACAGAAAGCACAAAATGGGAGGGGTCGGGGGGAAATGCTGGCAGGAAAACACACTGTCGGGGTTTAGAGCGCATGACATAGGTGGGGGTGGGAAACGGTTATCTGGGTGGGATTGTGGCAACTGAGGAAAAAGTCAGGAGCAGCTGGAGAAGCCTGGAAAGGAGCTGCACCCTTGAGACCTCCCGACACAGAGATCCAGTAGCATGGATCGTGCAGAGGATGCTGGGGCCAGGAAAAGCAGATGGGCGTTTGACCTGGGGGCTACCGAGACATCTTAAAGGACTAGACTTGAGTTGTCCGTGTTCCTGATTGTGGTAAACGCCATAAGCTCTGGATGGAGCTTTCCTTGGGGACTCAGCTCCTCCTAATCTCCTTTCTTAGGGTGGTGGTCTCCAGTCTGGGAATTTCGTCTCCTTTGACATTTCCTTTGGTGTCTTGCACTGGGCTAGATTTCGACTTTTTCTGGAAGGTCAGAATGGTGCGTTTTGGGTTTTCTCACATGTCTGCCCTCATGGACACGCTTGGACACTAGATAAAAAGTTAGACGGAGCAGTATGGTACTGGGTGCTCATGTCCCGAGCCAGACCACCTGGCTTCCGATCCCGGCTCCGGTACACCCTGGCTGTGCGATCCATAGAAGACACTTAGCTGCCCCATGCCTCAGTTTCCTCCGAGAACACCGCCTTCCTGCGTGATAAGGCTGACCACATAATTAACGCAGGGTGGTTTATATCAAGTGCAGTCAGTTCTCATGGTCTGTGGCAGTTACATTCCGTGGGTTGGTGCAAACATTGAATTAGGGTTAAGGGTTAGGACCATGGCTCTTGGGGAAATACAGGGTTATGTTCTTAGAAGCCTCTGGTCACAGCATTTCCATCAACCAATGATGCATAACCTTGTATGTGTATTTCTGTTTAAAGACATCTTATTTAATATATGTGGTTGATTCATTAACACTGAGCTCAGAGCCAATGGCACTATAACTCATGCCTGAAGGAAGCTTATCTAACACACGCTATTTTCTTCCTAAGGCGTATCGCAGCATGCTAGCACTGACGAAACCCCCGGAGAGCACTTCAGCACTAGGCTTGGGGCCATTTAAAATGCGAAATCACCCAACAGAAAGCACAAAATGCAAAAACGTCACATTATGCCGAGGGCAGAAAAGCACGCCTGTTTAGTCTGAGAGCGGATGCAGGGCGGCAGCCAGGAATATGCATGCCGGGTAACACATTTTTTTGCTACTCCGTGCATGCTTGAGAAAGTGCTGCAAATACCGATCTGGGGGTTACAAATAAGTTTTAGAGAGTGGGCAAATCCTCAAATACGGACTTCATGAAAAATAAGGATCAACTCTACTTAGCTACTACTTGGCACACCTTAAGTACTCAATAAATGTTCCTTATAATTATCAAGAACTGGAAAGTAGGTGAGCTCAGTGGCGGCTCAGTGGTAAAGAATCCACCTGCCATTGCTGGAGATGCAGGTCTGATCCCTGGGTCGGGAGGATCCCCTGGAGGGAGGATGTGGCACCCCACCCCAGTATTCTTGTCTGGAGAACCCCATGGACAGAGGAGCCGGGTGGGCTCCAGTCCACGGGGTTGCAGAGAGTCAGACACGACTGAGCACGGCCCGGGAAGTATAGTAAGTGGCCCATGGGGTTCACGTCTTTGTCAAAGAAGAAAGGGTGAGATGGAGGAAGACCTCCCTGACACCCAGGGGAAGGATTCCCATGGTTCACAGCAGAGTTATCTATATATTTAGCATCTATAAACTCAACCCTTTGGGTGTACCAGCGAGGGTTTCATTCTACCTGGCGTGGGGGTGATTTTTTTCCCGGTGGGGAGGCAGGGGCACCACATCAGTCTGTTAGAGCAGTGGCTCCCAAGATGGGGTCCCTGGAGCAGCAGCAGCATTAGCCCCTCCTGAGAATGGTCAGAAATGGGACTTCTTGAGCATCAACCCGGACATCCTGGATGGACGCCCTGAGGACATCATAACAAGTCCTGGCTGAGGTTCTCGCTTAAATGGCTGGTGCTGGCTGCTTGGGGGCACCCACTGCTTGTCATCCTCTGCATTATTTATGAGGTTTTATTAATATGTAGATTCCTGCCAGTTGATGGGCTTTCCTGGCATGGTTCCATCCATCTCGTAAATCAGGCTGCAATGCTTTCTTGTTTAGTGATTCTCCCACTGTGGACCGTTCTGTAGCTGCCATGAGATCAATAAACCCTCCCTCGGAGGGAGATGAACCCATCTGGCTCCCACATTCCCAGAATTCCTGCTGCCATGAAGCTCCGCTGGGGCCCATGGCATTACAAAGAGGCTCTGGAGTCAGGGGGTTGAGGTCTGCATTTCAGCGTTGCCAGTTCTTGGCTCTGGGATGAGAGTGAGCCCATTTCCTCCTCTGTGGGGTGGAGGTGGTAGAATCTTAGAACTTATTAGTAAGAAAATGATGAGTTCTTGCTTTTTCCCTTTCATGGATCACAGCCTTGTCATGGCGAAGGGGCTTGCATAACTCAGTGAAGTTATGAGCCATGTCGGGCAGGGCCACCCAGGACGGACGGGTCATACTTAAGAACTCTGACAGAACATGGTCCCCTGGAGGAGGGAATGGCAAAGCACTCTGGTATTCTTGCCACGAGAACCCCATCAACACTATGAAAAGGCAAAAAGCTATGACATGAAGGTGAGCCCCCGACGGGAGAGTCTGATGTGAAGAGCCAGCTCATTGGAAAAGACCCTGTGGCTGGAAAGATTGAGGGGAAACGACGAAGTGGGGGACAGAGGATGAGACGGCTGGATGGCATCACCAATTCAATGGAGGTGAGTTTGAGCAAACTGCGGGAGATAGTGGAAGACAGGGGAGCCCGGTGTGCTGCAGTCCATGGGATCACAGAGAGTCAGATAGGACTGAGAGACTGAACAACAACTTGCTTTTTCTCAGTCTTGGCTTCTAAGGGCTTCATTGACACCGCCAAGGTCACACAACTCTCTTTTTTTATTTTATTTTTTTACATTTTCATTTGGCTGTGCTAGGTCTTAGTTGCAGCATGCGGGGTCTAGTTCCCTGACCAGGGATAGAACCCCTGCACTGCAAGCATGGAGTCCTAGCCACTGGACCACCAGGGAAGTCCCCACACAGCTCTCTTGTGGTGGAATCTAGCTTGTTTTCTCTCACAAGGGAACCAGAGGTCCTGGCATGGTTCCATCCATCTCGTAAATCAGGCTGCAATGCTTTCTTGTTTAGTGATTCTCCCACTGTGGACCGTTCTGTAGCTGCCATGAGATCAATAAACCCTCCCTCGGAGGTAGGTGAACCCATCTGGCTCCCACATTCCCAGAATTCCTGCTGCCATGAAGCTCCGCTGGGGCCCATGTCATTAGAAAGAGGCTCTGGAGTCAGGGGGTTGAGGTCTGCATTTCAGCGTTGCCAGTTCTTGGCTCTGGGATGAGAGTGAGCCCATTTCCTCCTCTGTGGGGTGGAGGTGGTAGAATCTTAGAACTTATTAGTAAGAAAATGATGAGTTCTTGCTTTTTCCCTTTCATGGATCACAGCCTTGTCATGGCGAAGGGGCTTGCATAACTCAGTGAAGTTATGAGCCATGTCGGGCAGGGCCACCCAGGACGGACGGGTCATACTTAAGAACTCTGACAGAACATGGTCCCCTGGAGGAGGGAATGGCAAAGCACTCTGGTATTCTTGCCACGAGAACCCCATCAACACTATGAAAAGGCAAAAAGCTATGACATGAAGGTGAGCCCCCGACGGGAGAGTCTGATGTGAAGAGCCAGCTCATTGGAAAAGACCCTGTGGCTGGAAAGATTGAGGGGAAACGACGAAGTGGGGGACAGAGGATGAGACGGCTGGATGGCATCACCAATTCAATGGAGGTGAGTTTGAGCAAACTGCGGGAGATAGTGGAAGACAGGGGAGCCCGGTGTGCTGCAGTCCATGGGATCACAGAGAGTCAGATAGGACTGAGAGACTGAACAACAACTTGCTTTTTCTCAGTCTTGGCTTCTAAGGGCTTCATTGACACCGCCAAGGTCACACAACTCTCTTTTTTTATTTTATTTTTTTACATTTTCATTTGGCTGTGCTAGGTCTTAGTTGCAGCATGCGGGGTCTAGTTCCCTGACCAGGGATAGAACCCCTGCACTGCAAGCATGGAGTCCTAGCCACTGGACCACCAGGGAAGTCCCCACACAGCTCTCTTGTGGTGGAATCAGGCTAGAAACCAGAGGTCCTGGGTCCTAGTCTAGCTTGTTTTCTCTCTCACAAGGATACCTGCTCCTCATTCATCTATTTGGAGGCTCATGTTGTATGCAGCGTTGATGATTCCACTGTTCTGCTGTTGTCTTCAACTGTGTGGGGCAAGGGGTCAGTTGCAGGGGTCTGGACATGTGGGCACTAGCTTGGCCCTCTCTGGAGACTGAGGAACTGGGCAGGAAGGAGACAGAGCCAGCTCATAAAGATAGCTATTGGCCCCACAATGGAATACGAGCCTGGACATCTGCCTCGTTCTCCACTTGTCTGCGAGCTGCCTGGTTGGAGGGGGCAGACAAGTCCGTCTCCTTTGCATGTCCTGTTTTGTCCGGGGAGATATGTCCAAACTGGTGAACTGGTGGCTAAGAGCACACGTGTTGGAGTCAGACAGAGTAGTGTCATAGTTGTCGGTGTGTCCCTGGGGAACCTGCTTAACCTCTCTGAGACTCCAGTTCCTCACCTGCACAATGGGACTAATCGTAGTATTCCCCGTACAGGGTGGCGACTAGTCCTCCACACGGGGGCGCAGCCCACAGAGCCTGCCCAGAGGCGGTCCTTTGTGACGTTCAGATGGGCACCCGCCCTCTCAGTACTTCCTCAAGGCAGGATACACCCCTCAGGTAGGAGAGCAGAGAAGACAGAAGAGACTGCTCAGCTACAAAGAGCAACTGTTGAGGGTGGACCAGAGAAGGAGAACCAGTGGGGAGTGCATATTAAAATTTTTCTTTTTTTGACCAGAAATCGGTTATGTGGTAGCGGGGGCTGGCGGGGCAGGTCTGAACCCCACAGAGCAGGCTGTGGGGAAGGGCTGGCTGGAACCTTCTGGAGAAGCTGGAGCTGCAGGACATGGGCAGAGATTCCTCCTCTTCTGGGAAACCTCAGTGCTCCTCTAAAGCCTTTCAGTTGACAGAATCAGAGCCCATCCACATGATGGAGATAGTCCCCTTGGCTTACGGTCAACTGGTCATGAACACCAACGCCGTCTCCAGAGCACCTTCCCAGCCACAGCGGGGCTTGGACACCTGTCCGCCTGGCGCCCGGGCCTTGTGACGGACAGCTCCCTGAACTGATCAGACCAGGAGAGCCACTTCTCAGAAGGGTCCATGGGGAGTTCTACACAGGACTGAATTTGGAACAACAAACAGAGTTCTGCGACTAAAAGAAAAAAAAACTATTCCCAGAGTCCTCTAATTTTGTGTTAGTCTCTCAGTTGTGTCTGACTCTGTGTGACCCCAGGGACTGTGGCCTGCCAGGCTCTTCTGTTCACGGGGGCTCTCCAGGCAAGAAAACTGGAGTGGGTTGTGTAGAGATAAATAAATTAGCAAAGGAGAAAATTAAAACCAACAAACACATACCTCCACAGCAACACCTAGGCTGGTGGGGCTGGATTTGGTACGTACTACAAAAGCACTGTAGCTTAGCCAAATTGACCCATAAAACTGATACTATATCAAATATTACATACATATGGATTATATGCATGCACATCTGTAACGGATGTATGCTCTGCTTCTTACCCTACAGGTTGACTTAAAAAAAATTTTTTTTAATTATCTTGGCTACACCACATGGCATAAGGGATCTTCCTTCCCCAACCAGGGATCAAACTCATACCTCTCTGCTGTGAAAGCATGAGTCTTAACCACTGAACCACCAGGGAGGTCCCCAATTTTCCTTTTTTTTTTTTTAATTGACTGGGGCAGTATGGGTTTTTCTCCCAATTCTTTTCACGTTAGTGGCACCTTATTCTTTCTATATTAGCATACTCTTCCTTGGGAAAGTGACAGATATCCCCAGTCCCAATGTTGTCATCTGTAAAATGGAATAATGAAAGAACCTGTCTTAAAGGCTCACTGTGATTCTTGCTATTGTTACAGCCATTCCATTGCTTGGATGTGTCCTAACTTGTTACCTAGTCCTTTGCGGTGATTTTTATTTGGATATCCCGGAGAAGCTGGAGCTGCAGGACATGGGCAGAGATTCCTCCTCTTCTGGGAAACCTCAGTGCTCCTCTAAAGCCTTTCAGTTGACAGAATCAGAGCCCATCCACATGATGGAGATAGTCCCCTTGGCTTACGGTCAACTGGTCATGAACACCAACGCCGTCTCCAGAGCACCTTCCCAGCCACAGCGGGGCTTGGACACCTGTCCGCCTGGCGCCCGGGCCTTGTGACGGACAGCTCCCTGAACTGATCAGACCAGGAGAGCCACTTCTCAGAAGGGTCCATGGGGAGTTCTACACAGGACTGAATTTGGAACAACAAACAGAGTTCTGCGACTAAAAGAAAAAAAAACTATTCCCAGAGTCCTCTAATTTTGTGTTAGTCTCTCAGTTGTGTCTGACTCTGTGTGACCCCAGGGACTGTGGCCTGCCAGGCTCTTCTGTTCACGGGGGCTCTCCAGGCAAGAAAACTGGAGTGGGTTGTGTAGAGATAAATAAATTAGCAAAGGAGAAAATTAAAACCAACAAACACATACCTCCACAGCAACACCTAGGCTGGTGGGGCTGGATTTGGTACGTACTACAAAAGCACTGTAGCTTAGCCAAATTGACCCATAAAACTGATACTATATCAAATATTACATACATATGGATTATATGCATGCACATCTGTAACGGATGTATGCTCTGCTTCTTACCCTACAGGTTGACTTAAAAAAAATTTTTTTTAATTATCTTGGCTACACCACATGGCATAAGGGATCTTCCTTCCCCAACCAGGGATCAAACTCATACCTCTCTGCTGTGAAAGCATGAGTCTTAACCACTGAACCACCAGGGAGGTCCCCAATTTTCCTTTTTTTTTTTTTTAATTGACTGGGGCAGTATGGGTTTTTCTCCCAATTCTTTTCACGTTAGTGGCACCTTATTCTTTCTATATTAGCATACTCTTCCTTGGGAAAGTGACAGATATCCCCAGTCCCAATGTTGTCATCTGTAAAATGGAATAATGAAAGAACCTGTCTTAAAGGCTCACTGTGATTCTTGCTATTGTTACAGCCATTCCATTGCTTGGATGTGTCCTAACTTGTTACCTAGTCCTTTGCGGGTGGACTTCTGGGTGGTCTCCACTTTCTGCTGGTACAGCTCCATGACCCCTTGTCTAAACCTTTTGGGGATACCTGTGTTCTGGGACTCAGTTCCTTTTTTTTAAATTGAAGTAGAGCTGATTGACAATGTTGGGTTAGCTTCAGGTATACAGCAGAGCGATTCAGTTTATATATGTGTGCTCAGTTGTGCCTGACTCTTTGAGACCCCACGGACTGCAGCCCACCACGCTCCTCTGTCCATGGGATTTTCCAGGCAAGAACACTGGAGTGGGATGCCATTTCCTTCTCCATCTTTTCCCTTATAGGTTATTATAAAATACTGAGCAGAGTTCCCTGTGCTATACAGTGGGTCCCTGTGGGTTATCTATTTGATATATAGCAGTGTATACATGTTAATCCCCAGTTCCTAATTTATCCCTCCCACTCCCTGCTCCTTAGTAACCAGAAGGCTGTCTTCTATAAGTTCTTGGGACTCAGGCTTGTAAAATTTTAGACGGGTTTTGGGCACATATGTCACACTATGTGATATCACCAGGGAAGCTCAGGGCAGCACCATGTAATCCAACATGCGAATCCATTCTTCAGTGAAACACACCAATATTCCCACTAAGTGGGATGTACGTAGACTCTCAACAGCCTCACGCTGGCCAGAGCCGGATCGGCTGCTGAGTGTCAGCTGCAAACTTCAGGAAATGTGTTCAGTTTTCAAAGCCTCTAGGATTTCCAAATTATGGATCAGCACGTGGCCCTGAGGGCTTCCCTGGTGGCTCAGATGGTAAAGAATCTGCCTGTAATATAGCTGATGGGGTTGGATCCCTGGGTGGGGAAGGTCTCCTGGAGAAGGGAATGGCAGCCCACGCCAGTATTCTCGCCTGGAGAATCCCATTTCCTGGGACAGAGAAACCTGGTGGACGGCAGTCCATGGGATCACAAAGAGTTGAACATGACTGAGTGACTCACACACACAACCGTGAAGTGGGGCAAGTATTCGTGGAAGGTAAATTTCTACCAAAGATGTTGCTAGGTTGAAGAGTCTGTACCTTTTAAAGCTTGTTTATGAATTTCTATCCTCAGAGTCCTCTGAGCATGTCTGGCTAGGAGCTGGGACTGCCTTGGAGGTGGAGGCCTGGTTCCTGCATCCAGGTGAATGGAGGGTTGTGGGGTCGCGGGGCTGGGGGAAGGCTCTGAGGGGGCGGAACTCTGTACACCTGCCCAGGAGACGGAGTTGTGCCCACAGAACGGGGAGCCAGGCTCGGAGCAGGC
The DNA here is from genome assembly GCA_022376925.1 of Tragulus kanchil. Lineage (NCBI taxonomy): Eukaryota > Metazoa > Chordata > Mammalia > Artiodactyla > Tragulidae > Tragulus > Tragulus kanchil. The sequence goes on along the minus strand of JAIOJX010000025.1, from coordinate 199,689,826 downwards.
AGACCTCAGGGAAACATTCTGAGCTCCCTGCAGCCAGGCAGGGACAGTCTCCAGGGAGCTGGCCTCAGAGCCTAGAGGCCGGAGCCAGTCCTGGCCCTTACCCCAGCCCGCAGCCCTGAGATCCGGGACGGGGCGGGGCGGTGTTTCCCGCCAGGCCTCTCCATCTGTCTTCCTCTGAGGGAAAAATGATCCTGAGTGGAGACGGAAGGCCTGCTGTGCCACAGCTGTTGGAGTGGGTGACGCGGGGCTGGCATGGGGTGGGAGTCCTGGGTGAGCTGGGCAGGTGCTGGGCACCCCCTGAATTTATAGCAAAACACAGGGCAGTGGAGGAAGCAGGAGATGGTTGCTGATCGTCATGGTGGATGGGACAGGCAAGCGCCTAGGGGGAACCTTAATATATGATTGGATGGAAGGGGAACAAAAAGAAGTAAAAAAGACAAAAGAGGAAAAGAAAGTGAATTTGACAGGTCAGAGTGAAAATGATCTTTGATGATCACGCTTCGTCTTCATTCTACGGACAGGAAAGTGGAAGCCCACAGAGGTCAAGGAGCTGGGCAAGGTCACCCAGCTCCAGCCCCCTGCAAGCCTTCCCAGCCTCTTCTGTCCAATGCACGCTGTGCTCCTGACCTGCAGTTTCTACTGGGTGGGGTGAGAACCAAAGTTCATCACCCTCTCCCCGGCTTAAAGCCTTTCTGAGTCTCCTCACTGCCCTCAGAACAAAGGCACCTGTCCCTGACGTGGGTGACGCATGCTGTGTGGTCTGCCCCACCCTCCTCCCAGCATCCCTCACTGCCTCCCCCTCAGCCTCCAGCTCTCCCACCTGCTGGGACGTCTTCCTCCACTGACATGCCTTCCCTCCACCTGGCCTTCACATGGCCTCTGCCTGACGGACAGGCCCCTGGGTGCTGGGGCCGGAACCCGCACTTTCAAATTCCGGTTCTCCCCTGGGTGCCTTTGGGAAAGTCACTTGCCCTCTCTGGGCCTCAGTTTCCTCATCCGCAAAGTGGAACGGATGATAAACAATGAAGTCCTACCATGTAGGGCAGGGAATTATATTCAGTACCTTGTAATAACCTATAATGGAAAAAAAAATCTGAAAAGGAACAGATACACACATTCATACATGCTCAGTCACTTCAGTCGTGTCTGACTCTTTGAGACCCTGTGCGCCGTAGCCCGCCAGGCCCCTCTGTCCATGCGAGTGTCCAGGCAGGAACACTGGAGTGGGTTGCCATGCCCTCCTCCAGGGGATCTTCCTGACCCAGGATTGAACCCACGTCCCTTATGCCTCCTGCACTGGCAGGTGGGTTCTTTACCGCTATGCCATTTAGAAAGCTCATATATATATGTGTACATGTGTGTAAATGCGTGTGTGTAAACACCTACTTATACAAAACAGAATTGCTTTGCTGTATACCAGAAAACAACAACTCTGTAAATCAACTACACTTCATTAAAAAGTAAACTAAAGAAAACTGGAACTGACAACAATAAAACCTGCCTCACTGGGTTATAATGATCAAATGAGTTAATACATGACGGGGCAAACACTCGCTTTATCACTCCTTCTCACGGCCTTCGACTTCCCCCTTGCTGCTTGTCCTGGACGGGTATCTCTTTTCCTGTGTGATCACTTGGCTAGTAACTCGCACTCTGCTAGACTGCCACCTCCAGGAGGGCAGGGACAGTCCGTGTCGTTCACAGCTGTGTCCCCAGTGTGCAGCAGGCATTGGGCCTTTCACGGGAGCTCTGGAAACGCCCAGTAGGTCTCGGGGACCTGGGACCTGACCGTGGACATCTGATGCCTCGGGGTTAGGTGTGTCCAACAAGCCTCAGCCACACCCCGCCCCCAGCCCCCACCCCGACCTCTTTTGTGAAAGACAAGTATCTCAGCAGAGACCACTCTGGGTCCCCAGGCACCCGGCTGTGGCCTCCCTCTGCCGGGCCAGTCCGCTTAGCTCTCTCAGGGCTTGTCTAATTTAAAGAGAGGTGGCGCCCCCTGCGTGCTCCCGGTTAACTCAGGAGCGCCCCCAGCGGCCACCCTGGGTCTCCCTTGTCTGCGCTGGCTGCCTAGGGGAACCAGGAAGACGCACTTATTCCGTGGGGGTGTGGCTAAAGGGAAGTGGCTGACCTGAGCCCGCCTGCCCGCTGGGTCACTCCAGCAGAACCCCGGTGGAGAGGAGGGCACAAGGAGACCGACGTAAAGCCGGAGTCTCCGACACCAGCCTCCCGTGCCTCTCTTCAGTTTATACATGGATTTACCCGCTTCTCCCCGGCTGGCTGTGGGAGGCGGGATCCTCCGGCCACTTTGCAAAATCCTCCCAGCCCTTCTCTGCGCCAAGCTCGTCGCTCTAAATGTCACCGGGCGCTGTCAGTTCTGTGCCCCGCTGCAGTTCACGCTCTGCCCTGCAGCCAGCGTGATCTTCCTAAGGGACACGTCTCTCCCTCTGTCTATACCCTTCCATGGCTCCCCGCTGCCCTGAATAAAACCCAGCCTTTTCTGATCAAGGTCCAAGAGGCCCTTAGGGGTTTCCCTGGTGGCTCAGCTGCTAAAGAATCTGCCTGCAATGCAGGAGACCTGGGTCGCGGAGATGCCCTGGTGAAGGGAGTGGCAACCCACTCCAGTATCCTTGCCTTGAGAATCCTATGGACAGAACAGTCTGGCAGACTACAGTCCATGCTGCTTGTCCTGGACGGGTATCTCTTTTCCTGTGTGATCACTTGGCTAGTAACTCGCACTCTGCTAGACTGCCACCTCCAGGAGGGCAGGGACAGTCCGTGTCGTTCACAGCTGTGTCCCCAGTGTGCAGCAGGCATTGGGCCTTTCACGGGAGCTCTGGAAACGCCCAGTAGGTCTCGGGGACCTGGGACCTGACCGTGGACATCTGATGCCTCGGGGTTAGGTGTGTCCAACAAGCCTCAGCCACACCCCGCCCCCAGCCCCCACCCCGACCCCTTTTGTGAAAGACCAGTATCCCAGCAGAGACCACTCCGGGGCCCCCCGCCCCCGGCTGGGGCCTCCCCCTGCCGGGCCAGTCCGCTTAGCTCTCTCAGGGCTTGTCTAATTTAAAGAGAGGTGGCGCCCCTGCGTGCTCCCGGTTAACTCAGGAGCGCCCCAGCGGCCACCCTGGGTCTCCCTTGTCTGCGCTGGCTGCCTAGGGGAACCAGGAAGACGCACTTATTCCGTGGGGGTGTGGCTAAAGGGAAGTGGCTGACCTGAGCCCGCCTGCCCGCTGGGTCACTCCAGCAGAACCCCGGTGGAGAGGAGGGCACAAGGAGACCGACGTAAAGCCGGAGTCTCCGACACCAGCCTCCCGTGCCTCTCTTCAGTTTATACATGGATTTACCCGCTTCTCCCCGGCTGGCTGTGGGAGGCGGGATCCTCCGGCCACTTTGCAAAATCCTCCCAGCCCTTCTCTGCGCCAAGCTCGTCGCTCTAAATGTCACCGGGCGCTGTCAGTTCTGTGCCCCGCTGCAGTTCACGCTCTGCCCTGCAGCCAGCGTGATCTTCCTAAGGGACACGTCTCTCCCTCTGTCTATACCCTTCCATGGCTCCCCGCTGCCCTGAATAAAACCCAGCCTTTTCTGATCAAGGTCCAAGAGGCCCTTAGGGGTTTCCCTGGTGGCTCAGCTGCTAAAGAATCTGCCTGCAATGCAGGAGACCTGGGTCGCGGAGATGCCCTGGTGAAGGGAGTGGCAACCCACTCCAGTATCCTTGCCTTGAGAATCCTATGGACAGAACAGTCTGGCAGACTACAGTCCATGGGGTCGCAAAGAGTCAGACATGACGAGCAACTAGGCGTGCGTGAGGTCGTTGGTGATCGAGTTCCTCCTGTCCTCTCTAAGCTCAGTTCTCACCCGCTCTCCACCTCTAGCTCTGATGTAAACATTACAAGATTCAGGCAAACAGAAAGACCAGGCTTTCTGCACCTGCTGTTTCCTTTACCAGGAACACTGTCCCCCCTGTTCACACGGCTGAAATCAATTCACCAAAACGTTTCCCTGATGTCTACGAAATCACTGACTCAGTGCTCTGTCTCCTCTTTCTAACTCTGCAACGTCAGGATCAAGTCCATCTTAGTCATTCACCTATCTTCAGTGCCTGGCATACAGAAGGTGCTAAAGAAGCACCAGTCAAATGAGTCAAGGTGGCAAATGGTTGTTTCAGGTTGTGTGATCCTGAAGGGTCCTGATGAATCTGATGTTGGCAATGCTGATGCTAAAGTTAACTGATGATAAAGCTAATGTGGGGGTACAGTCAAGGAAATGGAGGCTCAGAACAGTGGGGCACTCCAGTGCAGGGGCCTTACAGGGTTAGGGGAAGGCAGGAAATTCACAGAGCCAGCCCCATCTTCTCTATGCAGGTTGATCTGGGAGGCCGCTCACCAGCATGGCGCAGGCGACTGGGAAAATCAACTGCCCAGGGTCTCACAGCTACCAAGCGGAGGGGCTCAGATGTGCACCCAGTTTTGTCGGATCCCAGAGCTCGAACGCATGGGCACTACCAGCACAGTTCCTTTTCCTGGAATTTAATTTCCACTGTCCCTGTCAAGGCCTGAAACTGTGGCCATTTCCTCCTTGAAGTTCTCTGGGAATCAAGCTCTTGGCTTTCCCTCATGGATACATGTATTTCAAGCTGTGATGAAACAAGTTGGGCCTTTAAAAGAGGACAGGTGGCTAGCACTGCTTTTTCATGTGAGGGTTTCAGGAACTTCCCACAAGACCTCACTGGCCCCCAGGGTTCTACTCAGCAAACAGGAAAGTTGGAGGTGTTCTGAGCTTCCCCTTGGGAGGGGAGGACCGTGGCAGGTTCTACCAAAGTCAAGCACTGAAGCTGCTGACTTTTGAAGGACGCTTGGGGAAAGAGACAACAGTTCAGGCAGGAAGACTAAATTATGGGTCATAAATTCTCAGGAAATTGCTGTGTTCTCTCTCCTCTCCCACACCCTGCCATCTTATAGATGCTCCCTGAAGCTTAATAACACCAGGGGATCTAGTGCAGGACCTGTGCTAAAGGGAGAGGAAAACCTTGCTCCCTGGCCGCTGTCAAATGTGCTGCGTCTCTTTGATCTTGTCCTTGGGGTAGAAACAGGGGCACCTTGCTCTGGCGGTATTCCTGAAGGGAAGCCAATGACCCTGGAGAACAGATCGAGCGTGAGCGTGCTCTGCAACGTCAGGATCAAGTCCATCTTAGTCATTCACCTATCTTCAGTGCCTGGCATACAGAAGGTGCTAAAGAAGCACCAGTCAAATGAGTCAAGGTGGCAAATGGTTGTTTCAGGTTGTGTGATCCTGAAGGGTCCTGATGAATCTGATGTTGGCAATGCTGATGCTAAAGTTAACTGATGATAAAGCTAATGTGGGGGTACAGTCAAGGAAATGGAGGCTCAGAACAGTGGGGCACTCCAGTGCAGGGGCCTTACAGGGTTAGGGGAAGGCAGGAAATTCACAGAGCCAGCCCCATCTTCTCTATGCAGGTTGATCTGGGAGGCCGCTCACCAGCATGGCGCAGGCGACTGGGAAAATCAACTGCCCAGGGTCTCACAGCTACCAAGCGGAGGGGCTCAGATGTGCACCCAGTTTTGTCGGATCCCAGAGCTCGAACGCATGGGCACTACCAGCACAGTTCCTTTTCCTGGAATTTAATTTCCACTGTCCCTGTCAAGGCCTGAAACTGTGGCCATTTCCTCCTTGAAGTTCTCTGGGAATCAAGCTCTTGGCTTTCCCTCATGGATACATGTATTTCAAGCTGTGATGAAACAAGTTGGGCCTTTAAAAGAGGACAGGTGGCTAGCACTGCTTTTTCATGTGAGGGTTTCAGGAACTTCCCACAAGACCTCACTGGCCCCCAGGGTTCTACTCAGCAAACAGGAAAGTTGGAGGTGTTCTGAGCTTCCCCTTGGGAGGGGAGGACCGTGGCAGGTTCTACCAAAGTCAAGCACTGAAGCTGCTGACTTTTGAAGGACGCTTGGGGAAAGAGACAACAGTTCAGGCAGGAAGACTAAATTATGGGTCATAAATTCTCAGGAAATTGCTGTGTTCTCTCTCCTCTCCCACACCCTGCCATCTTATAGATGCTCCCTGAAGCTTAATAACACCAGGGGATCTAGTGCAGGACCTGTGCTAAAGGGAGAGGAAAACCTTGCTCCCTGGCCGCTGTCAAATGTGCTGCGTCTCTTTGATCTTGACCTTGGGGTAGAAACAGGGGCACCTTTCAGAAGCTGCTGAAGATCGGTTAGCTTCCTGAAAAGAGGAAAGCCAATGACAGCCGTGAGAGCAGCCAACAGATGTGCGTGTTCAGCACACGTGTGGGATAAGCTTGCGACTTCTGCAGCTGCCCAAGCGGAGAAAGCCTGGGGCCGCCGCCTGGGAGTTGGGAGGACTCCGTACGGGAGCCTCTCACCAGCACCTTCGGTTTTCTCCCAGGATTTTAACTCGAAGCACAACCTGCTGGCCAAGACCCTGAAGGACCAGACCCCGGTCTCCTGCTCACGCCTCATCTCCTCTCTCTCCCCACCTTCTCACCCTAACCCCCCAGTCCAGCCACCCTGGCCTATTTGTGGTTCTTCCAACACAACAGGCTCTTTCTAAAACCAGAACTTCTGGAGCTTCTCTTTCTTCTGCCTGGAATGCATTTTACCACTTTGTCCTACAGGCAGTTTCTGTTCCTCCGTCATGTATCAGTTCAGTGGTCACCTCCTCAGAGAAGCCCTACATGATCACCTGATTTAAGATGACCCATGCTCTCCCATTATCCTTTCTTTTCTTGCTATAAAAACTTTAAAGATCTATCCTCCCAACGACTTTTGAATATGCAGTACAGGTTCATTTCTAATGCGGTCAGCATGCTGTACCTTACGTCCCCAGGACTTGTTCATTTTATAACTGAAGTTTGAACTTTTGATCCCCTTCTCTCATTTCTCCTGCCCCCATCTCCCATCCACTGACTCAACCAATCTGTTCTCTGTTTCCAGGAGCTTAGTATTTGTTGCTGTTGTTCTTTAGATTCCAAATATAAGTGAGATCTATGGTATCTGTCTTCCTCCTTCCAGACTTACTGCACTTGGCACAGTGCCCTTGAGAGCCACCTGCACTGTGGTAAACGGCAAGATCTCATTCTTTTTCACAGTTGAATAATACTCCACTGTGCGTGTGCGTGTGCATGCACTCCACCGGCTCTAGCTCACTCCAGTGCTCAATAAACAGTGGATGGATGCCGGCACGACAAACGGGAGACTCAGGGAGCTGTAACGGTAAGGATATTTGCTCCCTATCAGAATGGCTTCTGTCTCAGAAGTCCTGAAAGTGCACTGGTCCCTCCCAGCACGTCGTTCCCCAGGACTGCAGTCAGCATCCCTCAGACCCTGTGCTGGTGCATAAATCAAGAAATGTCCCACTTCTTTCCTCTTCCACAGAGCCCAGCGGGTTTGTGGCAGTCGCTCTCCCTCTCCTGGCAGTTGTAAACCCTTCCTGTTGTGGTTTACTCACTAAACCATGTCTGACGCTGTGTGACCCCCTGGACTGTCGCCCACCAGGCTCCTCTGTCCCTGGGATTCCCCACGCAAGAAGACTGGAGTGGGTTGCCATTTCCTTCTCCAGGGCATCTTTTCTACCCAGGGATGGAACGTACATCTCCTGCACTGCACTCAGATTCTCCACTGCTAAGCCACCAGGGAAGCCCAAACCTTCACTAGGTTCGGGAAAAGATGATGGGGAAGATCCTCCTGTTTCTGAGGCCAGCTTCTCATCTTCCAAGATCCTTTGCAAAAACGACGGTGGCAAACAGGAACTTTGATGACTCATACTCATGGCATCCACTTACTGATGTACCTGGCCCTGGGCTGAGGGGCTTTCCACTATTAACCCTGGATTCTTCAGCACCACTCTACAAGGCTGGGATAGGGACTTCCTACTTCACAGACAAGGAAACGCAGGTGCAGAGAAATCTGCTTTTCCAAGGTCCTGCAGCTGGCCAGTGGCAGGCAGGGGACCAAACCCAGGCCCCTCACTCCCAAGTCGGCGCCTGATTCCCGTGTAACTGCCTGTCTCGTCCTATCTCACAGCCAGGGACGTGGACGTGAAAGACCCTGCTCCACTCACACAGCTATGGTGGGGGCGACAGAGTCGGGCTCTGAACCTAGGTCTTCCTTCTGGAAGCCAGGTCCGTACTGTGGAGTCTGTTCGGTCTTAGAACCTGGGACTCAGTCTTGAGAACTGTGTGAAGGGAGTCTGAGGGGACCTGAGGGCAGCAGTGTCCTAAGTGAACCGGTGCAAGGCCATGGACAAGCCACCTACCTCACTCTCGGCCTGCGTCCCCATCTAGAGTCCCACCATGCCCGTCAACCTCACGGGCTGGTGGTTTTACTCACATGAGACAGCGACCCTGAAAGACATCTTCACAGCAAATGAGCAGTGGCGATGCTTTGCTGAGCTCCTAGGGTGTGCCGGGCACAAGGCCAGAAGGTCTGCAAGCTCTGTCTCCTTTAAGCCTCCCGCCACGAGCTCTGACCCCTCAGCATGAGCTCTGGCCTCAGTTCTCTCACCTGTCCAGTGGGGATGATGAAAGTACCATGGAAAGCCATTCGGGTATGAAACGAGTTCATGTATTTAAGTGATTAGACTGGAGTTCAATACTAAAAAAATAAACAGCCCCATTAAAAAATGGGCAGAAGACCTAATAGACATTTTTCCAAAGAAGATGTAAAGATAGGAAACAGGCACATGAAAAGATGCCCAGTATCGCTAAAGGCAAATTAAAGTTATAGTGAGATATCAGTTCACACCAACCAGCACGGCCATCATACAAAAGAACAAATACTATGTGCTGGAGAGGGTGTGGAGAAAAGGGAACCCTCCTACACTGCTGGTGGAATGTATTGGTGCACCCACTATGGAAAATGATATGGAGGTTCCTTAAAAAACTAAAAATAGAGTTGCTATATGACCCAGCAATCCCATTCCTGGGCATGTATCCAGAAAAGATGAAACCTCTACTTCAAAAAAGTACACACACTGTTCATAGCAGCACTGTTTATATCAACCAAGACACGGAAGCAATCTAAGTGTCCATCGAGATATGAATGGATAAGGAAGATGTTGTATATGTGTATGTATATACACACACACATATATAAATATATTCACACACACACAATGGAATACTACTCAGCCATAAAAAGAATGAACTAATGCCATTTGCAGTAACGTGGATGGACCTAGAATACTAAGTCAGACAGAAGAAGAAAATACTATATGTTATCTCCTGTCTGTGAAATCTAGAATACATGACACAAATGTACTGATTTCCAAAACAGAAACAGACTCGCAGCCATAGACAACAAACTCAAGGTTACAAAACGGGAAAGGAGAGGAGGGATCAGTTAGGAGTAAGGGGTTAACACACACACACTAGTACGTATAAAATAGATAGCTAACAAGGACCTACTGCAGAGCCCAGGGAACTAAACTTAATATTTGTTGTAAGAGAAAAGAATCTGAAAAAGAATACACATCTGTATCTATCTTCTGTGTCTGTCTCTCTCTGACTTGCTTCGCTATACACCTGAAGCTAACACAATATTATAAATTAACTATACTTCAATTAAAACAAGCAAGCAGTGATGAGAACAGATCTGTCACACAGTAAGTACTATGCGAGTGTCCTGTCACCAAGCACATCTTACTAATATAACTAGGGACAACGAGGCTCAGAGAAGTAAATGACTTGCTCAAGGTCACACAGCTGAGAAGTGGCTGATCAGATCTGGAGCCACTGGCTCGGGACCCCGGTGTCGTCTCTTTCTTCTCCCTGTTTGGAGGCCCCCGTTTGGCAGTGGCCCTCGTCTGGGTCCTGTGTCCTGCCCCAGACATCAGGGCGGGATATCTCAGCCTCCATGACTTTGACCTGTCCTGTTTTGGTCCATGGAAGCCCTACGCCCTCTCTCAGAGCCTCCAGGGGCATGGAAATAAACCACAGAGTCTGAGAAATAAATAAAAAAATTAGCTTCACGTGCCCAGTGTCTGGAGGCTGTGGCGGGCATTGAATTATTCAGGCTGTTTGGGCGTGAGCCATTAGTTTTCGGCAGCTCTCGCCTTGACAGGTTGATGGATGAGCCAGTAAAACACTCAGAGGCCCGGAGGAAAATTCTTCATCATAACTCACAGACGGGAGCGAGTGTTTTTTTCCTGCACTGGCAGCTCCAGAGGCTCAGCCCGGCCTGGACCCTCCCTCGCCTTCCTCTGACAAGGCTGGGGATGCCAACCGCAGAGCCGGCCTAGGCCACCAGGTGAGCACTTCAAGGGGGACTTTCAAGAATGGGCTCTTCATGGGCTTCCCTGGTGGCCCAGTGGGTAAGGACACCGCCTTGCAGTGTAAGGGGCGCCGGTTCGAGCCCTGGCCTGGGAAGATCCCACGTGCCGCGGAGCGGCTGGACCGATGTGTCCAATTACCGAGCCGGAGCTCTGGAGCGCATGCGCCCAGAGCCGGCGCTCTGTGACGACAGACGCCACCGCGATGGGGGGGCCCACAGGAGCCAAAGAACAAAGATGGATGAAAATGGAGAAATGAAAGACCAATAGAAGTGGCCTGCCTGCCCCCCCTCCCTAACCCGTCCCCCCTCCCCAAAATAAAAAAATAATAATACTATCTGGGTTCACTTGCTTCGCTATACACCTGAAGCTAACACAATATTATAAATTAACTATACTTCAATTAAAACAGCAAGCAGTGATGAACGTGTCACACAGTAAGTACTATGCAGTGTCCTGTCACCAAGCACATCTTACTAATATAACTAGGGACAACGAGGCTCAGAGAAGTAAATGACTTGCTCAAGGTCACACAGCTGAGAAGTGGCTGATCAGATCTGGAGCCACTGGCTCGGGACCCCGGTGTCGTCTCTTTCTTCTCCCTGTTTGGAGGCCCCCGTTTGGCAGTGGCCCTCGTCTGGGTCCTGTGTCCTGCCCCAGACATCAGGGCGGGATATCTCAGCCTCCATGACTTTGACCTGTCCTGTTTTCGTCCATGGAAGCCCTACGCCTCTCTCAGAGCCTCCAGGGGCATGGAAATAAACCACAGAGTCTGAGAAATAAATAAAAAAATTAGCTTCACGTGCCCAGTGTCTGGAGGCTGTGGCGGGCATTGAATTATTCAGGCTGTTTGGGCGTGAGCCATTAGTTTTCGGCAGCTCTCGCCTTGACAGGTTGATGGATGAGCCAGTAAAACACTCAGAGGCCCGGAGGAAAATTCTTCATCATAACTCACAGACGGGAGCGAGTGTTTTTTTCCTGCACTGGCAGCTCCAGAGGCTCAGCCCGGCCTGGACCCTCCCTCGCCTTCCTCTGACAAGGCTGGGGATGCCAACCGCAGAGCCGGCCTAGGCCACCAGGTGAGCACTTCAAGGGGGACTTTCAAGAATGGGCTCTTCATGGGCTTCCCTGGTGGCCCAGTGGGTAAGGACACCGCCTTGCAGTGTAAGGGGCGCCGGTTCGAGCCCTGGCCTGGGAAGATCCCACGTGCCGCGGAGCGGCTGGACCGATGTGTCCAATTACCGAGCCGGAGCTCTGGAGCGCATGCGCCCAGAGCCGGCGCTCTGTGACGACAGACGCCACCGCGATGGGGGGGCCCACAGGAGCCAAAGAACAAAGATGGATGAAAATGGAGAAATGAAAGACCAATAGAAGTGGCCTGCCTGCCCCCCCTCCCTAACCCGTCCCCCCTCCCCAAAATAAAAAAATAATAATAATAAAAAAAGAATGGGCTCTTCCTTCATTTCTGTTATGTTTGCAGTTTTACAAAGGAGAGGGCAATTGACATAAAAGGCACCTAAACCTTCCACGTGGAGCTCTATGAATTTCCACCTTAGCAGCTAACTGCTCCGATTGAGACAGGAAACATTCCTGTTCTTGAAGTTTCCCTCTTCTCTCCAGCCAATGCATCTCCGCCCCCGGACGACGCCTAACCTGACCTCTCAGATCAGTTTTGTCTTCTCCAGAGTTTCATACAAATAGAATCACAGAGCTGGTGTCTAACTTCCTTGACCAGCAATTCATGCAGGTCACCGCCTATCAGTTGTTCTTTTTTATTACTGAGACGTGGAGAAGCCTCTAGCCAGTCCCGTGGACCGCACAGAGATCAAACCAGTCTGTCCTACAGAAGATCTGCCCTGCACAGTCACTGGAAGGACTGATGCGGAAGCTCCAATACTTTGGCCACCTGATGCAAAACACTGACTCACTGGAAAAGACGCTGATGCTGGGAAAGATGGAGGGCAGGAGGCGAAGGGGACGACAGAGGATGAGTTGGTTGGATGCCATCACCAGCTCAATGCACATGCGTCTGAGCAAACTCTAGGAGACGGCAAAGGACAGGGAAGCCTGGCGTGCTGCCGTCCGTGGGGCCAGAGTCGGACACAACTTGGTGACTGAACAGCAACAACTATCCACCATATAAATATACCAGCTTTTCTCTATCTATTCTCCTCATGATGGGCATCCGGGATGCTCCAGACTTTGTTATAAATACAGCTGGTATAACATCTGTGTACAAGTCTTTGTGTGGACACATGTTTTTCTTTCTCTTGGGCAGACACCTGGGAGAAAGATGGGTGGGCCATAGGAAAGTGCTTTCCTTTTATTGGAAACAGTGCAATGATTTTCCAACGCGCCCGCACCATTTTACAGTCCCCACTCGTATGTGGGAGTTTCAATTGTTTACTATCTTCACCAACACTTGGTACTACCAGCTTTTCAATTGCAGCCTTTCTGATGGAGATGTAGTACCATCTTGTGGTATTATTTTTGTGTGATTGGTTTTTGTGCACTTAGTGGTCCTTTTCATATCCTTTTTTTTGGTGGGGGGGAGGTGCACTGCATGGCTGGATCTCAGTTCCCCAACCTGGGGTTGAACCTGGGCCATGGCTGTGAGGCCCTGAATCCTAACCACTAGATCGCTTCAACTCCATCTAGAGCCCGTGCACCTCAGCTCCTCTGCGTGAGGTCTCCCCCCTGGGCCTGAGAGCTTGCAGTGCAGCCTAGAGGCGTTTACAGATGTAACACTCCAGGGGCAGTCTTCCAACTAGAAATGGAACTCTGTAGATAAATGACAGCTTCTCATCCCTCCAGCAGGTTGATTCTAAGGGTGTTTCCCAAGGATTCTTACAAGGATTCTCGGTGGGACTCAGCCCAGCAGCCCACCAAGGCCCCCAGCTCACTCAGCCTTTATTGAGTTATATCTTCCCCATCTCACTTCCTTACACCCTGCCTTGCTCTTTCTAGGGTTGTCTCCCAAATAAACTGCACGTCCCCAAGTCTTTGACTCAGGACTGCTATGCGCATAACCCAAACCCAGATGGAAGACACCCCAGAGATGAGCAAGACCAGGAGGTCACCACCTGCCGGGGGCTGGAGGAACAGGGAGGGGAGCTGTCCCGGGTCCCCGGGGGCTGGAGGCACCTGGCAGAAGCCGGAGTAACAGTGGGATTTTTCAAGGAAACTGATGCCTCTGAGGAGTCCAGCACTATTAGACAGACCCCCAAACTGGAGAAAGAAGAAGAGAAAGGCTCTGGCTCCTGCTTTGTCCCCCCACCCTCAGACCTCCTGCCAGAGCTCCCCTGATCTGGTTGACTTTTAAATACAGCTGGTATAACATCTGTGTACAAGTCTTTGTGTGGACACATGTTTTTCTTTCTCTTGGGCAGACACCTGGGAGAAAGATGGGTGGGCCATAGGAAAGTGCTTTCCTTTTATTGGAAACAGTGCAATGATTTTCCAACGCGCCCGCACCATTTTACAGTCCCCACTCGTATGTGGGAGTTTCAATTGTTTACTATCTTCACCAACACTTGGTACTACCAGCTTTTCAATTGCAGCCTTTCTGATGGAGATGTAGTACCATCTTGTGGTATTATTTTTGTGTGATTGGTTTTTGTGCACTTAGTGGTCCTTTTCATATCCTTTTTTTTGGTGGGGGGGAGGTGCACTGCATGGCTGGATCTCAGTTCCCCAACCTGGGGTTGAACCTGGGCCATGGCTGTGAGGCCCTGAATCCTAACCACTAGATCGCTTCAACTCCATCTAGAGCCCGTGCACCTCAGCTCCTCTGCGTGAGGTCTCCCCCCTGGGCCTGAGAGCTTGCAGTGCAGCCTAGAGGCGTTTACAGATGTAACACTCCAGGGGCAGTCTTCCAACTAGAAATGGAACTCTGTAGATAAATGACAGCTTCTCATCCCTCCAGCAGGTTGATTCTAAGGGTGTTTCCCAAGGATTCTTACAAGGATTCTCGGTGGGACTCAGCCCAGCAGCCCACCAAGGCCCCCAGCTCACTCAGCCTTTATTGAGTTATATCTTCCCCATCTCACTTCCTTACACCCTGCCTTGCTCTTTCTAGGGTTGTCTCCCAAATAAACTGCACGTCCCCAAGTCTTTGACTCAGGACTGCTATGCGCATAACCCAAACCCAGATGGAAGACACCCCAGAGATGAGCAAGACCAGGAGGTCACCACCTGCCGGGGGCTGGAGGAACAGGGAGGGGAGCTGTCCCGGGTCCCCGGGGGCTGGAGGCACCTGGCAGAAGCCGGAGTAACAGTGGGATTTTTCAAGGAAACTGATGCCTCTGAGGAGTCCAGCACTATTAGACAGACCCCCAAACTGGAGAAAGAAGAAGAGAAAGGCTCTGGCTCCTGCTTTGTCCCCCCACCCTCAGACCTCCTGCCAGAGCTCCCCATTCCAGGAGTCGAGACGAATCCAGACGCGGCAGCCTGGAGCCCGCAGCCGGCACGGTCAGCCCCTGGGATTCAGAGCTAAGCTGGGAAAGGCTGAGCCACAGTTACAGGACAAACGAGCCCAGACCCAGGAGGACGCCAGTGGGCAGGGGTCCTCCTAGGTACCTAGCAGTGACCCACTCCCCTTTCCCAGTGGACACGCACGCCGGCCCCCAGAATCAGCCTCTTTGCGGCTTTCTTCCCTGCAAGGCTCTGCGTGGGATACTCTCTGTCACTTAGATCCTGAACTAGACAGCTGCCCCTTCGGCCCGGACACAGGGCGTGACCCGGAGCCCCTTCTTCCTGGGCACTGAGAAGTTTTGCTTCCTCCGAGGGGATGGGCTACATAGGCATCTGCTGTCTGCAAGATTAAGGCCTACCCAGGTGGAAAATGGCAGACGGGGTGCCAAGCAAAAGGATGCCTTCTCTCTGGGCCAGTGCCAGGGACTCCAGATGCCGCTGATGGCAAGATCCACCCTGGCAGATGGCGCTGACAGACCTCAGTGCCCTGCAAGGAAAGTCAGGCCGCGGAGGAAAAAAGTCCTCTAGAGCCTGCTGCTCATCCAGCCCGTCCACTGATAGTCAGGTGACTTGAGCAAACCGTCTCAACTCCCCCTAGCCTCTGCTTTGTCATCCGTAAAATGGGATCACGATACCTATTACTTTTCTTATAGAGTGCGGAATGGATCCACATCCAAAGAAAGTACCTGTTAACAGGATGAGGGGAGAGAACCTTACTTCTGCCTCATATATTCTTGTGCTCAGAAAAGACGACATGGAGGAGGTATACCAGAAAGTGCAATTTGTCTCAGCATCGTCACATAGTGATAAAACCACTACCATGGCCCCTAGTGATGAATGATCAGTTAAAGAGGTACTTAACAGGGACTTCCCTGGTGGTTTAGCAGTTAAGAACCTGCCTTCTGCTGCTTGCCTTGTGGTCCAGTGGTATGGCAGTGCCGTGGGGAATTCAGTTAAAGAGGAAAGGAAAACTCTGGCTCCTGCTTTGTCCCCCCACCCTCAGACCTCCTGCCAGAGCTCCCCATTCCAGGAGTCGAGACGAATCCAGACGCGGCAGCCTGGAGCCCGCAGCCGGCACGGTCAGCCCCTGGGATTCAGAGCTAAGCTGGGAAAGGCTGAGCCACAGTTACAGGACAAACGAGCCCAGACCCAGGAGGACGCCAGTGGGCAGGGGTCCTCCTAGGTACCTAGCAGTGACCCACTCCCCTTTCCCAGTGGACACGCACGCCGGCCCCCAGAATCAGCCTCTTTGCGGCTTTCTTCCCTGCAAGGCTCTGCGTGGGATACTCTCTGTCACTTAGATCCTGAACTAGACAGCTGCCCCTTCGGCCCGGACACAGGGCGTGACCCGGAGCCCCTTCTTCCTGGGCACTGAGAAGTTTTGCTTCCTCCGAGGGGATGGGCTACATAGGCATCTGCTGTCTGCAAGATTAAGGCCTACCCAGGTGGAAAATGGCAGACGGGGTGCCAAGCAAAAGGATGCCTTCTCTCTGGGCCAGTGCCAGGGACTCCAGATGCCGCTGATGGCAAGATCCACCCTGGCAGATGGCGCTGACAGACCTCAGTGCCCTGCAAGGAAAGTCAGGCCGCGGAGGAAAAAAGTCCTCTAGAGCCTGCTGCTCATCCAGCCCGTCCACTGATAGTCAGGTGACTTGAGCAAACCGTCTCAACTCCCCCTAGCCTCTGCTTTGTCATCCGTAAAATGGGATCACGATACCTATTACTTTTCTTATAGAGTGCGGAATGGATCCACATCCAAAGAAAGTACCTGTTAACAGGATGAGGGGAGAGAACCTTACTTCTGCCTCATATATTCTTGTGCTCAGAAAAGACGACATGGAGGAGGTATACCAGAAAGTGCAATTTGTCTCAGCATCGTCACATAGTGATAAAACCACTACCATGGCCCCTAGTGATGAATGATCAGTTAAAGAGGTACTTAACAGGGACTTCCCTGGTGGTTTAGCAGTTAAGAACCTGCCTTCTGCTGCTTGCCTTGTGGTCCAGTGGTATGGCAGTGCCGTGCAGGGAGCAAAGGTTAAATCCCTGGCTGGGGAACTAAGATCTCACAAGCCGTGGAGTGACTAAGCCTGTGTGCCACAACTACTGAGCCTGTATAACCCAACTGAAACGTGACAA
The DNA here is from genome assembly GCA_022376925.1 of Tragulus kanchil. Classification (NCBI taxonomy): domain Eukaryota; kingdom Metazoa; phylum Chordata; class Mammalia; order Artiodactyla; family Tragulidae; genus Tragulus; species Tragulus kanchil. The sequence goes on along the minus strand of JAIOJX010000025.1, from coordinate 199,672,906 downwards.
AGTTACAAAGAAGGAAAGAACCCTTCTGCCAATACAGGAGACATGGGGTTCGATCCCTGGTCTGGGAAGACCCCACATGCCAGAGCAACTAAGCCCTTGCACCACAACTACAGAGCCTGGACTCTAGAGCCCACGGGCCACAACAACTCAAGCCCCCCACGCTGCAAATACTGAACCCAGAGCCTATGCGTTGCAACGAGAGAAGCCAGTGCGATGAGAAACTCAAGCATCTCGTCAAAGAGTAGCCTACACTCACTCCAAAGAGAAAGTCCCCACACAGCAACAAAGACCCAGCGCAGCCAAAACCAAAATGCTAAAAAAGGAATCAGACCATGTCCATGATTTTCCAGTGATTCAGAACCAAATCCAAATAAATAAGCAAAAATTTTTTTAAAAAAGAAGGTGCTTAAGAAATGTTCGCTCGATGTGTGAATACATCAATGCCAGCCGCTAACCCCTTGTCCAATCAGATCTAAATGAATCCTGGGCAGTCCAAGCTCCTGGGTCTCGCCCCTGCCCTTCCCACCGACCTTCCTTTCCTGCTGCTTCCACCTGTACCCCGCTGCTCCCTGTCACCTGACCTCCTGCTGTCTGGTGACTTGGCCAACTCCCTCTCCAGAAGGCCACAGCTTCGGCCACAGAGCCCTCCAAGTTCTGAACTGCTTCCTTCCCATCTACGCTTTCTGTCCTTGCCCAGGCCACCTCGGGCGTCCAGACCCCTCTAGCCCATCTGTGGCGCCTGACAGCGGGGGAGGATTTGGTTAGGTAGAAGGGTTGGTGGGGGCTTCCCCATGGCTCAGCTGTAAAGAATCCACCTGCCAATGCAGCAGCCGGCGGTTCGAGCCCTAGGTTGGAAAGATCTCCTGGAGAAGGAAACGGCAACCCACTCCAGTACTCTTGCCTGGGAAATCCCATAGACAGAGGAGCCTGGTGGGCTACAGTCCAAGGAGTGGCAAAGGCCTGGACAGGACTGAATGACTAAACAGCAGCAACCAGCAAAGGGCTTCAGGGGCATGGCATAGGAACCAGCTGGGTCTAAACAGAGAGCAGGGAGGCGGCAGAGCTCATTAAAGGGGTGGGTAAGTTACTGAGCACCTGTTCTGTGCCAGGCACGGTGCCAAGCTCATTATACACATTCTCATCTAAGCGGCTTACATGTCTCATGACCTCTGCTTATGCAGCTAAATCCCAGGCTCCGGAGTCAGACAGCCTGGGCTCAGAGCACAGCTCCCCTACGTCCTGGTAGACTGAGCTTGTAAGAACTTAACCTTGCCACCCCCTAATTTCTCCAGAGGGAGCACCAGGGATCCAGAACCTACGCTTGGGGCTCTTTTAAGAATTAGGAGTTAATACATGTCAAGTGCTTAGAATAGGGTCAGCCACGCAGTCACCGCTTGGTGTGTGTGCGCTCAGTCAGGTCCGACGCTGCAGCCCCGTGGACTGGAGCCCGCCAGGCCCCTCTGTCCATGGGATTTTCCAGGCAAGAAGACTGGAGTGGGGTGCCATTGCCTCCTCCAGGGGATCTTCCCGACCCAGGGATTGAACTTATGTCTCTCGCGTCTCCTGCTTGGCAGGCAGATGCTTTACCACTAGCGCCACCTGGGAAGCCCTCACTGCTCGGGTAGACGTTAGTTCTCAGGGTCTCCAGACATGTGTTGTCCAATATGTCAGCCACCAGCCACAAGCCGCTAGTTTAAATGAATTAAAATCCAATAATCCTCGGCACTCAGATCCTCATCACCGTAGCCACTGTTCGAGCTCAGTAGTCCGTGCTTTGGAGAACACAGGTGTCGGTTGTCTCCATCACTGGAAAGTTCTCTTCAGAGGAGGGAGGGGAAACGCGTAATAGTGGTTACAGCTGGGTGGGTAGGGAAGCGCCTGGAGACGGGTGGGAGGCAGACTTTCCTCATTTGTACCTCTGGAGCTTTTGTTTTATCATGAGTACTTATAACTTAGCCAAACGCAAAAGCAAAACACAATGTATTAAGTAAACATTTCTTTTTTTAAAGTCAAACTTGAATTTACTGCACTTCAACAACTATTTAATAAAGCATTTGCTTTGTTAAACAAACATTTTGACAGAGGAGAAACTGAGGCTCAGAGAAGAGCCAAGTTCACAGCCCTGGAAAGAGGAAGGTCTGAGAGCAGAACCTCCTGTCTGACTGAGAGCATGAGCCCTTGATCCCCAGGCAGCCAGGATACGGATTCAAGGCAAAACCCAAAGGTGGGCGATGTTTCCAACAGTCCAGCCCTTGAGACTCCCAGGACCTGCTTCCCTCATTTTAGTCCTGACTGGGGACCACCCCGCCTGCCTCTTAGAAGGATAAGTCAGACTTGTGGAGCTCACACCACAGGGACTGGTGTCAGAAGACACTGGTTCAAGTCCGGTCTACTTAACCTTGCCACCCCTAATTTCTCCAGAGGGAGCACCAGGGATCCAGAACCTACGCTTGGGGCTCTTTAAGAATTAGGAGTTAATACATGTCAAGTGCTTAGAATAGGGTCAGCCACGCAGTCACCGCTTGTGTGTCCTCAGTCAGGTCCGACGCTGCAGCCCCGTGGACTGGAGCCCGCCAGGCCCCTCTGTCCATGGGATTTTCCAGGCAAGAAGACTGGAGTGGGGTGCCATTGCCTCCTCCAGGGATCTTCCCGACCCAGGGATTGAACTTATGTCTCTGCGTCTCCTGCTTGGCAGGCAGATGCTTTACCACTAGCGCCACCTGGGAAGCCCTCACTGCTCGGGTAGACGTTAGTTCTCAGGGTCTCCAGACATGTGTTGTCCAATATGTCAGCCACCAGCCACAAGCCGCTAGTTTAAATGAATTAAAATCCAATAATCCTCGGCACTCAGATCCTCATCACCGTAGCCACTGTTCGAGCTCAGTAGTCCGTGCTTTGGAGAACACAGGTGTCGGTTGTCTCCATCACTGGAAAGTTCTCTTCAGAGGAGGGAGGGGAAACGCGTAATAGTGGTTACAGCTGGGTGGGTAGGGAAGCGCCTGGAGACGGGTGGGAGGCAGACTTTCCTCATTTGTACCTCTGGAGCTTTTGTTTTATCATGAGTACTTATAACTTAGCCAAACGCAAAAGCAAAACACAATGTATTAAGTAAACATTTCTTTTTTTAAAGTCAAACTTGAATTTACTGCACTTCAACAACTATTTAATAAAGCATTTGCTTTGTTAAACAAACATTTTGACAGAGGAGAAACTGAGGCTCAGAGAAGAGCCAAGTTCACAGCCCTGGAAAGAGGAAGGTCTGAGAGCAGAACCTCCTGTCTGACTGAGAGCATGAGCCCTTGATCCCCAGGCAGCCAGGATACGGATTCAAGGCAAAACCCAAAGGTGGGCGATGTTTCCAACAGTCCAGCCCTTGAGACTCCCAGGACCTGCTTCCCTCATTTTAGTCCTGACTGGGGACCACCCCGCCTGCCTCTTAGAAGGATAAGTCAGACTTGTGGAGCTCACACCACAGGGACTGGTGTCAGAAGACACTGGTTCAAGTCCGGGCTCCTACACGGAATTGCTGTGATCGTGTGGCTCGGTTTCCTCATCTGCAAAATGGGCACCATCATTGATCCACGCTCATAGGGCTCCTGAGGATGAAGAGTGAACTCACAATTTGGGTGAGTTTATTATTGTTGAGCTTCCCTGGTGGCTCAGTGGTAAAGACTGTGCCTGCCATGGCAGGGGAACAGGGGACGCTGGTTCGGTCCCTGGGTCACGAAGCTCCCCTGGAGAAAGAAATGGCCACCCACTCCAGCATTCTTGCCTGGAAAACCCCATGAGCTGAGGAGCCTGGCAGGCTCCAGTCCAGGGTGTTGCAAAGAGTCAGATAGGACTTAGTGACTAAACAACAATTATTATTTAACTGTACCAGCTAGAGCCTCTGAAGAAGGAATACAGGAAGGGGGGAGCCATTGGTGGGCCACCCCCCCCAAGGCACCTCCTCTCCCCACATCCCAGGGAAGGGCAAATGGGGGCGGGCAACATGGAATCCTCCCAATTACCAATCATGCTCATTCCCGGGCGTGTTCCCCCTCGACGTGCCAAGTGTGGACAGAAAAACACTACCTTCTCAGAACAAAGGGTGTGGCCAAAGACACGCGTGGCCTTCAGGAGTACTTATGTGGCTGTCGCGAGGGGTGTTCTCAGATTTCCCTGACAGTCCCTAGGTGAAGCAGCAATTTCCCATCTGCCATTAATCTTGCAAATGTGAGAAGTAGCCGCAGCTGGGAGCTTTCCTGTTAATGATTGTGGCTGCAGAACTGAGAGCAGAGCCCATCAGGCAGGGCTCTTGCAGGTGGTGGTCACCACGTGGCACCTGCAGCCCATCCCGGCCCTGGCTCATAGGTGGGTGATGCCCGGGGAACCCTGGCAGCCACAGGGCGGGTACCCGGAAGCCCAAGGGGAGGAGGAGGAGCTCTGCAAGGCTGGGGAACAGTGTGGCTTCATGGAGTGACCTTGGGGGTGTGAGAGAGTATGGGGTGTGGGAGACAGGGTTCAAGTCCGGGCCCACCCCCACCCTCGTCTGAACGGGGTCACTGCCCCTCTGCATCTTCACCTTTGAAGTGGAGGGGACGCCAGTGCTTAGTACTGAAGGTTACTCTTGAGCGTCCCATGAACGCTACCATTACTGTGAGCAGCATTCACTCTGACCTAGGGTGTGACCACTGGGTTCTAGAAAAATCTCTCCTTCAAACCCCAGATGCTGCAGGATGGCTGCAATACCCCCCTTCATCGTCTGTCTCTCAAAATATATATATATATTCAAATGCACTGAGCTGTGAGCATCCCGGACAGTCCAGGGGGACTACAGCATGGGAGGGCAGGGTTTCTGGGGTGGGGACAGCAGACACAGGAGGCGCTGGAAGGCCAGGGTGGGTGCGGGCAGAGAGGACCCCAACATGCGTAGCGGGCTTTACAGTTTGTGAAGGACATTACAGCACATTCGTTGGCTCATCTGCCTACCTCCCAAGAAGCCACAGGCTCTGTTGATGTCTCTGATACTGTTCCAGCCCTCACTCTGCACATCGTCACTGCTCCCTCCACCTTTCATCAGGCCATCTGCCTGCTGCCTCTTCCCCCCCCTGTCAGAAGCCTTCTCCAAAGCACTGCCACATGACGACACTCTCATTTCCAACCTTCTAATCAATCATCTCATCAAGGAACTGACCATCTAACTAGCTAACCAAGCATTCAACCCAAATAACGGAACCACCAACCACCATCAGTCACCAGACTAACCAGTCAACTAATCAGCCAACTACCCAAATGATTAGTGAACGAGTCAACCAGTCAACCAAGTACTCAACCATTCAATGAGCAATGAATACACTGTCCAATCCCACCAACCGACCAACCAACCAACCAGATAACTACTAACCAACAAATCATGCAAAATTAACTAGTTTGGGGCAAATCCTTGCAACAAGACTCTGGCTCAGGGCAAGGGTTGTCTGGCTCCTATTTGGGTTTTCAGCAACCCTCTTGGTTAAGGGGCATCAACTTTGCCTTCCCTCTCTGGGTAATGCTGAGCCAGGCACTATCCCTTCAGAGACTGACTAAAGCCTGGAAAACTGGGTTTCTGGGGCCCACCCCCACCCTCGTCTGAACGGGGTCACTGCCCCTCTGCATCTTCACCTTTGAAGTGGAGGGGACGCCAGTGCTTAGTACTGAAGGTTACTCTTGAGCGTCCCATGAACGCTACCATTACTGTGAGCAGCATTCACTCTGACCTAGGGTGTGACCACTGGGTTCTAGAAAAATCTCTCCTTCAAACCCCAGATGCTGCAGGATGGCTGCAATACCCCCCTTCATCGTCTGTCTCTCAAAATATATATATATATTCAAATGCACTGAGCTGTGAGCATCCCGGACAGTCCAGGGGGACTACAGCATGGGAGGGCAGGGTTTCTGGGGTGGGGACAGCAGACACAGGAGGCGCTGGAAGGCCAGGGTGGGTGCGGGCAGAGAGGACCCCAACATGCGTAGCGGGCTTTACAGTTTGTGAAGGACATTACAGCACATTCGTTGGCTCATCTGCCTACCTCCCAAGAAGCCACAGGCTCTGTTGATGTCTCTGATACTGTTCCAGCCCTCACTCTGCACATCGTCACTGCTCCCTCCACCTTTCATCAGGCCATCTGCCTGCTGCCTCTTCCCGCGCCTGGCAGAAGCCTTCTCCAAAGCACTGCCACATGACGACACTCTCATTTCCAACCTTCTAATCAATCATCTCATCAAGGAACTGACCATCTAACTAGCTAACCAAGCATTCAACCCAAATAACGGAACCACCAACCACCATCAGTCACCAGACTAACCAGTCAACTAATCAGCCAACTACCCAAATGATTAGTGAACGAGTCAACCAGTCAACCAAGTACTCAACCATTCAATGAGCAATGAATACACTGTCCAATCCCACCAACCGACCAACCAACCAACCAGATAACTACTAACCAACAAATCATGCAAAATTAACTAGTTTGGGGCAAATCCTTGCAACAAGACTCTGGCTCAGGGCAAGGGTTGTCTGGCTCCTATTTGGGTTTTCAGCAACCCTCTTGGTTAAGGGGCATCAACTTTGCCTTCCCTCTCTGGGTAATGCTGAGCCAGGCACTATCCCTTCAGAGACTGACTAAAGCCTGGAAAACTGGGTTTCTGGGGCTCCACGCAGGAGCCCTGGGGCTCCCTCAGGAGGCAAGAGATAGCCACGTAGGCAGGACTGAGACTGTCCTCTCTGCTTTCTCCTTTTATCTGTTTTGCGGGTTGGGATTTTGAGTAAGATGTTATTTGAATAAAGTCTTAGCTGTCTTAACAAACCATTTTTAAAAAATCATTGCATTGGGTCATCTTTCCATCTCTCATGGGAAAATGAGTGCCTCCTCATGATTGTAGGGAAGGCACGAAGGAGACCCTGGGCTCCAGACCTAGGGTTTCGAGGAAGAATTTGTGGGTGAGTAGTGATTTCCTTGGTTGGCTGGTTGGTAAGCACAGAGGCGGCCGCGTCTATCTCCCCAGGATGGGAGGCTGCCGAGTTCACAGACAGAGCAGCTGGGACCCGCTGTCCTGAGAAGCATTCAGAGACGACAAAGGAGTGAATGGCTGAGAATAAACACACCCTGAGGCTCCTTACCTGTTCCCAAGCAGAGCTGCTTCTCAGGATCCGAGGTCCACTGCTGTTTCTAAACAGCCCATGGCAGGGCGTGGGAGGTCCTTAGATGAAGCACCCATAGGAACCGACTCCGAAGGATCTGGGTCCATGGCTGCCCTTCTGCCTGGTTCTCGAGTCGCCCCCGTGGGAGGGATGCAGAGCCGGGCGTGCAGAAGACGCCGTGCATCTCAGTGTCCCGTGACGACCGGCCACCAGAGGCCCCAGGGTGGGCTGTGCAGCTGGGGATTCCCCAGGGGCTTCAACCCCCCAAAGTGAAAAGGCAGCCAGAGTTCCCAGGGCTCCCGCTGTGGGAGAGAAGGCCTGGCGTCAGCGGCTTGCGGGTTGGGCTGAACCCCGACTTGCTGCCAGATCCTGGACAAGTCCCTCCATCTTTCTGAGCCTCTGTTTCCTCTTCTGTGTAAAATGGGGCCAGTCAGAGGTTACCACTGAGAGGTTGCAAGGAAGACAGGCTGCAACTAAGTCCCAGCGCAGCCAAAGAAATAAAGATTTAAAAAAAACAACAACAGCATAGGACGTCTTCGTTTCCTGGGACCTCCAACTTTCCAGACAAACTGGCTGCGCAGGGGGATTTTGAGCGGAGCGGGGCTTGTACTCGAGTAGCCTCTTTCCCTAAGCCCACGCTGGGCTGCACCCTGCAGGCCCGTGAGTCTTGCATTTGCCTATAGCCTGGAGAAGACCAAAGAAAGAGCTCGGAGACAGTCACAGGGACATCCACGGTCTGTTGGACGGGGGACCTTACACGTCTGAAGCTAGGTCTTGGAGCAAGGCATCCCCGTGCTGCAGATGGCGAGCGCAACATGGCGACCAGCTTTTCCACTGGGGGCGGGGTGAAAAAACGCTACCCTTTATAGGGGGAACTGACGTCAGGTCAGTTACCAGGGCAACCAGCCACTTGGCCACGTGCTCCTCACAGCCCCTCAGGTTAAGGAGCGTCTTGAGGGCAGGTGTTTCCTATTAGTAAACTAGTAGGTGCGGCCTTCCTGGGCTAAGGATTAGAACCCGCACTAGCGGGGGCGGGGGGGGGGGGGCACGTGCACGGTCACGTGAGTAGGTGCAGGTGAAGCAGGGGTTGGTCGGAGCCGGGGAGGAGGTACAGACAGCATGAGAATAGCCAACCTGAGTGGCCTGGCCCTACACCTGGGGTGTTTTTTCCCCTCCCTCTGGATGTCTATTTTCCAGGCAAAGTAGAGCCAGCTGTGTCTGGAGAAGCTTGCGTCTGTTGTTCGGTCGTTCAGTCCTGTCTGACTCTTTGCAGCCCCATGGACTGCATGCACGCCAGGCTCCTCTGTCCTTTACGATCTCCTGGAGTTTGCCAAACTCATGTCCATTGAATTCATGATACTACCCAACCATCTCATCCTCTGTCGGCCCCTTCTCTTCCCGGCCTCAATCCTTCCCAGCATCAAAGTCTTTTCCAATGAGTCAGCTCTTCACATCAGGTATTGGAGCTTCAGCTTTAACATTAGTCCTTTCCATGAATGTGCAGGGTGGATTTCCTTTAGGATTGACTGGTTGGATCTCCTTGCTGTCCAAGAGACTCTCGGGAGTCTTCTCCAGCACCAGTTGAAAGCTTCCCTCTGGTTCTGTCCAAACACCCAGGGATGACCCCAGGGGTCTCTTGGTCTGCTCACCACACCCCCTGACTTGTTAGCGGTGCCTCCCGCCCCAGCAGGGTGCGGGCTGAGCACTCTCCCCGAGTTCGCCAAACAGCCCCAGCTTGTCTGCCCACTGATCCGAGGGGCTATCTTTCATTCCAAAGCATCCCCGGGAGTTCCTGATTTATTGGTGACGGGTCAGCTACATTCTTCAGGCAGCTTATGGTTGTGCCATTAAATCTTCAGATTAAGAGCATGGTGGGGAAGATAAATCGAGTGATCTGGGGATCCTGGAGACCAGCTCCTAGGAGGAGCACCACACGCCTTCACGCTCCCTTCATGAGTCCCTCGCTGCTGCTTTCATGGTGAAAGGGCTCCTGTGAAGAGGAGTTTGGCTCCCAGAACAGGAGCAGGTCCAGTCCTGGAGTTACAGGAAACCACGAATGTTTGCATCGGAGAATCACAGATGATAATAAGAGTCAGACGAGATCTTAAAACTAGGTAGTCCAGCTCTCTCATTTTATGGATGAAGAAACTGAGGTCACGGGTGAGACAGTGACAAAAATCAGGAGCATTCAGCCAGAAGGCTGCCTCCTGACTCTGGTTTTCCATTGTTTCTTTCGTGGCACCAGGACCCTCTTCTCACAGAGAGGGGACTAACTTCAGAGTAGAGGGAAAGAACTCCTGAGGGGACCTTCCAGCTTCATCAGCACCACCACCTGACCGAAAAAGAAGTTGAGGTTCAGAGAAGACATTTGATCTCCTGAGTATAAATTTCACCGAGACCCCTGGGTTTTGCACGGCTTTCTTAGCACCCACCTCAGGGCTTAGACTGTAACAGGTGCCCTAAACATGTGTTGAATGAGTGTATGAGTGAATGAATAAATGAATGAATGTTTATCACCAAATCTGGAACTCGAACTTAGAAGGCTTATGTGACTTACAAGCCTGCATTTGGTGCGGGAGAGGGTGTGGAGAAAAGAGAACCCTCCTACACTGTTGATGGGAATGCACGTTGGTGCAGTCACCGCGGGAAACCATATGGAGGTTCCTGAGGAAACTAAAAATAGAATTCCCATATGACCCAGCAATTCCCCTTCTGGGCATAGGCCCAGACCAAACTCCAATTCAGAAAGACACATGCACCCCTGTGTTCACAAGAGCCGAGATGTGGGAAACAACCTAGGCGTCCATCGATACATGAATGGATAAAGAAGATGCGTTACTTATATACAATGGGATACTGCTCAGCCATAAAAAAGAACGAAATAACACCATTTGCAGCAACATGGATGCCATGAGGGATTATCATACTGAGTGAAGCAAATCAGAAAGAGAAAGACAAATACCAAATGATGTAGCTCATATATATAAAATCTAAAACGCCGCACAGGGAATGCCCTGATGGTCCGGTGGTTAGCGCTGTCACCGCTGGGGCTGGGTTCGATCCCTGGTGGAGGAACTAAGATCCCACAAGCCATGCAGTAAGGTCAAAAAATAAAATAAAATATGGCACAAATGAACCTGTCTTATGAAACAGAAACAGAATCATGGACATAGAGAACAGATTGGTGGTTGCCAAGGGGGAAGGGGCTGAGGGAGGAATGGAGAGGGAGATTGGGGTTAGCAGATGTAAACTTCTATGTATAGAACAGATAAACAACAAGGTCCTACTGGATAGCACAGAGGACCGTATTCGGTATCCTATGATAAACCATAATGGTTGGGCTTCCCTGGTGGTCCAGTGGGTAGGACACTGCCTTGCAGTGCAAGGGGGGCCGGTTCGATCCCTGGCCTGGGAAGATCCCACGTGCTGCGAAGCGGCTGGACCGATGTGTCCAATTACCGAGCTGGAGCTCTGGAGCGCATGCGCCCAGAGCCGGCGCTCTGCGACAACTGAGGCCACCGTGATGGGAGACCCACATGGGCCAAAGGACAAAGATGGATGAAAATGGACAAATGAAAGACCAATAGAAGTGGCCTTCCTGCTCCCCTCCCTTCCCACCCCCCCCCCACCAAAAAAAAAAAAAAAAAAAAAAAAAAAATAAATCTTTACCAAAAAAAAAAAAAAAACCCAAAACATAATGGTAAAGAATATAAGAAAGAATGCATATATGTATAGCTGAATCACTTTGCTGTACAGCAGTAATTAATACAACACTGTAAATCAACTATACTTCAAACTTTAAAAAAAGCCCTCATTTGGGCTCAGTGGCCAATTTTGGCAACGGCAGCTGCATGGCTAGGCAGCCTGTCCTGTTTTCTGTGTCTCCCATATGGTAACGAGCAGCAGGTCGGGGATTGGGATTCCCACAGGTGGAAAGACAAATACCAAATGATGTAGGCTCATATATGGATAAAAAAATCCTTAAAACGAGGGATTATCATACTGAGTGAAGCAAATCAGAAAGAGAAAGACAAATACAGAAAGATGTAGCTCATATATGTAAAAACTAAAACGCTGCACAGGAATGCCCTGATGGTCCGGTGGTTAGCGCTGTCACCGCTGGGGCTGGGTTCGATCCCTGGTGGAGGAACTAAGATCCCACAAGCCATGCAGTAAGGTCAAAAAATAAAATAAAATATGGCACAAATGAACCTGTCTTATGAAACAGAAACAGAATCATGGACATAGAGAACAGATTGGTGGTTGCCAAGGGGGAAGGGGCTGAGGGAGGAATGGAGAGGGAGATTGGGGTTAGCAGATGTAAACTTCTATGTATAGAACAGATAAACAACAAGGTCCTACTGGATAGCACAGAGGACCGTATTCGGTATCCTATGATAAACCATAATGGTTGGGCTTCCCTGGTGGTCCAGTGGGTAGGACACTGCCTTGCAGTGCAAGGGGGGCCGGTTCGATCCCTGGCCTGGGAAGATCCCACGTGCTGCGAAGCGGCTGGACCGATGTGTCCAATTACCGAGCTGGAGCTCTGGAGCGCATGCGCCCAGAGCCGGCGCTCTGCGACAACTGAGGCCACCGTGATGGGAGACCCACATGGGCCAAAGGACAAAGATGGATGAAAATGGACAAATGAAAGACCAATAGAAGTGGCCTTCCTGCTCCCCTCCCTTCCCACCCCACCCCCACCAAAATAAATAAATAAATAAATAAATAAATAAATCTTTACCAAAAAAAAAAAAAAAACCCAAAACATAATGGTAAAGAATATAAGAAAGAATGCATATATGTATAGCTGAATCACTTTGCTGTACAGCAGTAATTAATACAACACTGTAAATCAACTATACTTCAAACTTTAAAAAAAGCCCTCATTTGGGCTCAGTGGCCAATTTTGGCAACGGCAGCTGCATGGCTAGGCAGCCTGTCCTGTTTTCTGTGTCTCCCATATGGTAACGAGCAGCAGGTCGGGGATTGGGATTCCCACAGGTGGAAACTGCCTCCCAGACTGGAAATTTCCATCGAAGGCCTTTAAATGTCCCAAGAGAAATTTTAAAAAGGGTTCAACAGCCCCCACAATGCTTAGCTTTGCGCAAATAAGCCCCTCTTTCTCCTTTTAGGTAGACACCATGGTCAGAGAAGGGATTCTGAAGGCTCCAAATGCCAGCACAGACATCTAGGCATAAATCTGAAATAGACCTAGAAATGGAAGATGCAGCCCAGGAGGGAGGCAGAGCCGGAGAGCTGGGGGGCGGGAAGGCTGGAGATGGAGTAGTAGCAAGAGGCTGTGGAGTCAGGGGAGAGCTGTTGGAGGGGAGGAAGGGCCTCCTTCTCACTTTCTTTTTTCGACCATGCCCTGCAGCATGCAGGAGCTTAGCTCCCCAACCAGGGATCCAACCCACGCCCTCTGTCCTGGGAGTCTTAATCACCAGACCTCCAGGGAAGTCCCTGGGGGGAGGGTCCTTCTCTTTACAGACCATGCCTGCGTGATTTCGCCCCATTACCTGGGTGAGGACCCTGCCCCAGCAGAAACCACAAACCAGTTCTCGAAATCGGTTGAAGTAACAGCACTGGATTCTAGTAGTGCTAATTCCCAGAGACTCTGTTCAATGAAACAGATTTTCGGAGCACCTACTGTGCGCTGTACTCCGCCCAAGGCTCTTTGGGGTCTGGGCTAGGCGGGGCTGCCGACAGAGAAGGGAACGGACTCTAGAGCCAGATGTGCAGGTCTGAATCTCAGCTCTCCCTCTTCCTAGCCGTAAGACTTGGTGGGACAATACTTGATGGAGCCTCGATTTCCTTATCTGTAAAGGATGGCTTCCCTGATGGCTCAGGGGTAAAGAATCTACCTGCCAATGCAGGAGACATGGTTTCAATCCCTGGGTTAGGAAGATCCCTGGAGGAGGAAATGGCAACCCTCTCCAGGATTCTGGCCTGGAAAATCCCATGGGCAGAGGAGCCTGGCAGGCTACAGTCCACGGGGTCGCAAAGAGTTGGACATGTCCGAGTGACTAAACAAGAACAGAAGTGGGGCTGAGTCATTCCCACCTCACGGGGTGGCTGTGAGGACTAAATGCATTAATATACTTAAAGCACTTAGCCTGGGGTCAGCACATAGACTGTGTTCATTAAGTATTGTTGCAAAGACATTCACGGAGAGAGGCAAGCAGGGCTGTGGGAACTGGGAACCGGAAGTCTCAGACTGCAAGGGCATTCGGTCTCTACTTGGAGAAGCTCACTTTCCTTCAGTGTCTCTCCCAGCAATTTCTGGGGGTCTTCTGGGGTACTACCCTTGTATTCTAGAAATTTTGTCCACCCACATTCTCTGGCTCTGAGCCCCTGTGGGTGGGATGTCCCACCACAGGCCATTTAATTTCCCAGGTATTTCCTCCAGTCCACGCTCTCAGAGGTTGCACATTGACAGTCTGCACTTCCTGTGTGGTTCCCAAGACATTTTTGGATGGATGGCATGATGTTTCCAAGCAATTTGAGTCAACTTCTGTAAGCCAGGAAATTGCATCTTGAAATGAAACATATTTTCCAATATTTGATATTTTCAAAACGGACTTAATCACCAGACCAATCGGGGTCTCGACCATGTGTTGAAGGGGACCCTGCCCCAGCAGAAACCACAAACCAGTTCTCGAAATCGGTTGAAGTAACAGCACTGGATTCTAGTAGTGCTAATTCCCAGAGACTCTGTTCAATGAAACAGATTTTCGGAGCACCTACTGTGCGCTGTACTCCGCCCAAGGCTCTTTGGGGTCTGGGCTAGGCGGGGCTGCCGACAGAGAAGGGAACGGACTCTAGAGCCAGATGTGCAGGTCTGAATCTCAGCTCTCCCTCTTCCTAGCCGTAAGACTTGGTGGGACAATACTTGATGGAGCCTCGATTTCCTTATCTGTAAAGGATGGCTTCCCTGATGGCTCAGGGGTAAAGAATCTACCTGCCAATGCAGGAGACATGGTTTCAATCCCTGGGTTAGGAAGATCCCTGGAGGAGGAAATGGCAACCCTCTCCAGGATTCTGGCCTGGAAAATCCCATGGGCAGAGGAGCCTGGCAGGCTACAGTCCACGGGGTCGCAAAGAGTTGGACATGTCCGAGTGACTAAACAAGAACAGAAGTGGGGCTGAGTCATTCCCACCTCACGGGGTGGCTGTGAGGACTAAATGCATTAATATACTTAAAGCACTTAGCCTGGGGTCAGCACATAGACTGTGTTCATTAAGTATTGTTGCAAAGACATTCACGGAGAGAGGCAAGCAGGGCTGTGGGAACTGGGAACCGGAAGTCTCAGACTGCAAGGGCATTCGGTCTCTACTTGGAGAAGCTCACTTTCCTTCAGTGTCTCTCCCAGCAATTTCTGGGGGTCTTCTGGGGTACTACCCTTGTATTCTAGAAATTTTGTCCACCCACATTCTCTGGCTCTGAGCCCCTGTGGGTGGGATGTCCCCACCCACAGGCCATTTAATTTCCCAGGTATTTCCTCCAGTCCACGCTCTCAGAGGTTGCACATTGACAGTCTGCACTTCCTGTGTGGTTCCCAAGACATTTTTGGATGGATGGCATGATGTTTCCAAGCAATTTGAGTCAACTTCTGTAAGCCAGGAAATTGCATCTTGAAATGAAACATATTTTCCAATATTTGATATTTTCAAAAACGGAAAGGAAACCCTAGCACATTGTCCAGAAATGCAGCAATGGGTCTGCATGTCTTTTTGGTAGTGGAACTGAGTAGTTGCCAACCTATTGAGCACAGTGTCCATTTGTCCCTAGTCCCTAAGACTGCCCCTATAAACACTGCCTTCCCAATCCACCACTTCCTGTGACTAGCCCGGCTTCTGCCAGCTTTCCCGTCCTCCGATTCATTCCTTTCTGGCCCTGTTGAATGGGTCAGGACTGACCCCACTGTTCTCTCCCTTCAAATTCACTGCAAGGGCTTCCAAGGCAGTCCCATGTTTAAGACTCTGAGCTTTCAATGCAGAGGCCGCCAGTTCGATCCCTGGTTGGGGAGCTAAGGTCCTGAGTGCCACAAGGCACAGCCAAAAACCAAGTGACTCTGGCTTTGGAGCCATAATGATGTAGGAGAGAGAGAGAAAAAAAACCCTTGGGGGCTTCCCTGGTGGTCCAGTGGGTAAGGACACCACCTTGCAGTGCAAGGGGCGCCGGTTCGAGCCCTGGCCTGGGAAGATCCCAGTGCCACGGAGCGGCTGGACCGATGTGTCCAATCACCGAGCCAGAGCTCTGGAGCGCATGCGCCTAGAGCCGGTGCTCTGCGACAGCAGAGGCCGCCGCGATGGGAGGCCCACACGGGCCAAAGAAAAAAGATGGATGAAAATGGACAAATGAAAGACCAATAGAAGTGGCCCGCCTGTTCCCCTTCCTCCCCACTCCACCCCCACCAAAAATAAATAAATAAATAAATCTTAAAAACAAACAAACAAACAAAAACACCCTTGCTCCAACTCCCACCCACACCTGACCCTTGGAGTACCCACTGCTAAACAAGCGCAATAGATTTGCCAAGGATGGGAAATTAATTAGAAATGAAGGCTCGCAGCAGGAGGGCCTCGGAGGCCTCTTTGATCTCCAAAGCCTCTTGTATTTCTCTGACTTTGTTCTGGCCCAGATGGGGGACTCCACAGGCCGCGGGTGGGGGAGAGGGTCTGCGGCGGCGCAGATGGTTTGCTCTTTACGACAAGCAATTTGAGTCAACTTCTGTAAGCCAGGAAATTGCATCTTGAAATGAAACATATTTTCCAATATTTGATATTTTCAAAAACGGAAAGGAAACCCTAGCACATTGTCCAGAAATGCAGCAATGGGTCTGCATGTCTTTTTGGTAGTGGAACTGAGTAGTTGCCAACCTATTGAGCACAGTGTCCATTTGTCCCTAGTCCCTAAGACTGCCCCTATAAACACTGCCTTCCCAATCCACCACTTCCTGTGACTAGCCCGGCTTCTGCCAGCTTTCCCGTCCTCCGATTCATTCCTTTCTGGCCCTGTTGAATGGGTCAGGACTGACCCCACTGTTCTCTCCCTTCAAATTCACTGCAAGGGCTTCCAAGGCAGTCCCATGTTTAAGACTCTGAGCTTTCAATGCAGAGGCCGCCAGTTCGATCCCTGGTTGGGGAGCTAAGGTCCTGAGTGCCACAAGGCACAGCCAAAAACCAAGTGACTCTGGCTTTGGAGCCATAATGATGTAGGAGAGAGAGAGAAAAAAAACCCTTGGGGGCTTCCCTGGTGGTCCAGTGGGTAAGGACACCACCTTGCAGTGCAAGGGGCGCCGGTTCGAGCCCTGGCCTGGGAAGATCCCAGTGCCACGGAGCGGCTGGACCGATGTGTCCAATCACCGAGCCAGAGCTCTGGAGCGCATGCGCCTAGAGCCGGTGCTCTGCGACAGCAGAGGCCGCCGCGATGGGAGGCCCACACGGGCCAAAGAAAAAAGATGGATGAAAATGGACAAATGAAAGACCAATAGAAGTGGCCCGCCTGTTCCCCTTCCTCCCCACTCCACCCCCACCAAAAATAAATAAATAAATAAATCTTAAAAACAAACAAACAAACAAAAACACCCTTGCTCCAACTCCCACCCACACCTGACCCTTGGAGTACCCACTGCTAAACAAGCGCAATAGATTTGCCAAGGATGGGAAATTAATTAGAAATGAAGGCTCGCAGCAGGAGGGCCTCGGAGGCCTCTTTGATCTCCAAAGCCTCTTGTATTTCTCTGACTTTGTTCTGGCCCAGATGGGGGACTCCACAGGCCGCGGGTGGGGGAGAGGGTCTGCGGCGGCGCAGATGGTTTGCTCTTTACGACAACCGACACTCATCTCCCCGTCTCTGCCCCCTTCCCGTCTCTTTCTTCCTGAGATCTGCCCCGCACTCCAGGGATGTGTGTGGGGTGGCGGTTGGCGGCGGTCACGGAGCTTTGGAGTCTGGGAGGCACAGATCCACACCTAGCAGGCGGTGAGGGTGCATTCTGTTCCTTCCCTTCAGTCTGTTCTCACCTCCAGGTGATGCTCAGGACTGTCGGGGGCGGAGAAATGGTGGAGACACGCTGAGATCTGAGAGGTTTCCTTCAGAACCTGACCACCCTCCTCTGGTTCGCGGCCCTGCAGTGACACAAGGGAGCTCCTTAGAAAGGCAGGCTCTTGGGCCTCAGTCCAGAGGCGCTGAATCGGAATCTGAGCTTTAACCAGCGCTCCCAGGAAACTCGTGTGACCGGAGCACCTTCTATCTTTACCTGGGCTTTGTGCTTCCCTAGTGATTCATACATGTATGAATTTATGTATTTATTTTTGGCTGTGCTGGGTCTTCATTTCTCCAGTCACAGGGAGTGGGGGCTACTCTCTAATTGTAGTGCACAGGCTTCTCACTGCAGGGGCTTCTCCTGTTGCAGGGCAACAGGCTTCAGTCGTTGTGCCATGTGGGCTGAACAGTTGCTGTTCCTGGACTCTAGAGCACGGGCTCAGTAGTGGTGGCGTGTAGGCTCATTGCTCCATGCCATGTGGGATCTCCTTGGACTAGGGATCGAACCTGTGTCTCCTGCCTTGGCAGGGAGATTCTTTACACTGTGCCACCAGGGAAGCCCCCTGTTAGTGATTCCTAAATGATCGGATTCTCATCCCCTTCCACCCTACCCATAGCCCAGCCTGCAGTAGGTGTCCAGTAAGCTTTTCTAGGTTTGAATCCTCCCTAGGACTAGGTTCTCTCTGTGGTTCTCAGCCTTGGTCACATATTGGACGACTCTTGGGGAGCTTCCCAGGTGGCATAGTGGTAAAGAATCTCCCTGCCAGTGCAGGAGAAGTAAGAGACGCAGGTTTGATCCCTGGGTCAGGAGGATCCCCTGGACCAGGACATGGCAACTCGCTCCAGTATTCTTGCCTGGAAAATCCCACGGACAGAGGAGCCTGGTGGGTTCCAGTCAGTCCTGGAGGTCACAAAGAGTCAGACACGACAACACGAACACACACACACAGGGAAGCTTCAAGCTTTCCCGGTCACCAGACTCAGCTCCCAGGGAGTCTAACTTAATGGACCAGGGGTGACTTGATTGTGCCTGGGTGTCTCTTGGACTGCAGACTTGAACATTTCCCAGAGTTCTAAGTGCAGCCCTGGCCGAGATCCACTAGGCTGGCGCCTACAATGAAAGTTCTCAGTGGTCAAAACCACTCTTTCAAATTCCACAGGGAGACTAGGGTTGGAGATCCACTCCCACCTCTCAGTTTTCCCTCAGTGTTGGGATTGGATAGCCTATTTCCCACTGAAGAACAGACACCCTTGCTGGCTTGCATTTAATTTCAAGACATGAAATACCTATCTTCGAATCCAAGGATCACATTTGGGTGATGGCACCAGGGCGAGACACTCACTTAGGGAGGGGCACGTGGGACATGAATTTATGTTATTTATTTTTGGCTGTGCTGGGTCTTCATTTCTCCAGTCACAGGAGTGGGCTACTCTCTAATTGTAGTGCACAGGCTTCTCACTGCAGGGGCTTCTCCTGTTGCAGGGCAACAGGCTTCAGTCGTTGTGCCATGTGGGCTGAACAGTTGCTGTTCCTGGACTCTAGAGCACGGGCTCAGTAGTGGTGGCGTGTAGGCTCATTGCTCCATGCCATGTGGGATCTCCTTGGACTAGGGATCGAACCTGTGTCTCCTGCCTTGGCAGGGAGATTCTTTACACTGTGCCACCAGGGAAGCCCCCTGTTAGTGATTCCTAAATGATCGGATTCTCATCCCCTTCCACCCTACCCATAGCCCAGCCTGCAGTAGGTGTCCAGTAAGCTTTTCTAGGTTTGAATCCTCCCTAGGACTAGGTTCTCTCTGTGGTTCTCAGCCTTGGTCACATATTGGACGACTCTTGGGGAGCTTCCCAGGTGGCATAGTGGTAAAGAATCTCCCTGCCAGTGCAGGAGAAGTAAGAGACGCAGGTTTGATCCCTGGGTCAGGAGGATCCCCTGGACCAGGACATGGCAACTCGCTCCAGTATTCTTGCCTGGAAAATCCCACGGACAGAGGAGCCTGGTGGGTTCCAGTCAGTCCTGGAGGTCACAAAGAGTCAGACACGACAACACGAACACACACACACAGGGAAGCTTCAAGCTTTCCCGGTCACCAGACTCAGCTCCCAGGGAGTCTAACTTAATGGACCAGGGGTGACTTGATTGTGCCTGGGTGTCTCTTGGACTGCAGACTTGAACATTTCCCAGAGTTCTAAGTGCAGCCCTGGCCGAGATCCACTAGGCTGGCGCCTACAATGAAAGTTCTCAGTGGTCAAAACCACTCTTTCAAATTCCACAGGGAGACTAGGGTTGGAGATCCACTCCCACCTCTCAGTTTTCCCTCAGTGTTGGGATTGGATAGCCTATTTCCCACTGAAGAACAGACACCCTTGCTGGCTTGCATTTAATTTCAAGACATGAAATACCTATCTTCGAATCCAAGGATCACATTTGGGTGATGGCACCAGGGCGAGACACTCACTTAGGGAGGGGCACGTGGGACATGAAAGCTTATCCATGTACATGGACACACCTGCCCTTTCACCCCTCTCTCCTCCCACATCCCTTCACCTTTGTTCCTTCTTTAGATTGCAACTTGATGGTCACTCCCTCCAGGAAGCCTTCCCTGACCACCTATAGGAGAGGCAAGTTTCTTTCTTACTTGTTTTCAAAGGATGGTGCTCTTTTCAGCGCCCATGTGGCAATTAGGCACTTCAGCATGGAAGGTTGGGCTCCACGCCTGTCTCCCCCTACTGGACTGGAGGCTCATTGCAGTTCTTGGTATTTTTCAGGCACATCTGAGGCTGGGGGGACACTGCAATGCATGGCTGAAAGAATCAGTGAGTGAGTTAGCGAGTGTAATTCCACATACACAGGTGGTTGAGGTGCCACAATTGGGGGAAGGGTTCTTCCTTTGTACATGGTTTCTATGAAGATAGGGTTTATCCAGTTACCGTGAGGCATTCGGTTAAACCTGTGGTGTGCAGTGAGGCATAGCTGTATTTCTTAGTCTATAATTTTCCAATAATTAGACTTTCAGGCATCGTAGGTCTAGTGGTTTGAATATGATTCACTTGTATCTCTGTTGCTACAGAAACTGCATACGTAAGCCCTCAAAAGCCTGCTTTAATCGTGGTGGGCTACTGTGAATTGTGCTATTTAGGTAACTTGCAATATACTTTCAGAACAATATAATTACATGGCTGGGTTATTTTTAATTTCATGGGGCAGTGTTTCTCAAGCCTCAATCGTTTCAATGCCACCTTTTTTTATTTTTTCCCTGGTTGTATGCCACCTCTATGGTGTCATGAATTTAATATTTTTCTTTAACTTTGCTCGTTAAAAATGTGATTGAAGGTACTCATTTTTTTAAAAAATAAGTAAATGTAGTTCAAAAAGAAAATTCATATGAGCACAATAAACAGAAAACCAGTTATCACTTTCCTCTAATAGAAGGTAACCGTAAAATATCCCTACCTCCCTCCATAAATAAAACAGTTATTAAACATTAGCTAGACACTGTTGCCTGCAGCCTCTGAGCCTGAAGACTGCTCTTTCTTAGTTATGGAGGGAAATTGGCAAGTTTGGGAGAAGATGTTGAAGATCAAATGGAAACTTTTTCTTAAATGTAATTAGAAGGAATGAAAGAGAATGGGAAAGAATACTTTTCTCACATTGTGACTGCATATGTATTTAGTGTCTTGTTCATACTACAGGGTATTGCTTTATCATGTAAATTCTTTTGTACAAGTTCATAGCTTGCTTTTATAAAGTCAGTAGCTTCAGCATCGTGTTTATTGAAACTGACTTTTTCTCCAGGTCTTTCTTATCTCACCAAGATTGAGGCTGGGTGGATCTTCAGGTCTTTCGTTCTGCCTAAACAGTGAAGCTAAAAACCACTGACAGATACAGAGAACAGACTTGTGGTTGCCAAGTCTAGGGGACAGGGTGGAGGAGGGATGAACTGGAAGTTTAGGATTAGAAGATGTAAACTATTATGCATAGGATGGATAAACAACAAGATCCCACTGTAGAGAGCAGAGATATTCAATATCCTATGATAAACCATAATGGAAAGGAATATTAAAAATGTATATATATACATAACTAAATGACTTTCCTATACAGCAGACATCAACATAACATTATATATCAAGTCTAAGTCAATTAAGAAAAAAGAACCACTGATATATCACAGGTACCTTTGGAGGTGTAACTGACCAGGGTTGGAAGCTTGGTTTTATCACTCATTTGCTCTGTGACCTTCGGCAAAGTGCTTCACTTCTCTGGGTCTCAATTTTCTTAGCTGTAAAGTGTGAATAATGGTGTCAACCTCTAAGTGCTGGTGTGAAAGCTTGTAAAGCAGTAGGGGTGTGAACCCCGCTCTGGAGCAGGAGAGGGTCTGTAGCTGGTAGTTATGCTGATCCCATACCTCCCGAGAGAGCAGAGTGATGTCTGTTTTACTCACTGGCACAGCACCAGTGTCTGGCACCTGGCTTAGGCTCGGGAAACAGCCTCACACTTGACCAGATTCAGGGCTGCAGAGGGTGCCGATGCCGTGCTTTGGAAAGTCTCCTTCCATTAGAAAAGTGCTGCTCAGTGTAGACATAGAAGGTAACCGTAAAATATCCCTACCTCCCTCCATAAATAAAACAGTTATTAAACATTAGCTAGACACTGTTGCCTGCAGCCTCTGAGCCTGAAGACTGCTCTTTCTTAGTTATGGAGGGAAATTGGCAAGTTTGGGAGAAGATGTTGAAGATCAAATGGAAACTTTTTCTTAAATGTAATTAGAAGGAATGAAAGAGAATGGGAAAGAATACTTTTCTCACATTGTGACTGCATATGTATTTAGTGTCTTGTTCATACTACAGGGTATTGCTTTATCATGTAAATTCTTTTGTACAAGTTCATAGCTTGCTTTTATAAAGTCAGTAGCTTCAGCATCGTGTTTATTGAAACTGACTTTTTCTCCAGGTCTTTCTTATCTCACCAAGATTGAGGCTGGGTGGATCTTCAGGTCTTTCGTTCTGCCTAAACAGTGAAGCTAAAAACCACTGACAGATACAGAGAACAGACTTGTGGTTGCCAAGTCTAGGGGACAGGGTGGAGGAGGGATGAACTGGAAGTTTAGGATTAGAAGATGTAAACTATTATGCATAGGATGGATAAACAACAAGATCCCACTGTAGAGAGCAGAGATATTCAATATCCTATGATAAACCATAATGGAAAGGAATATTAAAAATGTATATATATACATAACTAAATGACTTTCCTATACAGCAGACATCAACATAACATTATATATCAAGTCTAAGTCAATTAAGAAAAAAGAACCACTGATATATCACAGGTACCTTTGGAGGTGTAACTGACCAGGGTTGGAAGCTTGGTTTTATCACTCATTTGCTCTGTGACCTTCGGCAAAGTGCTTCACTTCTCTGGGTCTCAATTTTCTTAGCTGTAAAGTGTGAATAATGGTGTCAACCTCTAAGTGCTGGTGTGAAAGCTTGTAAAGCAGTAGTGTGTGTGAACCCCGCTCTGGAGCAGGAGAGGGTCTGTAGCTGGTAGTTATGCTGATCCCATACCTCCCGAGAGAGCAGAGTGATGTCTGTTTTACTCACTGGCACAGCACCAGTGTCTGGCACCTGGCTTAGGCTCGGGAAACAGCCTCACACTTGACCAGATTCAGGGCTGCAGAGGGTGCCGATGCCGTGCTTTGGAAAGTCTCCTTCCATTAGAAAAGTGCTGCTCAGTGTAGACATTGCCTGGGGTGGAGGGCAGAATGGCCCTTCAGATTCCTGGGGCAGGGGATGTGCTGGGCAGTCAATAGAAGAGCTTCCACCTGTTTCTGACAAGGACGGAGGAAAGACTTCAGATTCTCAGGTGGTCCAGTGGTAAAGAACCCCTCTGCCAATCCAGGAGATCTAAGAGATGAGAGTTTGATCCTTGGGTTGGGAAGATCCCCCGGAGGAAGGTGTGGCAACCCACTCTAGTATTCTTGCTTGGAGAATCCTATGGACAGAGGAGCCCGGTGGACTGCAGTCCATGGGGTTGCAAAGAGTTGGACACAACTGAAATGACTTAGCATGTGTGACCACAGAATCACAAATCATCTGAGCTAGGACCCAGGGGCCTCATTTTACAGAGGGAGAAACAGAGGCCTGGAGAGAGAGGGTGACCTGTTGACTAAGGTCAGCCAGCTGGCTAGAAGCAGAGCAGGAGCCTCAGCTTGCGTCTGTCTCCTGACGTCCACCCGGTTCAGAGCTCTGTCCCTGACATCCCGTCTTGTCCTTTACCTCCTGCAGCTGTTGTCACGTAATGCTGATCTTGTTTGTCTTCATTCCTGGAACTCTGCAAAGCCTCTGGTCTCATCGCTCCTCTGGGAAGAAACCCACATTCACCGCAGAAAGCAAGGGATGCTGGGAGTCTCCTTGAGGGCACGTGTCCTTCCGCGCGGCCCAGCTGTGGTCCAGAGGTGCGAGTGAGCTCCCGCCAGCGGGACAGCGGGCCGAGCCGTCTCCAGAGAAACGTGGCCTGATGTCTTCCCACCTGGGTCTCATCTGTTGGACTAAAAAATGTTTATTCTCTAATATTATGCAATATCCACTGTGAATATGGAAAAGACAAAAAGATGTCAGGAAGTTAAAAAAAATGCGCAGTTCCATGACCCGGAGATAATCACCACTAATACGCTGGCTTTGCTTACAAAAACCCGCACAGTTCGAGCTATGGTTTTCCCAGTTGTCACGCACGGGTATGAGAGCTGGGCCAAAAAGAAGGCCGAGCGCCGCA
Organism: Tragulus kanchil; assembly: GCA_022376925.1. NCBI lineage: Eukaryota > Metazoa > Chordata > Mammalia > Artiodactyla > Tragulidae > Tragulus > Tragulus kanchil. The sequence continues at coordinate 199,648,924 of JAIOJX010000025.1, read as the reverse complement.
GAAATGCTGCTTTCAAAATGTGGTGCTGGAGAAGCCTTGAGAGTCCCTTGGACTGCAAGGAGATCACACCTCATTCATTCTTCTTTGCTTTTTGGTGGGTAGGTCTGAGAAGTATCAGTCTACTATTTCGAGAGTGTCTGTATAATATACACCAAGCATCATTTACCTAATATATATATGTGCTTAATCTATATTTATATGCAATATACTCATTCTGCCCTCTTGACTCAGATGGTAAAGAGTCTGCCTGCAGGGCTTCCCTGGTGGCTCAGTGGTAAAGAATCCGCCTGCCAGTGCAGGAGACACAGGTTCAACCCCTGATCTGGGAAGATCCCACGTGCTGCAGAGCAGTGAAGCCCGTATGCCACAACTACTGAGTCTGTGCTCTAGAACAAGGGAAGCCACTGCAATGAGATGCCAGCACACAGGAACTAAAGAGTAGTCCCCTCTCACCACAACTAGAGGAAAGCCCGCCCAGCAATGAAGACCCAGCCCAGCCAAAGAAAATCAGTAAATAAAATTATATATATATATATAAAAGAATCTGCCTGCAATGCAGTAGACCCGGGTTCTGATCCCTGAGTCAGGAAGATCCTCTGGAGAAAGGAATGGCTACTCACTCCAGTATTCTTGCCTGGAGAATCCCATGGACAGAGAAGCCTGGCACGCTACAGTCCATGGGGTTGCAAAGAGTCAGACGTGACTGAGCGACTATCACTTGCACTACTTTTTCAATGCCTATTAAAAATAGCTCTGTTGAGATATAATTCACATAATTTACCCCAAGTGTTTTGTTTTTTTATATATATTTTTACAGAGTTTTGTTGTTCACAGACATGTATGTTCCCAGATCAGTCATATGCATATCCCTGGTCTCCTCCCCCATCCCAATCCCCCCAACCAAGTGCTTTTATTTAATTGATGTGACCTTTTTATTGGTTTTTTATTTATTTATTTTCATCCATCTTTATTCTTTGGCCTATGTGGGCCTCCCATCGCAGTGGCCTCTCTCATTACAGAGCATCGGCTCTGGGTGCATGCGCTCCAGAGTGCCGGCTCGTAATTGGACACACTGGCCCAGCCGCTCTGTGGCATGTGGCATCTTCCTGGGCCATGGATTGAACTGGTGCCCCTTACACTGCAAGGCGGACTCTTTACCCACTGGACCACCAGGGAAGCTCCCAAGCGCTCATTTCAGTAATTTTTTAGAACCTTCACAAAATTATGCAACCATCACTAGAGTCAGTTCTAGAACATGGTCACTGCCTCAAAAAGAAACATTGTATCCACTTGCTTTCATTTTCCATCTTACTCCAGTCCCTCATAACCACTCATCTACTTTCTCTCTCTAAATTGGTCTTTTCTTGATATTGTGTATCAATGGGATCATACACTATGTGGTCCTTTGTCTCTTCTGGCTTTTCATTCAGCCTAACACTTGCAAAATTCATCCTTAACTGTAGCAGGCATCAGTACTTCATTTCCTTTTCATGACTAAACAATAGTCCACTGTATGGAGAGGCCACATTTCGTTTATCCTGCTTTTCAGCTGATATGAGGAGTGCTGCTGTGAACATCTGTGTCTGAATTTCTGTGTGGACAGACGCGTTCTTTTCTCCTTTTAAGACCCGAAGACTATCTTTCCCCAAAGTAGTTGCATCATTTTCCATTCCCTCAGCAGTGTGGGAAGGTTCCTTTTTCTCCACACCCTCTGCAACAGTGTAACAGTCATCCTAGTGGGTGTGAAGTGGTATTTCACTGTGGTTTTGATTTGCATTTCCCTAATGACTGAACGATGTTGATCATCTTTTCAGGTGCTTATTGGCCATTGGCATGCCTTCTTCGGAGACAGGTCTATGTAAATCACTTCCCCATCTATCAGGTGACTTCCTGGGTTGTCTACTGAGTTATAAAAGTTCTTTTTATAGTTTACACACAAGTCCTTTATCAGATACATGATCTGCAAATGTTTTCTTCCCTTTCTGTAGGCTGTCTTCACTTTCTTGATGCTCTCCTTGAAAGAACAAACGTTTTTAAATATTTACGGAGTTTCAAGAGTATTTTCAAGACATGATCTTGTTCATATGAATATGCTACAGTTTGTATAACTAACACCTATGGCTGGAGACTTTTTTTTTTTTAAATTTATTTATTTATTTATTTTTTAGGGGTGGGGTGGGGAGGGAGGGGAGCAGGCAGGCCACTTCTATTGGTCTTTCATTTGTCTATTTTCATCCATCTTTGTTCTTTGGCCCGTGTGGGCCTCCCATCGCGGCGGCCTCTGCTGTCGCAGAGCACTGGCTCTGGGCACATGCACTCCAGAGCTCCAGCTCGGTGACTGGACACATCGGTCCAGCCGCTCCGCGGCACGTGGGATCTTCCCAGGCCAGGGATTGAACTGGCGCCCCTTGCACTGCAAGGTGGTGTCCTTACCCACTGGACCACCAGGAAGCCTGGCTGGAGACTTTCGTTGTGTTCAGTTTCTTCACCATTCTTAACCAGGTTAAGCTGCAGGTCTCTGTGAATGAAGCTCTGTGCATAGTTCTGATTCTCTTCTTAGGACAAAGCCCCGGAAGGGCAACTACTCTGCCTCACATTAAGAACACTTTCTTGCCTCTTACCAGATGGTTTTCCAAAGAAGTCACGGGCCCACGTACCTGCCTCTGCCCGCCACCCATCCCCAGAGCCCAGTCCATGCATCCCCTGCTAATATTACTTTAAAAATAAACATCTTTAGTGAATTCACTGAATTTTAAGATGTGTATTTTCTAGCCAGTCAGAGGAACAAAAATTCTGAGGTTGATCAGAGACCAGTCTAGGTGGAAGAGATGGCTAATTAGATGCAGGCTGTCTTCCAAGAGATGCAGTTTCCTGACTCTCACGGTCCAGACACCACCTGTCTGGGATGAGAAAGCATCTTCTTTGTGAAGTTTTTTGGGAAGGCTGCTTCGGAGCTGGAAGCACGGAACGGCAGCTCTGAGAACACTCTGCGGGCCGGCGCGGGCCCCCTTGGCTGTCACTCGCTGAGCTTTCTTCTTTGCATCGTTATGTGCGTACCCCTCCCTTCCTGGGGACAGAAAAGGAATCCACTCAAGTTATTCCCAAATTCCAGGCTGCTGGAGTTTGACCATCCAGGAAATCCGATTATCAGGCCGTTGGGCAGCCTGTGCTTTTGAAACAGTCCCTCAGTGACTGATCCATTCAGCCAGCATTTCTTGAACACCTATCATGCTTCAACTGTTAGAGACCTGGCCATGCATCAGACCTCTCATCTCATGTATATAAGCATTTGACGTTCTGGAACTCTTTTAAAAATCTCATGAAGAGGGGATGGATATACATATGATTAATCTGGGATTATACATATTGGTAAACAATAAAGTTCTGTAAATGCAAAAAAGCAAAATATAAAAAAAATGGTAAAAAAAAAAAGTCTGATGAAACTGTTGACCCTCTCCCCGCAAATACCTGTGCACCCACACATGTGATGTTGTGTTAACAGCCCTCTCAAAGACTACCAGTAAATTTCTTAGGGACCACGGATCCCAAATTCAGAGGCATGGTCATATTCCAGTAAATGAGAAAAAAAAGATACCACGTGATATCTGTGTCATTAAAATTACATAACACCTTGAAGCTTGACTCCTGTTCAAGGATTTCCTTCCTCGTACGGCAGGATTTGTGAACTTGGCCATCTGAATGGCAGTTCCTTGTTTCTACCCTGGGGCGGCCTCGGCCCTGCATTTCACGGCGCCTGCAGTCTAGGGAGAAACTTCTGTCCTTTCCTGACAGGGGCTGCCCTGGGGACCTGCTGAATCTCAGGGGGGTGTTTGTCCTCTGGCTCTCATCGCTAGTATGTCAGGAAGAAACCAGGGTGACAGAGCCAAGGATGGGACACACAGGTGGCTGTGGGGTCAGGATGCTTGGATGTCACCAGGTGTGGTAAACCTCCAGTCCAGGCAGGGGGTGCTGGGTGGGGTCCAGCCTGGTTTTGATGACATCAGAGTCTAGTGAGGGTTTCGAGAACCAACATGCCTCGCATGATGGAAATCAAAGCATTAAATCTCTGGGCCGGAAACAAAGCCAAGGAGCGTGGTCACCAGGAGCCTTCAGGTCTGGGAGGTCCACAGACAAGATGTGTGCACCCACATCTTGTTACACCAGTGAGGACTGGCAGATCCTTCTGTCTGCCTCCCAAAAGAGTGAATCCAGTCAGACATGGGAAGACATCTGGGTGAATAATGCACAGGTTTCCTTTGTTGAGTTCCAAATGAGCTCTTGCATCCTTCTTTCTTTCACCCCAACATCACACAAAAGACACATGAAGGGTTCTGAACCAGGAGGCAGGCCTCTGCTTCCTCACAACCAATAAAGCAGCACAGAGAGAGATCCTGGTTGTGACGCCTCGAGGCCCTGATGTCCTGGAGAGGGACTGTCAAAACAGGCAAACCCGGGAAGGTAAGGAGGGTGTTGATGTAGACCTGGGCCAGATCCTCATGGCCCTCTCGTAGGCCGCAGGCTTGGAGCAACCAATGAAAGCTAGGGACCCTCTCTCCATACAGCATCACCATGAATAATCCGATGAGGTTTTAGACCATTGGAACGCAACCATGGATTACTAGGTGATTCCTGGAAAGCAAATCTTCACAGGGATAGTCCACTGAGGGAGATGAAATGCATATGTAATATAATCATTACTGCTAAAGAAGGTATGAATGATACAGATCAGGCAAACGTTTTCTGAAAGAGCAAGACAGTAAATACTGTAGGCTTTGTGAGCTGTATAGTATCTTGCTGCAACTGCACAGCCCTGTGGCTGTAACATCAAAAGACTCAGAGATGATCTGTAAGTGAATGGGCATGACTGTGTTCCAATAAAACTTTATTAACAAAACTACGCATGGCCATATTTGACTACGGGTTACAGTCTGCCAATCTCCGATAATAGCAACAGCCAGTGTTTAGGAATAGTCACCATAACAGAATCTGGGTATGTTTTATCCTATTATCATCATGTAATAAATTACGGGGCTATATTATCCCTATTTGACAGACGAGAAATCAGTGTTGTAAGCCGCCCAAGATCATTTGGTTGATAACTGACGGAGCTACAGTCTGATCTTGTTGCTTTGTTCCTAAGAGATGATCACAGAAATTTTTGTGAGGGATAAGAGGTAGGAGATAATGATGTGAATAATGATGAAAAAAAAAATTTACTGAGAGTCTGCTATGTGTCAGGTGCTATGCTAACTTTATTTGGGTTAACATAAGTCATCCCCACCATAACTTACTATTATCAGAGGGAACTGAGGTTAAACCACTTCCCTCAGGTCACACAGCTCATAAGAGGTAGCTGTTATTTAGTCACTAAGTTGTGTCCAACTCTTTGAGACTCCATAACTGCAGGATGCCAGGCTTCCCTATTCTTCACTATCTCCTGGAGTTTGCTCAGACTCATGTCCACTGAGTTGGTGATACCATCCAACCATCTCATCCTCTGTCACCCCCTTCTCCTCCTATCCTCAGTCTTTCCCAGCATCAGGGTCTTTCCCAGTGAGTTGGTTCTTCGCATCAGGTGGCCTAAGTACTGGAGCTTCAGCTTCCATATCAGCCCTTCCAGTGAATACTCAGGGTGGATTTCCTTTAGGATTGACTGGTACGGTCTCCTTGCTGATCAAGGGACTCTCAAGAGTCTTCTCCAGCACCACAGGTAAGTGGCAGGGCGAGATTCAAACGCAGGCTCTGCTCTCAGTCTCCCTCATTTGCTGTCTTGAAGTCTTCAGGCTGTGAGAACACCCCTTTTATCATCTGAGAGGATGTGCGTGGGGTCTTGAAGATTCTGTCAGGCAAACGTTTTCTGAAAGAGCAAGACAGTAAATACTGTAGGCTTTGTGAGCTGTATAGTATCTTGCTGCAACTGCACAGCCCTGTGGCTGTAACATCAAAAGACTCAGAGATGATCTGTAAGTGAATGGGCATGACTGTGTTCCAATAAAACTTTATTAACAAAACTACGCATGGCCATATTTGACTACGGGTTACAGTCTGCCAATCTCCGATAATAGCAACAGCCAGTGTTTAGGAATAGTCACCATAACAGAATCTGGGTATGTTTTATCCTATTATCATCATGTAATAAATTACGGGGCTATATTATCCCTATTTGACAGACGAGAAATCAGTGTTGTAAGCCGCCCAAGATCATTTGGTTGATAACTGACGGAGCTACAGTCTGATCTTGTTGCTTTGTTCCTAAGAGATGATCACAGAAATTTTTGTGAGGGATAAGAGGTAGGAGATAATGATGTGAATAATGATGAAAAAAAATTTACTGAGAGTCTGCTATGTGTCAGGTGCTATGCTAACTTTATTTGGGTTAACATAAGTCATCCCCACCATAACTTACTATTATCAGAGGGAACTGAGGTTAAACCACTTCCCTCAGGTCACACAGCTCATAAGAGGTAGCTGTTATTTAGTCACTAAGTTGTGTCCAACTCTTTGAGACTCCATAACTGCAGGATGCCAGGCTTCCCTATTCTTCACTATCTCCTGGAGTTTGCTCAGACTCATGTCCACTGAGTTGGTGATACCATCCAACCATCTCATCCTCTGTCACCCCCTTCTCCTCCTATCCTCAGTCTTTCCCAGCATCAGGGTCTTTCCCAGTGAGTTGGTTCTTCGCATCAGGTGGCCTAAGTACTGGAGCTTCAGCTTCCATATCAGCCCTTCCAGTGAATACTCAGGGTGGATTTCCTTTAGGATTGACTGGTACGGTCTCCTTGCTGATCAAGGGACTCTCAAGAGTCTTCTCCAGCACCACAGGTAAGTGGCAGGGCGAGATTCAAACGCAGGCTCTGCTCTCAGTCTCCCTCATTTGCTGTCTTGAAGTCTTCAGGCTGTGAGAACACCCCTTTTTATCATCTGAGAGGATGTGGGCTCTGACCAGTTAGAAGGCAGCTAGCTCTGAGTTAAGATTCTGGGTGCCTCCCACCCCTGCTTGCCTGCTGCTACCCCTTGACTTCTTGGATCAGAGGGTGTTCCTTGGAGACAGGGTCCTGGGTAGCTGGGGCTTCCCAACTGGCCAGGAAGTATTTGGATATTTACAGAACCTATTCAATGGTCCAGCTGTGTTCCTACAGGATGCTGCCCAGGGGGGAGCACGTGGATGCACACGGGACAGGAAGCTCACGTGGTGACCAGCACTGTCAGGGGCGCCTGGGTGCCCGCAGGACATGCCAGCTGAAGGGAACCTCAGGCCTGGGGCTCTGACCGTCACCAGGACCCCAACGCCTCCCTCCGAGGCAACAGCCTGAGCAGTTCTGGGCTTGTCCCTGAGCCAGAGGCCCAAGCAGGAAAATAAACTTTCTGTACTAAGAGGAGGAGGGAATAGCTCACTTTTTAAAAATAGGAGAGGCAGCCTTGTTGCTATGACGAATTTCTCGTGTTGCTGTGTTTTTAAAAAATGTTTTAATGACCGACATAAAAAGGTACACACAATCTGATTGATCTGGGAACATACATGTACAAAAATAAATAAATAAATAAATAAATAAATTAAAAAAAAAAAAAAAAAAAAAGGTACACACAGCCTCCTTGTAAGAATACATGACAATAATCTTCATCTTATGCCCAACGTGAGTGAGATTCAAAGGGCTATGGGCCAAGAGTGCTTGTGTTAAGGCCTTTGAAGGTTCTTGGATCTCTGACATTTGGGGAACCCCACCCCACATCAATGCAAACGTCAACATGTTCCTACAGATCCCATATACACACATTTTTAAAAAAAAATCTGAAAAGTTGTTAAAGTAATTGATATATATGGGGTTTGTGATGAAGATATTTTTTGTGTTCTTGTGATTCGTGCGCCTCTGTTTCTAAACACAGGTGCGGCTGGATAGCAGTTGACTCACTGATGTGTTAGAGACATTGAATCAGACACATTCACTCTGTGAGTTTGCGGTTGCCTTTTGGTATTCTGAGATCGACAGGCTTGTGAGTTTAGGTTTCAGGTATCTCCATAGGCCCTTGAGAAGTCTGTCGATCTCAGGTTCTAATGTGGGGCCACAGAAGTAGGCACCAGAAGCAACTAACTCCTGGGCCTCAGTCTTCCCATATGCACAGTGGGAGTGGTTCAGGAGAAGATGTGCAGAGAGCAGAGGGAGAGAATGGCAAAGCAAACTGGGAAAAATATAAATGATCAGAGACTCTGGGTGAAGCATAAGGGAGTTCCCACTATTGATGCAACTTTTCTGCAAGTTTAAAATGATATCTTGAACATCAATTTGGAATAGACAAAAACTCTAGTCCCAAAGGATACACTCACAGTGTTCATGGCAGGACTGTTCACAGTAGGTAAGCCATGGAAGCAGCCCAAACGTCCATCAGCACATGAACACGTAAAGAAGACGTGGACTGCTTGTATAATGGAGTTACTCAGCAACAAAAAAGACTGAAATAAAGTCATTTGGAGCAACATGGATGGACCTAGAGATGATCATGGTGAGTGAAGTAAGTCAGAAAGAAAGAGACAAACACCATGTGATATCCGTTATTCCTTGTAGCTCAGTTGGTAAAGAATATGCCAGCAATGCAGAAGATCCTGGCTTGATCCCTAGGTGGGGAAGATCTCTACGTGGGGAAGATCCCTTGGAGAAGGGAATGACTACTCACTCCAGGATTCTTGGGCTTCCCTGGTAACTCAGACAGTAAAGAATCTGCCTGCAATGCGGGAGACCTGGGTTTGATCCCTGGGTTGGGAAGATTCTCTGGAGAAGGGAAGGGCTACCTACTCTAGTATTCTTGCCTAGGGAATTCCATGGCTTGTCCGTGGATCACAAAGAGTTAGACATGACTGAGTGACTTCTCTTTTTCATATATTGAATCTAAAATATGAGACAAACTTTTCTATGAAACAGAGACTCACAGATGTAGAGAACAGACTTGTGATTGCCAAGGCGGAGGGGCTTGGGGGAAAGAGATTGAGAGTGTGGGATGAGCAGGTGCAACCTATTATACAGAGAAGGAAAAAAAGCAAGGTCCTACTCCCTAGCATAGGGGACCATATTCAATATCCTGTGATAAGCCATAATGAAAAAGAATATATGTATGTATTACTGAATCGCTGGTATACAGTGGAAATTAACACAAGGTTGTAAATAAAGTATATATCCATAAAGTAAATTAAAGGGGACTTGCCTGGTGGTCCAGGGCTAAGACTCGGTGCTCCCAGTGCAGGGGGGCCTGGGTTTGATCCCTGGTCAGGAAGTTAGACCCCACATGCCTCAACCAAAGAGCTCACATGCTGCAACAAAGACCGAAGGGCCTGTGTGCGGCAGCTAAGACCCGGCACAGCAGATAAATAGATAAATAAATAAAATTTAAAAAGGAAGTGAAAAAAAAAAAAAAAAAAGATGAGGCCTGATCTGCCATCTTGTAAGGGCAGTTTCTATGGGAATAAACCGAGGTGTCTTTCCCGGGCATGATGGGCATCCTGTCCCTCTCAGGATCCCTCGGATTCCTATATCAGGGCTTAGATTTCAGAATCCTATTTGAAAAAAAAAAATAGCAAAAGTCAAAACACTCACCAAAGCCTTTTCACTCCAAGGAAGGAAGAAAACAGCCTTACCCGCCGTATTCAGAAGGGTGGCCCAGGCCTGTGTCCTCTGAGGGGTCGGGCAGCTCGACTCCTCCTGTTCCTCACAGAACCCGGTAGGGCTGTGAGCGCCGACCTTCACCTCCGGGCGTGCTAGGCCTGGCTGGCTGGGAGCCCTGCGTACTCCTTCAGCTTTCCTGACGTGGCTCCCGGCTGAAAACACCTGAACCTCATTAAGGCCTTGGGTTGCTCAGGAGGCCGGAGGCCGGAGGCCCGGGCGGGGCCGTAGCCTGTCGTGGCAGCACCCAGGGAAGGAGGGGCGTTCTCTGTGAATCCATCTAGAGGCCAAGCTCTCCTAGCTCTTATTCCAGGACTGCCCACCCGCCCCAACCCAGTGCTGTTCTGGGGTTCCTCTTCCTCTCCCTCCTCCCTCCCTGTGATTGCCAAGGCGGAGGGGCTTGGGGGAAAGAGATTGAGAGTGTGGGATGAGCAGGTGCAACCTATTATACAGAGAAGGAAAAAAAGCAAGGTCCTACTCCCTAGCATAGGGGACCATATTCAATATCCTGTGATAAGCCATAATGAAAAAGAATATATGTATGTATTACTGAATCGCTGGTATACAGTGGAAATTAACACAAGGTTGTAAATAAAGTATATATCCATAAAGTAAATTAAAGGGGACTTGCCTGGTGGTCCAGGGCTAAGACTCGGTGCTCCCAGTGCAGGGGGGCCTGGGTTTGATCCCTGGTCAGGAAGTTAGACCCCACATGCCTCAACCAAAGAGCTCACATGCTGCAACAAAGACCGAAGGGCCTGTGTGCGGCAGCTAAGACCCGGCACAGCAGATAAATAGATAAATAAATAAAATTTAAAAAGGAAGTGAAAAAAAAAAAAAAAAAGATGAGGCCTGATCTGCCATCTTGTAAGGGCAGTTTCTATGGGAATAAACCGAGGTGTCTTTCCCGGGCATGATGGGCATCCTGTCCCTCTCAGGATCCCTCGGATTCCTATATCAGGGCTTAGATTTCAGAATCCTATTTGAAAAAAAAAAATAGCAAAAGTCAAAACACTCACCAAAGCCTTTTCACTCCAAGGAAGGAAGAAAACAGCCTTACCCGCCGTATTCAGAAGGGTGGCCCAGGCCTGTGTCCTCTGAGGGGTCGGGCAGCTCGACTCCTCCTGTTCCTCACAGAACCCGGTAGGGCTGTGAGCGCCGACCTTCACCTCCGGGCGTGCTAGGCCTGGCTGGCTGGGAGCCCTGCGTACTCCTTCAGCTTTCCTGACGTGGCTCCCGGCTGAAAACACCTGAACCTCATTAAGGCCTTGGGTTGCTCAGGAGGCCGGAGGCCGGAGGCCCGGGCGGGGCCGTAGCCTGTCGTGGCAGCACCCAGGGAAGGAGGGGCGTTCTCTGTGAATCCATCTAGAGGCCAAGCTCTCCTAGCTCTTATTCCAGGACTGCCCACCCGCCCCAACCCAGTGTGTTCTGTCTTCCTGGAAGGCTTCCTCCTCCCTCTCCTCGCCGCACTCCTCCCCCTCCTCCCCCCTCTCCCCTGACCCCTTCTCACCCCTCCAGCCTCTGCAGCTGAGGAAACTGAGGCTCAGAGAGGTGAAAGGACTTGTTCACACAGCTCCCAGTGAAGACAGGGATGTCAGCATCTCGTGCGACCCCACAGACTGTAGCCCTCCAGGCTCCCCTGTCCATGGGGTTCTCCAGCCAAGAATGCTGGAGTGGGTTGCCATTTCTCCAGGGGATCTTCCCAATCCAGGGATCGAACCTGTGCGGTCAGCTGGCAGGCTGGGGGTTGCGGGACGGGGGCTCTGGAGCTGGTGGCCTGGTTGGAAGCCCAGCGTTGCCACCTGGGCTTTGTGGCCTTGTGCCAGAGACTTAATTTTTCTGTGTCCCAATTTTCTTGTCAGAAACTGGGAGCAGAAATAGTGCTGACTTCTGTCTGTCCTTCATGAGGTTTAAGTGCCAAGAGCCTAGCACACTGCCTGGCTGTCAGCTTCTTTTCTCAGCTTGTGGCGATGTTGCAGGACACTGTGCTTAGCGCTGGGAATAGAGCAGGGGACGAGATACAGACCCTGGCCCGAGGGAGTCCCAGAGCACGGGAGAGACAGGCCCTTACGACCTGGAACAAAACCGAGAGCAGCCCCCCAGGGGCCAGGGACGTCTTCCCCAGGAGGGGACCCCAAGCTGAGACATGAAGAGGGTGCCGGCAACTCAATTACACACATATTCATAGGAACTGTGTATAACAAAGTCACTGGACAAGTGTGCAGGGATGTGCTTGCTACTGTCCAGAATTTGAAATCAAGCTGATCACCCAGCTCTGAAGTGCTGTAATTGGTAGACTAAACTATGGAACACTGAGTGAATGGAATCACTAGCAGCTGTTAAAACAGGGTAAGGTACATATACACAAATATTATAAATAATCATCAAATGCAAAAGGTTACAATATGGTGCACAGAGAATGAAGGAGCCACTTTAGATTTATATAAAAATGTATGTGTGTGTGTTTATACCAACATGTTAATGATATTCATCTCTGGGGAGCTGGGATGAAAATGAGATTTATATTTAAACAACACGAGGTCTGAACTTAGTTCAAGGTTTGTTATCATTTGTTAGCTTTCTAGAAATGGGGCCGTGCCATGCCAAGCCACTTTAGTCTTTGCGATCCGATGGACTGTAGCCCGCCAGGCTCCTCTGTCCATGGATTCTCCAGGCAAGAATACTTTTGGAAACGGTACATAAATGTATATTCAATGACAGAACAGGTTTTTGCTTCCCTGTAACATTTACTAAGGGGCTTCCCTGGTGGCTGAGTGCCGGCCAGTATAGGAGACGTGGCTCTGATCCCTGGGTCGGGAAGATCCTCTGGAGGAGGAAATGGCAACTCACTCCCTTGTTCTTGCCTGGGAAATCCCATGGACAGAGGAGCCTGGCGGGCCGCGGTCCACCGGGTTGCAAAGAGAGGGACGTGATTTAGCAACTACTCAACAACAAAAGCAACATTAATGAAAATCAAATATTATGGGACATTTAAATTTTTGTTCATTTGATACTTTAAAAAACCTCATTGCTATTTCAATTTACCAAAAAAAAAAAAAGGGAAGCAGGAGGTCATGAGGCCAGGAATAGGGGCAGGAAGCAGGAAGGCATCCAGATGGAAGGAAAGGTACTGCACAAAGGCCTGGATGCTGAGGCGACCTGGGCGGTGGGACATCCGGCAGCCGTGGCCGCCCGCGCGGAGCCTGTCTGGAGCTCCGGAGGCTCTTGCTGGGAGCAGACGCTCTTCTCACCGCTGCACCCAGGCCAGCATGTGCTCCTCGTTTGTGCTCAGACGTGGGCACAGGTCCCAGCTCCCACAGGGGCGGGTCGTCCCCAGCAGGCCTCGCCGCCACCACCAGCCGCCGCCCGCAGCAGGCAGCCTCCCCTGATGCCCCCCCTCATGCAGCTGGCCGCCCCCACCCTCGGTCAGCCCCGTTTCCTGCCCCTCCCTCTCTCCTCCCTCCAGCTGTTTCTCTGGCAGAGGCCTGTCCCATTCAGCCCTGGTGAGCAGAGCGCACAGCACGGACAGGGGTCTCCCTGGGCGCCTCCGGGGGATGACGATGCTCTGGGGCGGGCGCTGCACTCTGAGGTACCTGGGGGCCCACGAATGAATGGATGAACCGCTTTCTTGGGCAAATGGCCACAGTGTGATTTCAAGAAAGACGTTGGGGAACACGGATCTCCTGCACAACCGTGAGTGACCTGAAGTCAGGAACCCCGGGAAGACCTGGGCAGAGACCAGCCACAAAGGTATCACCCTGGGCTCTGACGTTACCCAGAGGGGCCAGGGCGGGGAGGGGGGGTGGCTGGGAACAGTAACAGAGAAGTTCTTTGGCTCTGGGTAAAATGTAACTTCTGTCCAAATGGAAATAGCTCTATGATGATCTTCAGATTTCCAAAGTAATGCACGCCAATTCTAAAACCGGGTGGCTACGGTAGACGTGGCTCTGATCCCTGGGTCGGGAAGATCCTCTGGAGGAGGAAATGGCAACTCACTCCCTTGTTCTTGCCTGGGAAATCCCATGGACAGAGGAGCCTGGCGGGCGCGTCCACCGGGTTGCAAAGAGAGGGACGTGATTTAGCAACTACTCAACAACAAAAGCAACATTAATGAAAATCAAATATTATGGGACATTTAAATTTTTGTTCATTTGATACTTTAAAAAACCTCATTGCTATTTCAATTTACCAAAAAAAAAAAAGGGAAGCAGGAGGTCATGAGGCCAGGAATAGGGGCAGGAAGCAGGAAGGCATCCAGATGGAAGGAAAGGTACTGCACAAAGGCCTGGATGCTGAGGCGACCTGGGCGGTGGGACATCCGGCAGCCGTGGCCGCCCGCGCGGAGCCTGTCTGGAGCTCCGGAGGCTCTTGCTGGGAGCAGACGCTCTTCTCACCGCTGCACCCAGGCCAGCATGTGCTCCTCGTTTGTGCTCAGACGTGGGCACAGGTCCCAGCTCCCACAGGGGCGGGTCGTCCCCAGCAGGCCTCGCCGCCACCACCAGCCGCCGCCCGCAGCAGGCAGCCTCCCCTGATGCCCCCCCTCATGCAGCTGGCCGCCCCCACCCTCGGTCAGCCCCGTTTCCTGCCCCTCCCTCTCTCCTCCCTCCAGCTGTTTCTCTGGCAGAGGCCTGTCCCATTCAGCCCTGGTGAGCAGAGCGCACAGCACGGACAGGGGTCTCCCTGGGCGCCTCCGGGGGATGACGATGCTCTGGGGCGGGCGCTGCACTCTGAGGTACCTGGGGGCCCACGAATGAATGGATGAACCGCTTTCTTGGGCAAATGGCCACAGTGTGATTTCAAGAAAGACGTTGGGGAACACGGATCTCCTGCACAACCGTGAGTGACCTGAAGTCAGGAACCCCGGGAAGACCTGGGCAGAGACCAGCCACAAAGGTATCACCCTGGGCTCTGACGTTACCCAGAGGGGCCAGGGCGGGGAGGGGGGGTGGCTGGGAACAGTAACAGAGAAGTTCTTTGGCTCTGGGTAAAATGTAACTTCTGTCCAAATGGAAATAGCTCTATGATGATCTTCAGATTTCCAAAGTAATGCACGCCAATTCTAAAAACCCAGTGAGGTCGCCATCATTGTAACAGCAGCGAGCTCAGTGTTTCCCTTCAGTGAATGCTCATGGCAACCCTACAAGGGAGATACTGTCCTTGTCCACATCTTCCAGGTGAAGAAACTGAGACTCAGATTGGGGGAGGCACCTGCTTCACGCGGCGGAGCCAGGGAGCAGGGTGTGGGCTTGCGAGTCTGTGTAACCTATAACCCACCTTCTTAGCTGCTGGACTGTCCTACCTCTCAGAGAGGAGACAGGGGCTCCTCACTCAGACGTGAACCTGCAGGTGCCTCTCCAGGTCACTCATGTCCTCACTAACTGACCTGTGATGTCTGCGGCACGCGAGATGCCAGACACACGGAGCGTCTAAATGTGGACACACACACACCCTTTTCTGACATCTTATTTGGTGCCCTGTAGTGAAAGTGTGGGTCACTCAGTTGTGTGTCCAACTCTTCATGACCTCATGGACTGTTGCTTGCCAAGCTCCTCTGTCCATGCGGTTTCCCAAGCAAGAATACTGGAGTGGGTAGCCATTCCCTTCTCCAGGGGATCTTCCTGATCCTGGGTCTCCTGCATTGAAGGCAGATTCTCTGCTATCTGAGTCACGAAGGAAGTCCCTGCTGGATACCTACCTTGTCCTTAACCACGGTGCCTGAGTCTCCATCTGTACCATCTATGTTCCTCCAACCTGCATTTTCAACGGCTGCTTGGAGAAGATGACTTGGGATTTATTAATCATCCTTCCATGTGGTGGTTTCTTTCTTCTTTTTTTTTTTTTATTATGATTATAAACAGCACTGCAGTGGCCACTCCTAGGACATCATCTTTGCCAGTCTGTGCTATGGATACCTTTCCCAAGGTGAAATTGCTGGCTCCAAAGTTTGCATGTTTTAAAGTTTCTTGAGGCCTTTATTTTTTTTATTTTTTGGCTATTCTGGGTTTTCACTGCTGCTGCAGTCTCTTCTCTAGTTGCAGGGAGTGGGGGCTACTCTCTAGTTGAGGTGAGAAGGCTTCTTGTTGTGGTGACTTCTCTTGTGGAACTCGGGCTCTAGGGCACACGGGCTTCAGTAGTTGGGGCTTCGAGGCTCTAGAGCACAGGCTCCATAGTTGTGGCTCACGGACTTCGTTGCTCCGCACCATGTAGGATCTTCCCAGATCTGGGATCGAACCCGTGTCTTCTGCATTGGCAGGCGAACTCTCCACCGCTGAGCTACCAAGGAAGTTCCTTTCGAGGCTTTTGGCCACATTGCCTTAGAAGGTTGTGCCGGCCTGCACTCCCCCAGAATGACAATGGGGTGTGATATTCTCACAGCCTCACCCCCAGTGGTTGTTACCTGTGACCTAAAATTTCTTTGATGGGAGAGGTGAGAATTGTATCAGGCTATTGGAGTTCGCTTTTCTTCATTCACCCTTTATAATCTTATTGTTCACCTTGATCTTGCTCAAGTCCATTCTCATTGCTAACCCCTCGCCCTTGGTGGCATGTTTGTCTTTTTTCTTACTGATGTTTAAGAGTTCTTTGTATATGAAGAATAAGAATCCTTTGCTAAGTGCTCTCTGTTGAAAAGATTCCACTCCCCCTTCTGCTTTCGGATGAGCACATTTCAAATGGGTGAGCCATTCAGACCATCAAAATTACAGGCAAGCAACACATGATTATATTCAAATATCTGCTACTTGATGTCCATCAGACCTAGGTAGTTCAGAGAGGCCAGTGAGCCTGTGACCAAGCCTTGGGCCTGCCTTCTCTCTCTGTTCAAGTGCCCAGCCCCCAACTTCCTTTTCGGCACGCCCGAGCTCCTCCTCGAGACCAATCTTCCCTGGGGTTCTGGCTGTCGAACGAGACTGAGCTGAACTAGATGCAGGACTTCTCAAAGGGCCATCCTGGGACCACAAGCACCAGGGTTTTGACTTCGAATCCCTGGGGAGGGGATCCGGGCATCTGCCGTTGGGACCAGCATCCCTGGTGATTCTGTTGCACCCTAAACCTTTCCCTGAGGCCTTTATTTTTATTTTTATTGGCTATTCTGGGTTTTCACTGCTGCTGCAGTCTCTTCTAGTTGCATGAAGTGGGGGCTACTCTCTAGTTGAGGTGAGCAGGCTTCTTGTTGTGGTGACTTCTCTTGTGGAACTCGGGCTCTAGGGCTCATGGGCTTCAGTAGTTGGGGCTTCGAGGCTCTAGAGCACAGGCTCCATAGTTGTGGCTCACGGACTTCGTTGCTCCGCACCATGTAGGATCTTCCCAGATCTGGGATCGAACCCGTGTCTTCTGCATTGGCAGGCGAACTCTCCACCGCTGAGCTACCAAGGAAGTTCCTTTCGAGGCTTTTGGCCACATTGCCTTAGAAGGTTGTGCCGGCCTGCACTCCCCCAGAATGACAATGGGGTGTGATATTCTCACAGCCTCACCCCCAGTGGTTGTTACCTGTGACCTAAAATTTCTTTGATGGGAGAGGTGAGAATTGTATCAGGCTATTGGAGTTCGCTTTTCTTCATTCACCCTTTATAATCTTATTGTTCACCTTGATCTTGCTCAAGTCCATTCTCATTGCTAACCCTCGCCCTTGGTGGCATGTTTGTCTTTTTTCTTACTGATGTTTAAGAGTTCTTTGTATATGAAGAATAAGAATCCTTTGCTAAGTGCTCTCTGTTGAAAAGATTCCACTCCCCCTTCTGCTTTCGGATGAGCACATTTCAAATGGGTGAGCCATTCAGACCATCAAAATTACAGGCAAGCAACA
This sequence comes from Tragulus kanchil, assembly GCA_022376925.1. Classification (NCBI taxonomy): domain Eukaryota; kingdom Metazoa; phylum Chordata; class Mammalia; order Artiodactyla; family Tragulidae; genus Tragulus; species Tragulus kanchil. Next base: position 199,631,467 of record JAIOJX010000025.1, on the reverse strand, counting down.
CATGATTATATTCAAATATCTGCTACTTGATGTCCATCAGACCTAGGTAGTTCAGAGAGGCCAGTGAGCCTGTGACCAAGCCTTGGGCCTGCCTTCTCTCTCTGTTCAAGTGCCCAGCCCCCAACTTCCTTTTCGGCACGCCCGAGCTCCTCCTCGAGACCAATCTTCCCTGGGGTTCTGGCTGTCGAACGAGACTGAGCTGAACTAGATGCAGGACTTCTCAAAGGGCCATCCTGGGACCACAAGCACCAGGGTTTTGACTTCGAATCCCTGGGGAGGGGATCCGGGCATCTGCCGTTGGGACCAGCATCCCTGGTGATTCTGTTGCACCCTAAAGCTTGAGAACCACGGAGCAGGAGTCCTTGAACATCTTTCCATTTTGCCCTTTGTCCAGGCTTCTGGGTTCTTGGCTGCACACCGAGGCGTCTCTTTTTTCCCCTTTCTAAGCAAATATCTGTGTAGTGTTATGAGTCTGCATGTTCTGTGTCAGCAGTTAGAGCTAGGAGGCGATGGCGGAGAAGAAGCGAAACTTGGTCTCATACCACAGAAAGCCAGACCCCACCAGCAGTCAGCTAGCCTGCGGGCTTTGACAGTATTTTCAGCCACAGAACGCTTTCCTCTGATGAAAATGCATGGAGAAGTACACGCTGAAGACAGATAAAAGCAAAGTTATCCTAGCAGAGGACTCTAGACGGCCGTTCACCGAACCTCACCATCACGGCTGAAGCCCTCGAGGAACCCTCGTGGCTCTGGGGGGCAGGCGGAAAACTGCCAAATCGACTCCCAGTTGTTAAGACACCCATGCTTTTAACCATTGCTGAATTTGCTACATGACTTTAGGTAAGGGACGTCCATTCTCTGGCCGTCTCATTTGTAAACGAGGTTGAATGTTGTAGTTGTCAGGGTTGGAGCTGCAGTAACAAATCGACCCAAACGTGTACAAGGGCTCAAACAACACCGACGTTTGTTGTAAGGCAGGGACTTGTGAGTGGAGCGTGGTCCTCTTCCACACTGATTCAGTGAGCCAGCTCACGTGACTGGGCCCCTTAGACACCATCACTGTGGAGAGCAAGCATGGAGGGGCAGGTTAGCCTCCTAGCTGTTTTCTGCCACACGTGACAACTGATCATGTAACCCATTCAATTGCAAAGGAGGCTGGGAAATGGAGCTCGTGGCTAGCGTGGCTCCCTCCCACCGACCTCCGGGTACCGTGGAAGGGAGAACGAGTTTTTGTGGACAGTTTGCTGTCCCCACCACAAATACAGTGACCTCTTGGGTCTCTTCCAGTCTCCGGTTCTAAATTCTGCATTTTCGTTAGCTGATCTTAGAGTTAACACAGGGATGCTGGGCCCACAGATACTTTCCTACCCTCAAGATAATCCCCATCAAATAAACCAAGTAAATTCCACACTCCAGGCCCCTAAACATGCACTTCCCCGGTATGTAGGCAACTGCCATTCTTTTTTCCTGCCCTAGAAAAGGGAAACAAAAATAATGTTCTTGGCCAAAGTACATTTACTGAACCACAGATTTTCTTAACCACTATCTCATTAAATCTCCCTACAACCCTACGTGGAGAAGCTTCATGGTGAGCATTCCCATTTATTTTATGTTTATTTTTTCTGTCCTTTATGTTTTTATATTTTTATTTAAAATTTTTTTTTTTTTTGGCCACACTGCCTGGCTTTCAGGCTCTTAGTTCCCTGACCAGGGACTGAACCTGTGCCCCTCACAGTGAAGTATGGAATCTTAACCACTGAATTACCAGAGAGGTCCAGCTTTTTTTTTTTTAAGGATGAAGAAAACGAGGCTCAGAGAGGTGAAGGGACTTGCCCAAGGTCATACAGCTCAGGAGCCAAAGAACTGGGATTTGAACTCAGAAAATCCCACTCCTGTCCTAGGGTCCCGCTGCACACCGGAGTGCATGTGTACAAGGGTGAGCGTGTGCGAGCATGTGTGTGGGATCAGGGTCAGGGTTTTCCACGGGCTCTATTTCCCCAGGGTGGGGAATAAGGAAGTGGACGTGAAGGAATCCTTGTCCACGTCTCCAGAGCGGGCTGAGCTGGCTGATCAGAAGGCAGCTGGGTGAACGTCTTGGGCTGAGGCAGCCCAGTGCAACTAAGTCACCGGCCAGAAAACAGAAGGGGGTGGCTTGTGAGGACCCAGACTGAGGCCGTCATGGGTCCTGGATCTTGCTGAGGCCGTGACCCGGCCGGGCACACAGCAGGTGCTCGTGGACAATCTCCCTGTGAGTAAATCCACAGAGAAGTGAAAGCTCCCCCCGTGTGAGACAAAAGATGGGGCAAGCCCAGTCCCCGTTCTTACGGCCTTTGGGGAGAGGGCAGGCAAGCTGGTCACACAGACTTTTATTCAGACTTTATTCTCAACAAACCTTTGTGTGCACCTGTTCTGTGTCTAGCACTCCCCAAGTCAGGGGGATGAGAAAGATGAAATTCCTACCCTCCTGGGACTTTGAAGGGGCCGGTGGTGAGGGGGGGACATTACGTTTGTGCCCATGTTAGATCTGAGGAAAGTGAGGTTCTGATTGGTTGAGTGACATTCCCAGGGCCCCTCGGTCGCTCGATGAGGACCCAGGGCTCCTGATTCCTAGGCTGGCCCTCACAGGGTCCTCCTGGCTAAGGGCAAGGCCTGAGGCTTGGGCCTGGGCTGCAGGTGGGGATTCACTTTCTGCTGCTTCTGGCTCCCGGGACATGCTGTTTTTAGGCAAAATTAGGAGATGCGTTAATTTATTGCTCTTTTGGAACCTTTATAATTTTGCTGCGTTGGCTCAAGCATATTAGAGAAAGAGTAGCGTTGTCTTGCCCTGCTGTGTGGAAGCCAGAGGCCTTGTTAGCTCAGTGGCTGCTGTCAGGTTGGCATGGGTCGGCAGCGTTCTGTGGTCATGAACTCCACAGCCAGTGCTCTAGAATGCAGGCCCTTCCTGTCTCCTCTGTGTCCTCATCTCCAGTTGGGGGCAGGGGATGCTCTCAGGGTCTACTTCATAGGGCTGCTGGGGGGTAAGTACAGGAACAAAGACAATGGCTTAGATGGTGATGAGCCTGCCTGCCAGTGCAGGAGACCCAGGTTCAGTCCCTGGGTGGGGAAGATCCCCTGGAGGAGGGCATGGCAACCCACTCCAGTATTCTTGCCTGGAGAATTCCATGGACAGAGGTGCCTGGCGGGCTGCAGTCCCTGGGGTCACAGAGAGTCGGACTGAGTGGCCGACACTTTCATACAGGAGCACGGCACGTGGCCAGCTTGGTGAAGCCACGTCTCTTTTTATTCTTGGAGAAGTGAGTATTGAAATTCGCCCTGTATGTCAGGGTAAATGTGGGCATCTTGTGCCTTGTGACCTCAGGTGGTCAACGTAGGAAGGGTCATTTTGGCCAGTCTCCTGGCTTCGTGCCTTGCCCCACGGGCTTTGATGGGTGAGCAGCGAGACATAGACACTCTGGCAACCTTGGAAAGGTCGGCAGCTGACTCAGCAGGATCGGTCAGCTGCTCTTTGGGCAGAAGGTCAGAATCGGTTCTGCTTTTCTTGGGGTACATGCCTCGGGTCCTCTGATCTGAGTCCTGGGATCCCGCTGAGGGCTGCTCTTGTGCAAGGAGGCGGGCGGGCGGGCGGGTGACCGGTGTGAGAAACAGCGGCGAGCACGCTCCGTGTTTCCTTCTGGGGTCAGGGGTCAGAGAGACAGGAGAGCTGGTAGGGTGCAGCCAGGTAGGTTCCGGTTCTGGCCTTGGGAACCAATCCGCTGGGTTAGCTCGGGCAGGTCACAGGGTCTCTCTGAGCCTCAGTTATCTCTTGTCTCAGAACTTAAGATTTTTTTGTTTTCAATGTGGACCATTTTAGGAGTCTGTATTGAGTTAGTTCCAACATTGTTTCTGCTTGAGGGTTTGGGGTCTCGAGGTATGTGAGACCTTAGCCTCCTGGCTTGCCGAAAGGTCTTGGCATGGGTCGGCAGCGTTCTGTGGTCATGAACTCCACAGCCAGTGCTCTAGAATGCAGGCCCTTCCTGTCTCCTCTGTGTCCTCATCTCCAGTTGGGGGCAGGGGATGCTCTCAGGGTCTACTTCATAGGGCTGCTGGGGGGTAAGTACAGGAACAAAGACAATGGCTTAGATGGTGATGAGCCTGCCTGCCAGTGCAGGAGACCCAGGTTCAGTCCCTGGGTGGGGAAGATCCCCTGGAGGAGGGCATGGCAACCCACTCCAGTATTCTTGCCTGGAGAATTCCATGGACAGAGGTGCCTGGCGGGCTGCAGTCCCTGGGGTCACAGAGAGTCGGACTGAGTGGCCGACACTTTCATACAGGAGCACGGCACGTGGCCAGCTTGGTGAAGCCACGTCTCTTTTTATTCTTGGAGAAGTGAGTATTGAAATTCGCCCTGTATGTCAGGGTAAATGTGGGCATCTTGTGCCTTGTGACCTCAGGTGGTCAACGTAGGAAGGGTCATTTTGGCCAGTCTCCTGGCTTCGTGCCTTGCCCCACGGGCTTTGATGGGTGAGCAGCGAGACATAGACACTCTGGCAACCTTGGAAAGGTCGGCAGCTGACTCAGCAGGATCGGTCAGCTGCTCTTTGGGCAGAAGGTCAGAATCGGTTCTGCTTTTCTTGGGGTACATGCCTCGGGTCCTCTGATCTGAGTCCTGGGATCCCGCTGAGGGCTGCTCTTGTGCAAGGAGGCGGGCGGGCGGGCGGGTGACCGGTGTGAGAAACAGCGGCGAGCACGCTCCGTGTTTCCTTCTGGGGTCAGGGGTCAGAGAGACAGGAGAGCTGGTAGGGTGCAGCCAGGTAGGTTCCGGTTCTGGCCTTGGGAACCAATCCGCTGGGTTAGCTCGGGCAGGTCACAGGGTCTCTCTGAGCCTCAGTTATCTCTTGTCTCAGAACTTAAGATTTTTTTGTTTTCAATGTGGACCATTTTAGGAGTCTGTATTGAGTTAGTTCCAACATTGTTTCTGCTTGAGGGTTTGGGGTCTCGAGGTATGTGAGACCTTAGCCTCCTGGCTGGGAATTGAACCCCACACGCCCAGAAAGCGAAGTCTTAGCCACTGGACCTCCAGGGAAGTCCCCATCAGAGTTGCTGTGACAGCGTCTGCTGTGCCCAGGCAGCGATCTGGGCTGGTGATGAGGGACAGAAGACACTCAAAACACGCCCGTCCCTTGTATCAGAATTTGTTTGAACAGTCGTCAGGATCTATGATTTCCCGGGGTGGGATGAACGAGGAGCTCAGATAGTCAGCGTATGAGCTTGTTGCTGGGATGACCTCCACTGCAGACTCTATGGCTTAAAACAACATACACGCATGCTCTTACCTTTCAGGAGGTCCAGAGTCTCCAATGAGCTTCACCCGGACCTTTTCAACCTAGAGCGTATTGCTCAAGCCACACCCGTCCAGTGCATTCTGTGTGCAAACTCCCACAAGAGGAGTCACGAGGGCGTAGCTTTGATGGGGGAAATTAGGAAGCAGGGGCTGGTGATGGCAGCGTGCATTTGATCTGGTTCCAAGGATGAGTTGGCCTTGGGTGTCTGGAGGAAATGTTGGCCAGAAAGAAAGGATATTTCCAGCGGGGAGGGCAGTGTGAGCAGAGATTTGGAGGTCTGGCATATAAGGGTATCTGGTGCGGCGACGGAAGCAGGGAGCGGCCGGAGGCAGTCTGGATGTTCTGAAGGGCCTCCGAGGTCCCATCCAACGCTCTGGGTGGTCCAGCATGCCCCATTTCACCGGGAGCAGCGTCTCGTCGTCCCCGGGGCTTGTCTTCTCCAAACTCGGCACTTAACCATGGGGACCATCGACGAATCCAGACAATCCCAAGATACTTGAGTTTGAAATTCCAGCCTGGCAGAATGGCACATTGGTTTGTGGCTTTATCTCCTGGGTGGTCTGCCTAGAAGCCAGCTCGGAGGGGAGACCACGTCCCTGCATGGGTGACTCTCTTGACTGGATAGTGGGTCTCCTCTTCCAGGGCGCCCGGGACTGGCTGACAGCGAGGCACAGAGCTCGGGAGACAAGAGGCTTCCTTCGGGCTAAAGAGGGCTGACTTAGGATGGCACCTGTGGCCGGCACAGGGCATGTTTCCTGGGAAGAGGGACTCGGCACTGACCGCTGGTGCCAGATGAACCCGGCTGGGCATGGACGGGTCGGCTGTCCCCTCCATCGCCGGGGGTAGAGCCGACTGACGTCAATAGCAAGTCTTCTGAGAGTGTGGACAATTTTCAGTCTCTTCTGTGACAGACGTGACTCACAGGGGGCCTCGTCAACTGTCGGGGATTTGGACCAGGAAGAGAAAGGATGTCCCCTGAGTCAGAAAAGCCCGGCCACCCAGGGTAGACGCGGGACTCCGCTGGCTCCTGGGCCTGTCCTGAAACCCGCGCCTGCCCTCGCGGGCTGCGAGACCTCAGAAAGGACGCTTCACTTCTCTGAGATTAAGTTTCCGCCTCTGTAAACCAGGGGTGACAAAAGGACTTTCCTTATGGTGGAGGGGGTGTTGGGTGGTTTACAGGAGATCCTGGGCGGCGCAGAGCTGGGGCTGAGCACGAGGGGCTGGCTCCGGGGGTCGGGAGAGCAGTGGGGACCGGACGTCCTGAGCCACGAGAAGTTAGAAATGCCAGGTATGGAGGGTGCCAGGGTCAGCTTCCCCTCCATTTCCTGACGTGGCCTGAAAACACACCAGAGTCTCGGTACAGACCTCAGATCTATGGTCCCTCTTTTCCTGGGGTCAGGGGTCCTGACTGGCTTCTATGGGTCTTTTCTGTTCCTGTGTTTCCCTCCTCTCCTGTAAAAATCCCTGGACATGGAGGAAATCAGAAGCAGGGCTCTGGGAAGGGGCAGGGCGGCTTCCCCAAGCCTGACTGTGGGATGGCCTTTATCTCACCATCACGGATTCCCAGCGGGCCTGGGATTCGTCAGCCTGGGGCCTGGGGCCTGGGGTCTCCTCCCTGTCGGCTGGGCTGGCCCCTGCTGCCTGCATCCCGTCTGCTCCGTATTCTCGGCCTCTCCCAGTTCCGACAGTTCACGTTTTCAGGGGGTTGGGAAGCGGCAGCGCCCCAAAGTTCCTCCAAGAGTTTTTTTAAAAAGAATTTTATTTATTTACTTTTGATTGGGCTGGGCCTTCGTTGCCGCGGGCGTGGCAAGCAGGGGCTGCTCTCTAGCTCGCGCGCAGGCTTCCCGGGCGGCGGCTTCGCTGGCTGTGGGGCACAGCGTTAGGTGTGGGAGGGCTTGTGGAGCTGGGGCACGTGGGCTTCGTTGCTCCGCCGCATGTGGAATCTTCCCGGACCAGGGATCAAACTCGTGTCTCCAGCACGGGCGGGTGGATTCTGTGACAGACGTGACTCACAGGGGGCCTCGTCAACTGTCGGGGATTTGGACCAGGAAGAGAAAGGATGTCCCCTGAGTCAGAAAAGCCCGGCCACCCAGGGTAGACGCGGGACTCCGCTGGCTCCTGGGCCTGTCCTGAAACCCGCGCCTGCCCTCGCGGGCTGCGAGACCTCAGAAAGGACGCTTCACTTCTCTGAGATTAAGTTTCCGCCTCTGTAAACCAGGGGTGACAAAAGGACTTTCCTTATGGTGGAGGGGGTGTTGGGTGGTTTACAGGAGATCCTGGGCGGCGCAGAGCTGGGGCTGAGCACGAGGGGCTGGCTCCGGGGGTCGGGAGAGCAGTGGGGACCGGACGTCCTGAGCCACGAGAAGTTAGAAATGCCAGGTATGGAGGGTGCCAGGGTCAGCTTCCCCTCCATTTCCTGACGTGGCCTGAAAACACACCAGAGTCTCGGTACAGACCTCAGATCTATGGTCCCTCTTTTCCTGGGGTCAGGGGTCCTGACTGGCTTCTATGGGTCTTTTCTGTTCCTGTGTTTCCCTCCTCTCCTGTAAAAATCCCTGGACATGGAGGAAATCAGAAGCAGGGCTCTGGGAAGGGGCAGGGCGGCTTCCCCAAGCCTGACTGTGGGATGGCCTTTATCTCACCATCACGGATTCCCAGCGGGCCTGGGATTCGTCAGCCTGGGGCCTGGGGCCTGGGGTCTCCTCCCTGTCGGCTGGGCTGGCCCCTGCTGCCTGCATCCCGTCTGCTCCGTATTCTCGGCCTCTCCCAGTTCCGACAGTTCACGTTTTCAGGGGGTTGGGAAGCGGCAGCGCCCCAAAGTTCCTCCAAGAGTTTTTTTAAAAAGAATTTTATTTATTTACTTTTGATTGGGCTGGGCCTTCGTTGCCGCGGGCGTGGCAAGCAGGGGCTGCTCTCTAGCTGCGGCGCGCAGGCTTCCCGGCGGCGGCTTCGCTGGCTGTGGGGCACAGCGTTAGGTGTGGGAGGGCTTGTGGAGCTGGGGCACGTGGGCTTCGTTGCTCCGCCGCATGTGGAATCTTCCCGGACCAGGGATCAAACTCGTGTCTCCAGCACGGGCGGGTGGATTCCTTACCACTGAGCCACCAGGGAAGCCCTCCAAGAGCTTTCCTGGGCTGTTTCCACGGCTCGAAGGGATTCACAGGCTTCAGTGGCCGAGGCCCGGCTGGACTTCAGCCCAATCCTGCTTCCCGCCACCGAGATCCTCTTTGGGGAGTGGTCATTGCTTTCCCGGTATCCCACAGACTCATCAGAAATGGGGGAAGTGGGGCAAAGGGTCCCATTTTACAGCCGAGAAAACTGGGGCCCGGAGAGTCCACGCACGCTCACCCCTCCCCTCATTCCCTAATTCACAGCCGCCCCCTCTGCCCTGGGAACACGTCCCACCCCCACTGGCACTGGCTTTTTGCCCTTCAGTGGGGCTCACAGAGCATCGATTCAGTTTGGAGACAGGCAGACCTGGGTTCGAATCCTGAGTCCCTTGATGACCCATGGGATGTCCTGGGGTCGGCGCCTCTCTCACCTGTAAACGAGAGTGACGGCAGGTTCTGCTCTGAGCCGTGTGGTGAGAATGAACAGAGAGAGTCCACGTAAAGGGCTCGGCATTGGGCCCTGCTGAGGCGGTCCCTGCGAAGACTTCTTGGCCCTAAAGACGGGGTGGGTGGCAGGCCCTCAGTAAACACTTCCTGAAATGAGACTGAATTCCTTAATTCACTCCCTTCTCCTCCAACTTCCAGCCTGTTAGCAACTTTTTTTTCTTCCCCCTGTAAAGGATGAGCCTCAGAGACTGAGGATCAGAGAGGTTGATGCCACAGACTCTCCCTACACCGACCAGGCCTAGCTCATGTGTCTTAGGCAGCTCCATCAAAGGACAAATGAATCTCATGCCCATCCCTCAGAAGCCTGTTCTCACCTAGACGTTCCACTGATGACCAAAGGGATGTGCCCGGGCTGTCTGCAGCTGACGACCGCTCTCTGGAGAGGGGCATGGTTTTGCGCGGGCGTGGCAAGCAGGGGCTGCTCTCTAGCTGCGCGCAGGCTTCGCGGCGGCTTCGCTGGCTGTGGGGCACAGCGTTAGGTGTGGGAGGGCTTGTGGAGCTGGGGCACGTGGGCTTCGTTGCTCCGCCGCATGTGGAATCTTCCCGGACCAGGGATCAAACTCGTGTCTCCAGCACGGGCGGGTGGATTCCTTACCACTGAGCCACCAGGGAAGCCCTCCAAGAGCTTTCCTGGGCTGTTTCCACGGCTCGAAGGGATTCACAGGCTTCAGTGGCCGAGGCCCGGCTGGACTTCAGCCCAATCCTGCTTCCCGCCACCGAGATCCTCTTTGGGGAGTGGTCATTGCTTTCCCGGTATCCCACAGACTCATCAGAAATGGGGGAAGTGGGGCAAAGGGTCCCATTTTACAGCCGAGAAAACTGGGGCCCGGAGAGTCCACGCACGCTCACCCCTCCCCTCATTCCCTAATTCACAGCCGCCCCCTCTGCCCTGGGAACACGTCCCACCCCCACTGGCACTGGCTTTTTGCCCTTCAGTGGGGCTCACAGAGCATCGATTCAGTTTGGAGACAGGCAGACCTGGGTTCGAATCCTGAGTCCCTTGATGACCCATGGGATGTCCTGGGGTCGGCGCCTCTCTCTCACCTGTAAACGAGAGTGACGGCAGGTTCTGCTCTGAGCCGTGTGGTGAGAATGAACAGAGAGAGTCCACGTAAAGGGCTCGGCATTGGGCCCTGCTGAGGCGGTCCCTGCGAAGACTTCTTGGCCCTAAAGACGGGGTGGGTGGCAGGCCCTCAGTAAACACTTCCTGAAATGAGACTGAATTCCTTAATTCACTCCCTTCTCCTCCAACTTCCAGCCTGTTAGCAACTTTTTTTTCTTCCCCCTGTAAAGGATGAGCCTCAGAGACTGAGGATCAGAGAGGTTGATGCCACAGACTCTCCCTACACCGACCAGGCCTAGCTCATGTGTCTTAGGCAGCTCCATCAAAGGACAAATGAATCTCATGCCCATCCCTCAGAAGCCTGTTCTCACCTAGACGTTCCACTGACGACCAAAGGGATCCGCTCCTCGACCCTGGGCTGTCTGCAGCTGACGACCGCTCTCTGGAGAGGGGCTGGTGAGCCTGGTGCCTTGAGCCGGCAAGGAGCACCCTCGAGGGTGAACCCCCGGCTCTGCGGGCAGAGGTGAGGCGAGCCTTTGGTCCAGGATCCCCAGGAGGTTAGTAAGCGGCAGCCTCCCCTGCATCAAGGACCTGGGGATGGGCAGGGACTTAGTCCCACGGACGTCTGTCTTGCAACGTCCTCACGCCTCCACTGCGGTCTCTCTGTTCCTCCCTTTTCTTACAGAATTGCAGTGACTTTTTTTTTTTTTTCAATGTGACAAAGCTGCATATCAGCAGAGCTCAGAGAAACCGGGCAGGCCTGGGAGACCGTGGGGTTAGTGTTGCAATCTCGGCACATCCCTTGTCTCCACTGCCTGTCTGCCTGCCTGCTGGCCGGCGGCTTTCTGTCGGAGCCTGGCAGCCGCGGTGGTTAAAGCGTGGTCAAGGTTGCGTCCTGTGACGTGGATGGGAGCCTGGGGTCCTGTCCCCTTCTGCTGAACTGGTACAACTGTCCTCTCACTCGGGGAGCCTTCCTTGCCTGTGAGTATGTTGGTGTCGAGGCTGGGAGACCCAGGGGGAGAAGCATGTGTTGTCCGGGCGTGTTCGGAGAGGCAGGATGGCACGCTGGTCGGAGTTTCTGGAATCAGACTGCTTGGCTTCAAATGTCTCATCTTCCTAGTCCTGTGGCCTCAGTTTTCTCCTCTGTGAAATGGGAATGACGCTGCCTTGCAGGGCTTTTGGGGAGAGGGTTGGGGGGATATGGGTTTCTCAGGGGGCACTGGTGGTAAAGAACCTGCCTGCCAGGGCAGGAGACACAAAAGACACGAGTTCACTCCCTGGGTCGGGAAGATCCCCTGGAGGAGGACACGGCACCCCACTCCAGTGCTCTTGCCTGGAGAATCCCATGGGCAGAGGAGCCTGGTGGGCTCCAGTCCACGGGGTCACAGAGAGTTGGACAGGACTGAGTGACTAACACTTTGTGAGGACATGGGCCTGAGGAGGGCACTTTTTTCCCCCACCTTTATTATCTTGGTAATGGCCGTCACTGGTTGTTTGAAGTAAAGAACCTGGGGTTGGAGAAGTTGGAATTGAGTGTTCACATGCGGGATGCACTCAGTTTGGGGCTCAGAGCTCGGTAAACATGTGGTGTTCGAGACTTGGTCACTAGCGGTGGGCAAACGTAGTCACAAGTTCTGCCCCTTTCTGCTTTCTTGCCGCGGGGCTTTGGCAAGTTGCCGCACCTTGCTGAGAGCCGTGTTCTAGAAAACGGGGGCTCCATCAGCTCTGTCACTGGTGGTTGCACGGATGCAGGGAGGGACCTCAAAGGTGGCCCTGGTCGTGGGGCGGCGGGCAGTCCTCAAAGCATCTGAAGGGCCTCTCTGGGCTGGGCTGGGGGTGGGGGTGGGGTGACTGGTTTCTCTCCTAGGAGAAATGTCACAGGGGAATGTTGGGGGCACTCCAGACACGCTCCTTAGTGGGTTTGGAAGTTCATGGGGGGCACAGCAAGGCCACCGTGGGGAGCCAGCTGAGTTGAAGGCCGGCTACCTGACCCCCGCCTTCTTAACGCACCTCCTCCTCCTCCTGGCCCCTCCCTCTGCCTGTCTTCAGCAGCCAGTGCCCTGACTAGCCAACACCTTCCAGAACTTGAGTGGATGGATCTTTGGGCAAAACCAAGCACTTCTCTGTCCCCAGCAAAAGGGTCCTCGAGGCCAGATGCCTGCTGTGTTCTGGGTGGTTCTCCACTCCAGGAGCTGGCTGGGGTCGGAGGAAGCGTGCCCTGGGCACGCACCCTGCTCCCAGCACATTGTGGGCCCTGCATTAACCACCTGCAAGGGAATGAACGCATGAGCCCCAAGAGCGGAGGGCCACACCCTGGTATTTTGGGGATCACTGCTTGAAGCCCCCGCTTTCCCTTAGGGAAAACCAATCCTCACTAGGGTTATTTTGAGGCCAAGTGCCTTAGTTTGAAAATACACAAAATTATTTTGAGGGCATTCACTGTTAAAAAAAAAAAAGAAAGAAAAAAAAGCATGGGAATTCTGTGTTCAAACATCATGCTCCTGTCCATTTAAAGACCAAAATTGTATTCCTCAGAAGTCTTTGGCCCAGGCCTATGAAGAGGCCCCTCTCCTGATTGCTATTGCCATGGCTCATCTGGAGAAACCCGGGTAGAGAACACATGGATCATCAGGTCTGAGGGACATGCTCACAGACAATTCCTTGCCTCTCCATTGTGTAGGTGAGGGAACAGAGGCCCAGAGAGGCTAAGTGACTTGCCCAAGGTCACACCGCAGGTAAGGGCAGAGGCAGAGTTTGGACCCAGACGGCTTTAACCACAATGCTTGCATTCCCCAGAAGAGGAAACGGAAGCCCAAATGCGACGTCAGAGATAGAGGCCTGGTGTCCCATCCATTCCTCCAGCCACGCTGGCTCCTGAGGCCAGCAGGGTCTGAGCCCCATGTCCTCCAGGCTGAGCCAGGGCAGACCAGAGGACACCTTTCACTTCAGGGTTCTTTGAAAGATCCGCAGGCTCGTGGCTCAGAGAGGGGAAGAGATGCGTGCGGTCTCTGAAAATCAGGAGCAGCGTTGGGCCTGGAACCCATGCCTCTTACCTCTTCTTGGTTTCCCTCGGGTGAAGATTCAAGGGCCAGGGTTTGGACAGGAAATACAGAGCTCTGCTGCGGGTCCCCGTTTCCTCTGGTGTCAAAGAAGGGCGTGGACAACCCAGCCCACTGGAACCTGTCATCTGGCCAAGTTTTCAACCAGCCTGCAGAGAAACGTAACGAGAAAACCGACAACAGAATGAGTTTTTCTCATCGAGTGAAGTCATGTGAAAGATGAACCCTGTCCTATCGCGTTTCATCAGTCTTAGGCACCGCTGGTTTTCTGAAATGGCGAGGACGGCCGAGGATGGCTTTAAGTTCGCCATGCCCTGACTCGGCCAACATGAAACACTGGCAGCTCTGGGACCGCTTTTGAAAACCAATCCCATAGGGAAACCAATCCTCACTAGGGTTATTTTGAGGCCAAGTGCCTTAGTTTGAAAATACACAAAATTATTTTGAGGGCATTCACTGTTAAAAAAAAAAAAGAAAGAAAAAAAAGCATGGGAATTCTGTGTTCAAACATCATGCTCCTGTCCATTTAAAGACCAAAATTGTATTCCTCAGAAGTCTTTGGCCCAGGCCTATGAAGAGGCCCCTCTCCTGATTGCTATTGCCATGGCTCATCTGGAGAAACCCGGGGTAGAGAACACATGGATCATCAGGTCTGAGGGACATGCTCACAGACAATTCCTTGCCTCTCCATTGTGTAGGTGAGGGAACAGAGGCCCAGAGAGGCTAAGTGACTTGCCCAAGGTCACACCGCAGGTAAGGGCAGAGGCAGAGTTTGGACCCAGACGGCTTTAACCACAATGCTTGCATTCCCCAGAAGAGGAAACGGAAGCCCAAATGCGACGTCAGAGATAGAGGCCTGGTGTCCCATCCATTCCTCCAGCCACGCTGGCTCCTGAGGCCAGCAGGGTCTGAGCCCCATGTCCTCCAGGCTGAGCCAGGGCAGACCAGAGGACACCTTTCACTTCAGGGTTCTTTGAAAGATCCGCAGGCTCGTGGCTCAGAGAGGGGAAGAGATGCGTGCGGTCTCTGAAAATCAGGAGCAGCGTTGGGCCTGGAACCCATGCCTCTTACCTCTTCTTGGTTTCCCTCGGGTGAAGATTCAAGGGCCAGGGTTTGGACAGGAAATACAGAGCTCTGCTGCGGGTCCCCGTTTCCTCTGGTGTCAAAGAAGGGCGTGGACAACCCAGCCCACTGGAACCTGTCATCTGGCCAAGTTTTCAACCAGCCTGCAGAGAAACGTAACGAGAAAACCGACAACAGAATGAGTTTTTCTCATCGAGTGAAGTCATGTGAAAGATGAACCCTGTCCTATCGCGTTTCATCAGTCTTAGGCACCGCTGGTTTTCTGAAATGGCGAGGACGGCCGAGGATGGCTTTAAGTTCGCCATGCCCTGACTCGGCCAACATGAAACACTGGCAGCTCTGGGACCGTCTGAGAAGGGTCTGGGAAATCCCACAGTCTGGAGTTCGCTTGAGCTCCGACGGTTTCTTGGGATCCTTCGAGGCGAGGGAGGGCACGGGCGCGGCGGAGGTGGGGCGCCCAGAAAGAACCGAGAAACTGGGCGCAGAGGCGAAGACTCCAGCGGCCAGGCCAGGGCTGGACTGCAGAGGAGAGGACTGGCTGGCACGCCGGGGGTGCCTGATGAGGGCAACAGGATGTGATGGCTGCCAGGCGAAGGCTCCATCCATGACGCAGGGGCTGGGCAGCAGGCCCGGAAACAGAGAACTAGGGAACAGAGGCTAAAGAGGCTGATCGTGGACCAGAAGGACTCAAGAGGGGGGACGAGAACAGAGCCTGGAGCGGGCGGGAGCCTGCGAGGGCCGGGATGGCGGGGGCGGAGCGGGGAGGAGCCGAGAGCCTGGCCGAAGGGCGGACACGCAGGTGAGAATGACCACGAGACGCTTCCCAGAGGCTTCTGAGACAGATTCTGTGTTTTAACTTTTTATTTTATATTGGAGTACAGCCGATGACCAGTGCTGTGTTCATTTCAGGCGACCAGCCAAGGGGCCCAGCCACGCATACACATGTGTCCACTCTCCCCGAGACTCCCCTCCCATCCAGGCTGTGCACAGCGTGACGCAGAGTTCCCCGCCCCATGCCACAGGTCCCTGTTGGCTAGATGCCCCCCTGAGGTGCAGCCTCCCTAGAAGCACAGCCGAGCCAGGGGTTCCGCGGAGGCTGCGGATGGGTCTCAGGAGGCTGGGAAACCGGTCAACAGAAGGGGGAAGCCTCTTACTCTTTTCCCTCGGGTGAAGATTCAAGGGCCAGGGTTTGGACAGGAAATACAGAGCTGCTGCGGGTCCCCGTTTCCTCTGGTGTCAAAGAAGGGCGTGGACAACCCAGCCCACTGGAACCTGTCATCTGGCCAAGTTTTCAACCAGCCTGCAGAGAAACGTAACGAGAAAACCGACAACAGAATGAGTTTTCTCATCGAGTGAAGTCATGTGAAAGATGAACCCTGTCCTATCGCGTTTCATCAGTCTTAGGCACCGCTGGTTTTCTGAAATGGCGAGGACGGCCGAGGATGGCTTTAAGTTCGCCATGCCCTGACTCGGCCAACATGAAACACTGGCAGCTCTGGGACCGTCTGAGAAGGGTCTGGGAAATCCCACAGTCTGGAGTTCGCTTGAGCTCCGACGGTTTCTTGGGATCCTTCGAGGCGAGGGAGGGCACGGGCGCGGCGGAGGTGGGGCGCCCAGAAAGAACCGAGAAACTGGGCGCAGAGGCGAAGACTCCAGCGGCCAGGCCAGGGCTGGACTGCAGAGGAGAGGACTGGCTGGCACGCCGGGGGTGCCTGATGAGGGCAACAGGATGTGATGGCTGCCAGGCGAAGGCTCCATCCATGACGCAGGGGCTGGGCAGCAGGCCCGGAAACAGAGAACTAGGGAACAGAGGCTAAAGAGGCTGATCGTGGACCAGAAGGACTCAAGAGGGGGGACGAGAACAGAGCCTGGAGCGGGCGGGAGCCTGCGAGGGCCGGGATGGCGGGGGCGGAGCGGGGAGGAGCCGAGAGCCTGGCCGAAGGGCGGACACGCAGGTGAGAATGACCACGAGACGCTTCCCAGAGGCTTCTGAGACAGATTCTGTGTTTTAACTTTTTATTTTATATTGGAGTACAGCCGATGACCAGTGCTGTGTTCATTTCAGGCGACCAGCCAAGGGGCCCAGCCACGCATACACATGTGTCCACTCTCCCCGAGACTCCCCTCCCATCCAGGCTGTGCACAGCGTGACGCAGAGTTCCCCGCCCCATGCCACAGGTCCCTGTTGGCTAGATGCCCCCCTGAGGTGCAGCCTCCCTAGAAGCACAGCCGAGCCAGGGGTTCCGCGGAGGCTGCGGATGGGTCTCAGGAGGGGCTGGGATTTAGGGGAGCGAGGCAGGGTCCTGCTCGTTCAGCCTGGATCTCGTCTTTATTGAACATTCGGACGTTTGGCCCATCAGGCACGTTATGTGTTCGTTTTGATTTTTATATATTACAGAAAAGAATTATTCATCCTTATTAGTGGGTTTGGAGGGGCACACCAGGATCCAGCACTGGGAGGAGCTCAGCAAGCATGTGGTCTCAGGTGGACACTAGCCTCAGCCTTATCCCAACAGGGGGACCCTGGGGCCTGACGCGTACCCCCGGCGGGAAGGGGGAAGCAGCTCCCGCGTGGTTGAGGGCAGGACTCAGGAGACAGGCCAGCTGTGGGCTGTGATACTTAGCGTTCTCTGCAGCTGAGAGCTGGTGCACCCCACCCCCCACCCCGTGAAGGAGAGCTGGGCTGTACATTACCAACACCTGCTACATTATTCTCTGTGGTTCTTCGACAGAGGGAACTAAAAATCTGAATTATTTATAAGTGCTTAGGGCTAGTGGGCTGTTTCTTGGAAGACGCCTGTGCTAGAGCTTCCAGGCCCAGCTTCTCCTCTTGTTAAAGAATGGACGGATGCCGGACGAGAGCGCGCAGCAGGGCGGGGGTCCTGGCTGGAGGGGAGGGGAGCAGGACGGTCAGTGGAGCTAGTGTGGGCCTCCCCCGAGGGGTGGGTTCACTTCAGATGGCCGATTCCTTTCCTTGGAGGGTGAGACCTGGGGAGAGGAAGGCCAGAGCGGAGGACGTAGCTATGATTCCGGCCATGGAAAGAGAAGTGGCTTTGGGTTTCTTAGGACGGGGAGTGAACGTCGCTAGCTGCCTGCCTGGGACCTGGCAGATAGCATGGGCTCACTGAGGTCTCCTGAATGTACGAGTGAGACATGTGTAACCTGTCATCAGATATTTACACCTCAGGTGAAAAGAGGCTCTGAGACGAGGTCTGAGAGCCACACGCTCTGACGACGGTACCACGCGCAAGTGGGGGAAATGTCACCCCACTGGACAACTCTAAGAATGGAAACAGTGATAGGCCATTTACCGAGAACTTAAGGTGGGCCAAGCCTTGTTCTGGTGCTCTGTATTCCTTCTCTTAATTTTCATACCAACTTTGAGGGGTTGGTACTACTTCTGTTCCATTTCGTAGATCGAGAAACTGAGGCACAGGGAGTTTAAGCGACAAAGAAGTCTCACAGGCGTTAAGTGGCAGAACAGTATTTTTGAACCGGGATGGTCTGGCTATAGAGTCTGTCCATGTCACCATCACGTGTTGAGCCATGGCTTTGGGCTCAAGTTCTGGCTCCTCTATTTTCTAGCCGCGTGACCTTGGGCAAGTTGCTTGACCCCTCTGAGTTTCCATTTCCGCAGCTGTGAGGTGAGCACAGCGTCAGGGCTCTTGGGAGGCTGGAGCAAAGTGAGGGATGGGAAGGATCCTGAGGGCTGACGGGGATGGCCCCCACGGCTCAGCATCACGGCAGTTTCAAGGGTCCCCACTTGTGGCTACAAACAGCGTGGGCCCTTGGAAACCTCCACCAGGGAGACATGGCCAGGGTTCTTGGCAGGTGGGTGAGGAAAAGGGAGGAGGAGACAAAGGCTCCTCTGTCAGCCCTTGGGGCCCGCCCCTAGTTGGGAAGATGTGAATGCTACAGAGAGAGAGATGAAGTGTGCCCGGGCACGGGGTGGGCACCCTGTTGTCTGCCAGGATTTGTTCTTCATGAAAAATGGGTGGAAAATTACTTTGGATCCTTTCCTGAGGGGCCGGGAAGGCAAGGTCCAGTTCGCGTCTCAGGCACATGATCACGGCTTTATTTTAAGACAGAAGGAAAGCAGAAAAAGCTCTCAAGTTGCCAGCTGTTGTCAAGGCCACCGAGCCAGTTCCAGAAAACGGCTTCCTGGGGGTCCAGGGACGAGGCCCCGAGCTCGGGGCGAGCACCAGAAACCCGCTGGCTGGCTCCTCACGACCCTGGTGTCTGTGGGCTCTGATTCCTCCAGCCTGAGAGCCTTTTCCTCTGGGAACCGACAGAGCCTAGATCCACCCTTTGGAGTTTCTGAGGGGCCCTCAGCGCTAAATTTGTCTCTCTCACTCTATAGAAAGTCTCATACTCCAGAATTCATTTCTGATCCCAGTCTACGTGGCTTTCCGAGAACTTAAGGTGGGCCAAGCCTTGTCTGTGCTCTGTATTCCTTCTCTTAATTTTCATACCAACTTTGAGGGGTTGGTACTACTTCTGTTCCATTTCGTAGATCGAGAAACTGAGGCACAGGGAGTTTAAGCGACAAAGAAGTCTCACAGGCGTTAAGTGGCAGAACAGTATTTTTGAACCGGGATGGTCTGGCTATAGAGTCTGTCCATGTCACCATCACGTGTTGAGCCATGGCTTTGGGCTCAAGTTCTGGCTCCTCTATTTTCTAGCCGCGTGACCTTGGGCAAGTTGCTTGACCCCTCTGAGTTTCCATTTCCGCAGCTGTGAGGTGAGCACAGCGTCAGGGCTCTTGGGAGGCTGGAGCAAAGTGAGGGATGGGAAGGATCCTGAGGGCTGACGGGGATGGCCCCCACGGCTCAGCATCACGGCAGTTTCAAGGGTCCCCACTTGTGGCTACAAACAGCGTGGGCCCTTGGAAACCTCCACCAGGGAGACATGGCCAGGGTTCTTGGCAGGTGGGTGAGGAAAAGGGAGGAGGAGACAAAGGCTCCTCTGTCAGCCCTTGGGGCCCGCCCCTAGTTGGGAAGATGTGAATGCTACAGAGAGAGAGATGAAGTGTGCCCGGGCACGGGGTGGGCACCCTGTTGTCTGCCAGGATTTGTTCTTCATGAAAAATGGGTGGAAAATTACTTTGGATCCTTTCCTGAGGGGCCGGGAAGGCAAGGTCCAGTTCGCGTCTCAGGCACATGATCACGGCTTTATTTTAAGACAGAAGGAAAGCAGAAAAAGCTCTCAAGTTGCCAGCTGTTGTCAAGGCCACCGAGCCAGTTCCAGAAAACGGCTTCCTGGGGGTCCAGGGACGAGGCCCCGAGCTCGGGGCGAGCACCAGAAACCCGCTGGCTGGCTCCTCACGACCCTGGTGTCTGTGGGCTCTGATTCCTCCAGCCTGAGAGCCTTTTCCTCTGGGAACCGACAGAGCCTAGATCCACCCTTTGGAGTTTCTGAGGGGCCCTCAGCGCTAAATTTGTCTCTCTCACTCTATAGAAAGTCTCATACTCCGCAGAATTCATTTCTGATCCCAGTCTACGTGGCTCTGAGGCATTTTTTTTTTTTTTTTGATGGATTAAAGCACAGAACAGTCAGTGAAAAGGAAGGGCTTAAAACTTGTTTGCTCATCATAAACAAAGGGTTTGAGAACCCCAGACACTATTAAGGATAAGTGAGGAATGACATACACACACACACACTAATTCCTTATAATATTGTAACACATACATGATAATGAACTCTAACCATAAGAGGCTGGAAACAAGCCACGTGCCCATTCTCAGAAGACTGATTAAGTCAATGAGGGCAAATCCAATGATGAAATACTATGCCGTCATGAGAAAAGGATGGGTGCTTTTTCACATATTGATATGAAATCACCTTTAAAGTATATTGCCGGGTAAAAAAAGCAAGTGGCAAAGTAGTGTGTGTAACAGACCAGCTTTTATGCAAAACAGGGAAGAACTTAGGATATATATATATATATATATATATATATATATATATATATTTGTATTTGTTTAAAGATTCTCTGGAAGGAGACATAAGAAACCAAAAATAGCATTTAGGCGCTTCGGGGACTGGGTATATAGTGGTAGGTTAGGAAAGAGGATTTGCATTCTAACCTTTTTATAATTTTAGATAGTTTTATACGTCACCAATTAGATGGAGTCATGTTGCCTAGTCAAAAATTCATATTAGAAAAGCCATATTAGAATTGTGAATGGATGCCCATTGAGCTAATAGCAAATGCTGTTATAAAGCAGGATTTTAAACATCAATGTCTGTGGATTTTGCACTTGTAATACTGCACTTTGGCTCCTTGACCATCACACGAATGCATTTGGGATTTTCAGCCCGCTCTCCCTGGCTCCAGCTTCCTCAGCGTCACAGGGAGAAAGCTCTCCTGATCCACCTGATCGTAGCCTGAGAGGGTCCTGCTGGGGCTTACGTAGGACCTCTCCTCCCTCCAGCCTAGCGCCATCCTGGTGGCTAAGATGTGCCCCTGGTGGCCCCTCGTGGCCATGGGTGGTCCTGCCAGTGACTCACAGTGGACGGGCCGTCTCTTTCCAAGAGACTCTTTGAATATGTGACCCCTCAATGAAGTGTTTGCAGAAGAGAAATGTGTCCTCATGGGCTGATAGCCGATGGACACAGAATTCCTCTGCAGAAAGTAATGGCTCACAACTCGTGCCCGAAGGGGTTGTGGGTGTCCTTGCCAGCATCCCGCTTCTACAGAGCAGGGTAGCGGACAGGCAAGCCCGGGGCAGTTCAGGTCACGAAACCCGAGGCCTTTCCCCGGCTGGTGGAGAGCATGACTGGGTTTAGCTGTTGTCACAGAGAACAATGTCCTGCTGGCCTTCCTTGGTAGATCAGACAGTAAAGAATCTGCTTGCAGTGCGGAAGACCCCGGTTTGATCCCTGGGTCGGGAAGATCCCCTGGAGAAGGAAATGGCAACCCACTCCAGTCGTCTTGCCTGGAAAATCCCATGGACAGGGGAGCCTGGCGGGCTACAGTCCACGGGGCTGTGAAGAGTTGGACACACTGGAGCCGCTAACACTGCTGCTGCTAAGAGGATCGAAACATCTGAGAACCACCATCAGGGAGAATGCCCCGAGGACCACACAGCTCAGGTTCTTTCCCAGATGTTCTAGAAATCTCTTCCCATGAAGCCGGCCGTGCATCACTCTGGGCGTCTGGACCAAAGCAAACAGTCCCGGCTTCCCTGGCACGTCTGGGGAGAGCGGTGCCTGCTAACGGCCTTGGGGACAGAGCCTCGGTGCCGTCCTCGGGCGGTCAGGGTTTGGAAGCTTCCTCGGAAGCCTCCGGAACCTCACGGCTGCATCCCCCGTCAGCATGCCACCGAGGAGGCTGACCTGGGCGTCCTGCTGCGTCCTTGGGACAAAGTCCTTCGGCTCCTGGTCCCCGAAGGTTCTGCCTTCCTGGAAGTGGCTTTGTCTTAAGCCGAGGGGCACGTGACTCCTGTAACTGGTTTTGCTTTTCCAAACTAGGAGCTGTGGCCCACCCAGACTAAGTATTTAGGACATTGCTTATCGTCTGCATTCTTCTCCTCGGCCTTGGCTCTGTTTTCTGTCTCTACCCACGTTCCCCTTCCTCCCTTCACTCTCGCTCTGAGCGCACGTTCCCCTGGATATGGGAGCCTCTGTGGAGCTCTTCCCCACCCTTCTGGACCGAGTACAGAAGCCGGTACATGATTTGAATAAAAAAGAAAGCCGGCCAGCAAGAACAATCAGTGTAACACCCACTCGCCTGGCCTGGGGAAACCCTTGTCCCAGTTGGTGAGGGCCAGCAGCTAAGGGGTTAAGAAGATGTGGAGGAAGTGCTGGCCAGGGTTAAAGTGAGGAAGTGGCCGGCTGTTGCCAGGGCAAGGAGGTAGCTGGGTTATCCTGTGTGACTCTAGGGGGCTGAACCGGCTTCAGGGGAATGTGGTAGGTTGCTAGAGTTCAGTTTATTAGGAAAAAAAAAAAAAAGGAAGAGCTTTCTAATGACTTGATGAGTTTTTCTAAAAGTTCTGCTGTGGGGGTGGGGGAGGACAGAAAACTTCTCTGGAAAGCAGCAGAACCCAGGGGAAAGGTTTTGTTTTTTTCTGATGATTTTATTTCTGAGCGATGACTGGAGGGCCCAGGGACACCGAGGGAGGTCTCCGTTTCCAGGTAAAACCAAATCTCAGAAACCAAGTGACTCCTAGGAGAATGCCGAGGACCACACAGCTCAGGTTCTTTCCCAGATTTTAGAACCCGGCGGGTGCATCACTCTGGGCGTCTGGACCAAAGCAAACAGTCCCGGCTTCCCTGGCACGTCTGGGGAGAGCGGTGCCTGCTAACGGCCTTGGGGACAGAGCCTCGGTGCCGTCCTCGGGCGGTCAGGGTTTGGAAGCTTCCTCGGAAGCCTCCGGAACCTCACGGCTGCATCCCCCGTCAGCATGCCACCGAGGAGGCTGACCTGGGCGTC
Organism: Tragulus kanchil; assembly: GCA_022376925.1. Lineage (NCBI taxonomy): Eukaryota > Metazoa > Chordata > Mammalia > Artiodactyla > Tragulidae > Tragulus > Tragulus kanchil. The sequence goes on along the minus strand of JAIOJX010000025.1, from coordinate 199,608,893 downwards.
CTGCTGCGTCCTTGGGACAAAGTCCTTCGGCTCCTGGTCCCCGAAGGTTCTGCCTTCCTGGAAGTGGCTTTGTCTTAAGCCGAGGGGCACGTGACTCCTGTAACTGGTTTTGCTTTTCCAAACTAGGAGCTGTGGCCCACCCAGACTAAGTATTTAGGACATTGCTTATCGTCTGCATTCTTCTCCTCGGCCTTGGCTCTGTTTTCTGTCTCTACCCACGTTCCCCTTCCTCCCTTCACTCTCGCTCTGAGCGCACGTTCCCCTGGATATGGGAGCCTCTGTGGAGCTCTTCCCCACCCTTCTGGACCGAGTACAGAAGCCGGTACATGATTTGAATAAAAAAGAAAGCCGGCCAGCAAGAACAATCAGTGTAACACCCACTCGCCTGGCCTGGGGAAACCCTTGTCCCAGTTGGTGAGGGCCAGCAGCTAAGGGGTTAAGAAGATGTGGAGGAAGTGCTGGCCAGGGTTAAAGTGAGGAAGTGGCCGGCTGTTGCCAGGGCAAGGAGGTAGCTGGGTTATCCTGTGTGACTCTAGGGGGCTGAACCGGCTTCAGGGGAATGTGGTAGGTTGCTAGAGTTCAGTTTATTAGGAAAAAAAAAAAAAAGGAAGAGCTTTCTAATGACTTGATGAGTTTTTCTAAAAGTTCTGCTGTGGGGGTGGGGGAGGACAGAAAACTTCTCTGGAAAGCAGCAGAACCCAGGGGAAAGGTTTTGTTTTTTTCTGATGATTTTATTTCTGAGCGATGACTGGAGGGCCCAGGGACACCCGAGGGGAGGTCTCCCGTTTCCAGGTAAAACCAAATCTCAGAAACCAAGTGACTTACCCAGAGGGTTCCGCCTCCTGCTGCCTGGGTGATGACCTCTTGTGTCTTCCTAAGCTCCTCCAGGCACTGGGCTTTGCCCATTCTGCTCGCTACAGCCTTCCCACACCTGGCATGGTGCCTGGCAAAGATTGGTCAAATTTAATCGAATGAAGAAAATAAAGTGGTTTTTGTTTTTTTTGCTTTTTTAATGACGATAGAGCCAGACTACAGACTCAATGCTATCTGAGTTCAGAAGTCACTTTCTTTAAACATCACACACAACACAGGGTGTGTTCGGTGGAACCAGGATTTTTGTATAGGCGGGGCCAACTTCCTGTTTTGATTTGCCGGGAACATTATGGTTTAACACCAAAAGTCTTTCTCAGGATGCCCCCAGACAGGGACGACTGGTCAACCTGTGTACCCTGCCTGTGCGATCTCATGGAAGCTTTACGCGGGCCCACGGTGCCGAGGAGGGGCCGGGCTGGCCTTGGGACCTGGCTGTGCTGCAGCTGGGTGAGGCTGAAGCTCTCCACAGCTCTGGGCCCCACTCCTTTGCCTGTAACGTGGGGGCGGCACCCCTCCATGCCGTAGCCTCGAGGTTTATAGGAGTCAGGCATTTCCTCTGGGCCTCAGCTGTCTGATTTTTCCCCTTGAGTGTGGGAAGCAATTTTCCCAGGGAGACCCTTTCTGGGTGAAGGTTGAGCTTCTCCTTGGGAAGAGGTGACGGCACAGGGAGGAGGTCAAGGGGCAGGGCAGCCTGTCCTTCCTCCGCCTCGAGCCTGGGAACAGGGTGGGAGCGCGTATGTACGTTCTGCACCACTGCCAGCCCTTCCGTCAGCTGCCTGGGCTGGAGCCAGGCCATTCCAAGGGGCCGGAGCCTGCCCGAATGCCCCCGGGGCCGTGTGGCTGGTGCTGGCAGCCTGGGCAGCTGGGGGCTCTGGGCCCTCTCAGGGGTCCTCCCTGCTGGACAGGCCTCTGCAGCCAGCCCCCGCCTGCCCCCGAGCCTGGTGTGTGGCAACTGCCTTTGGCTAGAAGTGGGTGAGTCGGTCCCGGAGGGCGCTGTGAGGTGGGGCTGTGGATCCGTGGGACTGCTACCCTGGCTGCGCTGTGCCCAGGGCAGGGGTGGGCGGGGAGGAGTCAGCCTGCGCGAGAACAGAGAGCCTTGCGCACAACGGGGTCCCCAGCCGTCCAGGGCAGCCACAGAGCCACAGTGACTGACGATGTGCCCCCACTGTCAGGACAGCCAGGTTCAGATCTTACCTCTGCCTCTTCCTACGTGTGAGATCTCGGGTGAGGGGGCTTTCCTTTCTTGTGTCTCAGTTTCCATGTCTGCAAAATGGGAATGAAAATACCTTGAAGGTTTGTTCTGCGTTGAGGCATGGGTTATGCAGTCGGTGCCTGACCAGTCAGGGTTGATGCTATCACCACTCCCACCCCGGCCTCTCTGTCGTTTTGACTCCTCCCAGCCCAGGGCTGCACCTAGGAAGCCGGGAAGGACCAGAGAGAGGAAAGGAGGCAGCCTGACTACTTGTGGAAGCCTTGGCAGGGGCCGGCAGGGTGTTGGGAAGCGCTGTGATAAGGCTTTTAAGATGGGGAACCTCCTAAAAGGCCGTGTGGACTGCAGCTGGAGCGCCCCAGGGCACGGGCTCTGGAGGTCACAGATCCAAGCTCAAGTCCTGGCTCCACCAAGGCATGGCTGCTGATCTCCATCTGGTTCCTTTCAGAGCCTGAGTTTCAACACCTGATAAGCGTTCCCTCCTTGAGTGGGGAGCTCATCAGACAACAGGCAGATCAGGAAGGCCCAGTATCCAGCTGTGCGCCGGGCACCGGTCAGCACCACGATTCTGTCTTCTTGCCTCTTTTCTGGCTGTGCTGCGTGCCTTTGGGCAGAGCGGGTAGTGGGGCTGGGCGGAGTGAGAGGACAGGAAAAAACCACCCCAGCAAGAGGGACCCACAAGAGAGGCCCAGAGGCCTTGAACAGCACGCGCTGGGCTCCTGGGGCACGGGGAGTGGTTGTCTAGGAGGGATGTGGGCTCTGAACTTCCCCAGAGGCGCCTCTCTGGCCCCGGCGGGCAGCTTCCCATGCGCCCTGCAGCCTCGTCCTGGGTGGGCGTGTGCAGGTCACTGACCTCCCCTCTGGCTGCCCAAGGGGAACCGAGACCCGCGCTCACAGCCAGAGACCCTCCCTTCCTCTCTCGGCAGCGTATCTCCACACGGTCTCTCGATCTGGGCTGCCTTTTCCCTGACCTCCCTCCCTGGAGCTTGATAATGTCAGGATCGGGCACACACACGCCCCATGCAGCATTTAGCCTTGTTTTCATTGATAGTGAGATAACGATGTGCCCCCACTGTCAGGACAGCCAGGTTCAGATCTTACCTCTGCCTCTTCCTACGTGTGAGATCTCGGGTGAGGGGGCTTTCCTTTCTTGTGTCTCAGTTTCCATGTCTGCAAAATGGGAATGAAAATACCTTGAAGGTTTGTTCTGCGTTGAGGCATGGGTTATGCAGTCGGTGCCTGACCAGTCAGGGTTGATGCTATCACCACTCCCACCCCGGCCTCTCTGTCGTTTTGACTCCTCCCAGCCCAGGGCTGCACCTAGGAAGCCGGGAAGGACCAGAGAGAGGAAAGGAGGCAGCCTGACTACTTGTGGAAGCCTTGGCAGGGGCCGGCAGGGTGTTGGGAAGCGCTGTGATAAGGCTTTTAAGATGGGGAACCTCCTAAAAGGCCGTGTGGACTGCAGCTGGAGCGCCCCAGGGCACGGGCTCTGGAGGTCACAGATCCAAGCTCAAGTCCTGGCTCCACCAAGGCATGGCTGCTGATCTCCATCTGGTTCCTTTCAGAGCCTGAGTTTCAACACCTGATAAGCGTTCCCTCCTTGAGTGGGGAGCTCATCAGACAACAGGCAGATCAGGAAGGCCCAGTATCCAGCTGTGCGCCGGGCACCGGTCAGCACCACGATTCTGTCTTCTTGCCTCTTTTCTGGCTGTGCTGCGTGCCTTTGGGCAGAGCGGGTAGTGGGGCTGGGCGGAGTGAGAGGACAGGAAAAAACCACCCCAGCAAGAGGGACCCACAAGAGAGGCCCAGAGGCCTTGAACAGCACGCGCTGGGCTCCTGGGGCACGGGGAGTGGTTGTCTAGGAGGGATGTGGGCTCTGAACTTCCCCAGAGGCGCCTCTCTGGCCCCGGCGGGCAGCTTCCCATGCGCCCTGCAGCCTCGTCCTGGGTGGGCGTGTGCAGGTCACTGACCTCCCCTCTGGCTGCCCAAGGGGAACCGAGACCCGCGCTCACAGCCAGAGACCCTCCCTTCCTCTCTCGGCAGCGTATCTCCACACGGTCTCTCGATCTGGGCTGCCTTTTCCCCCTGACCTCCCCTCCCTGGAGCTTGATAATGTCAGGATCGGGCACACACACGCCCCCACGCATGCAGCATTTAGCCTTGTTTTCATTGATAGTGAGATAACAAGAACCAGGATCTATGCGAAGCACTCTACATACGTCATTTTATCCCAGAATCGTTCAGTGCAAGAGGACTCACTATTTCCCTCATTTTGCAGATGGGGAAACTGAGGCATGGGGCAGGTCAATGATCCTCCCCTTGTCCCAAGCTAAGATTAAACCCAGGCAAACTGATTCCCGAGCTCAGCACTCAGCCGCTCCACCATTCAGCCGCCGTGAGAGCTTCAGTTGGATGGGCTGGGTGTCTGGCCTGACCAGAGAGGGAAAACGCGTGCCTAAAATCACACAGCCAACCAGGGACACTCTGGGAGTTTCTGCCAGTCTGAGCTCTAAGCTCGGCCCCCAGTGTACGCCTAAGGCTTGCTGGAGTGGAAGACGGGGAGGGCGGATCAAGGGGCATCCCTGACATGCTTGAGATGCCCCGCTGCACCATCATTCAGCATAAACCTTCTCTCCCTGGCCTCTCTCTACACCCACAACCCCTCCAGCCTGGCCCTGACCAGCCTGAGCCAGGGAGTGAAGGCGCAGGGGTAGGGTGGGGGACGGGGGTAGGAGAGAGGTGTTGGACCCAGGGCCATTATTACTTTTATGCAGTTAACTGGGGGGGAGTTAAACACAGAACTCCAATGATGGGATTCAAGGCCACTGCAGCAGGGTTTACCAGGCATTAGTTTGGGGTAGATGATGCCTTTCTGAATCCACAATTCAGCCCCAGAGGTGCTCCTTCTTCTACGCTCATGCTCATCTCCTGGGAGTCTTCAGACTCAGCGGCCTCCCACCTGCATCCCAGGATGAGCAGACCTCACAAGCTACTGGTCTGGCTGCCCCTTGGCCTTGCTGACCTCCTGTCTCGCCCCCTTCCCAGTGATGCCCAAGGATGGGGAATCAGTGCTGCCATGGTGACCAGATTTCATCCGTGGCCTCAGGAATTCCGGGGGCAGGGGTAGGGTCTCAGCCCCCGGGGCTGGCCGGTGGAGACCTGGCTTTTCCCTTGAAGGTTCATCTTGGGTTATCTGGTCCCCACTCCTCCAAGATTTTTCTTGGAGCATTGGCAGCTGCCATGGAAACAGCTCTTGAGGCACACGCGCTCACGTGGGCTGAAGAAGAATTCCTCAAGAAATAGGGGAGACTGCCAGACTCCCAGGCTCTGCGAGCACGCCCCTGATTTCTGGTGCCTCCAAAGCCTGCCACTTCGGGCTGGGCCTGGAGCTGGAGGAGGGCTCCCATTCGATTCATCAGGCCCTCTGCTGGGCTCTGGCTTCCTCTCTCTCCTCTTTCAATGCAATCCACATATCCGCCATGTGGGTTGGAGTGGGGGTCCTTTTAGCCAAATGGACACCTTTCTGCGCCCCCTATTTCCCATAGGATAAACTGGGTGCCTTGCAAGAGTTCTTATAATCTGAAACCCTCCTCTTTCTCAGCCCTATCTCCTGCCTTCCGCACAAAATCCTGGCCGCGCACAGCCTCTGTCTCTCTAACCTCATGCTACCCAGACCCTGTGCCTCTGTGCCTAGTTCCCTCCGCAGAGGTGCCTTCTCTCTCCAACACTTCATTAAGCAAAGGGTTCCACCCTCTAAAGATCAGCTAGAAAGTCACCCCCTGTAAGAATCCTCCCCAGGTGTCTCAGGTCACCACCCCCTTGCTTTGGAGAGGGCCAGGCCCAGTCAGCAACAGGGTCAGGCGGGAGACAGGACGGACCGACCCTGGAACCTTCTCCGTATCTGCGAAGAAGCCACGAAAGCTGCACGTGAGAATGACCCAGTTCATCTCTCACCAGACTGGTCTTGTTTCGACGGCAGTAGAGAGCCCGGGCAGGCTCTACGACGAGCTGTAGCTGACTGATTACCCCAGCGTCACGGGGGCTCTAGGGAGGCTGCCGAGAACCCCATCCTGTCTGTGCGGCAGCCCAGTGGGGCTAGTTTGCTGGAAGTCTGGGTCGTAGATGACATCTCAGAGCACCAAGTGTGTCATGCTCCCTCCTGAGAGGCACGGACTCCCACAGCGACCCTTAGAACGCGTTCACTGGTTTTTTTTTTTCCCACTGGTTGTTTTTTGAACGATGTTTGAGTGAATGAACCCACATTCTTCTCTGAACCTGCGCAACCTGCTTCTGCCTCAGGGCCTTTGCAACGCCCTTCCCACGGTCTGAAGAGCTCTCCCATCAGACAGTGCTATTTTTCCCGCTCCCTCTATTCAAGTCTGCTCAAAGCTTTCTAGACCAGAGAGGCCTTCTCCAAACACTCAGCCTAAAATAGCATCAGCCCCCGCCATCGAAGCCATACTCTCTTTGTATTTTAGTTCATAGCCTATATTGCCACCTGTTCTATTCATTTAATTTTTCCAGCATTTACAGAGTGCTTCCAATGAACTGGGCATGCTTCTGAACAGTATGCGCATAAACTCACTGAGTCCCTGAAACAACCCTCTGAGGGAAAAGCCATCGCCCCATTTTTCAGATGAGGAAACCAAGGCACAGAGAAGGGTAGAGACTTGCCCACAGGCACATAGCTGGTGAGTGGCAGGGCAGGGCTGCAAACCCAGGCAGCCTGGCTCCAGATGGGTTTGCCTTTTTTATTACAGATGTCTTTATCTGTTTGTTACCTGATCCTCACCTTCCAGAAGGCCAACCCCTCCAGAGAAGCAGTGTGTCTGTCTTGTCCCCTACTGCAGGCCCTGGATCCGGCACACAACAGGTGTTTAATAAATATTTCTTGAAAGGCTGGAGGAAGGAAGAGGGGAGGATCAGAGAACTGGACGGAAGAATCCTTGGCCTTTCCAAGCTTTCCGTTAGCCCAACATCAAGGCCATCTTGTCGGAAGTGTCTCAGCCTCCCCGAGGAGGGTTTGAGTCAGCCTGTCTGGAAGCGACTCCACCCCGCCTTCCTTTCCCCTCCCTCCCTCTCCAATAGGGCTTCTGTTTTCTGACCTCTCCCAGGCAAAGGTGCCAAACCGCACTCCTGGAACCCGGGCCCATGCTGCGCACATTTCCTCCTGTGACAAGGCCACGGAGGAGGCCGTTCCAGGCCAGAGGCAGGAAGTCTTTGGAACAAGGTGGCCTGGAGTGAACGGGTCTTTGGGCAGCCAGCAAGGGGCCCGGGAGGGACCGCTCTCCACCAGATGTGCTGGGCAGCCTGGTTGTTTTTTGAACGATGTTTGAGTGAATGAACCCACATTCTTCTCTGAACCTGCGCAACCTGCTTCTGCCTCAGGGCCTTTGCAACGCCCTTCCCACGGTCTGAAGAGCTCTCCCATCAGACAGTGCTATTTTTCCCGCTCCCTCTATTCAAGTCTGCTCAAAGCTTTCTAGACCAGAGAGGCCTTCTCCAAACACTCAGCCTAAAATAGCATCAGCCCCCGCCATCGAAGCCATACTCTCTTTGTATTTTAGTTCATAGCCTATATTGCCACCTGTTCTATTCATTTAATTTTTCCAGCATTTACAGAGTGCTTCCAATGAACTGGGCATGCTTCTGAACAGTATGCGCATAAACTCACTGAGTCCCTGAAACAACCCTCTGAGGGAAAAGCCATCGCCCCATTTTTCAGATGAGGAAACCAAGGCACAGAGAAGGGTAGAGACTTGCCCACAGGCACATAGCTGGTGAGTGGCAGGGCAGGGCTGCAAACCCAGGCAGCCTGGCTCCAGATGGGTTTGCCTTTTTTATTACAGATGTCTTTATCTGTTTGTTACCTGATCCTCACCTTCCAGAAGGCCAACCCCTCCAGAGAAGCAGTGTGTCTGTCTTGTCCCCTACTGCAGGCCCTGGATCCGGCACACAACAGGTGTTTAATAAATATTTCTTGAAAGGCTGGAGGAAGGAAGAGGGGAGGATCAGAGAACTGGACGGAAGAATCCTTGGCCTTTCCAAGCTTTCCGTTAGCCCAACATCAAGGCCATCTTGTCGGAAGTGTCTCAGCCTCCCCGAGGAGGGTTTGAGTCAGCCTGTCTGGAAGCGACTCCACCCCGCCTTCCTTTCCCCTCCCTCCCTCTCCAATAGGGCTTCTGTTTTCTGACCTCTCCCAGGCAAAGGTGCCAAACCGCACTCCTGGAACCCGGGCCCATGCTGCGCACATTTCCTCCTGTGACAAGGCCACGGAGGAGGCCGTTCCAGGCCAGAGGCAGGAAGTCTTTGGAACAAGGTGGCCTGGAGTGAACGGGTCTTTGGGCAGCCAGCAAGGGGCCCGGGAGGGACCGCTCTCCACCAGATGTGCTGGGGCCTCCGGGCTGCTCAGGGGACAAGCAGACGGGACATGGGAACAGGCTGGGAAGGTGTCCAGGACCCAAGGCTGCAGCCTCGTGGCATCTCCGATTTACCCGACATTCCCCAACATCCCTGGTGGCTCAGTAGTAAAAAATCTGCCTGCAGTGCAGGAGACCTGGGTTCGATCCTTGGGTCGGGAAGATCCCCTGGAGGAGGAAATGGCAACCCACTCCAGTATCCTTGCCTAGAGAATCCCATGGACAGAGGAGCCTGGCAGGCTACAGTCCCTGGGGTCACAGAGTCGGACATGATTGACCAACTAAACACTGTCACTTTCCCTGACCTCTGACCCTGCCTCCAGGGTTCCAGAGAAGGCCACGTTCTGCTGGATTCCCCTTGGACCCTAAGATGATGGACCCTACCAAGAGAGTTGGAACATGTTTTCCAGTTTCATTACTGTGAGATACAGTCCTTTTCCTATATACTCATAATTGCTAACATTAAGAGTGTTGGTAATCGTGACTATAACAGGCATGATGCCATGCACTTCTCCAGTCTTGTTTTATCGGATCCTCACAATTCCCAGAGAAAGACGCTATGGACGAGGGGCCCAAGACAAGGTTGCACAGCCTCTAAGCGTTGGAGCTGGGACTGAAACCTAGGTCTAAGTGACATGCAACGTGATTCCAGGGAAAACCAGGGACGAAGAAGCCTGAAGTCCAGCCCGAGCTCCTGATTATACCTACCCATCGCTCACGTGCTGGGTAACTCTGGGACGGGCCATGAAACTTGTTGGAATCTCAGTTTTCTCATCTGTTCAGTGGGTCTGCGGGGGAATCGGCATCGTCTGAGGCCCTGCGACGGGCTGGCTGCTCGGCTAGGAGCTTCACATAGGTCCTTTCCCTGCATCTTCGTGACCTCTACGTCCCAGACGGGACATGGAAGGCTGGAGACGGTGCAGGACGGGCCACGCAGCCCGGGCCATCTCCTCGTGTTTTCACTCCCCGTGTCAACAGAGGTGGGCAACGCTTGTTTCAACTGAGGGACGATGGTCAAGTTGGAGAATGTTTTGCAGAGGCTCTGGCGGAGGATGTGGGCATGCCGGGGAGGGAGACGGGGCGGAGAGGGCGTGGGGATGGCTGTAGCCACGGTTTCCTCATCCGGCCCCAGGCGGCATCTGATCTGGGTGGAGAAGGCTGAGAGCAGCCGCTGGCTGGCTCCCAGCCCTCCTCTGCTCCAGGCATCGTCCAGACTCCTTTCTGAGCGCCGTGGGTTTCCTGGAAAACAACAGCTCTTTCCTTTGGCTCAGAATCTGGACATCCAGCCCGGCCTTCTCCCCACCATAGGGCAGCGATGTCGCTGGCTCTCACGGAGCGTCCCCATCCAATGTTCCTCCGCAGACGTCTGCTGGGTACCTGCTGTGGGCCAGGGACCACGTTCACACCATCATCCCAGGATACGCTTGCAGTGACCCTAGGAAGGAGCTGATGATCTCAGCTCCATTTTACTGATGAGCACACTGAGGCTTGGAGAGAGGTGCTATGTACACAGTCACTAAATAAGGAAGGGTGCATGAAAACAGTCCTTTTCCTATATACTCATAATTGCTAACATTAAGAGTGTTGGTAATCGTGACTATAACAGGCATGATGCCATGCACTTCTCAGTCTTGTTTTATCGGATCCTCACAATTCCCAGAGAAAGACGCTATGGACGAGGGGCCCAAGACAAGGTTGCACAGCCTCTAAGCGTTGGAGCTGGGACTGAAACCTAGGTCTAAGTGACATGCAACGTGATTCCAGGGAAAACCAGGGACGAAGAAGCCTGAAGTCCAGCCCGAGCTCCTGATTATACCTACCCATCGCTCACGTGCTGGGTAACTCTGGGACGGGCCATGAAACTTGTTGGAATCTCAGTTTTCTCATCTGTTCAGTGGGTCTGCGGGGGAATCGGCATCGTCTGAGGCCCTGCGACGGGCTGGCTGCTCGGCTAGGAGCTTCACATAGGTCCTTTCCCTGCATCTTCGTGACCTCTACGTCCCAGACGGGACATGGAAGGCTGGAGACGGTGCAGGACGGGCCACGCAGCCCGGGCCATCTCCTCGTGTTTTCACTCCCCGTGTCAACAGAGGTGGGCAACGCTTGTTTCAACTGAGGGACGATGGTCAAGTTGGAGAATGTTTTGCAGAGGCTCTGGCGGAGGATGTGGGCATGCCGGGGAGGGAGACGGGCGGAGAGGGCGTGGGGATGGCTGTAGCCACGGTTTCCTCATCCGGCCCCAGGCGGCATCTGATCTGGGTGGAGAAGGCTGAGAGCAGCCGCTGGCTGGCTCCCAGCCCTCCTCTGCTCCAGGCATCGTCCAGACTCCTTTCTGAGCGCCGTGGGTTTCCTGGAAAACAACAGCTCTTTCCTTTGGCTCAGAATCTGGACATCCAGCCCGGCCTTCTCCCCACCATAGGGCAGCGATGTCGCTGGCTCTCACGGAGCGTCCCCATCCAATGTTCCTCCGCAGACGTCTGCTGGGTACCTGCTGTGGGCCAGGGACCACGTTCACACCATCATCCCAGGATACGCTTGCAGTGACCCTAGGAAGGAGCTGATGATCTCAGCTCCATTTTACTGATGAGCACACTGAGGCTTGGAGAGAGGTGCTATGTACACAGTCACTAAATAAGGAAGGGCCTTTAAACCTGGTCTGGCGGGACGTCTGAGACAACATTGTCACAGTCTGAAAAGGACTCCAAACTTGGGGTCTTGGTAGTGAGGAGGCTTGTAACTTAACCTTGAACTTCTAGCGCAGAGATCTTAGACCTGCAAGGGGATCCTCAGAAATTGCTTCATCCAGACTCTTGGATTTTCTGAAAAGGAAGTTTTTTATAGGGAACCCTAGTATGGCTCAGAGAGGTACAGCAACTTGTCCGAGGTCACACAGCATGGACCCAAGCCATGCTGTTTTTTTTTTTTTTAATTTGGGTCAAGGCTGGGAACAGACACTTGGCCCATTCAGCTATGTGCTAGGTCGCTTCAGTTGTGTCTGACCTTTTGCAAACCATGGACTACAGCCTTACCAGGCCTCCCTGTCCTTGGGATTCTCCAAGCAAAGAACATTGGAGTGGGTTGCCATTGCCTTCTCAAACTGTGGCATATTTTAAAGCTGGAAGAGAGCCTTTGACACCATCAACTCCAGCTTCCTTATTTTACAGTTGGGGAAACCAAGGCCCCAGAGGGTTGGGGATTTATCTAACAACACTGGCCGAGTAAATCCTGTAAGGTAGAAAAGAAAGAGCACTGGGTTCAAATCCTACCTCTGCCTCTCACTGGCCACATGACTTTGGGTAAGACTCAACCTCTCCGGCCCCAGCTTCTTCGGCAACTCTAAAATGGCCATAATTATGACCTCTGTCCCCCTGGGTTTGTATGAGATGATACACACAGTATTGTGTGTCAATAAAAACTAGGCCGAATTAATTTATGACCTTTTTTGAGCGCCGTGGGTTTCCTGGAAAACAACAGCTCTTTCCTTTGGCTCAGAATCTGGACATCCAGCCCGGCCTTCTCCCCACCATAGGGCAGCGATGTCGCTGGCTCTCACGGAGCGTCCCCATCCAATGTTCCTCCGCAGACGTCTGCTGGGTACCTGCTGTGGGCCAGGGACCACGTTCACACCATCATCCCAGGATACGCTTGCAGTGACCCTAGGAAGGAGCTGATGATCTCAGCTCCATTTTACTGATGAGCACACTGAGGCTTGGAGAGAGGTGCTATGTACACAGTCACTAAATAAGGAAGGGCCTTTAAACCTGGTCTGGCGGGACGTCTGAGACAACATTGTCACAGTCTGAAAAGGACTCCAAACTTGGGGTCTTGGTAGTGAGGAGGCTTGTAACTTAACCTTGAACTTCTAGCGCAGAGATCTTAGACCTGCAAGGGGATCCTCAGAAATTGCTTCATCCAGACTCTTGGATTTTCTGAAAAGGAAGTTTTTTATAGGGAACCCTAGTATGGCTCAGAGAGGTACAGCAACTTGTCCGAGGTCACACAGCATGGACCCAAGCCATGCTGTTTTTTTTTTTTTTTTAATTGGCACAAGGCTGGGAACAGACACTTGGCCCATTCAGCTATGTGCTAGGTCGCTTCAGTTGTGTCTGACCTTTTGCAAACCATGGACTACAGCCTTACCAGGCCTCCCTGTCCTTGGGATTCTCCAAGCAAAGAACATTGGAGTGGGTTGCCATTGCCTTCTCAAACTGTGGCATATTTTAAAGCTGGAAGAGAGCCTTTGACACCATCAACTCCAGCTTCCTTATTTTACAGTTGGGGAAACCAAGGCCCCAGAGGGTTGGGGATTTATCTAACAACACTGGCCGAGTAAATCCTGTAAGGTAGAAAAGAAAGAGCACTGGGTTCAAATCCTACCTCTGCCTCTCACTGGCCACATGACTTTGGGTAAGACTCAACCTCTCCGGCCCCAGCTTCTTCGGCAACTCTAAAATGGCCATAATTATGACCTCTGTCCCCCTGGGTTTGTATGAGATGATACACACAGTATTGTGTGTCAATAAAACACTGATACTTAGGTGACCATTGAAATATTTAACCCTGGCTTTCTAGGATCCAAAGCTCTTTGCCAGAATGTCCAGCTGGGTCTTTGGGGTGACTTTCAGGGGCCTGGTGAGGTCCTAGGAACAGCAGAGAGAGATCGAGGGGTTGCAAAGACGGGAGCAGACAAGACCGGATCCCGGCTTCCTCGCCCTTCTCCCTCACAGCAGGTGAGGGCGCTGTTGATGGGGACCGTTCCTTTGGCCACCTCCTTCCACGAGTCTCAAGGGTCTCGGAGAAGAAGCCTTACTCTGGGGCTGTATTAGAAGCAGCCTGGCCCTCAGGATTGAAGGTGGGCTGTGCTGGTGTGGATTTAGGGGGCACAGGGGCTGTAGCTATGACAACTCGCAGGGTGTCCAGGAGCCACTCCGAGTCTGGGCTCTCAGACCACGCTGTGAGCAGGACGCCGAGGGCATCGCCATGGCCCGCTCCTGGCTTGGGGAGATGCAGACCACTGCTGGCAGCCTTCTCTGACCACATCCTGAGCGGCTCACACAAACACACCCGTGCCTGCTGACTTCCAGATACGCTGTGTACATCGCTTGGGGATTATTTGTATAAGTGGGCTCTAGGCTGACTTCAGGGGATTAAGTGAATGGGGTGCCGGATCTCCTAGTCCAAGGGGTTATAAGCACAGGATAAAACTTGTTTATAGGCCAATCTGGGGGCTGGGGCACTGTTTATGGGGGAGAGACCCAGGCTATTTCCCCACGGTTTTGGGTGTAAGCTGAGTATCCAGGAGGCACTCTGTGTTAGTGGACGGCACCCTCGGAGGTGACTGCAGGGGCTCCGGGGCCTGGAAGGAGAGACATAAATCCAGACACTCTTGCTGGGGAGCCTTTCGGGGCTGGAAGAGCTGCTGGGTCTGTAGAGAGACAGGGCTTTCCGGGCGGCACTGGTGGTAAAGAATCTGCCTGCCGACGCAGGAGACTCAAGAGACGCTGCTTCAGTCCCTTGCCGAAGGGACTGATCCCTTGGAGAAGGAAATGGCAACCCACTCTAGTATTCTTACCAGGAGAACCTCACAAACAGAGGAGCCTGGCCGGTGGCAAAGAGCTGGACAGAGTTGGACAGAACTTAGCAACTAAACAACCACCACCAAGAACAAAGCAGGAGCCGCCAAGGGCTTTCAAGCAGGGAGTGCCGTGAAGTGGTTTCCCTTTTCAAATGATCTCTCCAGCTACTTAGGAAGAAATGAAATCATAGTGGAAGCAGCATGCTGGTTAGGGGTCTCTAGCAGTCTTATAGGTGGGCAGAAATGATGCACAGATCGGTGGCCTGTTTAGGAAGCAGACATGGACATGACTGAGGGGAAAGCAATGAGCGTCTGGAACCTGGATCAGTCTCAGTGGGAAACAGATGACCCACTCGAACAGGGGCTCGATGACTGTTTCGGCAAGAGAGGACTTAGAAGGGGTGGACAGCCTGACGGATGGGCAGGACTCCAGGTCTGAGATACAAGGAGACCTCCCTGCCCCTAGGCCGGGGGTCGGGGACGGACTGGTTCCTGGCTGCGCAGCTGTGACTGACCCATGGAGAGCCTGCATGGAGGCTGCTGGGACAGCAGACACCTGACCTGCTCTCTTCCTTCGACCGCTTCTGGGCCTTCGTGGATAAACCCATCTAGAGGTCAGAGGGCCGGGAGTCTAATGACGTGGTTCCTACAGCTCAGCCTGGGGGCCAGAACGGGAGGCAGTGAACTTGAAGACAGCACCCTGGGGAGAAGCGAGGGGTCATTCTAACGAGGGGATGCTGTGCGGTGGAATGGACATTGGTGGGGCCCCCTGCTTCTAAGCTCCCTTCGGTCACCAGAGGTCTCCTCACGATCAAGGCCATAAGCTCTTGCGCTGCTCGTTGCTTGTGCCCACTGCGGCCGAGTGGGCCGGTGCAAACTCGGCTCTATCCAAACCCAAAGAAAACGGGCCCGCCTGTCAGGCAGCCAACGCCTTCCATCGCGCTGCGGTGACTCAGCCAGGGCTCCCGCGTGTGGGCGTGGGACCGGGGAGGAAATCTTCTCCCGATGGAGCTAATTCTGTCCCGGCGCTGGCAGCCAGGCCTGCAGCTGGAACGGCCGCCGCTGCTGTGGTTTCGCGGTTCTGCGTCTCTGAGAGGTGGGGATCCAGGGACGGTAACCCTCGAGTTATCTCTGAGAGCCGTCTGTGGGGGCTGGGAGGCCCCCTCGCTCTGCCCTGAAGCACGAGGGACCGGTGGACTGGGCCAGCCAGGGGACTGAGGCCGCAGGCAAAAGGAATAGGACCGACGTCAGTGGGCCGGGCCCGGGGGAGGTGTGGACGCCACCAGGAAGGGACGCTGGGGACGGGAGAGCGGTGCCTGGAAGGTCCCATTATGGTTCACCTGCTCCTTGAGGCTGTGATCTTGGGCAAGTAGAAATAGCCAAGGTTTTGGGGGCCAGAGAGTCCTCGGTTCAAAAGCTGGGCTGATGCTTCCAAGCTGCGTGAGTCTGAGCGAGTCACTTCAACTCTCTGAGCAAGGCTTCATGAGCCAATGAAGGGGAGGCCACGAGGGGGATATGGAGGGGTGAGGCAGAAGATGCCTGAGGCGCCAGGCACGGGCTCTGCAAACCGTCACACTCACGGCAGGCGGAGGCCCTCTGCTTTGAGGCTTGGGAAGGGGCAGCCCTCCCCAAGTTTTCCCAGCTCCAAACCAGGGAGGCTGAGAAACCCGGAGGAGAGGCCTCTGGGGCTGCCCGGCCCAGACGGCTGGGGTGGGCCATGGGGGAGGTGGGAGAGGGGACAGGAGCCAGGCCAAACATAGAGGGAAGAGTTTCCAGTCCCCACCCGCCTCCCTGGACTCCCACGCTCACATTAAGCCCCTGCATCTGGCCTGGGGCCTGGGGCTGCCGAGGAAGGTTAGACCAGGAGGCAGAGGCAGCAGCCAGGAGGCAGCCGGCTGGGAGACGGGCAGCCAGGGGCTTCGGTGCTCTGGGCACATAGGTGAGTGACGCTGGCCGGTGAGGAGTGGCCGGACCTCTCTGTGGGGATGTGAGGGGAGGGGAGGGGAGGGAGAGGAGGGACCGGGAGACAGAGAGAAGATAGGGATGTAAGAGGCAGAGAGGGGGCCACACAGAGACAGGGACAGACGAGACAGGGAGAGAGATCAAGGCAGAGACACGGACTTGGACAGAGGGGGAACGAGCCCTTCGCAGACTCTAGCGGGGGACGGAGAGGAAGCAGAAGGCCGTATCTGCCGCCTGCCCCTCGGCCCTGCTGAGCCCAGAGGGCACAGGCCAGCAGGTGGCAGCGGCAGGAGGTGGGGGGATTCCTAAAGACCTGAGTTCGACTCCGTGTTCATTGCTCAGTGATGTCTGACTCTCTGCAACCCCACGGACCAGAGCCCACCAGGCTCCTCTGTCCGTAGAATTTTCCAAGCCAGAATCCTGGAGTGGGTTGCCATTTCCTTCCCCGGCGCAACTCCCTCCCCTGCCACTAACCAGGCGTGGGACTGCAGCCAAGTGCCCCTTCTCCCATTGATCCCCTGGGCCAGGCGTCCCCTCGGTAAATCAGGACTGATGACAGTGACCTTGCAGGGTTGGGGGCGGGGGTCCAGGTGAGAAGAACCGTGCCGACAGCACCCCAGCCTCATCTCCAGGGAGAGGGAGCAGCAGGCTCCAGGGGTCCCTGAGGACAGATGAATGAATGAGCCCCGCCTCCAAAGGGCCGTTCCTGCCGGACCTGGGATGCGGTGTACTCCTATTAGGGCCATTATCTAGAGGCAGCGGGGCTCAGGGGACAACCCCAGGGCACCTGGCTCATCTGGCTCCACCTGGAAAATGCACACCCTGATTCTGTGGGGGTTCTTGAGAGGCTCTACTGGGCAATGACTAGAACGTTCCGAGGAGGCAAGGCAGTGGAGAAAGAGAGTGGGGTTGGTAGATCAGCAGGCTCTCAGGTTCCTCATGAGGAAGCCGACCTACCTTGCTGACCTGAGCCGTCTGTGTGACCTTGGGCACTTGACTTAACCTCTCTAGGCCGGTTTCCTCATCTGTAATAGTGCTTAGCACCGTGTCTGGAATTTGGTGAGGACTCTATACATGCTTCTTTACTAGAAACTAAGCAAATGACATCTGCCTGAGGTTTCTGCTCTCGGTGGTGGGAAGAACCACCCAACAGCCCACCCCACCATGACCACTTTCCCAGACAGGGTCTGCCCTGGCCACTGCGGAGGGAGGGACCATTCATGAAGGGTTTTCTGCCTGGTCTGACTAGGGTGCCTGGCAGGAGGCGCCGGACCTGGGCCACGGCACAGCCAGCTCGGACTTGGCTGCTGCTCCTCTCACGGGCTGGTCCGAGTTCATTCCCAGCCTGCTGGAGCCTGGCCGGAGGGGCTCTCAAGGCCCCAGGCTCCTCTCTGCCCAGTGTGGCGTTCCATGCAGCATTCAGTGACCTAGACATGGGCTGGTCACCACCCAGGCAGGAACCTCAGGCAGGGATTTGGGGTGCTGGTTTGTTTGCTTTGGGTTTTCCTGGGCCTCGGGAAGGGAGGGGAGGCTCTGGGAACCCCCGTACTTGTCTGATTTTCCTTCTTCTCTGCGTTCATTTCCTTTATCCCCAGTTCCTTCTTGCTCTGCCTTCCCACGGAGCCGCTCTAATCGGTTCGGCGTGTACCTTGTTGTTTGGCCCAGTTCTTGCAAAACATCTGCTAGTGTGCTGCTGCGTGTAGGCATGCTGGTAGGCATGTCTGCAGTGCACTTAGGCGCCATTTGGGTAGTGGTTTTGAGATGCTGGGCGTTCCCTCGCCGTGTGCACGCTTGCTATTCTGTGGCTGCCAACAGCCGCCTCGCTTTGTGGCTTTCGCACGTCGCCTCTCCCACGGCAGACAGGAGTCAGCCGCAGCCAGCTTCCAGCCATCAGCCAACGCCTGTGTGTTGCCCTGGACCCCTGGATTCCGGACTGTTCTGTGCCCCGGGCGCTAGCTCCTGGCCGGCCCCGTGGCTCTCTGTCAGAGGATGGCCCTCAGGGGCAGGGCGGGCCTGGGACGGTGCCCCTCGAAGACAGGATGGAGGGATATAAATAGCTTCCTGGAATGTGACCTCTATTGTTCCCTGACCCCAGCCTGAACCAAGGCCACCTTCCCCGAACTCTGCCTGGCGCTGCCCCCGTTCGACCTCCTCCCTATCCGAGTCCTGCTTCCCCACTCCTTTACTGGGCTTTCCTGGAACACTCTCATAAAATCACGTTTGCAGGAAGGCCTGTGTGAAGTTTGGCTTCTGGAGGACCTAAGATAAGGCATGCCCCCCAAAACACCGTGCACGGGCCTCCTGGACTGGGACTGCAGGACACACGGGGGCTCACGGGTACCCGCGGCGTGGCCTGAAGCCTGTGCCCACCAGAGGTCGTCTCCATCCCAGCTTTCCAGTCCTCTCTGCAGTTCTCAGTTGCACGTCTCTGATCATCAGTCTGTCAAAGGCCTCCCGTAAGGTTTCCCTCCTAAATTACCTGTGTCAATCAGTAGCCCATCTTTCTGCCAGGATGGCTGTCTTTCTGGATTTGCAGGTAGATGTTCCTTGGACACTCTAGATGGCGGTCCCGGTGCTGAGGGCGCGACCTGGAGGAACGGCAGGGAGCATGGTTAAGTTCTCACCATAGGACAACCGTGCAGGTGCTGTGGGCTGAATTGCCTGCCTTCCCCCAAATTCGTATGTTGCGGTCCTCTGGGAGTGTGACTATTCTTGGAGACAGGGCTTTTTATTTATTTATTAAATATATATTTATTGGCGTATAATTGCTTCACAATGTTAGTTTCTGTGGACAGAGAAGTGAATCAGTTACATGTATACATATATCCCCTCCCTCCTAAGCCTCCCTTCTACCCCGTTATCCCCCTCTTGAGGCTATCCCAGGGCACAGAGCTGAGCTCCCTGTACTACATGGGAGGCTCCCGCGAGCTGTTCACACACGGTGGGGTGTAGCTGTCTATCTGCCTCTCCCAGTTCATCCCACCCTCCTCTTCCCCAGCTGTGTTCACACGTCCCTTCTCAGGGACAGGGCTTTTCAAGTGATGATGAGGGTAAAGGGAGGTCACTGGGGGGCTCCCTCATCCAGCCTCTTCTATGACGAGGTAAGCAGGACGCCAGCACACACAGAGGAAGACCGTGAAGACACAGCCATAGCCTGAGGACATGCTTGGTGCTCCCATTCTGCCCTGACCTGGACAGGGAGCTGAAAAAGACCAGTCCGCCCCCTCAGGTAGCCTGCCATCTAGTCAGCTCTGCTGTTGTTCAATTGCTAAGTCATGTCCAAATCCTTGTGACCCCATGGACTACACCATGCCACGCTGCCCTGTCCTTCATCATCCCCTGGTGCTTGCTCAAATTCATGTCCACTGAGTCAGTGATACCATCCAACCAGCCCATCCTCTGCTATCCCCTTCTCCTGCCTTCAATCCTTCTCAGCATCAGGATCTTTTCCCATGAGCTGGCTTTTCACATCAGGTGGCCAAAGTATTGCACCTTCAGCTTCAGTCCTTCCAGTGAATATTCAGGGTTGATTTCCTTTAGCGTGGACTTGTTTGCTCTCCTTACCATCCAAAGGACTCTCAAGAGTCTTCTCCACCACCACAGTTCGAAAGCATCAGTTCTATGGCACTCAGCCTTCTTTATGGCCCAACTCTCACATCCAAACATGACTACTGGGAAAACCATAGCTTTAACTATTTGGGCCTTTGTGGACTAAGTGATGTCTCTGCTTTATAACATGCTGCGTGCAATAATCATATAAACACCACGTGCCCCAGAGAAGGGAGATGGGTGCCCTGGGAGCCTGAAGGGAGGGGGTGTGAAGGTCCCAGGGTGGCTCTAAGAAATTGCTGTGAACCGGGTGGCTTAAAACGACAGAAGCGGACATTCGCTCGTCCCTCTGGAGGCCAGGAGTCTGTGGTCATGTTGAAGCAGGCTGCGCTCCCTCTAGAGGCTCTGGGGGAGGGTCCTTCCTCATGGACTCCAGGTCTGGGGCTCTGGGGGTCCCCGGCTCCCGGCCGCGGCCCTCCGGTTTCGGCCTCCCTCTTCACCTGGCTTCTCCGTTCCCGTGTCAAGTCTCCTTTTGTCATCTCCTCTGACAGGGACACTTGTCTTTGGATTGAGACTCCAGCTTATCCCAAGATCATCCCATCTCGAGATCCTTACGTTAATGACCCTTTTCTCAGATACGGTCACATTCCCAGGTTCTATAGGATATACTTTTTTTTTTTTTCTTTAAGGGGGGATTTAGCCCACTACAGGGGGTGGGGGTTGTCACGTCAGTGTGAGCACAGGTTGGAAGAGAATTTCCAGAGCCTTTCAGAAGGAAGTGAGTTTGTTAAGAACAAAGAGCAGAGAGAATGTGGGCTCCTGTGAGCACAGCGGGCCGACCTCCCTGACAGACCAGGGAGAGTCAGCCGTGAGAACCGCGGGCTGGCTCAAGGGCAAGCCAATGTTTTTGGTGGGTTAGTAGCCAATATTTACAGCCTCAAGACAAAGGAAATTCCTGCTGGATGGGTGGCATTAGGTGACTGGTTAGGGCGCTATAGCGGGTGAGTACAGGAGTGGGCATTTTTTGCCTAATTTGGGGTCAAGAAGCCTGCTGGTGATGATCAGGGGGTCTTTCGGCAATGGTTACAAAGGGGCTCAGTCTGTTTCGGAGGTGGCCTTGGTTCTGGGCTCCACGACTGTGGTCTTGGGATGGGACTCCACAGGGGTCCGCAGACGCCAAGAGAAAATTTCCTGGAGAGAGGAGCCTGGTTTCAGGGATGGGTCTGAACTTGTAGGGGAAATTTAAAAGGGAATAGAAACTCTTACACCCTGAAGAAAAAAGAGTGATTTTGATTTTTGGCCAGTGCCGCGTAGCAAGTATGTTGGTCAGAAAGGTTTTAGGGGATTCCTTTGTGGCCCAGTGGTCAGTACTCTGAGCTCCTAATACCATACGCCCAGGTGCCATCCACAGTCGGGGAACTAAGATCCTGAGAGTTGCGGTACAACCCCGTTTCCAGCTCCTAATAGGCCAGGAGTCTGTGGTCATGTTGAAGCAGGCTGCGCTCCTCTAGAGGCTCTGGGGAGGTCCTTCCTCATGGACTCCAGGTCTGGGGCTCTGGGGTCCCCGGCTCCCGCGCGCCCTCCGGTTTCGGCCTCCCTCTTCACCTGGCTTCTCCGTTCCCGTGTCAAGTCTCCTTTTGTCATCTCCTCTGACAGGGACACTTGTCTTTGGATTGAGACTCCAGCTTATCCCAAGATCATCCCATCTCGAGATCCTTACGTTAATGACCCTTTTCTCAGATACGGTCACATTCCCAGGTTCTATAGGATATACTTTTTTTTTTTTTCTTTAAGGGGGGATTTAGCCCACTACAGGGGGTGGGGGTTGTCACGTCAGTGTGAGCACAGGTTGGAAGAGAATTTCCAGAGCCTTTCAGAAGGAAGTGAGTTTGTTAAGAACAAAGAGCAGAGAGAATGTGGGCTCCTGTGAGCACAGCGGGCCGACCTCCCTGACAGACCAGGGAGAGTCAGCCGTGAGAACCGCGGGCTGGCTCAAGGGCAAGCCAATGTTTTTGGTGGGTTAGTAGCCAATATTTACAGCCTCAAGACAAAGGAAATTCCTGCTGGATGGGTGGCATTAGGTGACTGATTAGGGTACTATAGCGGGTGAGTACAGGAGTGGGCATTTTTTGCCTAATTTGGGGTCAAGAAGCCTGCTGGTGATGATCAGGGGGTCTTTCGGCAATGGTTACAAAGGGGCTCAGTCTGTTTCGGAGGTGGCCTTGGTTCTGGGCTCCACGACTGTGGTCTTGGGATGGGACTCCACAGGGGTCCGCAGACGCCAAGAGAAAATTTCCTGGAGAGAGGAGCCTGGTTTCAGGGATGGGTCTGAACTTGTAGGGGAAATTTAAAAGGGAATAGAAACTCTTACACCCTGAAGAAAAAAGAGTGATTTTGATTTTTGGCCAGTGCCGCGTAGCAAGTATGTTGGTCAGAAAGGTTTTAGGGGATTCCTTTGTGGCCCAGTGGTCAGTACTCTGAGCTCCTAATACCATACGCCCAGGTGCCATCCACAGTCGGGGAACTAAGATCCTGAGAGTTGCGGTACAACCCCCCGCCCTCCAAAAAAAACACCAAAACGGTTTTAGTTGCTTCACTTTGGGATGCTTTGCCTCTTCACAAAATGGAGCTCTCAGCTCTCCTAGGGCCTTGACTCTGCCTTGGGTGTCCTCGGTCTTTCCCTGTCATCCTCCCCGAGCCTGGGACACGCTGGAGGGCCTTCACTCCTCCGCCCGGTGGCCCTGAGAAGTCAGCAGGGCAGGGGTTGCTATCACTCCCACCTTGCAGATGGCACAACTGAGGCTCAGAGATAGGGAAGCGACAGGTGACATAGCCGGTCTCCTGCCCACACCCCATCTCCTCCCTTGCACCCTCTTCTGGGGCCCTATTCCCCTTCTGTCCCTTCTGTCCCGAGGCAAGGACTGCCTGGGGAGGCTATCTCAGGAGCCTCAGAGCAGACCAGCTCTGGACCCTGGTCCTCGAAGGGCACAAGCTGGGGATCACAGGAAGAAGCCGGGAGTGCGGCCAGGACAGCGCATCTGTCCCCTGGGCTCCTGGGGAGCCGAGGGCAGAAAGAGGCCCAGTCTGGCCGCAGACTCGCCTGCCCTCCTGGGCTTTGACGGACAAGGTCAGCCCAGGCAAACGACTCCCATCTGGGCCCTAGACCCCAGCCAGAGCGTCCTGAAGAAAGCTGCGGAACATGGGTTCCTTGAGGGGCCGAGAAAGGAGAGCAAGGAGGAGGTGTCCCAGGACAGTAGAGCTGGGTCCCTGGGGCGTCAGCCAGGGTGTGAACAGACATGGGAGGGTGTGTCCCCTTCCTGGAGAGCACGGTGGTGTGCAGCCGGGCTGAGTCCGAGCAGCCCGGGTGTGAGGGTGCGGGCTCCCCATACGCCACTGTGCTCCGCAACAGCCTTTCAAGGGTCACAGCAGATTGCAGGTAAGAACACAGGTTCAGAGAGGTGTGGCAACTTGCCCAAGGCCACACAGCCTGGAAATCTGACGCCAGAGCCTGACTTCCAAGAATCCTGAGTGAAAAGTCTCTTCGGTTTCCCCTGGCTCCCCGAGGGATTAGGAGTCCCAGTCCCACTACGTTTGCTCACTTGCGGGATCCACAGTCGGGGAACTAAGATCCTGAGAGTTGCGGTACAACCCCGCCTCAAAAAAAAACACCAAAACGGTTTTAGTTGCTTCACTTTGGGATGCTTTGCCTCTTCACAAAATGGAGCTCTCAGCTCTCCTAGGGCCTTGACTCTGCCTTGGGTGTCCTCGGTCTTTCCCTGTCATCCTCCCCGAGCCTGGGACACGCTGGAGGGCCTTCACTCCTCCGCCCGGTGGCCCTGAGAAGTCAGCAGGGCAGGGGTTGCTATCACTCCCACCTTGCAGATGGCACAACTGAGGCTCAGAGATAGGGAAGCGACAGGTGACATAGCCGGTCTCCTGCCCACACCCCATCTCCTCCCTTGCACCCTCTTCTGGGGCCCTATTCCCCTTCTGTCCCTTCTGTCCCGAGGCAAGGACTGCCTGGGGAGGCTATCTCAGGAGCCTCAGAGCAGACCAGCTCTGGACCCTGGTCCTCGAAGGGCACAAGCTGGGGATCACAGGAAGAAGCCGGGAGTGCGGCCAGGACAGCGCATCTGTCCCCTGGGCTCCTGGGGAGCCGAGGGCAGAAAGAGGCCCAGTCTGGCCGCAGACTCGCCTGCCCTCCTGGGCTTTGACGGACAAGGTCAGCCCAGGCAAACGACTCCCATCTGGGCCCTAGACCCCAGCCAGAGCGTCCTGAAGAAAGCTGCGGAACATGGGTTCCTTGAGGGGCCGAGAAAGGAGAGCAAGGAGGAGGTGTCCCAGGACAGTAGAGCTGGGTCCCTGGGGCGTCAGCCAGGGTGTGAACAGACATGGGAGGGTGTGTCCCCTTCCTGGAGAGCACGGTGGTGTGCAGCCGGGCTGAGTCCGAGCAGCCCGGGTGTGAGGGTGCGGGCTCCCCATACGCCACTGTGCTCCGCAACAGCCTTTCAAGGGTCACAGCAGATTGCAGGTAAGAACACAGGTTCAGAGAGGTGTGGCAACTTGCCCAAGGCCACACAGCCTGGAAATCTGACGCCAGAGCCTGACTTCCAAGAATCCTGAGTGAAAAGTCTCTTCGGTTTCCCCTGGCTCCCCGAGGGATTAGGAGTCCCAGTCCCACTACGTCCCGGTCTCTAAGCCTTCGCTTTGAACTCTGAGAACCCACAATTTTATCACGTTCTTGATCCACCCATAAGGCTGTCCCTTGGCCTTGCCTTCAAGGCCCCCCGAAGCAGCTCCCACCAGGAAATCACCTCTGGGATGCTGGGTCTGTCCTGGACAGTGAGGCTACCCCGTGCCTCTCTCAGTGTGCCCTTCACGAAGCCCCTGCCCAGTGAGAAACGCCCTGGAGAAATCAGGGTAAAGGAACCACCTTGCTCCCTGAGCTGCTTCCTCCTTCTCGATAAACCACGTTCTACCACGGATCACATTTCCCTTTTTGAGGCGGCCACGAGGAAGCTGGCGGTCACACCTGCAGGTCAGAGGTCACAAGCCCCTTCATCCTGTCGGTCTGCAGTTTCTGCATTGGTTTGGGTTGACGGCTGTCAACGTCCAGTTATACTTTATGTTGATTATAGCTTCTTGTGATAGATAAACCGGTGCACACATCAACCCACACACTTCACTGAGTGGTTTAAACGTGCAGTGTTTTCTGTTTGCTCGTGCCCCACCAACAAATCCCAGAGGTGATGATGCTATTACATCCAGGGTAAAGGTAAGGAAGTAAGACGGAGGTCATACAGGCAGCTGGGGTGAGGGGCTGGGGTTGAGATAGGGATTGGGTGGAAGGGTCCAGCTGCCGATCTGAGTTCATGAAGCTCCACCCCTTCCCAGCTGGGCAACCTCAGGCACACCCCTGAGCCTCTCTGGGCCTCTGCTTCCTCCTCTGTCGAGTGGGGGTAACAGTAATACTTTCAGTCTCGGGCTCTGGGTCCTGGACCTCAGGTTCTTAGGTCTGGAGCCGACATCTGCTCCTCGTTCTTCCCTGCAGGTGTTTCTAGCTGTGCCCGGGGCCTGACTGCCCAGGGACCCATGTGGGCTCTAGGGTGCACAGGCTTCAGTAGCTGTGACACACAGGCTCAGCAGTTGCCGCTCCAGGGCTCTAGCGTGTAGACTCAACAGTTGTGGTGCACAGGCTTTGTGGATCCTTGGAACACGGGATCTTCCCAGATCAGGGATCAAACTCATGTCCCCTGCATTGGCAGGCAGACTCCTTCCCACTGAGCCCCCAGGGTGTATGCGCTCAGTCGCTCTGTTGTGTTCGGCGTTTTGCCAGGGAAGCCCTTAAAGCCAGTTCTAATCAAAGTTCCCCTAATGACCCCTGCCTTCCCTTGCAGAGAATGGAGGCGGAAGATTACAACAGCTCTGAAGACTACATCGATGATTTCGACTCCGTCGTGGTTCTGGAGGAGACGTCTCCCCTGGGAGGCAGAGTGGTCAGGATCTTCCTGGTGGTGGTCTACAGCATCATCTGTTTCCTTGGGGTCCTGGGCAACGGCTTGGTGATCGCATCGCTACCTGCAAGATGAAGAGGACCGTGAACACCGTCTGGTTCCAGAGGTCACAAGCCCCTTCATCCTGTCGGTCTGCAGTTTCTGCATTGGTTTGGGTTGACGGCTGTCAACGTCCAGTTATACTTTATGTTGATTATAGCTTCTTGTGATAGATAAACCGGTGCACACATCAACCCACACACTTCACTGAGTGGTTTAAACGTGCAGTGTTTTCTGTTTGCTCGTGCCCCACCAACAAATCCCAGAGGTGATGATGCTATTACATCCAGGGTAAAGGTAAGGAAGTAAGACGGAGGTCATACAGGCAGCTGGGGTGAGGGGCTGGGGTTGAGATAGGGATTGGGTGGAAGGGTCCAGCTGCCGATCTGAGTTCATGAAGCTCCACCCCTTCCCAGCTGGGCAACCTCAGGCACACCCCTGAGCCTCTCTGGGCCTCTGCTTCCTCCTCTGTCGAGTGGGGTAACAGTAATACTTTCAGTCTCGGGCTCTGGGTCCTGGACCTCAGGTTCTTAGGTCTGGAGCCGACATCTGCTCCTCGTTCTTCCCTGCAGGTGTTTCTAGCTGTGCCCGGGGCCTGACTGCCCAGGGACCCATGTGGGCTCTAGGGTGCACAGGCTTCAGTAGCTGTGACACACAGGCTCAGCAGTTGCCGCTCCAGGGCTCTAGCGTGTAGACTCAACAGTTGTGGTGCACAGGCTTTGTGGATCCTTGGAACACGGGATCTTCCCAGATCAGGGATCAAACTCATGTCCCCTGCATTGGCAGGCAGACTCCTTCCCACTGAGCCCCCAGGGTGTATGCGCTCAGTCGCTCTGTTGTGTTCGGCGTTTTGCCAGGGAAGCCCTTAAAGCCAGTTCTAATCAAAGTTCCCCTAATGACCCCTGCCTTCCCTTGCAGAGAATGGAGGCGGAAGATTACAACAGCTCTGAAGACTACATCGATGATTTCGACTCCGTCGTGGTTCTGGAGGAGACGTCTCCCCTGGGAGGCAGAGTGGTCAGGATCTTCCTGGTGGTGGTCTACAGCATCATCTGTTTCCTTGGGGTCCTGGGCAACGGCTTGGTGATCGTCATCGCTACCTGCAAGATGAAGAGGACCGTGAACACCGTCTGGTTCCTCAACCTGGCCATGGCCGACTTCCTGTTCAACGTCTTCCTCCCCATCCACATCACGTACGCCGCCATGGACTACCACTGGGTCTTCGGGACGGCCATGTGCAAGATCAGCAACTTCCTGCTCATCCACAACATGTTCACCAGCGTCTTCCTGCTGACCGTCATCAGCTTCGACCGCTGTATCTCTGTGATCCTCCCTGTCTGGTCCCAGAACCACCGCAGTGTCCGGCTGGCTTACACGGCCTGCCTGGTCATCTGGGTCCTGGCTTTCTTCTTGAGTTCCCCGTCCCTCGTCTTCCGGGACACAGCCCACCTACATGGGAAGATATCCTGCTTTAACAACTTCAGCCTGTCAGCCGCCAGCTCTTCCTTGGGGTCCGCTCACCCGCAGATGGACCCCGTGGGCATCCACCGGCACGAGGTGGTGACCGTCACCCGCTTCCTCTTTGGCTTCCTGGTGCCGGTGCTCATCATCACCGCCTGCTACTTCACCATTGTCCACAAGCTGCGGCGCAACCGCCTGGCCAAGAGCAGGAAGCCCTTCAAAATCATCGTGACCATCATCGTCACCTTCTTCCTCTGCTGGTGCCCCTACCACACGTTCTACCTCCTGGAGCTCCACCGCAGTGCCGTGCCCGCCTCCGTCTTCAGCGTGGGGGTGCCCCTGGCCACCGCCATCGCCATCGCCAACAGCTGCATGAACCCCATCCTGTACGTCTTCATGGGTCAGGACTTCAAGAAGTTCAAGCTGGCCCTCTTCTCCCGGCTGGTCAACGCTCTGAGTGAGGACACGGGCCACTCCTCCTACCCCAGCCACAGGAGCTTCACCAAGATGTCCTCCATGGTTGAGAGGGAGACCAGCATGCTCTGAGCCTCGCCCAGAAGCCCACACAGCCCGCCCCACTGTGGACACCCCCAACCTTGGAGGCGCAAAGCTGTGCCTTCTGGAGACTGCGGCAGGAGCCTCTTGGGCACCCACAGGTGCCCACTGTATTTTGCGTGGGGCTGCACGGTGCTTTGAGGTGGGCATCTAGGGTTCGGAACACCCTGGGGCACGGTGGACAGGGCGTGCTGGGGGTGCTCAGCCTTGGACCAGCATCCTGGGCTTCCTGGGAGACCAACCTTGACCGACATCAAGCCACAAAGGGAGAATTTTCTAAAGTACTGCCATGAACTGGGATTCAGTTACCTACCCGAGCCCTTCCGAGGAATGACATAGACAGTTCGCAAGGTCTGTTCCTGGTGTGAGCACAGGAGGTCAGAGCCAAGCCGGTGTGATGTAGACCAGGCCTCAAGACATTGCCCTATATCCACAGCTGGCCAGAAATCCAGCTCTCAAGCCATTCCTTCTCCAGGTCACCTGGGAAGAGAAGGTGCCACATGAGGACCATGCATTTGACTTTCAGATCAGCTGAAAAAAATAGACAACAGGTCCCGAGGGGCCATGGGGCTTTTTATAGCGGCAAGAGAAGTGGGGTTACAATGACAACTTGGGTCTTGAGGGAAGGCATGGAGAAAGAAAAGACCTCTCACAGGGGCACGTGGCATAAAGCGGCCCACCTGCAATTTCCCCTGGTGATGTGCCTCCGGCCCGTAGCTCTTCTGAGGGTGGGGGTGAGGCCAGCCCCTTGCCCCAAGCCCTGTTCTCACTTAGCATGTGTTGCCCTGGGGCCGGTTCCAGGCAGGCAGCTTCATGGGCAGCCCCCACCCCGTCACAGGGCTTCCTCCCTCTCCCCTGATCCACTGCCTCCAGCTGGAGACACCCAGAAGAAAACACTAGGGCACAGGTGGATGAGGGTGGCGGCAGATGGGGGGTGCGGGTGGGATCGTCTCTTTCTCCGCCTGCTCCAAGCCCTGCTGGAGGCCAGCCCCACATCCGCTGAGGAAAGCAACCTGCAAGCACCCCGAGGGCCCACGATGCCTCCGAGGGCTTGTTCCCTGAGCCAGAAGCGGAATTCGGAGCCTGGCTGGTGGGACTGTGCTCCTGAGGTGCAGGGCCAAGGGGGGCCCTGGGCCCAGGAGATCCTCCCGTGGTATGGGGGGGGTCACATTGTCCTTTGGGAGACCCACGCCTCCCTGTGCTGCAGTGTCATCGTTCCAGTTACAGACGGCAAAGCTGGGGCTAAGAGGAGGGAAGTTACACAACGTCACACGGCTAGCCAGGGTGCCGAATCTCCAGAGAAGAGTGGAGTTGTTCTGGAGCATGCCTCTGCGGAGAATATTCTCTATTCTAGTAACCTACATTTATTTAGCACGTCTATGTTAGGCACTTTATAGGTATATTTCTCACGTATCCCGCACAGCAGCTCCGAGTGAGGTACAATGGTCACTTCCTTTTGACGGACGGGGCATCTGGGGTTTAGAGAGCTTCAGTCACTGGCCCAGAGATGCCCAGCTGGTCTCTATTAGAGTCTGGACTTGAACCCACATCTGTCTGGCTCAGATCAGGCGGTGAAGGCTTGGGGCTTTGACCAGAAATACATGTGTATCCTTCAGCAGATTCATGTAAACATCTTAAGGGCTTTACAGGCAGCTTTGCAAATAGTTTTCAAGAACGATCCAAAGTGGCAAAGAAAATACACTTGGCTCCCAGCTCCCCTGGCACCCATGCACACCGCCCACCCTGGCTCCCACCTCCTGTGTCCGCCTCCTGCTCTCCAGGGAGGGTAGTGGGGGGGGAGGCCAGCCCCTTGCCCCAAGCCCTGTTCTCACTTAGCATGTGTTGCCCTGGGGCCGGTTCCAGGCAGGCAGCTTCATGGGCAGCCCCCACCCCGTCACAGGGCTTCCTCCCTCTCCCCTGATCCACTGCCTCCAGCTGGAGACACCCAGAAGAAAACACTAGGGCACAGGTGGATGAGGGTGGCGGCAGATGGGGGGTGCGGGTGGGATCGTCTCTTTCTCCGCCTGCTCCAAGCCCTGCTGGAGGCCAGCCCCACATCCGCTGAGGAAAGCAACCTGCAAGCACCCCGAGGGCCCACGATGCCTCCGAGGGCTTGTTCCCTGAGCCAGAAGGGGGAATTCGGAGCCTGGCTGGTGGGACTGTGCTCCTGAGGTGCAGGGCCAAGGGGGGCCCTGGGCCCAGGAGATCCTCCCGTGGTATGGGGGGGGTCACATTGTCCTTTGGGAGACCCACGCCTCCCTGTGCTGCAGTGTCATCGTTCCAGTTACAGACGGCAAAGCTGGGGCTAAGAGGAGGGAAGTTACACAACGTCACACGGCTAGCCAGGGTGCCGAATCTCCAGAGAAGAGTGGAGTTGTTCTGGAGCATGCCTCTGCGGAGAATATTCTCTATTCTAGTAACCTACATTTATTTAGCACGTCTATGTTAGGCACTTTATAGGTATATTTCTCACGTATCCCGCACAGCAGCTCCGAGTGAGGTACAATGGTCACTTCCTTTTGACGGACGGGGCATCTGGGGTTTAGAGAGCTTCAGTCACTGGCCCAGAGATGCCCAGCTGGTCTCTATTAGAGTCTGGACTTGAACCCACATCTGTCTGGCTCAGATCAGGCGGTGAAGGCTTGGGGCTTTGACCAGAAATACATGTGTATCCTTCAGCAGATTCATGTAAACATCTTAAGGGCTTTACAGGCAGCTTTGCAAATAGTTTTCAAGAACGATCCAAAGTGGCAAAGAAAATACACTTGGCTCCCAGCTCCCCTGGCACCCATGCACACCCGCCCACCCTGGCTCCCACCTCCTGTGTCCGCCCTCCTGCTCTCCAGGGAGGGTAGTGGGGAGAGAGGCCCGGAGGGGGGCCCTTTGGCCTCCAAGTGTCCACATTCTGGTCTCTTCCAAGGCTCTTCTGTGAAGCCGTTTCTCCAACAAGATGCGATGAACAGATGTAACATCTACACAGCGCCGGGTGAGTTCCTGAGGCCACGGGCTGTTTGGAATCGTACCTCATTTAGAGACAAACTGTTCCTTCACTCGTCGGGTCACTGTGCTCGTGAGAGGCTGCTCTTGAGTTGACCCCACTGGGGCCTCCGATGGCTTCGAGCTGTCTGAACTTAGCTTGAGTGAAGGGAGGTTTCGATATTGCCCAGAGGCCCCTGTCACCTGCCTTCCAACTTCACAGGGGAAGCATCTGGGGCACGGGATGGAGGGAGAGGGGTTCCAAGCCCCAGACGCGGTCACCAGCCGTGTGGGGAGGACCGTGTCACTTCCTGGGGCTCAGTTTTTCATTCCTTCTGGGTTGTGTGCAGGCCGGGCCAGGCTGGGGGAGCCAGGAGATCATTGTGTCTTTGGAAAAGCTGATGAACAGGAGCAAAATTAAAACCAGCTGCTTTCCTCCTGGGAGCCAGGGCTCACTCCTTCTGGCTGGCCCACCCGTCTTCCTGTTCTGACCGCAGATCCCCATCAAATGGCTTAAGTGCAACCGTGACGCCCTTTCCAGTCGCATCCCCATAGGTCACACGTACAAAGGCTCACACAGCACATTCACCTGCATTACTCCACAGGCGTCCATTGTGCCTTGTGCCCGAGAGTCCTCCCCCTGGGGCCAGGACCTGCCAATGGGGCGGCAGTGCCGCCTCTGGGGTGGGGTGGGTGGGTGGAGGGGGCACCGGGTTGTGGGCAGAGGGACAGGAAGAGAAGATGCTGTTTGAGGGCAAGGGTGAGGGAAGGAGGAGGGAGGCACCAAGGAGCTGGAGGACGATGAAGAAAAGGGACCTGGTGCTTATTAAGCATCTACCACGTGACTGGCACGAAGTCTCATCAAACCCTCAGCAACGGCCCTTTAAATACATGTGTATCCTTCAGCAGATTCATGTAAACATCTTAAGGGCTTTACAGGCAGCTTTGCAAATAGTTTTCAAGAACGATCCAAAGTGGCAAAGAAAATACACTTGGCTCCCAGCTCCCCTGGCACCCATGCACACCCGCCCACCCTGGCTCCCACCTCCTGTGTCCGCCCTCCTGCTCTCCAGGGAGGGTAGTGGGGAGAGAGGCCCGGAGGGGGGCCCTTTGGCCTCCAAGTGTCCACATTCTGGTCTCTTCCAAGGCTCTTCTGTGAAGCCGTTTCTCCAACAAGATGCGATGAACAGATGTAACATCTACACAGCGCCGGGTGAGTTCCTGAGGCCACGGGCTGTTTGGAATCGTACCTCATTTAGAGACAAACTGTTCCTTCACTCGTCGGGTCACTGTGCTCGTGAGAGGCTGCTCTTGAGTTGACCCCACTGGGGCCTCCGATGGCTTCGAGCTGTCTGAACTTAGCTTGAGTGAAGGGAGGTTTCGATATTGCCCAGAGGCCCCTGTCACCTGCCTTCCAACTTCACAGGGGAAGCATCTGGGGCACGGGATGGAGGGAGAGGGGTTCCAAGCCCCAGACGCGGTCACCAGCCGTGTGGGGAGGACCGTGTCACTTCCTGGGGCTCAGTTTTTCATTCCTTCTGGGTTGTGTGCAGGCCGGGCCAGGCTGGGGGAGCCAGGAGATCATTGTGTCTTTGGAAAAGCTGATGAACAGGAGCAAAATTAAAACCAGCTGCTTTCCTCCTGGGAGCCAGGGCTCACTCCTTCTGGCTGGCCCACCCGTCTTCCTGTTCTGACCGCAGATCCCCATCAAATGGCTTAAGTGCAACCGTGACGCCCTTTCCAGTCGCATCCCCATAGGTCACACGTACAAAGGCTCACACAGCACATTCACCTGCATTACTCCACAGGCGTCCATTGTGCCTTGTGCCCGAGAGTCCTCCCCCTGGGGCCAGGACCTGCCAATGGGGCGGCAGTGCCGCCTCTGGGGTGGGGTGGGTGGGTGGAGGGGGCACCGGGTTGTGGGCAGAGGGACAGGAAGAGAAGATGCTGTTTGAGGGCAAGGGTGAGGGAAGGAGGAGGGAGGCACCAAGGAGCTGGAGGACGATGAAGAAAAGGGACCTGGTGCTTATTAAGCATCTACCACGTGACTGGCACGAAGTCTCATCAAACCCTCAGCAACGGCCCTGTGAGGAGAGGCCCGGCAAACCCGTTGAGGGGACACACAGAAAGAGAGGTTCGGATTGTGGACCTCACTGGTTCAGAGTCACACAGTAATAAATGGAACGGGGCCTGCTGCCCGAGTTCCCAGCGTCTTCAGCCCTTGGGGGATGGAGAGGACGGGGGAGGAAGACAGGAGGGAGGGGTTCAGAAGGGGAGACTGACCTGGGCGCTGGCCGAGGGAGGAGCTTGCCTTAAGCTGGAGCCCAGGGTCCGCTTAGGGAGCCGAGGGGCCAGGATGGAGGGGATAGGAGAGAGCCTCGAGTGCCGTCCAGTCTCATCCACACCAAGCTTCTCCCCATTCCTAGAAGAGGGAACCGAGGATGCAGGAGCCCCCCGTGGAGAGATCTTCAAAAGGAGGTGGTGGTAGCTTGGGTGGCACGCTCAGAGGTTCCCCAACTCCTGCCCCTGGCCTCCTCCTCTATTCCTCCCTGACGTGCTCTGACCCTCTTGCTTTGGAGAACTGCTCACTGGGGCTGGTACCCAGGACAAGAGGGTATCAGGAAGCAGCTTGTCCAATCATGAAATATTTCAGTGGGGGTCTGCTTGCTTTCTCTCTGAGGACATTTGTCTCGAATAAAGAGACAGAAGCAAGCGTGAGGCTCCTTCCTGGAGGGTCCTGCCCCTGGTCTCCCCTGCCCACCTCATGGAAGGTTAGCTGAGGCTCAGAGGCGGAGTCCAAAGTCACACAGCTATGTTGTGAGAGGGCAGGAGAACTCCCTGAAATTCCCAAACCTCCTATTTCTCAAATTTTTGACTTTAAGAAATCCACCATCTTGAAAACCTCCCTCCACTCATGTAATTTTTCCTAGAAACCAAAGATATAAGACAGGTAGTGATTTACCCATGACAACGCAGCAAGCCATGGCAGAGAGTGGACTGAAAGCTAGGACTCCTCATGAGTCTGTACGTCGGGCCACCCAAGGACAGACGCTCCCATCTGCACATTCATCCAGCCATCCTTTCACGCACCCATCCATTTGCAAAACCGTCTATTAGTAAGTCCACATGCATCCACCCACAAGCAGCTATCTTATGATCCCTCCTTGCCGGGTCCTGGGGTCAGCAACGGCCCTGTGAGGAGAGGCCCGGCAAACCCGTTGAGGGGACACACAGAAAGAGAGGTTCGGATTGTGGACCTCACTGGTTCAGAGTCACACAGTAATAAATGGAACGGGGCCTGCTGCCCGAGTTCCCAGCGTCTTCAGCCCTTGGGGGATGGAGAGGACGGGGGAGGAAGACAGGAGGGAGGGGTTCAGAAGGGGAGACTGACCTGGGCGCTGGCCGAGGGAGGAGCTTGCCTTAAGCTGGAGCCCAGGGTCCGCTTAGGGAGCCGAGGGGCCAGGATGGAGGGGATAGGAGAGAGCCTCGAGTGCCGTCCAGTCTCATCCACACCAAGCTTCTCCCCATTCCTAGAAGAGGGAACCGAGGATGCAGGAGCCCCCCGTGGAGAGATCTTCAAAAGGAGGTGGTGGTAGCTTGGGTGGCACGCTCAGAGGTTCCCCAACTCCTGCCCCTGGCCTCCTCCTCTATTCCTCCCTGACGTGCTCTGACCCTCTTGCTTTGGAGAACTGCTCACTGGGGCTGGTACCCAGGACAAGAGGGTATCAGGAAGCAGCTTGTCCAATCATGAAATATTTCAGTGGGGGTCTGCTTGCTTTCTCTCTGAGGACATTTGTCTCGAATAAAGAGACAGAAGCAAGCGTGAGGCTCCTTCCTGGAGGGTCCTGCCCCTGGTCTCCCCTGCCCACCTCATGGAAGGTTAGCTGAGGCTCAGAGAGGCGGAGTCCAAAGTCACACAGCTATGTTGTGAGAGGGCAGGAGAACTCCCTGAAATTCCCAAACCTCCTATTTCTCAAATTTTTGACTTTAAGAAATCCACCATCTTGAAAACCTCCCTCCACTCATGTAATTTTTCCTAGAAACCAAAGATATAAGACAGGTAGTGATTTACCCATGACAACGCAGCAAGCCATGGCAGAGAGTGGACTGAAAGCTAGGACTCCTCATGAGTCTGTACGTCGGGCCACCCAAGGACAGACGCTCCCATCTGCACATTCATCCAGCCATCCTTTCACGCACCCATCCATTTGCAAAACCGTCTATTAGTAAGTCCACACATGCATCCACCCCACAAGCAGCTATCTTATGATCCCCCCTCCTTGCCGGGTCCTGGGGTCAGCAGTGGGGATGCAGGGACGGTCAGGACACACAGTCTCTGTCCTCTTAGCTCCTTCGTTGCCCAGTAGGGCCAGTCAATTAAAACCCCAAACAGAAGCACTCATGGTAAGTGCTACCCAGGTATTACAGAAGGACGTGACCCTGCTCATGGCCCAGCAACTTCCCCAGGGGAAGCGCGTGCCCGGTCGTGTCCGCCTCCCTGTGACCTCATGGACTGTCACCCGCCAGGCTCCTCTGTCCATGGGATTCTCCAGGAGAGAAGCCTGGACTGGGTTGCCATTTCCTGCCTTAGGGGATCTTCCTGACCCAGGGATTGAACCTGCGTTTCTGGTGTCTCCTGCACTGGCAGGCGGATTCTTACGGCTGTGCCCCAGGGGGCAGGGCAAGAGACACCTGAGATTCCAAGGATGGGCAGCCACTGAGCTGGTGGGGAGGTGCTGGAGAGGGTGCTGCAGGTGGAGGACATGGCGCCGGTGCTGGAGGAAGCAGGGTGACTTTGAGGGGGTGAAGGGGGCATGGGGGATGCGGCAGAGCGAGCAGCAGCCAGATAGGATGCAGAGGAAGCAGGGCCAGACTGTGGGACGGGGGAAGGGAAGCCACGTGTCAAGGAATGACACAGCCCTGCCTAGGAGAAGGATGTCTGGGGTGTCCTTGTTGGTACAGTGGTTAAGACCCCCAGCTTCCAATGTTGGGGCGCAGGTTCCATCCCTGGTCAGGGAACTAAGATCCCACACGCCACGTGGCTCGGCTAAAATAAGAAATAAGAGGACGCCCAGGCTGCTCCAGAGGACTACTTAGAGAGAGGCGAGCGGGGAGGCCGGAGGCTGCGGCCGCCTCCAGGTGAATGGCAGATGGACGCTGGGAGCAGAGGCGGAGCCTGAGAGAAGCGGGTTGCTCCAGAGCTGAAAGCTACCCAAGGCTTCTCTGGGGAGGGTTAGTGGGAAACCAACGCAGGGCTTCTTTCAGCTGCACGGAGGCCTTGGTGCATGGCTTTATTGATGGAAATTAATTGTAAATATTATTCAAATGTACCTCCCAGTGCACAATTATATTTCTCAGGGGAGCCCTCTGAGCATACAATAAAGCCCTATAAATAATACATAGATTAACCTAAGAGGAACGGAGGCACACGAATGCGGCAACTGTGGGTGGCGGCTGCGGGGAACTGACACAGACTGAGTGCCAAGCGCTTGGACTTGGGGTTTAACCTCGGAGGTCACCGCATTCTGCCCTGGGGGAATCCTCACACACTCTCCTCTCAGCATGCCGTGGTGTCCTCACAGAGATCTTTGTGGCAAGGGCCGTTACTATCTGCATGTACAGATGAGGAAACAGAGGTTCAGAGAGGCGAAGTGACTTGCCCAGGGTCACACAGCTAGTAAGTGATAGAGCTAGAATTCAAACCCCAGTCTCTCTGACCCTCAAGCGACCTGTAAATAGTGACCGTCCTCTGAAGACATTCCTTCCTAGAGAAGGATAGCAAGCATATGCTGTTTCTCCAGAGTCTGGTGGGGAGGTGCTGGAGAGGGTGCTGCAGGTGGAGGACATGGCGCCGGTGCTGGAGGAAGCAGGGTGACTTTGAGGGGGTGAAGGGGGCATGGGGGATGCGGCAGAGCGAGCAGCAGCCAGATAGGATGCAGAGGAAGCAGGGCCAGACTGTGGGACGGGGGAAGGGAAGCCACGTGTCAAGGAATGACACAGCCCTGCCTAGGAGAAGGATGTCTGGGGTGTCCTTGTTGGTACAGTGGTTAAGACCCCCAGCTTCCAATGTTGGGGCGCAGGTTCCATCCCTGGTCAGGGAACTAAGATCCCACACGCCACGTGGCTCGGCTAAAATAAGAAATAAGAGGACGCCCAGGCTGCTCCAGAGGACTACTTAGAGAGAGGCGAGCGGGGAGGCCGGAGGCTGCGGCCGCCTCCAGGTGAATGGCAGATGGACGCTGGGAGCAGAGGCGGAGCCTGAGAGAAGCGGGTTGCTCCAGAGCTGAAAGCTACCCAAGGCTTCTCTGGGGAGGGTTAGTGGGAAACCAACGCAGGGCTTCTTTCAGCTGCACGGAGGCCTTGGTGCATGGCTTTATTGATGGAAATTAATTGTAAATATTATTCAAATGTACCTCCCAGTGCACAATTATATTTCTCAGGGGAGCCCTCTGAGCATACAATAAAGCCCTATAAATAATACATAGATTAACCTAAGAGGAACGGAGGCACACGAATGCGGCAACTGTGGGTGGCGGCTGCG
The DNA here is from genome assembly GCA_022376925.1 of Tragulus kanchil. NCBI lineage: Eukaryota > Metazoa > Chordata > Mammalia > Artiodactyla > Tragulidae > Tragulus > Tragulus kanchil. The sequence continues at coordinate 199,571,719 of JAIOJX010000025.1, read as the reverse complement.
GGGAACTGACACAGACTGAGTGCCAAGCGCTTGGACTTGGGGTTTAACCTCGGAGGTCACCGCATTCTGCCCTGGGGGAATCCTCACACACTCTCCTCTCAGCATGCCGTGGTGTCCTCACAGAGATCTTTGTGGCAAGGGCCGTTACTATCTGCATGTACAGATGAGGAAACAGAGGTTCAGAGAGGCGAAGTGACTTGCCCAGGGTCACACAGCTAGTAAGTGATAGAGCTAGAATTCAAACCCCAGTCTCTCTGACCCTCAAGCGACCTGTAAATAGTGACCGTCCTCTGAAGACATTCCTTCCTAGAGAAGGATAGCAAGCATATGCTGTTTCTCCAGAGTCTGATTTTGACGAGGTGAGCGTGGAGAGGAATCTGAGGGGTGGCCTTTCTTCATTCAGAGGGAGGAAATGGTGCGCGGGTGGGCTTGTCTCTTCCTCCTGACCCTGGGAGTCTTGGGGTTGTTGAGTTTACAAGAAACTCGGCTTCATCAAGGTCCTCCTTCCCCGTGCCCCCATTTTGCAGATGGTGAAACCAAGGCTTCTTTGTAATGAGATTAGGACTTCTTATCTCACCCACTGCTGTGAAATGAGAATGCGTGAAAACGCTCACAGGAATCACTTTCAAGAGACCTGGACAACCACTGAGCTGCCCTCTTCACTTCTTAGTCTGTTGACAAGGACTTTAGTGCTGCTCTGTCCTGAAGGACCACCCGACGATCTGTGAGTCACTGGGAGTTTCCAGCGAGTCTTCCTTCTAGGAGAGGCAGGAGATCTTGGAAAAAGACGGTGGTACAGGGCAGAGACAGTGTCTTGGGGGCATAAACTTTACCCTTCAAAACTGTCCTGGGTGTAGGTGAGGGGCTCCCCGGGTGGTACTAGTGGGAAAGGACCCTTCTGCCAATGCAGGAGACACAAGAGAAGTGGGTGTGACCCCTGGGTCAGGGAAGATCCCCTGGAGGAGGGCATCACAACCCATGCCAGTATCCTGGCCGGGAGAATTCCATGGACAGAGAAGCCTGGTGAGCTACAGTCCATGGGGTCACAAAGAGTTGGACAGACTGAAGCAACTTAGCGTGCACACACACACACAAGTAGGTGAGAGATGCTCTCCTCCCTGATCTAGGCGGTGGTTCCATGGTTGTCTTTATATGTAAAAACCCATTTATCTGTACATATAAGATTAATGCACTTCACCGTAGTAAGTTGTGTCTTTGTGGCAAGGGCCGTTACTATCTGCATGTACAGATGAGGAAACAGAGGTTCAGAGAGGCGAAGTGACTTGCCCAGGGTCACACAGCTAGTAAGTGATAGAGCTAGAATTCAAACCCCAGTCTCTCTGACCCTCAAGCGACCTGTAAATAGTGACCGTCCTCTGAAGACATTCCTTCCTAGAGAAGGATAGCAAGCATATGCTGTTTCTCCAGAGTCTGATTTTGACGAGGTGAGCGTGGAGAGGAATCTGAGGGGTGGCCTTTCTTCATTCAGAGGGAGGAAATGGTGCGCGGGTGGGCTTGTCTCTTCCTCCTGACCCTGGGAGTCTTGGGGTTGTTGAGTTTACAAGAAACTCGGCTTCATCAAGGTCCTCCTTCCCCGTGCCCCCATTTTGCAGATGGTGAAACCAAGGCTTCTTTGTAATGAGATTAGGACTTCTTATCTCACCCACTGCTGTGAAATGAGAATGCGTGAAAACGCTCACAGGAATCACTTTCAAGAGACCTGGACAACCACTGAGCTGCCCTCTTCACTTCTTAGTCTGTTGACAAGGACTTTAGTGCTGCTCTGTCCTGAAGGACCACCCCGTACGATCTGTGAGTCACTGGGAGTTTCCAGCGAGTCTTCCTTCTAGGAGAGGCAGGAGATCTTGGAAAAAGACGGTGGTACAGGGCAGAGACAGTGTCTTGGGGGCATAAACTTTACCCTTCAAAACTGTCCTGGGTGTAGGTGAGGGGCTCCCCGGGTGGTACTAGTGGGAAAGGACCCTTCTGCCAATGCAGGAGACACAAGAGAAGTGGGTGTGACCCCTGGGTCAGGGAAGATCCCCTGGAGGAGGGCATCACAACCCATGCCAGTATCCTGGCCGGGAGAATTCCATGGACAGAGAAGCCTGGTGAGCTACAGTCCATGGGGTCACAAAGAGTTGGACAGACTGAAGCAACTTAGCGTGCACACACACACACAAGTAGGTGAGAGATGCTCTCCTCCCTGATCTAGGCGGTGGTTCCATGGTTGTCTTTATATGTAAAAACCCATTTATCTGTACATATAAGATTAATGCACTTCACCGTAGTAAGTTGTGTCTGAATTACAAGTATTTTAAAAAATAAAAAGAACAAGGCACCTGCAGGAATGACTTCCCACATGCACCTAGCATCTTGGGCAGACCCAGGTCTGGAGGCTTCCCTCTGATTCAAGGCAGCAGCTCAGAAGGGGGGCGGTCCCTCCAGGGTCCATCCAAAGAGGCTGCATCTCAAGAAGCCTGAGTCCCTCCAGCTCTGCCCCCTGACTCAAAGGGCCTTTGAGGGTGATGACCCAGGATCACATGGGCTTGGGAGTCAGACTGCCTGGGCTGGAACCCCACCTCTACCAGCTCTATGACCGTGGGCAAGCTATTCAACATCTCCAAAGCCTCAGTTTTTTCACCTGTACAATGGGTATAGTAAGAACTTGCAGTTCGTGGGGTTGCTATGGGGATTCAAGGAGAGGCAAAATGGAAGCACCTAGCAGGTGCTGGGCTCACACGCACTGCCAGCTTTCAACGACTGGTCTCCCCACTTCCAGCTTTGCCCCCAGACAACTCACTCTCCGTGAAGCAGCCAGAGTGAGCGTCCACCTGCCACAGAGTACAGCAATCCAAAACTTCCAGTGTGGCTTACAAGGCCCTAGAGGCACTGACCTCTCCTCCATCCTTATCTCGTGATGCTCCCCAGCCAGGCATTCTTCTTTGTCTCTCCAACACAACACAACACCACAACATCAACAGCAGCAACAACTCTAATACATCCAAGACTGTTTCCACCTCAGGACTTTGTATTTGCAGTTCCAAGACCTCTGTTTGCACGCCTCGTTCCTCCTCCAGTCTCAATTCCAACATCACCTCCTGAAAGAGGCCCTTCCTGCCTCACTTAAAGTAGCCTCCCTCCCCACTTGCTGTCCGTCACATCTCTCGTTTCTTTTTCACTATAGTACTTCCTGCCATGGGACAGTTTGATTTCTTTGTTGAGTTGCTGTAAGACTGCTGTCCAGGGACCACCGCTCGCCCACCTCTGTACCGCCAGCACCCAGAAGTGCTTAGTACAGAAAGAAGTTCTCATGGTATTTTGTTGAAGGAACGGAGAAATAACCATAAGCTGAGGTTATTTTTGTCATCAACATCTAATTCGTCACAATCGCGATTACATCATTTCCAAAGCACTTCCACATTTTCCCCCATACTGATGGAACTTGGAGAGGGTAGGACTATCCCCCATTTCACAGATATGGAAACTGAGGGTCCAGGCCCTAGGTCAGAAGTGGAGCAGCCACGATTCTCTCTCTTACACCACTGGAAGCCATCACAAGCGAGGAGGGAGGCCTCCATTAAGAGCACCTACCTCTCCTGGCCTTTTCACTTCCCCTTTGACTGAAAATAAAGGAACCAGATGCCTCCCTCCTTCTCCTTCCCCTCCTTCTATTGTTTTGTAGTTCTTTTCCGGTCCTGGACTCGGTTAAGGTTTTGGCTGGTACATCTGTGACCACAAACTTCCTGTGTTTATCCTTCCACTTAGTAATCACGGATGGAGCAATCAACTGGGCTCCAGGTCTGTGCTGGGCACCGGGTGATGCTCCAGCAGAAAGCACAGTGAGGTAACTACCGCCCGACACCCAAGCGTCCCCGGAGCCTATGGGAGAGGAGGATTCCAGATTGTCTTTTCCCTGCTGTCCACCACACCGATGCTTGCGATCTACAGAGCAAATACCCGGATGATCAAGGGAGTTTCCTGTTGGCTCCCAAGTGCTGGTACCACAGAGCAGGGACACACACAGGGAGCTGGGAAAGGGGGCTCTTGACTGTGGCCTGTGGCTAGCAGCTGCCCGTGACTCCCTGATTCAAGGCAGGCAGTTTATAATGCTCGGGCCCCAGTGCTCTACTGGGGGAGAATTGACTCAGGATGGGATTTTAGGCAATTCCGCATCGATCGTCCTGTATCAACCTCATTAGAAGCCCAAAGGGTGAGTCTCTTAAACTGGGAGAAACTCAAAGAGGTCAACTTTCCAGAGCCACACAGGCAGCCATTTGGGTACTTACTGCTGTCTGGAAGAACTTTATTTTTTTCTCTGTTTAACGGCCTGAAGACTGTTCCCCAGGGCACGCCTTGGCTCATCTTTCCTGCCTCTCTACCTACCCCCAGCATCCAGAGCCGTGCCTAGCACTGAGGAAGTGCTCACTATACTTTGTGAACTCAATGAAGATGCACCAGTTGATGTTATGCTGATCACATCATCATCGAGGTCTGTGACAGTGATGATTATACTTCACTGTTTCCAAATTATGTTCACCTTTTTTCTATACTGGTGACATGGGAAAGTGTGACTGATCTGTACTGAGCACCTACACTGTGCTGGGCTTTGGGGGCGTGACGGCAGTCACTGTATCTCATGAGCTGAGCTGGGGTCTGAACCCACGTCTGTACCGCTCGGTGGCTCATACTCGTTCACTCGATATACTGCTTCTTGTGTTCGATCAATGACGGGCAAAGAAGTTAGTACAGAAGGGAGAGAGAGACTTTGTGCTAGAAAGCCTTGAGCCTCTCAGGTGTTAGAGAGAGAAGACTCGGAGATTGGCTGGCGGTGCTGACCTGGGATTGATTCGGGGGGCCAGGGCGCAGTTGTCGGTAACTGCGCCTCTATCTCTGACTCTTCAAGAGTGGAATGGTGGGAACCCAGAAGGTTGATGGAATAAGAAATGGGGAATGGAGCGAGGGGTTCCCTGCTCCCCTAGCAGGCTCACCATTGGGATGGTGGGTTTTCAGCTTGTTGGAGGCTTAAATGTCACCCCTTTCTGGTTCCTGGATTCCCCAGTGTCACTTGCTGGTAAACCTCCTCCTGGTCCCCTGGCCACTGAATCTTCAAGGATGTAGATTGCTCTGTGGATATAACTTGCTCAAGCTTAACATGTCAGCGCTGACAAGACCCTTATGGGCAGTCTAGTCAAGCCGGGCCCCTGGATCCCTGATGAGGAATCAGTCCCACAGTCCATTGGAGGAGAGCCAGGGCAAGAACCCAGATGCCTCCACGCTCAGCTCCACTGTTCCCTGCTCCTCAGCATGGGCATCCGTCCCCTTCAACGGCTCCATCTTTCTCTCACATTTTGGTTCAGACACATGAACCCGTATCAACCACATATCCCTCCACAGAGCATTCATTGCTCAGGGGATTGCCTAGGGGACCTAGCAGAAGAACCACAATTTATTTAGGAAATCCCTTGTTGAGGGACATGGAGATCATTTCCTTTTTTGTTGCCCCTGCTGTTTTGGTAACTCCCTGACACTCTCTGACAGACTCTCCCCAGAGAAGCTAAGTGTAGAGGAGATTCTAAAGCCTGACCGTCCAGTCCAGGGAAGCCTGTAGATCTGACTAAGCTGAGCCTCCCTCAGGTCCAAGCCCCACTCCCTCCCATGGAGGAGAAGGAAGCACTCTTTAAAGGCTTTAGGAAGAGGTCAGCCAGTTCAGGAAAGTGAGGCGGATGCAGTGGGCAGGGATCACACGCAGAGCCTCTGGAATCAGGCCAGGCTGACCGGGCAAGTACCTTTTCCTCTCTGAGCCTTGGTTTCCCACCCCCAAGACTTGGGAGTGTAGGGAAAACGCCTCGTTGGGCTGCATGAGGATTCAATAAAATAATCCATGTCAAGAGCTTATCAGAGCATCTGGAAAATATCACACGCCCCAAAGTTTTTAGCTCTCGCCGTTGTTTCATTCCATTTGTTTCCCTCTTCTTGGAGCTCCAAGACTGCGCTTGCTTTGCTATCTCTGGGGGCCATGCCTAATCCAGGCTATTGTTTCAGGAGGTTGCACAAATCCACTTGAATTATGTATTGGGGTTGCACATTGAGTGCATGTTGCAGTTTGAGTGTGTGAAGAAAATGTCATTTCTTTGTCTATAGCTGCTCTGGTCTTCCTTAAGACTTCCATTCCAAATTATCCCACCCCTACCCTCCCCCTGCGTTGGCAGAAAACAAAGTGGAAACACAAACAATTAAGCTTTACCCAAATTGTGGTTTGGGGTTTTCATTCCAAATTGCTCAAGCTTAACATGTCAGCGCTGACAAGACCCTTATGGGCAGTCTAGTCAAGCCGGGCCCCTGGATCCCTGATGAGGAATCAGTCCCACAGTCCATTGGAGGAGAGCCAGGGCAAGAACCCAGATGCCTCCACGCTCAGCTCCACTGTTCCCTGCTCCTCAGCATGGGCATCCGTCCCCTTCAACGGCTCCATCTTTCTCTCACATTTTGGTTCAGACACATGAACCCGTATCAACCACATATCCCTCCACAGAGCATTCATTGCTCAGGGGATTGCCTAGGGGACCTAGCAGAAGAACCACAATTTATTTAGGAAATCCCTTGTTGAGGGACATGGAGATCATTTCCTTTTTTGTTGCCCCTGCTGTTTTGGTAACTCCCTGACACTCTCTGACAGACTCTCCCCAGAGAAGCTAAGTGTAGAGGAGATTCTAAAGCCTGACCGTCCAGTCCAGGGAAGCCTGTAGATCTGACTAAGCTGAGCCTCCCTCAGGTCCAAGCCCCACTCCCTCCCATGGAGGAGAAGGAAGCACTCTTTAAAGGCTTTAGGAAGAGGTCAGCCAGTTCAGGAAAGTGAGGCGGATGCAGTGGGCAGGGATCACACGCAGAGCCTCTGGAATCAGGCCAGGCTGACCGGGCAAGTACCTTTTCCTCTCTGAGCCTTGGTTTCCCACCCCAAGACTTGGGAGTGTAGGGAAAACGCCTCGTTGGGCTGCATGAGGATTCAATAAAATAATCCATGTCAAGAGCTTATCAGAGCATCTGGAAAATATCACACGCCCCAAAGTTTTTAGCTCTCGCCGTTGTTTCATTCCATTTGTTTCCCTCTTCTTGGAGCTCCAAGACTGCGCTTGCTTTGCTATCTCTGGGGGCCATGCCTAATCCAGGCTATTGTTTCAGGAGGTTGCACAAATCCACTTGAATTATGTATTGGGGTTGCACATTGAGTGCATGTTGCAGTTTGAGTGTGTGAAGAAAATGTCATTTCTTTGTCTATAGCTGCTCTGGTCTTCCTTAAGACTTCCATTCCAAATTATCCCACCCCTACCCTCCCCCTGCGTTGGCAGAAAACAAAGTGGAAACACAAACAATTAAGCTTTACCCAAATTGTGGTTTGAAGGGTATCCTTCCCCTTCACATTCCTGACCCAAAATGCTCTGGGAGTAGAGAGAGGTGATAAAGTTAAAACCAGATCATTGGGGCATCCCCATAAAAAAGGGAAACCTGAACACAGACACAAACAGAGAAAAGAGGATATGAAGACACATGGACAGAAACAGTCGTGCACAAGCCAAGGCGAGAGGCGTGGGAAGACCCTCCCCCCCAGGTTCTCCACAGGAACCAGCCTCAGCTGACACCTTGACCCTGGACGTCCAACCTCCAGAATTGTGACACAATGTGTTTCCATGTCTAAGCGCCTCAAACTGCGATACTTTGTTACAGAGGCTCTAGCAAACCAAGCTAACCCTGTGTCAACATTTCAACCCAAATGATTACCCAGGTCCTGAGGTTAGGTATCCTCCTGCTTGTCTGCTGGGGTGGTTTCCTGCATGTGCAGGGCAGGGCTTGGCTGGATGGTGCCGGGGGAGTGTGGAAGCGTCGGGGGCTCCCGAGGGCTCTCTACCCCGGCGCGTGTGGAGGAACACCTCCCTCTCCCTGTGCTAAGTAGCTTCCGTCGTATCCGACGCTGTGCAACCTTGTGGACTGCAGCCCTCCAGGCTCCTCTGTCCGTGGGATTCTCCAGGCGAGACTACCAGAGTGGGCACGTTTAAGACTGGAAAGAGGATCTTGCCCTGGGCTTGGCTGATTTGCTTCCCCCCGTGGCTCCCCCGAATATAAACCCCGGTACCCCTACTCTGCCCTCCTCCCAGCTTGGACTGAGATGCAGCATCCTCGCTTGTGAGGTCACCGCTCCTGCCCCGTATCCACTCCGCGTGAGAACTGAGGGCGCTGAGTGAGACGAGGCTGTGATCTGGAGAGTGCCCCGCCGCCTGTGAACCTGGGGCAAGGCTGCAAGGAGGGAGCGGGCCAGGACCTGGACAGTCCTCTCTCCCGCGTCTGTCTCCCCTTCTTCTGACCCCTGGTTCCGGAAAAGCAGCAGCTTCGTTTCCCTCCCTGTGCTCCATTCTCCTATCATCTGGTGGCAAGCCTCGGGGTTGGTGCAGGAAGGGGTCTGCTCCTTGTCCTGGCAGAATCCAGGAGCTGGGCTTTTGTGTGTTAAAAGGAGAGAATAAAGGAAGATGGGAGGTCCTCCCTCAAGACAGCAGCCCGCCTTTAGTCCAGAGCCTGTCTGCAGAGCCCACTACACGTGTCAGAGCTGGACAGCACCTCATTTTTCTCCTATGTAACAGGCCAGCTCTCCTCCCATGCACACCGACCCTTGGGGCGGACTGGACACAGATCTTACATTCGCAACACTAATAACAAGAGCGCCTTCATCATTTGCAGAAGAGCCTCCTATTGCCAAAACTTCTTGGCATTTTTTTTTTTTTCTGCTGCACCACACAGCAGGATCTTAAATTCCCCCACGGGGGATCGACCCTGTGCCCCTGGAAGTCCTGCAGTGGACGCCAAGAGTCCTAACCACTCGACATCCGGGGCATGCCCACTTCTTGACGCTATCTTAGCGCTTCCAAGAGAGCTTGGGTCTTAAAAAGTGGAATGGAAAAGTTGCAACCATCGCTATTAAGATCCTGACTAACAAGCTTTAACAGTTATTGACAGTTCTACATTTCATATCTGGAGGAGGAGCGTGGGCTCAGAGAGGCAAAGTCTCCTGCCCAAGGTGACCGGGCTGGGAGGACGATGTGGTGCTGGGAGTTGAGCCCCTCTGTCTGCCTTCCAGCTGTCTGTCCTTGCACCAAGAGGGCTGCATCCTTGTCGCCCAGGAGGGTTTGGTGCGGCTGTTATCAGGCTCCGTGCACAGTCACACGTGATCTTTTTCTGCCCACATAGGTGGACTTGTCATTGCCCTCCTCCCAGCTTGGACTGAGATGCAGCATCCTCGCTTGTGAGGTCACGCTCCTGCCCGTATCCACTCCGCGTGAGAACTGAGGGCGCTGAGTGAGACGAGGCTGTGATCTGGAGAGTGCCCCGCCGCCTGTGAACCTGGGGCAAGGCTGCAAGGAGGGAGCGGGCCAGGACCTGGACAGTCCTCTCTCCCGCGTCTGTCTCCCCTTCTTCTGACCCCTGGTTCCGGAAAAGCAGCAGCTTCGTTTCCCTCCCTGTGCTCCATTCTCCTATCATCTGGTGGCAAGCCTCGGGGTTGGTGCAGGAAGGGTCTGCTCCTTGTCCTGGCAGAATCCAGGAGCTGGGCTTTTGTGTGTTAAAAGGAGAGAATAAAGGAAGATGGGAGGTCCTCCCTCAAGACAGCAGCCCGCCTTTAGTCCAGAGCCTGTCTGCAGAGCCCACTACACGTGTCAGAGCTGGACAGCACCTCATTTTTCTCCTATGTAACAGGCCAGCTCTCCTCCCATGCACACCGACCCTTGGGGCGGACTGGACCAGATCTTACATTCGCAACACTAATAACAAGAGCGCCTTCATCATTTGCAGAAGAGCCTCCTATTGCCAAAACTTCTTGGCATTTTTTTTTTTTTCTGCTGCACCACACAGCAGGATCTTAAATTCCCCCACGGGGGATCGACCCTGTGCCCCTGGAAGTCCTGCAGTGGACGCCAAGAGTCCTAACCACTCGACATCCGGGGCATGCCCACTTCTTGACGCTATCTTAGCGCTTCCAAGAGAGCTTGGGTCTTAAAAAGTGGAATGGAAAAGTTGCAACCATCGCTATTAAGATCCTGACTAACAAGCTTTAACAGTTATTGACAGTTCTACATTTCATATCTGGAGGAGGAGCGTGGGCTCAGAGAGGCAAAGTCTCCTGCCCAAGGTGACCGGGCTGGGAGGACGATGTGGTGCTGGGAGTTGAGCCCCTCTGTCTGCCTTCCAGCTGTCTGTCCTTGCACCAAGAGGGCTGCATCCTTGTCGCCCAGGAGGGTTTGGTGCGGCTGTTATCAGGCTCCCGTGCACAGTCACACGTGATCTTTTTCTGCCCACATAGGTGGACTTGCTTCCCAGATTTCTGAGTCCTGGGAATCAGCCAGTGACAGCACTGGAGAAGCTCCAAGGGGAGGACGGTGCTTCATGAGGTCCCCCAGGACCCCTAATGCATCTGTAATAGGATTAACGCTGCCTGGAGCCCTGGGCGTCTGCTCTCCCTTCCTGAGCTGGGTCCCCTGGGTCGGAGGGTTGCCAGGAATTAGAAACCCAGCCTGGATCTTTGGAGACATGGGAACAGATGCGTAAGACATTTCCCCCAAAGTCCTGTGGGCGGTGCTGTTTGCCGACCATCATTCTGCCTTACAAGGGGCTCTCACTGACTCAACCTTGTTGCACCCTAAATGTTCACTGGGATGTGGGAAACTACCCCTGCTTTTAACGAGGAGATGCCGGGTGCTCAGAGAGGTTACCACACGTGCCCAAGCAACACAGCTGAGGAATGGTGGTGCCAAGACTAGAGGCTAGCGAGCGGCAGCTGCCCAACTCTTATGCTCAGCATCAAACATTTTTTTAAAACTCTTTTTAAAGTCTTCACTGAATTTGTTACAATATTGTTTCTGTTTTAAGTTTTGGTTTTTTGGCCACAAGGCATGTGGGATATTAGCTCCCAGACCCAGGAAAGAACCCACACCCCCTGCACTGGTAGGCGAAGTCTTCACTACTGGACCACCGGGCAAGTTCCCTCTGCATCAAACTGGATGACCTCGGCCATCAGGTGCTCTCTATCTCTTTGTGCCTCAGGTTTTTTTCCTTGAGTTTTTTATCTTTTTTTTTGCTTTTCTTTCACGTACAAAGTGGAGAGGCAGTGCCGGTTCTGAAATGAGGTGCTAAACCAGAAGCCAAGAGACTTGCCCTTGAGTCCTACCTCTGTCCAGGGGTCTCTCTGTAACTTTGGCAGTCATGCTCCCTTTCTGGGTCTCAGCCTTCCTTTCTGAAAAAACAGGGAAGGGAAGGAGATGGGTTTGACAAAAGTGCAGTCATGAGAAGTTAGCATTCAACAAGTACCCACTGGATACCAGCTACTTAAGACACATGCATCGTAATTTTACGGCTCCCGTGCACAGTCACACGTGATCTTTCTGCCCACATAGGTGGACTTGCTTCCCAGATTTCTGAGTCCTGGGAATCAGCCAGTGACAGCACTGGAGAAGCTCCAAGGGAGGACGGTGCTTCATGAGGTCCCCCAGGACCCCTAATGCATCTGTAATAGGATTAACGCTGCCTGGAGCCCTGGGCGTCTGCTCTCCCTTCCTGAGCTGGGTCCCCTGGGTCGGAGGGTTGCCAGGAATTAGAAACCCAGCCTGGATCTTTGGAGACATGGGAACAGATGCGTAAGACATTTCCCCCAAAGTCCTGTGGGCGGTGCTGTTTGCCGACCATCATTCTGCCTTACAAGGGGCTCTCACTGACTCAACCTTGTTGCACCCTAAATGTTCACTGGGATGTGGGAAACTACCCCTGCTTTTAACGAGGAGATGCCGGGTGCTCAGAGAGGTTACCACACGTGCCCAAGCAACACAGCTGAGGAATGGTGGTGCCAAGACTAGAGGCTAGCGAGCGGCAGCTGCCCAACTCTTATGCTCAGCATCAAACATTTTTTTAAAACTCTTTTTAAAGTCTTCACTGAATTTGTTACAATATTGTTTCTGTTTTAAGTTTTGGTTTTTTGGCCACAAGGCATGTGGGATATTAGCTCCCAGACCCAGGAAAGAACCCACACCCCCTGCACTGGTAGGCGAAGTCTTCACTACTGGACCACCGGGCAAGTTCCCTCTGCATCAAACTGGATGACCTCGGCCATCAGGTGCTCTCTATCTCTTTGTGCCTCAGGTTTTTTTCCTTGAGTTTTTTATCTTTTTTTTTGCTTTTCTTTCACGTACAAAGTGGAGAGGCAGTGCCGGTTCTGAAATGAGGTGCTAAACCAGAAGCCAAGAGACTTGCCCTTGAGTCCTACCTCTGTCCAGGGGTCTCTCTGTAACTTTGGCAGTCATGCTCCCTTTCTGGGTCTCAGCCTTCCTTTCTGAAAAAACAGGGAAGGGAAGGAGATGGGTTTGACAAAAGTGCAGTCATGAGAAGTTAGCATTCAACAAGTACCCACTGGATACCAGCTACTTAAGACACATGTCTCTTCAGCGACTCCTCCCCAAACCCAGGAAGGCTAGCATGCAGGCCGTACACGTTTTCTGCTCTGCATGTGTGCTCAGTCGTGGCCGACTCTTTGCCACCCTCTGCCAGGCTCCTCTGTCCATGGAATTTTCCAGGCAAGAATACTGGAGTGGATGGCCATTCCCTTCTTCAGGGGCTCTTCCTGACCCAGGGATTGAACTTGCGTCTCTGGCATCTCCTGCACTGGCAGGCAGGTTCTTTACCTCTAGCACCGCCTGGTTAGGGATGCGTCAGCTTGAGTCTGTGTGGTTCCAGAGCCTTGCTCTGGGCCAGACAACCTGGAGAGACCCTTTAAGCTCTGCCTTTCCAAGATGCCAGGCAGAGGGTTTAGACTGATCAGGATACAAATCCTTCCTCTGTCCCTTCCCAGTCATGGGACATTCTGGACAAGTTGTTTCACTTCTCTGAACGTCAGTTCCTTCATCTGCAAAATGGGTCCCCTTGTGTCCACCTTTTGGACTTACTAACTGGACAGGGAAGCCTGGTGGGCTGCAGTCCATGGGGTCGCAAAGAGCTGGACACGATTTAGCGACTGAAAACATTTCACACACGGGTAATTAAATGATACAGTACATACCTGTTGGGGCAGATGGTGGATCTTTGTGCCCTTTTCCTACCCACACACAGGGAACGTCTGAGAGGCATCTAGGTGAGGCGCTTGGTAGATCTCTTCTCTCCCCAGCAAAAATCCTTTCCCTCCCTCCTTCCCTCCTGTTCTGCTCTACCACACTCCAGTTCCAGCAGCAGTGCTTAATTGGATTTAACCTAATAGTTTTATTGATGCCTTTGGGTTCAGGGGACGGACGAAGAGGCCTCTGGGTAATTTGCAGGTTTTTAACAAACCAAATAAAGAGCTGATAGGCATAAACAAGTCCGTTTTAATTGGATTGAGGAGAGGCTTGGCTTGGGGACTGCAAACCTCAGAGGAGCTGGAGGAGAAAGGGCTCTTGGAGATTTCAGATTTTCTGCTTCCTTGGCCCTCAGCACTCGCACAGGCGTGGGTTTCTTTCTGATAAACTGCATTCATGAAGTTAGCATTCAACAAGTACCCACTGGATACCAGCTACTTAAGACACATGTCTCTTCAGCGACTCCTCCCCAAACCCAGGAAGGCTAGCATGCAGGCCGTACACGTTTTCTGCTCTGCATGTGTGCTCAGTCGTGGCCGACTCTTTGCCACCCTCTGCCAGGCTCCTCTGTCCATGGAATTTTCCAGGCAAGAATACTGGAGTGGATGGCCATTCCCTTCTTCAGGGGCTCTTCCTGACCCAGGGATTGAACTTGCGTCTCTGGCATCTCCTGCACTGGCAGGCAGGTTCTTTACCTCTAGCACCGCCTGGTTAGGGATGCGTCAGCTTGAGTCTGTGTGGTTCCAGAGCCTTGCTCTGGGCCAGACAACCTGGAGAGACCCTTTAAGCTCTGCCTTTCCAAGATGCCAGGCAGAGGGTTTAGACTGATCAGGATACAAATCCTTCCTCTGTCCCTTCCCAGTCATGGGACATTCTGGACAAGTTGTTTCACTTCTCTGAACGTCAGTTCCTTCATCTGCAAAATGGGTCCCCTTGTGTCCACCTTTTGGACTTACTAACTGGACAGGGAAGCCTGGTGGGCTGCAGTCCATGGGGTCGCAAAGAGCTGGACACGATTTAGCGACTGAAAACATTTCACACACGGGTAATTAAATGATACAGTACATACCTGTTGGGGCAGATGGTGGATCTTTGTGCCCTTTTCCTACCCACACACAGGGAACGTCTGAGAGGCATCTAGGTGAGGCGCTTGGTAGATCTCTTCTCTCCCCAGCAAAAATCCTTTCCCTCCCTCCTTCCCTCCTGTTCTGCTCTACCACACTCCAGTTCCAGCAGCAGTGCTTAATTGGATTTAACCTAATAGTTTTATTGATGCCTTTGGGTTCAGGGGACGGACGAAGAGGCCTCTGGGTAATTTGCAGGTTTTTAACAAACCAAATAAAGAGCTGATAGGCATAAACAAGTCCGTTTTAATTGGATTGAGGAGAGGCTTGGCTTGGGGACTGCAAACCTCAGAGGAGCTGGAGGAGAAAGGGCTCTTGGAGATTTCAGATTTTCTGCTTCCTTGGCCCTCCGAAGCACTCGCACAGGCGTGGGTTTCTTTCTGATAAACTGCATTCTGGAGCACTCGTTTCCATGTCTTATTTGCTACATGAGATGGCAGCATCTTTTCCCCGCCTTCTTTCCCCACCCTCTGTCACTCGCCATGTGACAAGCGGTTCAGCCCTCTGGGCCTTTGCTCTCAGACCCACTGACGTTCAAGTCCTGGCCCTGACTCATGCATGCTTCTCTTGAACAATTAAATGGCCCTCTGCATCTCAGTTTGCTCAGCTGTGAAAGGGGTTGGGGTGATTTCTAAACTATAGAGTTGGTGTGAGAATTACACGCCGGGAAGTTGTCTGCTTCTGAATAGGTTCAGCAAAGTCACAGCCACTAATAGTTAGTCCTTGTTCTCATGGGGCTTGCCTATCTGCGAGTCAGATACACTCATACTTATTGTCCAAAGCAATCCCAACTGATGGGCAGGGGTTTGTTCTGTCATGTGAGTCTTTGCCCAAAACTTAACTATACAAACGACTATAGACTCTCATATGGACTTCCCAGGTGGTGCTGTGGTAAAGAATCTGCCTGCCAATGCAGGAGATGTGGGTTTGGCTGCTGGGTTGGGAGGATTGCTTGGAGAAGGGCAGAGCCTGGCGGGATACAGCCCATGGGGTCACAGAGAGTCGGACATGACTGAAGTGACTGAACGTGGGCACATGACAATGTTCCTCAGCAACATGGTGATGGTGGTGATGTGGCTGTGCACGGTGACTGAAAATTCACCGTATCGTATAGGTGACACTGGCAAACTCTGTTATATGCAAAATACACTTCAATAAGGCTGATCAAAAAAAAAAAAAGAAAGAGAAACAAAAGAAAACACTGAGTGTTCCATCGTGGAGGAAATACTGGTATGGACAACAATAATACTTCAACCCCTCCAGTGGGTCAGGCAGTCCACACACGCACGTCTCATTTTCCAGACCAGGAAACCGGTGCTTGAGAACATGAAGCTGCATTTCTAAGGTCACACCCCTGGAAAGTGGCAGAGCTGGGACTTGAGCCTGGGTAGGCTCGGGCAGTTCATGAGACCAACGAGCTGACCACCGTGTGGCTTGGGAATCCGGTTGTTTTCTGGGGAAAGACGCCATCCTCAGACCTCAGGGACCCCTGGTTTCTCCTTGGGGTTTCGCTAACAATTATCGAATCCATGCATCTAATGAGGTGGAAAACGGTCTCTGATAACAATAATTAGCACTGAAACACTGCTCTTTATCATTAGCTTGCTTTGAAGGCACGTTTAGTAATTAAACACTTTCCACAGCCCTAGGAGGCAAGAGAAGGGGGGATGGCTCACTTTCCAGGATGGCAACAGTGAGGAAGAAGGGGGTGTACCTTTCCCTAGGTCGAGCTCCTGCCAGCCCCCTATCAGGACCCAGTGGCCTTAGTCCATTCAGCCCATCAGCCCACAGAGAAAGGGCGCACCGAGAGAGACCGTTCTCAGAATGGTAGCTCCGACATTAGGGAACACAGGTGTGAAATACGGTTTGGGGGCCAGGCTCTCTCCCCGTCCCGGTCCTGTTCCCCACTGGGTTGGCCTGATTCTAAGCTGTGCACATACCTCTCACTGTCCTGTCCCAGGGATGACGGGGTCCTTAGGGGACTGTCCAGTGCAGCATCCTGATTTCACAGAGGGGGAGACTGGGAAGTCCAAGGTCAAGGGATGGGCAGGTTCAGTGGTTGAGAACCCAGTTCCCGGTCTGCAGGTGGCTGACTTCTTGCTGTGCCCTCACACGGCACAGAGAAAGAGACCTACTGTCTCTTCTTTTTATAAGGGCACACCATCCCATGGACAGAAGAGTCCGTGTGGGCGTGCCCAGCTGCTTCAGTCGCGCCTGAATCTTGGCGACCCCGTGGGCCGCAGCCCACCAGGCTCCTCCATCCACGGATTTTCCCAGCAAGAACACTGGCGTGGGTTTCGGTGCCCTCCCCCCGACCCAGGGGTCAAACCCGAGCCTTCTGTGTCTCCGGCACTGCAGGTGGACTCTAGACTGACGAGCCACTGGGGACGCCCAGGCCCCGGTCCAGGGGGCCGCAGAGTCAGACTCCACTGAGCGACTGAACGACAGCAACAACTGCCACCTCAAAGGCCCCGCACTCACAACACAGCCTGACTCTGACCACCTCCCCAAGGCCCCGCCTCCTGATACCACCACAGTGCGGGTTAGGGCTTTAAAAGGTGAACCTCAGGAGGACACAAACAGATCTTCTACAGCTGTTCTCGACCCCTCACGTTAGCCAGGGGCACACCTTTTTCTGAGGGATTACAAACTGAATTCCTCATTTGGGAAATCTTCCACAGCACCATGAATACTCGTACGTGATGATGTTGCTATTGTTGGTTAGGCCCTCAGTCCTGTCTGACTCTTTGTGATTCCATGGACTGTAGCCCACCTGGCTCTCCTGCCCATGGGATTTCTCAGGCAAGAATACTGGAGCGGACTGCCATTTCCTTCTCCAGGTCATAGGGATGATAATAAAGAGCATGCCTTGGTGCTAGCCAGCCCCCTGCACCTGCTGTGCAGAGTACTGGCCCCAGGACAAGAACCTCAGGACTTACATTCCATGAGCACCTCCATTTTAGAGATGAGACTAAAGCTCAGAGAGGCTTGGCAGGTGGTTGCAGGTCACACAGCCGAGTGCAAATGTACATCAGTTTAGTCGGCTGCTGACGGAGCTCTGTACTCCCCACGCCTTTCGCTGAGTGGGTGAAGGAGTGAATGGGCAGACCCCCTCTGGTTGCATTACAGGGTCTGCTGGCACCAGCACTTTGGATATTCTGGGTCAGAGATGGGGATTTCACATCTGGTTTCCACTGAAGATTGGGTTCCACTGCCCATATTTGGGAACCACTGAATTAGGTGATGTTTTAGTTCCTAGTTTCGCCTCAAAGAGCCTAAATGCTCCTTGAAACTCTATCCAAAACTCTGCATTCATGGGTGTTTGTGGTGCTCACATTTTTTTCTGGTGAGAGAGTTCATGGCTTTCCTGAGACTGATGAGCTGATTTGAAGCCCCCTTCCCAGCCTGGTGAGTGGGCCTGTGAGGCCTGAAGCCCCTCTTTGTACTTTCTTCTGCCCCCACAGCACCCCCTCAAACTTCCCTCCTCCATCCTCATCATGCACGGGTCTCAAGGCCATTTCTTCTCCTCCAGCACAATCTGTCCTGAGGAAGAAGCTGCCGCCTCGCCTCGATGGGCTTGGAGGAATGGCAGCAAAAGAGAGAAGGATGGACTTTACAGAGAATCGCTGAGCTGTGGAGTAAGAGATGATTGCTTGGCAGTTGCCATGGTAACCCATAAGCCAACCTGCCACTAAAAAACCAAGGTTGCCTGGAGCACCAGCTCCCGGCCTTGTCTCCACCTCCCTTTCACTCCATGGGTCCTCAGCCCCAGAAAGGCCGGACCTTGTTTTCTTCCCTCGTCACTCTCTTCTTTCTTCCCTCGTCTTCTCTGTGTTGGCTTGCCAGGACTACTGCTTCCTTCTAGGCTCTGGGCTCATTCCTCCCCCTGGGGTACAGCACTGTGGCTAAACGGATGAACTCTGAAGCTAGACTGCCTGAATTCAAAGCCCAGGCCTGTCACTTCCCAGCTGTGTGACACTGGGCAAATCACTTAACCTCTCTGAACCTCTGTCTCCCTCCTTATAAAGTGGGGAGACGGTGTCCCTGTCTCCCAGAGTTCCAGTGGTGATTCAGGGACATTATATATAGGAAGCTCCTAATGCAGTGCCCAGCATGTAACTAGTAAATACTAGCTGGGCGTCCCTGGTGGCCCAGTCGTAAAGAATTTGGATGCCAATGTGGGAATGTGGGGTTGATCCCTGGGTGGGGATGATCCCTCTGGAGGACAGCATGGCAACTCACTCCAGTGTTCTTGCCTAGGAAATGCCATGGACGGAGGAGCCTGGCGGGCGACAGCCCATAGGGTTGCAAAAGAGTCAGACATAACGTAGCCACTGAACAACAACAAACGTTAGCTGTCATCATCACTGTGAGTGGTTTTTCATTTCCGTGTCTTCCGGGCCATTGTTTGGACCGGGACGATCTTTCTATCTACTCACCCCAAAGTCTGTACTGGCTGAGAGGCTGGTGGATGGTGTAAAATGTAACTGATATATCGATTCTTCCATTGGGTCAACCTTTGCTCAACACCTAGGCTGGGCCAGGAACGGCGTGGACATCCAGAGGCAAAGACAATGTTTCTGCCTTAGCAGAGCTCGTGCCCTGAGCTCTGAAGAGAGAGAGAGACACACACGCGCCAGATTACTGAAGAGATGGCAACAACGGCCACGTCCAGAGATGTGACTGACTGGGTTAGGAGAGGAGTTGAATTTGGCCTTTGTGACCAGGAGAGGGTGCCTGGAGGAGGAAGAGTCTGAGCGGAGTCTTACGGAGGCTTTCCAGGCAGAGCCTCCAGCATGAATAAAGGCATGGAAAACACTAGCAGCAGCACACCTGTGCCTTGTGTGCTTTGGGCAGTGGTGTGCTGGTAAACACCTCACCACTGGCTCTCAAAACAAAACCCCCAAAACACTCACCTGCTTTCTAGCAGTGGCTTGACAGGACTACTGCTTCCTTCTAGGCTCTGGGCTCATTCCTCCCCCTGGGGTACAGCACTGTGGCTAAACGGATGAACTCTGAAGCTAGACTGCCTGAATTCAAAGCCCAGGCCTGTCACTTCCCAGCTGTGTGACACTGGGCAAATCACTTAACCTCTCTGAACCTCTGTCTCCCTCCTTATAAAGTGGGGAGACGGTGTCCCTGTCTCCCAGAGTTCCAGTGGTGATTCAGGGACATTATATATAGGAAGCTCCTAATGCAGTGCCCAGCATGTAACTAGTAAATACTAGCTGGGCGTCCCTGGTGGCCCAGTCGTAAAGAATTTGGATGCCAATGTGGGAATGTGGGGTTGATCCCTGGGTGGGGATGATCCCTCTGGAGGACAGCATGGCAACTCACTCCAGTGTTCTTGCCTAGGAAATGCCATGGACGGAGGAGCCTGGCGGGCGACAGCCCATAGGGTTGCAAAAGAGTCAGACATAACGTAGCCACTGAACAACAACAAACGTTAGCTGTCATCATCACTGTGAGTGGTTTTTCATTTCCGTGTCTTCCGGGCCATTGTTTGGACCGGGACGATCTTTCTATCTACTCACCCCAAAGTCTGTACTGGCTGAGAGGCTGGTGGATGGTGTAAAATGTAACTGATATATCGATTCTTCCATTGGGTCAACCTTTGCTCAACACCTAGGCTGGGCCAGGAACGGCGTGGACATCCAGAGGCAAAGACAATGTTTCTGCCTTAGCAGAGCTCGTGCCCTGAGCTCTGAAGAGAGAGAGAGACACACACGCGCCAGATTACTGAAGAGATGGCAACAACGGCCACGTCCAGAGATGTGACTGACTGGGTTAGGAGAGGAGTTGAATTTGGCCTTTGTGACCAGGAGAGGGTGCCTGGAGGAGGAAGAGTCTGAGCGGAGTCTTACGGAGGCTTTCCAGGCAGAGCCTCCAGCATGAATAAAGGCATGGAAAACACTAGCAGCAGCACACCTGTGCCTTGTGTGCTTTGGGCAGTGGTGTGCTGGTAAACACCTCACCACTGGCTCTCAAAACAAAACCCCCAAAACACTCACCTGCTTTCTAGCAGTTGCCAGTTTCCATGGTGTAAATATTCTCACCCTGGCCAATTTCAAGCTACTGATGGGATGTCACTGAATGTGAATTTGAGATGCGCACAATGGGCTTTTGATAGCCCTTGGAAGTGGGCTGACCCACACCACTGGCTTCAGGAGCTCAGGCTGGGAGAGCAGAAAAACAACTCAGTATTACTGGAGAGAAAATTCAGGGTAGCTAAGGGCCTGCTTTGGCTGATGGCTTGTGGTTTTTCTCTGTAGATCCTTTAATATTCCTTGATTCACTCATTCATTAGATCAACAAGCACTTCGACTGCCCGTGCTGTGTGCCAGGCACCATGCTACTTCTAGGGATCCTGCTGCATGAAAAGCCATGGGTGGAAGGACGATCACAACACTCCTTTGGGACCTCCCTTGAGGTCAGTAGTTAAGATTCTGCTCTTCCACTGTAGGGGGACTGAGTTCGATCCCTGATTGGGGAACTAAGACCCTGCGTGCCACACGGCATGACCAAAAGAATAAAAACCCTACTCCAGGGTCTCCTAGATTGGGGCCAGTAATTATCAACAAGGTAATTGTAAATACAGTCTTGCTTCCCAGTAAGCCAAGCAGATCTTTCTCACCCATACCTGGATTCCATCTTCTGGGAACTTAGATCCAGAAGGCCTAGGATACGGCATGGGCATTCCATGTTTTGGAAGCCGCGGGAACTCTGACTATGGGTCAGGGCATTAACCCAGATCTTGGAAGAGAATCTGTCCCCTAAATTGCCTCCCCCTCCTTCTCATCTCCCACTTTTTAAAGGACACACACCCTCTCTTGTCCCCACTAAGAACGGACCCTCTCTCCCACTTCCTGCGGCCTGTTCGCTCCCCATAACTGCTTAGCAAATGACTCCAGAATGCACAACAATCACTTTGTTGGGACACATTCTGTTCTACAATGACTGTTGGCTTCAATTAGCAGTCAGAGCCTAGACACAGAGACGCGTGGTCCTGCTCAGATAAATCACCACCTTGGTGTGGAGGTGGACGTAAGGCAGCCTGGGTGTGGGGTGCGGGCGGAGGGGATAAACAGTTTATCGCTCCTTCCCTCCTGGATGTTCTGCCAGTTGGTTCTCATCTCTATGCTTCTCCCCCTGCACGCCGGCAGATTGCAGACTGTAAATCTGAGGGGAAACAGTAAACGTGCAAACATGATAAATAAACACACTGCTTTGCTGGGACAGATATTATCATCATCCAGATTTACAGCTCGCCTCGCCTGCACGCTTTATCGCCTTTGGGGAAAAGTGGAGTGGGGTGTTTGTGTTC
Organism: Tragulus kanchil; assembly: GCA_022376925.1. Classification (NCBI taxonomy): domain Eukaryota; kingdom Metazoa; phylum Chordata; class Mammalia; order Artiodactyla; family Tragulidae; genus Tragulus; species Tragulus kanchil. Next base: position 199,550,132 of record JAIOJX010000025.1, on the reverse strand, counting down.
CATTGATCAACTTTCTGCCCTTCGCCCCCATCACCTCCTCTTGAGTCATTTACATATCAGCCTAGAATGGGGACCCAATTCACTCATTCATTAGATCAACAAGCACTTCGACTGCCCGTGCTGTGTGCCAGGCACCATGCTACTTCTAGGGATCCTGCTGCATGAAAAGCCATGGGTGGAAGGACGATCACAACACTCCTTTGGGACCTCCCTTGAGGTCAGTAGTTAAGATTCTGCTCTTCCACTGTAGGGGGACTGAGTTCGATCCCTGATTGGGGAACTAAGACCCTGCGTGCCACACGGCATGACCAAAAGAATAAAAACCCTACTCCAGGGTCTCCTAGATTGGGGCCAGTAATTATCAACAAGGTAATTGTAAATACAGTCTTGCTTCCCAGTAAGCCAAGCAGATCTTTCTCACCCATACCTGGATTCCATCTTCTGGGAACTTAGATCCAGAAGGCCTAGGATACGGCATGGGCATTCCATGTTTTGGAAGCCGCGGGAACTCTGACTATGGGTCAGGGCATTAACCCAGATCTTGGAAGAGAATCTGTCCCCTAAATTGCCTCCCCCTCCTTCTCATCTCCCACTTTTTAAAGGACACACACCTCTCTTGTCCCCACTAAGAACGGACCCTCTCTCCCACTTCCTGCGGCCTGTTCGCTCCCCATAACTGCTTAGCAAATGACTCCAGAATGCACAACAATCACTTTGTTGGGACACATTCTGTTCTACAATGACTGTTGGCTTCAATTAGCAGTCAGAGCCTAGACACAGAGACGCGTGGTCCTGCTCAGATAAATCACCACCTTGGTGTGGAGGTGGACGTAAGGCAGCCTGGGTGTGGGGTGCGGGCGGAGGGGATAAACAGTTTATCGCTCCTTCCCTCCTGGATGTTCTGCCAGTTGGTTCTCATCTCTATGCTTCTCCCCCTGCACGCCGGCAGATTGCAGACTGTAAATCTGAGGGGAAACAGTAAACGTGCAAACATGATAAATAAACACACTGCTTTGCTGGGACAGATATTATCATCATCCAGATTTACAGCTCGCCTCGCCTGCACGCTTTATCGCCTTTGGGGAAAAGTGGAGTGGGGTGTTTGTGTTCCATTGATCAACTTTCTGCCCTTCGCCCCCATCACCTCCTCTTGAGTCATTTACATATCAGCCTAGAATGGGGACCCAATCCGTCTCCCTGGGCACTGAATGCAGCATGACAGGTGTTTTCTTTGGGGACGGTTATTTATAGCTCTAAAAGCCATCATCCTGGAGGGGGCTTTTGTTTCTTCCCTCCCCTTCTTTTCTCATTTCTCTAAAACTGAACATGCTTTTGTTTTCCCAGTAGGAAAAATGGCTAAATCAATTACTTAAATCTCTCTTCCTGTTTCTCCCTCTCCCTGTCTTTTCCTCTCTGTCTTTGTAGTCTACGTTCTTGGGTCTTCCATCTTCCCAGGTTTGAATCCAAGTGTCACCACCAACCTTTGTGCCACGGGATCAAAGGATGGACTGTCCCTGAGCTCTCACCACCCTCGGGGCTGTGCTTTCTCTCCCAGGCTCCTTGCTGTCAATGTATAGGGAGAATCGAGTGAGATATTTCTGGGTCTGTTTCCACCTTTCCTCCCTCAATGTCACTCCAACTAGATGCTGAGCTTTTGGGGATGAGGAGCTACATCAGCTTCACATCCTTCCGACCTGCCTTTCTATCCCCCGTTCTCCACCTCAGTCAAAAGACCCCCTTCTGGAGATGCATGGGCAGAATTTTGGTGTCCCTTTGCCTTCTCCCCCTCCTGGCATCCAGTCTGTTACCAAGTCCTGTGGACTCCTTCCCCTGCCATCTCCACTCTCTCTGCCTCTGACCCCACAGCCCCTCCACCTTTTTTTTTTTTTTTTTAATGTCTCCAAAGGGCTGGTCTCTGACCACTGTTCCCTCTCAAAAGGACCAATACAACAGTGTCTTTACAGACTTCCTCATCTCCAGGTTTGCCCCCCGCCTCGCAGTACTTACTGTAATAGCTAAGGGACGGGGCAGTGGAGCGCGTGCCTGCAGATTCTGTTGCTAAGGAAACCACTTCCTTGGTTACCGGCCTGGGTAGAGTTTGTCTGTGTCTGGATCCCACTGAGTCGCCCCCACTCTCCAGGAAGATGAGAGGGGAGGGGGCGGGGGAGGACAGCAGAGGTGGAGGGGAAGTGAGAGGGAGCAAGAGACAGGCAGAGACAGAGGCTGAGAGGGAGAGACGGAGAGACGCCTGCACAAAGAGAAGCAGAAAACAAGGAGGTAATGATGGGAGAGAGAGGCTGACTCGGGTGGGGGGAGGAAGAGAGAGAGAGGAGAAAGACGAGAAAGGAAAGAGGTTTCATGTGCATCTGGAGGAAATAAAAGAGACGACAAAGAGGGAAATCGAGAGCCGGAGGCAAGTGCAATAAGGAAAAGCAGTGAGGGGAGGGGTGGGGATGAGGAGAAAACAAACCGAGGCGAGAGCAGGGGAAGGGAAGGAGGGAGGAGCTGGTCCCTGAAGGACCTTGCCCCTGGCCTCCCCTCCGCCTCCCTGTCCTTTCCTCCCGCCCACTCTGTCTACCAGGAACATCTGCGTGGCCTCGAGGGTCCTGAGAAGTCAGGAGGAGGTCCCAGCTGTCAGCAGACGCAGGCCGCTGCCACTCTCCTCGAGCCCCCGAGTCCCGATGCACTGCAGGTGACAGCAGGAGGGGCACCTGGGTGTCCCGGCTTACAGGCCAGACGCGTCCCCGACCCTGGGGACTGCTGGACCGCAAAGCTTTCCTTCCTTCTTAAGGGCAGGGGTTTGGAGAGGGGGCCCAGACACATCGGACCCGGGGTGGTCAGCGAACCAGTGAGGCGGGGGAGTGCTCTTCCCACACAAGAGGGCGGACGAAACATTTTACACACGGGGACACACAGCTCTTCACAGACATGAAAGCAGTGCTGTGCCCGGAAGATGCTCTATCTCTGTGTCTTACACACACACACAGAGACACACACACCAGAAAAACATTCAGTTTGTGATCTTGCCTTACACGACACTTCATCACGCGGTAGAATTATCAATAAAACTTGCTTTTAATGATGGTGTTGACCTGAGGAATCTTCTTCAGACAGAGGCTGGTGGCCTGAGCTGACCACCGCAAAGAACCGGTCCAGGTCTTGGACCGAAGAGTCTCCCAGAGAGAGCTGACCTCTGAGAGGGAGGGGAGGCCCAGCCCTCTACTGCTTCGAGAAAGAAGACTTAGAAATCTGCCTAGGGGAAAGAAACATGGTACAAAATACATTCAGAGCCACCTGGCTGGGCCCTGGGGTGGCCCGAATCCTACAGATGAGGGCCTCAGGGACGAGAACCCCAGGTCCAGTCCCCCTGGGCCTGCTCTTTGCATGGCCAGGTTCCGAGGGGTGGAATGTGTTAGTCATATTCCTCTTAGAAAAATATATTTCTCTACACTCGCTTTCTCCATAGTCTCTTGGCTACTTGGGAATGAACATCTACCTGCACCCCAAGGGTTCAGAGAGGGCTGCTTGGGGGGTTGCTCCAGACAGAACAGCAAAGAGCTGTGACCTATGGCTTTTGCATCTACATGGTGGGGGGATGGTGCAGGTGCACAGGTGTGGGCTGGATGCAAAACCACTGGTACCCAAGGTGAGGGGATGTGGGTCTAGACGTTTTCTCAGACAAATGAACAGTGACTCAGTTCTTTGGCTGAATGTCGCAGTGTGAGAAGAGCAGCGTTTGTACGGACGTGAACCACCATCCCATTCCCCCTTTCCTTAAACCCCCCACCCCAAGGGAAGCTGGCCCCGCTGGACTATGGGAAGCTGGCCCGTAAAGTTTCTTCCTTCTTAAGGGCAGGGGTTTGGAGGGGCCCAGACACATCGGACCCGGGGTGGTCAGCGAACCAGTGAGGCGGGGGAGTGCTCTTCCCACACAAGAGGGCGGACGAAACATTTTACACACGGGGACACACAGCTCTTCACAGACATGAAAGCAGTGCTGTGCCCGGAAGATGCTCTATCTCTGTGTCTTACACACACACACAGAGACACACACACCAGAAAAACATTCAGTTTGTGATCTTGCCTTACACGACACTTCATCACGCGGTAGAATTATCAATAAAACTTGCTTTTAATGATGGTGTTGACCTGAGGAATCTTCTTCAGACAGAGGCTGGTGGCCTGAGCTGACCACCGCAAAGAACCGGTCCAGGTCTTGGACCGAAGAGTCTCCCAGAGGGGCTGACCTCTGAGAGGGAGGGGAGGCCCAGCCCTCTACTGCTTCGAGAAAGAAGACTTAGAAATCTGCCTAGGGGAAAGAAACATGGTACAAAATACATTCAGAGCCACCTGGCTGGGCCCTGGGGTGGCCCGAATCCTACAGATGAGGGCCTCAGGGACGAGAACCCCAGGTCCAGTCCCCCTGGGCCTGCTCTTTGCATGGCCAGGTTCCGAGGGGTGGAATGTGTTAGTCATATTCCTCTTAGAAAAATATATTTCTCTACACTCGCTTTCTCCATAGTCTCTTGGCTACTTGGGAATGAACATCTACCTGCACCCCAAGGGTTCAGAGAGGGCTGCTTGGGGGGTTGCTCCAGACAGAACAGCAAAGAGCTGTGACCTATGGCTTTTGCATCTACATGGTGGGGGGATGGTGCAGGTGCACAGGTGTGGGCTGGATGCAAAACCACTGGTACCCAAGGTGAGGGGATGTGGGTCTAGACGTTTTCTCAGACAAATGAACAGTGACTCAGTTCTTTGGCTGAATGTCGCAGTGTGAGAAGAGCAGCGTTTGTACGGACGTGAACCACCATCCCATTCCCCCTTTCCTTAAACCCCCCACCCCAAGGGAAGCTGGCCCCGCTGGACTATGACCAGGTCATGGTTCCACCTGACCTGGAACATTCTCGTCCTCTCTCTTGGACAGCAAAGGACCCACTGGCAGGCCTGAGAAGGGCAGTGTCAGATCCATGTGGGGGACCCCACGAGGGAGAGAGGTGTGAGCCCTGGAAGCGGCTCACCTCTTGGATACAGAGGGAGAAGAAAGGGCAGAATTCCAGCCCTCGGGGTGGACGTGCAACCTGACCGTTTCTCAGGGTCACTGTAACCTGGGGCAGGGGCTCAGGATGCCGGCGACCCCACCTACTCTGAGCACCACTGCCTCCCTGACCCACTCCGAATGTCAGACTGCTAAGGCCACAGAGAAACCTCACAGCAATCTTTCTTCCAGCAGAAGCGACCAGGTCAGCCCTGGCACCGGCGCTTCCTGGGTGGGGAACGGACGGCGCGGGGAAGGTACGAGTGCTCAGCCAGCACAGGGGAGAGTCTGGGGCCACTCTGTTCCACGTCATGCCCTCCGGCTCTCGCGCCCACGTCCTCAGCACCTGCGGTGGGGCTCCCACGAGCCCTCCTTCCACAGGTGGGGTCCAGGGTCCTGGGGGCAGGGGTACGAGAGACGGAGAAGGGTCCGTGTGGCGGGAGCTCCCCAGCCAGCCGCCCCTCCATCTCCAAGGGGGGCTGTGAGCAGGTGGGGGCTCCCCGCACAAGCTCCCCCACGCGCCTCCCTCGTCATGCGGGAGACTCATCGGAGGCCAACGGCAGCCGAGGGGGTGGGCCCCAAACCAGAGAGAGGACTGACGGGTGGGGCCCCCAGTCCCCCGCCCGGCCTGACCCATCATCTGGGGTAGTAGTCGTCGGGGACGCCCGTGAGGTTCCTCCCCCGGAGGGCCGCGTCCACCGTCCTGATGTAGGCGGAGATGGTCTTCTGCATGTCTGCCGTGTAGGGGTCGTACTCCAGCTTCCGCAGCCCCGAGCGCTTGAAGTTGCCGTCCTTCTGGCTCTCCACGCACAGCAGCCGGTCCTCCCGGACGGCCACGCCCAGCAGGCCCACCATGCGGCCCAGCTGGATGAAGAGGTCCTGCTTCAGGTCTTCAAAGTGCACCACCAGCACCTTCTTCCCGAACCTAAGCCAGTCCAGCGTGTGCGTGGCCCACCACGGGGCGTAGTTCCTCACGAACTCCGGCCACTCTGCGGACAGAGCGGGGAGGCCAGAGTCAGAGGGAGGGCGCAGGTCAGACGGTGCCAGCTGTTCACAGCAACACCAGCATCCCTGACCCCTGAGACGGCCGCGCTCGCCTCCCTCCTCAGGGCTGACACTTCTGCCTGGGACAGCGTTAGCCCTTCCTGCTCTCTGGAGGGAGCAGCAGCACCTGTCTGGGGCACACTCCACGCCAGGCACAGACTTATGCATAGAGCTCTGTTACTCTATTTTTATATTTTAACACGGTGTGTACTCAGTCTCTCAGTCGTGTCTGACTTTCGCGACCCATAGACTGTAGCCCTCCAGGTTCTTCTGTTCATGGGATTCTCCAGGCAAAAATACTGGAGTGGGTTGCCATCTGCAACTCCAGGGGATCTTCCCGACCCAGGCATCAAATCTGCGTCTCCTGCATCTCCTGCACGGGCGGGCAGATTCTTTACCACGGAGCCATCTGGGAATCTCATATTTTAACATACAGTAATCTTAATGGATAATGAGATAAAGATACTACTCCACCTGTCAATTCAAATATTCCTCACAACAACCCTGTAAGACAGGCATCATCATTTTTCTCATTTAACAGAAGGATGACCTGAGGCACAGAGAGGTTAAGCAGTTGGCTCAAGGTCACACACCAGAGCCAGGATTTGAAACCAAACAGTCTGATTTCAAAGTCTGGGCTTTTAACTAGCAAGTTAACCCTGTGTAGGAATAGTTATCCTTTGTAGTAACAATGTCTTCTCATAGGATAGTAACAGGGCCTTTGCACAGAGAATTGGAGAGACCATACCAAATTTTTAGCACGCGGCCCTGTACCCTGCAGACACTCAGTAAACATTGGCTATTATTATCACTGTGATTGCACTGTTCTTAGGTGAGATGCCATTTTCCCTTAACTCCCCAGGCTCGGGCAAGAGCCACCTCTGGGCTGAGGGCACAGTGTGAGTTGGATTCTTTACGTTACTATCTTGACACCTTTCTATCTGGTTCTCTCTCTCTTTGGTTTTTATCTAAGTACCCGTACTGCTCCTCTGTGTTGTTTCCTTGCCATGCTGAAGGACCGGATGGACTGTCAGCTAGATTGGGAGTGTGTGTGTGGGATCCTCTGGCTCCAAAGACAGGCTCCACAGAAAGTGGACAATTCTTGGAGAACCCTGGAGACAACCTCAGAGAGCCAGCCGGCCTTGGCGCTGCTGAACCTCTGAGAAAGGGGCACCTAGCAGGCAGGTCGTGGAGGATGCTGGGAATAGGGAAGGGGCTCTGCAGCCTCAATTCTAAGCCCCGGCTAAACATAGGGCTGGTCCTCAGGAACCCTGAAGGAACGCTCAGGAGCCCATGACTTCTCTCAGGGGCAGTGCCACCCTGCGTCCTCCAGAGGGATCTGGTTATTGACGGAGGGTCAGCAAGTCTCCCAAGCAGGGTTAGGGAGCCCAGCGGGTTCTTCGTAACTAAATCCTTGCCCCTTGCTGGATGATGGATGCCCCTGATCTCATTTAACCATAATGACTACCCAGCGAGGAAAAGACCACTGTTCATTTGTCACCAGTGAGGCAACTGAGGCTCAGAGAGGTGAAGCAATTTACCCAAGGTCCCACAGCCCAGGAAGCATCATCCAGGCACGGTCTACCCGGTGCCGGCCCGTCTCCCAGGCACCAGCAGTCTCAGCCCACACCCTCCCACTGCCTTCCGCCCAGCAGGGGCTTCATAAATGGCTGTTGAACCAAATTGAAATTCTCATCTGCCAAGTTGCGATGTGATTAAGGGCTGCTCTTTCTCTGCAGAGCACATCAGAATCTGGCTTTGATCTGCTCCCCCAGCGCCTCCCTGGAACGCCACGGCTGCTTGGGAAATATTTATGCTGATGATATTTTTTTATCCTTCAAATAGATTATTTACAATGTATCCAGCTAATTGGTCCCGTATGGTTATAATGGGTTAAGACCAGAGGTATCTGTGTGATTAGGAAAACAATCTATCCTGTGTATAGTCTGCTTTCCTTGTTTTCAGGAACAATCTTCCTACTCCTCAGTCACCTCACAGCATTCCTGGGGATTCAGGACAACTGCTGTCCCTGTGGCAGAAGCCCAGGTGGGTGGAGATGGCCAATTGGTCACCCCGTAACCCACAGATCTGGACTTCCAGGCTTGGGACCATCGCAAGAGGTCCCTGGAGAGTGGACCTCAAGAAAAAGGAAGGGTCCATTTGTGTGATGGCCTGGGCCCCCAGATGACGGCCCTGGCCTTGGATGCAGGTGGGAGGGACATGACATAGCATCTTCGCGGATTCCAACCCTCCTGGGATAGGAACGCATGTCGCCTGAGCATCCACTGTGCGCTGGGCACTTCACGGGGCACCACCTCAGGCAGTGCCCACAAGAAGCCTGGGGAGGAGGAATCACCAGCTCCACTTTATACCCGGGCACAAAGAAGGCTCAGAGTCATGAAGCCACCTGCCCGAGGCCACAGAGTGGGCGTCCAGGGTAGGATTCAAATTCGTGTCTATCGCAGACTGAGCCAGACTCCTGCCCTCTCGGCAAATCCTTTAAGAGCACCCGATCGGCCCATCTCCGGCATTCTCCTCACCCCCGGTCCTAGTCTATCGACGACTGCTCCCCTCGCCTCACAGGGGTCATCTAAGACATGGGGTCTGTTCACAGATAACTTTGGAGTCAGAATGCCAGGGCTCAGAGTCCAGCCCCTTTCCATATTGGCTGGGTTTTGGAATGCTGAGTGGTGTCCTTGAGCTTCCGTTTACCCATCTGCACAAAGGCAACTGTGCTAAATCCTGCCCTTAGACACGCCATACAAGTGGAACTGGAATAAGACTTGCAGACCCTGGCGCCGGGCCTGGGACACAAGAGGTGCTGGGTAAATGCTGGCTACCATCACTACTATTATTACTTTGGGCCACACCACATGGCATGTGGGATCTTCAGCTCCCTGACCAGGAATTGAACCCACGCCCGCTGCAGTGAAAGTGTGGATCAGTGGACCACTTGGGAAGTCTCCTGGCTACAGTGTTTCTGAGCTTGGTACCGAGCATCTCTGAAACACCCCACGTGGCCCTCCGATATCTGCTCCCTCTGCACCCCTCCTTTAGCAAGGATGCCTCGCCTGAAGCTCCTGAATGACTTCACTGTAAAGAAGAACAAAAATGAATAACAGGGCTTCCCTGGTGGTCCAGTGGGTAAGGACACCGCCTTGCAGTGCAAGGGGCGCCAGTTCGATCCCTGGCCTGGGAAGATCCCACGTGCCACGGAGCGGCTGGACTGATGTGTCCAATTACCGAGCCGGTGCTCTGCGACAACAGAGGCCACCACGATGGGAGGCCCATACGGGCCAAAGAACAAAGACGGATGAAAAACAGATAAATGAAAGACCAAGAGAAGTGGCCCGCCTGCTCCCTCCCTCCCCAACCCCCCCAAAATAAATGAATAAATAAATAAATAAATAAAATCTTAAAAAAAATTAATAACAGCAGCCCTCAATTAGCTCAGGATTCCCGGTGACTGAGAGCTGCCTTCAAATTGGGTAATAAAGGCCCACTGCGCCATGGACCACCGGTAACGAGTGTGGGTTCCACCGGAACTGTCCCCACGTGGGCCTGGCAGGACACGGGCTGGTTACTCTCCGTTTCAACTTCTAGTCGGCGGGAGGAACCGGGGCCTGATTAATCGCTTAACTGTATTTAATTCCCCACGGAATCATTAAACACAGTCTCTGTTTCATTAAACAGATCCAGGACAATTCACCTTGTGTAATCACATCACATAAAACTTTGCTTTGGACTCACTCCAGGGAGATCGTAAAATTAACGTCATGGAACCAAAAGCCGGGGGTGGGTGGGTGGGGTGACAGGAGTCTGGACCCAGTGATCACTGCGAGGGGGACACAGGGTCGGGGGTGGACACGCTCGGCAGGTGGGTGACCTCTGGTGGTGAGCTCTTGGGTGGGAGTGACCCTCACTTATAGGACAAGGGTGTCCTAAGGCAGCGCTCTCAAACTTTAAAGCGCACAGTCTGGAGACACTGAACCTCTTAAGGTGGACTGAGAATCTGTGCCCCTAATTCGGCATGTGGGATCTTCAGCTCCCTGACCAGGAATTGAACCCACGCCCGCTGCAGTGAAAGTGTGGATCAGTGGACCACTTGGGAAGTCTCCTGGCTACAGTGTTTCTGAGCTTGGTACCGAGCATCTCTGAAACACCCCACGTGGCCCTCCGATATCTGCTCCCTCTGCACCCCTCCTTTAGCAAGGATGCCTCGCCTGAAGCTCCTGAATGACTTCACTGTAAAGAAGAACAAAAATGAATAACAGGGCTTCCCTGGTGGTCCAGTGGGTAAGGACACCGCCTTGCAGTGCAAGGGGCGCCAGTTCGATCCCTGGCCTGGGAAGATCCCACGTGCCACGGAGCGGCTGGACTGATGTGTCCAATTACCGAGCCGGTGCTCTGCGACAACAGAGGCCACCACGATGGGAGGCCCATACGGGCCAAAGAACAAAGACGGATGAAAAACAGATAAATGAAAGACCAAGAGAAGTGGCCCGCCTGCTCCCTCCCTCCCCAACCCCCAAAATAAATGAATAAATAAATAAATAAATAAAATCTTAAAAAAAATTAATAACAGCAGCCCTCAATTAGCTCAGGATTCCCGGTGACTGAGAGCTGCCTTCAAATTGGGTAATAAAGGCCCACTGCGCCATGGACCACCGGTAACGAGTGTGGGTTCTCCGGAACTGTCCCCACGTGGGCCTGGCAGGACACGGGCTGGTTACTCTCCGTTTCAACTTCTAGTCGGCGGGAGGAACCGGGGCCTGATTAATCGCTTAACTGTATTTAATTCCCCACGGAATCATTAAACACAGTCTCTGTTTCATTAAACAGATCCAGGACAATTCACCTTGTGTAATCACATCACATAAAACTTTGCTTTGGACTCACTCCAGGGAGATCGTAAAATTAACGTCATGGAACCAAAAGCCGGGGGTGGGTGGGTGGGGGTGACAGGAGTCTGGACCCAGTGATCACTGCGAGGGGGACACAGGGTCGGGGGTGGACACGCTCGGCAGGTGGGTGACCTCTGGTGGTGAGCTCTTGGGTGGGAGTGACCCTCACATTATAGGACAAGGGTGTCCTAAGGCAGCGCGTCTCAAACTTTAAAGCGCACATGAAACTTCTGGGAGACATCTTGTGAAAATGTGCCTCTGATCCAGGAAGCGCAGGTGGAACCTGAGAATCTGTGCCCCTAATTCCCAAGTGATTCGCTGCTGGAGCCAGGACCCTACAGCAAGGGTCTCAACCTAAGGTGCCTACAGGAATCAGATGTCAAGGCAAATGGGCGGCCTGGGCGGGGTGGGGACTGGGAGGAGGGGGCTCTTTGGGGAAGGCGTTCAGGCAGAGCACTTGAAGACCCGCAGGAAGCACGGGGCCGGGGGGAAGGCCCCTCCCATCCCAGATTAATGAGGGAGCCCCCGGCCTGCAGTATCTCCAGCAGTCTCTGGGCTCAGCCTCTCCTGACACCTCCCCTTTCCTTTGGTTTCCCAGCTCCCAGAGAGCTGTGAGGAGGGAAGAAGAGGCGAGGTAGCTCCTGGGACTTAGGAAGCTGCCTGGACCTGAGAGGAGGGGTAACACCAGGAGAGGGGAACCTCTGAATGTACCAGAAGTTTAGAGATACCCTAGGGTAAGACAGAGCCTGGCAGCTAAGGCCTGGGTTTGAATCTCAGCTCAGTCAACTCGGGGGCCTGAGCCACATGACTTGCTCCCTCCTGGGATGGTTTTCTGCTGCCATAGGTGACCTCATGGCCACTCGGCCGCTGACCTAGATTCAGGTCTCTTGATTCCCAGGAAAGGGCTCTTGAACCTGCTTCGAATCAATCCCATACCAATTACATGAAGGCCTACCAAGTGCTTCCAGAGGGTTGAATTCTTGAGTCTTACTACCTCTATTTAATAAACTGGAGAATATAAGTTCATGGAGGTGAAGGAGCTTTTCTGGAAGTGGTGGGGTTGGGATTTGAACTCAGGGAGTCCTGCTCCAGAGCCCAGCCCTTAACTAAAATTTTTAAACGTAAAATTTGTGTAATCATATCACATAAAACTTTGCTTTGGACTCACTCCAGGAGATCGTAAAATTAACGTCATGGAACCAAAAGCCGGGTGGGTGGGTGGGGGTGACAGGAGTCTGGACCCAGTGATCACTGCGAGGGGGAGAGAGGGGGGGGGGTGGACACGCTCGGCAGGTGGGTGGCCTCTGGTGGTGAGCTCGTGGGGGGGCGTGACGCTCACGTTATAGGACAAGGGTGTCCTAAGGCAGCGCGTCTCAAACTTTAAAGCGCACATGAAACTTCTGGGAGACATCTTGTGAAAATGTGCCTCTGATCCAGGAAGCGCAGGTGGAACCTGAGAATCTGTGCCCCTAATTCCCAAGTGATTCGCTGCTGGAGCCAGGACCCTACAGCAAGGGTCTCAACCTAAGGTGCCTACAGGAATCAGATGTCAAGGCAAATGGGCGGCCTGGGCGGGGTGGGGACTGGGAGGAGGGGGCTCTTTGGGGAAGGCGTTCAGGCAGAGCACTTGAAGACCCGCAGGAAGCACGGGGCCGGGGGGAAGGCCCCTCCCATCCCAGATTAATGAGGGAGCCCCCGGCCTGCAGTATCTCCAGCAGTCTCTGGGCTCAGCCTCTCCTGACACCTCCCTTACCTTTGGTTTCCCAGCTCCCAGAGAGCTGTGAGGAGGGAAGAAGAGGCGAGGTAGCTCCTGGGACTTAGGAAGCTGCCTGGACCTGAGAGGAGGGGTAACACCAGGAGAGGGGAACCTCTGAATGTACCAGAAGTTTAGAGATACCCTAGGGTAAGACAGAGCCTGGCAGCTAAGGCCTGGGTTTGAATCTCAGCTCAGTCAACTCGGGGGCCTGAGCCACATGACTTGCTCCCTCCTGGGATGGTTTTCTGCTGCCATAGGTGACCTCATGGCCACTCGGCCGCTGACCTAGATTCAGGTCTCTTGATTCCCAGGAAAGGGCTCTTGAACCTGCTTCGAATCAATCCCATACCAATTACATGAAGGCCTACCAAGTGCTTCCAGAGGGTTGAATTCTTGAGTCTTACTACCTCTATTTAATAAACTGGAGAATATAAGTTCATGGAGGTGAAGGAGCTTTTTCTGGAAGTGGTGGGGTTGGGATTTGAACTCAGGGAGTCCTGCTCCAGAGCCCAGCCCTTAACTACTGTGTCACAATAACAGCCAGGCTCACCGAGGGTGATGCTGCAGGGCGTGGAGGCACGTGCGAAGCACACCTTCTCAGCCGTGAGCGGGACCTGGACCTGGGAACCTCCCTCAAGAGGATTCCTGGCAGGAGACTACCCTGGCCCCTTGCCCTGCCCTCCAGGCCTGGGGCCCCAGCACCCACTCCCAAGCAGTACCTTTGCCCTTCCAGTGGGCATGGGCCGCGAAGCCAATGTGTCCGCCATACTTGCGGTTGAACTCCGCCATGAGGGCCTTGTAGGGGTTGCGGATAAGCAGGATGGCCGCGTCGAAGGCCTCGATCTCCTTCTGGCCACTCTCGTGCGTCTTGATGCAGATGGTCCTGCCGCTGCGCCAGTGGTCCCGCTCACCTTTAAACCCTTCCCGCAGTTGGGGCGGGGGGCAGGGAACACGGCAGTGAGCTGGGGGAGACAAGAGGTCCACTCCACCCCATCCCAGGCCGCCTCAGGGATCCTCAAAACGTTCATGTGTCCACTCATTCAGTCACTCACACGCTTATTGAGCACCTACTATGTGCAAGGCACTGTGCAGGGAGCTGGGGAGAAAATGTTTTGCAAAAACATGCAGGTGTCTTAATAGTTTCTGAAAGCCAGACGACTGGAACAGTGATACAAACGAATGTAACGTCACCGCTGCGGTCAGGGCCACAGAAGAGCAGTGTTCATGTCCAGGTGCCGGGAGGGGGGCCTGACCATGATGTGCCAGAGGATTCCCCTCAGGGTGGAGGCTGCACCCCTACCCCACTGATGCTGGGAAAGGCCATGGGACTTGCTTTGGCCAGTGGACTGAGGGCAGAAATGGGTCTTGGCCGAAGTCTCAGGATGCAGCACGTTTCTGTTCACTAGCGTGTAGGCTGGGGGGCTTCCCAGGTGGCTCAGTGGTAAAGACTCTCAGCTCAGTCAACTCCGGGGGCCTGATCCATGTGACTTCCAGAGATGGCTTTCTGCTACCACAGGTGACCTCATGGCCATGACCTGGACTCAGGTCTCTTGATTCCCAGAGAAAGATTCCCAGGAAATGTCTTAATTTCCCAGGAAAGGGTAGGAGATCCAAGAGATACAGGTTCAATCCTTGGGTTGTGAAGATCCCCGGAAGAAATGGCAACCCACTCCAGTGTTCTTGCCTGGAGAATCCCATGGACAGAGGAGCCGGGAGGGCTACCATCCACGGGGCTGCAGAAGGGTTAGAGATGACCGAGAGACTGAGCACGTCGAGTACAGCACACGCGTGTGTTTCTGTGAGACGGATTTGCCCTGGAAGGCTGCTGGTCCCCAGACGGTGAGAGAGCTACGAACATCATGGGTCCAGCTGCGGTCCAGAGCCGAGCAGCCTAGCCAGCCTGGCCGAGGTCACTGACTCAGTCGGGTAACACCCAGAAAGGCTTCCCGGGGCAAGAGGTGCTTTGGCGGAGAACTGAAGGATGAGGTTAGCATCCCAGGTGAGGAGGAAGCGTGGTGGGAAAAGTTGGGGCAAAGGTCCTGTGGTGGGTGGGAAGAAACGTGTTGCACATGAGCAACTGGCATAGGAGGGCAGAGGGCGAGAGGGGAGCACGGGGCCAGAGAGGGTTGTAAGTGCTGCAATGAAGAGCTCAGCACAGGGCTTCCCTGGTGGTGCAGTGGGTAGAAAGTTCGCCTTGCAGTGCAAGGGGCACTGGTTCGATCCCTGGCCCAGCAAGATCCCACGTGCCACAGAGCAGCTGGACCAGCGCGTCCAATTAGGAGCCCGCGTTCTGGAGTGCATGCGCCCAGAGCCAGTGCTCTGCAACGAGAGAGGCCACTGCAATGGGAGACCCACACAGGCCAAAGAATAAAGATGGATGAAAACAAATAAATAAAAATCCAATAAAAGAGGCCAAAATTAAAAAAAAAAAAAAAAAGAGTTCAGTGTGTGCTAAGTCATTTCCATTGTCGCCAGCTCCTTGCAGCCCTAAGGACCAGCCTGCCAGGCTCCTCTGTCCATGGAATGTCCCAAGCAAGAGTCCTGGAGCGGGTTGCCAAATGCCCAACCCAGGGACTGAACCTCTCTGACATCGCAGGCAGACGTCTCCCCTAGACAGACCTGGACTCAGGTCTCTTGATTCCCAGAGAAAGATTCCCAGGAAATGTCTTAATTTCCCAGGAAGGGTAGGAGATCCAAGAGATACAGGTTCAATCCTTGGGTTGTGAAGATCCCCGGAAGAAATGGCAACCCACTCCAGTGTTCTTGCCTGGAGAATCCCATGGACAGAGGAGCCGGGAGGGCTACCATCCACGGGGCTGCAGAAGGGTTAGAGATGACCGAGAGACTGAGCACGTCGAGTACAGCACACGCGTGTGTTTCTGTGAGACGGATTTGCCCTGGAAGGCTGCTGGTCCCCAGACGGTGAGAGAGCTACGAACATCATGGGTCCAGCTGCGGTCCAGAGCCGAGCAGCCTAGCCAGCCTGGCCGAGGTCACTGACTCAGTCGGGTAACACCCAGAAAGGCTTCCCGGGGCAAGAGGTGCTTTGGCGGAGAACTGAAGGATGAGGTTAGCATCCCAGGTGAGGAGGGAAGCGTGGTGGGAAAAGTTGGGGCAAAGGTCCTGTGGTGGGTGGGAAGAAACGTGTTGCACATGAGCAACTGGCATAGGAGGGCAGAGGGCGAGAGGGGAGCACGGGGCCAGAGAGGGTTGTAAGTGCTGCAATGAAGAGCTCAGCACAGGGCTTCCCTGGTGGTGCAGTGGGTAGAAAGTTCGCCTTGCAGTGCAAGGGGCACTGGTTCGATCCCTGGCCCAGCAAGATCCCACGTGCCACAGAGCAGCTGGACCAGCGCGTCCAATTAGGAGCCCGCGTTCTGGAGTGCATGCGCCCAGAGCCAGTGCTCTGCAACGAGAGAGGCCACTGCAATGGGAGACCCACACAGGCCAAAGAATAAAGATGGATGAAAACAAATAAATAAAAATCCAATAAAAGAGGCCAAAATTAAAAAAAAAAAAAAAAAGAGTTCAGTGTGTGCTAAGTCATTTCCATTGTCGCCAGCTCCTTGCAGCCCTAAGGACCAGCCTGCCAGGCTCCTCTGTCCATGGAATGTCCCAAGCAAGAGTCCTGGAGCGGGTTGCCATTTCCTCCTTTGGGACACTGCCCAACCCAGGGACTGAACCTGGGGTCTCTGACATCGCAGGCAGACTCTTTGCCATCTGAGCACCAGGGAAGCCCACGAAGCACGTAGTAGGTCTCAGTCAGTGTGCCTGGGAGAGCGGAGCGGCACGCAGCAGGTGCTTAGGCAAGGGTCCTCCCAAGGTCCGCGCCCTGGCCCCTCTGCCTCCTCACCTTTGTTGTAGAGGGAACCGTCGAAGTAGTAGCTTCCGGTGTAGAAGCCGGTGGCCAGCTCGATGAGGTGGCGGGCCCACGTGTTGCCAGCGCCCGGGAAGCTGGCCAGAGCGATGAGCTGCTTGGACTTGGCTGGGAGGAAGCGTCTGTCCATGCAGCGGTTGTCTGCAGGGGGCGGGGCACAGACAGGTGTCAGGGGTCAGGGGCAGGAGCGGACCAGAGGAGCCCGTCCAGGAAAGACCAGGGGACGAGTCTCACCCTGCTACTTCCCAGCGGTGAGCCCTGGTGCTTCCTGGGTCTGTCTCCTCATCTGGCAGTGGGACACGGTCGTGACAACAGTGAGTCTCTCTGACTACCCCCACGCATCCTCCAAGGCTCATGCCACCCACCCACTCTGCGCCCACTGTCGCCAGCACCTGGTCCTTCCGCGGCCTCGTCTGGGCCCTGTCCTGCTGCACTGGGCAGCGCCAGGTGTGCCAGTCCCTCAGTTGGCGCTGTCAGAGCTGATGAAAGGTGTGTGCCTCGCCACCTACCCCTGCCACCCCTCCGGGAGCTCAGTGCTTCTGCACTCTGGGCCAGTGACCTCAATTCTTTTTTTTTTTTTTTTTTTTTAAAGATTTATTTATTTATTTACTTTGGGCGGGGGTCGGGTTGGGGAGGGAGGGGAGTGGGCGGGCCACTTCTATTGGTCTTTCATTTCTCTATTTTCATTCGTCTTCGTTCTTTGGCTCCTGTGGACCTCCCATCGCGGTGGCGTCTGTCGTTGCAGAGCACCGGCTCTGGGCGCATGCGCTCCAGAGCTCCGGCTCGGTAATTGGACACATCAGTCCAGCCGCTCCGCGGCACGTGGGATCTTCCCAGGCCAGGGCTCCAACCGGCGCCCCTTGCACTGCAAGGCGGTGTCCTTACCCACTGGACCACCAGGGGAAGCCCCTCAATTCTTATTTACCATGAGGTAATGGCAGGCAAGCCTCCCTCTCTCTCCTGACCTGGCTTCCCTGCCCCTTGAGCTCCCAAGACTGCTCTGTACCCCATCCTCTCTCCTCCCCCTCAGCCCCCACTCTCAGGGACGAAGGGGCTGACCCCTGCTCTAGTGTCTCGGTCCCATCTCCTTCCTCCTCCCCCTCCCAAGCTCGTAACTCCATGTACTCTCCCCGGGTCTGCACTCTCGTGTTTAGCTGGCTTGATTATCAGCACTGAAACATGAACACACACACCATCATTAACAAAGAAAAGTGGCCCCGCAGCAAGCACTCTGCCTCCTCGCTCCATCCAGTTGCCCTTCCGGCAGAGCTGTTCCCACATCTATCCCATTTCCTTCTTCCACCGTTTCCCAGGCTCCGTGGGGCTCCTCTCGGACCACTGCACAGAACCAGTTTCTGCCACAGTCACCAGTGACCCCCCAGCGTTGAGTGCAGCCTCATGCCGCCTTGTCTATTCAGCAGCATTGGCTACCGCTCATCACTCTGCCCTTAGAACCCTTCCGAGATGGTGCCCTGGTTTTCCCTGTTCTGTGTCAGCTGCCCTTACTGAAGTCTCACCATGAGCCGCACAGCTTCCTCACAAAGAGCCCCTTTGAGGGAAAATTCTGACGTCTTACATTCAAATTCCAATTCTGACACCTCCTTGCTGGGTAGGTAACCTTGGAGACATAATGGATTTGGATAAGCCTCAGGTTTCTCACCTGCAAAATGGGACTGCTGGTCACGATGACATCCTGGGGTTGTCAGAAAGATCAGAAGAGAGAACGGGTATTGGCTGTGAACACAGGGCTCACCCATTGTGAGCTCTTAGTATGGACGCGCCTAACCAGAGACCAGCTCTCTCCCCTTGCCGTGCTCATTTCATCTGTTTGTTCAGAGGAGAGCAGACTTTGGGAAAACAAGCAAACAAACCAAAAAGAATCTCTATCAAGCCAAGTAGGTGCCTGGGGATAGTTTTCATGGGGACATACTGCTAAAAGGAGCCTAGACGTAGAACTTTCTGGAACGTGGTTACGTTTTATATTTTGACAGGGGTGTGGATTTGATAGGTCCCAGTTGGCATTAAATAGTACACTGAAAATTTATGCATTTTGCTCTCTGTAAATGTTACTTTGAAAAATCGTAAGCAAACATTGAATTATAATTAGTGAGATGCAGGCTGAAGTGTTATCATGTTGTAGCTTGCTTCAAACTGAATCCAAAAAGAAAAATCGAGGGATGGAGAAGTGGAGAGGTGCAGGAGCAAGTAAACAGAACAGAATGTTGACAAATGTAAAATCTGTAGGGCAAGTCTAGCCTGTTCCCTGGGTAATTCTTTCCATTTTCTTCCTGGATGTTTGACATTTTTTCATAATAAAATGTTGGGAGAGAGAAAGAACTTGGCCCTTCAATTTCCCCTGAAAATAGAATTCTCCATTTAACTCCCGTCTGGGAGGCGAAATAAAGGTGCTTATTTTCAGCACTAAAAAGGAAGTTTATTTGGTTCCAATCAACCTAGATGCTGGCGGCAGGACTGTGTACAGGTTTGGAATCAGACAGACCCGGGTTTCGATCCAGGGCAGCTACGTTCAGTTGTGTGACCCTGAGCAAAGCTCTTCAACCCCCTGAGCCTCAGTCTCCTCACCTGTAACGTGGGGCCCACCAGCCTTCCAGGATCAGAGGGCCCATGACTGTGAAGCATACGCTGGCTATGCTGAGACGCTGAGACCAGGCGTGCAGGCTCAGGCCCAAGCCTAAAAGGTTTCTGACGTCTTACTTCAAATTCCAATTCTGACCTCCTTGCTGGGTAGGTAACCTTGGAGACATAATGGATTTGGATAAGCCTCAGGTTTCTCACCTGCAAAATGGGACTGCTGGTCACGATGACATCCTGGGGGTGTCAGAAAGATCAGAAGAGAGAACGGGTATTGGCTGTGAACACAGGGCTCACCCATTGTGAGCTCTTAGTATGGAGCGCCTAACCAGAGACCAGCTCTCTCCCCTTGCCGTGCTCATTTCATCTGTTTGTTCAGAGGAGAGCAGACTTTGGGAAAACAAGCAAACAAACCAAAAAGAATCTCTATCAAGCCAAGTAGGTGCCTGGGGATAGTTTTCATGGGGACATACTGCTAAAAGGAGCCTAGACGTAGAACTTTCTGGAACGTGGTTACGTTTTATATTTTGACAGGGGTGTGGATTTGATAGGTCCCAGTTGGCATTAAATAGTACACTGAAAATTTATGCATTTTGCTCTCTGTAAATGTTACTTTGAAAAATCGTAAGCAAACATTGAATTATAATTAGTGAGATGCAGGCTGAAGTGTTATCATGTTGTAGCTTGCTTCAAACTGAATCCAAAAAGAAAAATCGAGGGATGGAGAAGTGGAGAGGTGCAGGAGCAAGTAAACAGAACAGAATGTTGACAAATGTAAAATCTGTAGGGCAAGTCTAGCCTGTTCCCTGGGTAATTCTTTCCATTTTCTTCCTGGATGTTTGACATTTTTTCATAATAAAATGTTGGGAGAGAGAAAGAACTTGGCCCTTCAATTTCCCCTGAAAATAGAATTCTCCATTTAACTCCCGTCTGGGAGGCGAAATAAAGGTGCTTATTTTCAGCACTAAAAAGGAAGTTTATTTGGTTCCAATCAACCTAGATGCTGGCGGCAGGACTGTGTACAGGTTTGGAATCAGACAGACCCGGGTTTCGATCCAGGGCAGCTACGTTCAGTTGTGTGACCCTGAGCAAAGCTCTTCAACCCCCTGAGCCTCAGTCTCCTCACCTGTAACGTGGGGCCCACCAGCCTTCCAGGATCAGAGGGCCCATGACTGTGAAGCATACGCTGGCTATGCTGAGACGCTGAGACCAGGCGTGCAGGCTCAGGCCCAGAGTGCTTGCGTCTGAATCCCAACTCTGCTCTCTCCTAGCTGTGTGACTCTAGCGGAGCTACTCAGCCTCTCTGTGTCACGTTGCCAGGTGTGTAAAATGGTAATCATCTCCGGACTTATGTCATTGGACTGCTGTGAGGAGCAGATGAGTGACTTCCGTCTAAAGAGCTCGGACAGTACGTGGCACACCATGGATGCTCAGTAAATGGTCGTCATCACGGACCAGACTCTTGGTGGCCTCATGAGGCACATGACCTTCAACCTCCCCAGTGCGTGGGGTCTGCAGGTGTGGCACGGGAAACTGAAGAGCACTAACGGCCAAATCCATCAATCGGGCAGAACAGGCTCCAGCGTCTGCTCTGTCCACATCAAAGCTGCTCACGGTCGTGCGACAGTTAAGCTGCACAGGACCCCTCCCCCAAGCTGTGGCAACATGTTCTGCACAGACTAATCAACACTTTCTGGAAACTAACAAACACACATCCTTCCTCACTGGAGTGTACCTACAGCCAGGGGCTGCACTGGCGAACCATTCCTGCTCAAAGAGCTCTTAGCAGGATTCAGCTGCCAGGGGAGACACTGCTGCTGGCCACCTCTGGTAACCCCACCTCGCCACACGGGGGCAGACTGTGGGTGTGGCTGCCGCTAGCTCTTATGGCACCTCTGTGTAGATCGGGTAGAGGTACCCTCCCCTTCCTCTGGGCAGTGAGCTGTCATCCAGAGTGCACGACACGACAGGCAGAGTGTGGGCTGGCTTTCAGGCATCACTTTTTCCTGTAGGCTGTGCTCGTGCAGTGTTCAACCTGCCCAACCGTACAGGGCAGCCTAGGTCCTGGGAGATGAGAGGAAGCCTAGTCCAGTGGTGTGTTGTTAGCTCTCCAGACAGACCCGGTTTCGATCCAGGGCAGCTACGTTCAGTTGTGTGACCCTGAGCAAAGCTCTTCAACCCCTGAGCCTCAGTCTCCTCACCTGTAACGTGGGGCCCACCAGCCTTCCAGGATCAGAGGGCCCATGACTGTGAAGCATACGCTGGCTATGCTGAGACGCTGAGACCAGGCGTGCAGGCTCAGGCCCAGAGTGCTTGCGTCTGAATCCCAACTCTGCTCTCTCCTAGCTGTGTGACTCTAGCGGAGCTACTCAGCCTCTCTGTGTCACGTTGCCAGGTGTGTAAAATGGTAATCATCTCCGGACTTATGTCATTGGACTGCTGTGAGGAGCAGATGAGTGACTTCCGTCTAAAGAGCTCGGACAGTACGTGGCACACCATGGATGCTCAGTAAATGGTCGTCATCACGGACCAGACTCTTGGTGGCCTCATGAGGCACATGACCTTCAACCTCCCCAGTGCGTGGGGTCTGCAGGTGTGGCACGGGAAACTGAAGAGCACTAACGGCCAAATCCATCAATCGGGCAGAACAGGCTCCAGCGTCTGCTCTGTCCACATCAAAGCTGCTCACGGTCGTGCGACAGTTAAGCTGCACAGGACCCCTCCCCCAAGCTGTGGCAACATGTTCTGCACAGACTAATCAACACTTTCTGGAAACTAACAAACACACATCCTTCCTCACTGGAGTGTACCTACAGCCAGGGGCTGCACTGGCGAACCATTCCTGCTCAAAGAGCTCTTAGCAGGATTCAGCTGCCAGGGGAGACACTGCTGCTGGCCACCTCTGGTAACCCCACCTCGCCACACGGGGGCAGACTGTGGGTGTGGCTGCCGCTAGCTCTTATGGCACCTCTGTGTAGATCGGGTAGAGGTACCCTCCCCTTCCTCTGGGCAGTGAGCTGTCATCCAGAGTGCACGACACGACAGGCAGAGTGTGGGCTGGCTTTCAGGCATCACTTTTTCCTGTAGGCTGTGCTCGTGCAGTGTTCAACCTGCCCAACCGTACAGGGCAGCCTAGGTCCTGGGAGATGAAGAGGAAGCCTAGTCCAGTGGTGTGTTGTTAGCTCTCCAGGCTTCAGAGGGTGTGACTGTGTTTTGCACGGTGGTCAGAGGTTTCGAGCAGGGCCCCTGGAGTCAGAAAGTGTGTTAGTAGCTCAGTCGTGTCTGACTCTTGTGACCCCATGGACTGGAGCCCACCAGGCTCCTCTGTCCCTGGGATTCTCCAGGCAGGAATGCCCTTCTCCAGGGGATCCTCCCAATGCAGGGATCAAATCTGGGTCTCCTGCATCACAGGCAGATTCTTTAGTGTCTGAGTCATGAGGGAAGCCCTTTGGCGTCTGAGATCTGAAAGCAAACCACTCTTGCAGATGTGTGATTATGTTTGCGACTCCTCTGAGTCTTGGTTCTCCCATCTGTGAAATGGGGAGGATGCAGCCCTGATCCTAGGCTTACTGCGGGCTTCCCATCACTGAATGAGATGAGGCCTGGCACAGACGGGCACCTATCGGTGGAGAGTGTTTTCAGACATTGGAGTAATTTTTCACCAGTCTCCTTTGGGCTGAGCATTCCAGCAAGGTGCCTTTCCAAGGGCTACCCACTCTTCATCATGGCTCCAGCAGGAGAAAAGAGTTTCACCTAGAAATGTTATAAACTGCATGAACTCAGGCAAGTCCTATTCTGAGTCTGTTTCTATTCCTGTAAAGTCGGCATAATGACTGTTCTGCTTCACAGGAAAGCTGAGGGGAATCAGTGAGAAAATTCATGTGAAGGACTCAACATAGGGTCCGGAACAAAAAATGTCCCTAAGTGCCATCAGCATCACCACCATCATCACCATCATCATCGTCAATGTTATCATCATCATCACTATCACCATCACCATCATCAATATCATCATCATCAACATTATCATCACCATCGACATCACCATCATCAATATCATCTCCACCAAGATATGGAAGAGGAGATAAACATTAAGCGTGGGTTCTCCTAGCAAAGGGAAAAGGATGAAAGTAGAAAGGATGAGCAAGATGGAGAAAGAGAAGAAAGTTTTGAGGTAAATTTGCAGAATCCTAGAATTGAAAGCCCAACAATCTACAGCTTCATTCTACAGATGGAGAAACCGAGGCCCCGAAAGGGGAAATGACTCGCCCAGGGTCATGCAGTAGGTCTGTGTTGAAGACCCAAGTCTCCCAGCCCCAGCGCAGATGTCTTCTCACTCAACCTCACTGACCCTTTACGGGAAGAAGCACCAAGGAGTCCTCAGCGTGAGGGGCAGAGAGGACGGTCTTCAGAACCACCCCCCTGGCCAGGGGCCCTCCCACCGCTTCCCCTCCAGGATCTCTAGGCCTGGCCATGCTCACCAGCCCTGCCTCTGGCCTTTGCCCCTGGCCCGCACAGGTCTCTTGCCGACAGGCTGGCTAGGATGCAGTGACCAGAGCCTCTCTGGGAGGGAGGCAGCCCCTGGCTGCGGGGCAGGGCGGGGCGGGGCGGGGCCGGCTTACCTTGGACCTGCGTCTGGTACACAATGAAGTGACTGGCAGTCCCGCAGCTCTCAAACTCCTCTGCGCTGCACTTCTGGGCACAGAGCTGCTCGTCCTCCCTCTCGTGGAGTGGGAACCACGTGGTGGGGAAGCCGCAGTGGCAGGCGGTGCCCGCAAGGGCTGCCAGCGGGTACTCCTGTGGATGAAGAGGGAGAGGAAGGGGAATCAGCCAATCCCTGAACCACCCAGAGTCTGGATGCAGAAGAGGCCCTGCGTTCCCACCCCTGCCTTCTCCGTCACTCTCCCCACACTCAGGGTCAGCAAGCTTCACTAGCAAGATTCTGTCCTGTCTGCGTCCCTCCTGTGCGGCTGCATTGGTCAGCTTTCTTGACACATAACTGACCAAAAGCTGCGTTTATTTCAGGTGTGTGACTGGATGTTCTGATATATGTATACATTATGAAACAGTCACCACCATGAAGCTAATGGACACACCTGTCACCTCACACAGTTACCATTTGAGTTTTTGCCTTCTCAGGTGACGCCAGTGGTAAAGAATCCACCTGCTAGTGCAGGAGAAGCGAGAGGCTTGGGCAGAATTCCTGGGCTGGGAAGATTCCCTGGAGGAGGAAATGGCAACCCATTCCAGCACTCTTGCCTGGGACATCCCAGAGACAGAGGAGTCTGGTGGGCTACAGGCCACGGGGCCACAAAGGAGTTGGCCTCCATTGAAAGCCAAAATCTACAGCTTCATTCTACAGATGGAGAAACTGAGGCCCGAAGGGGAAATGACTCGCCAGGGTCATGCAGTAGGTCTGTGTTGAAGACCCAAGTCTCCCAGCCCCAGCGCAGATGTCTTCTCACTCAACCTCACTGACCCTTTACGGGAAGAAGCACCAAGGAGTCCTCAGCGTGAGGGGCAGAGAGGACGGTCTTCAGAACCACCCCTGGCCGGGGGCCCTCCCACCGCTTCCTCCAGGATCTCTAGGCCTGGCCATGCTCACCAGCCCTGCCTCTGGCCTCTGCCCCTGGCCCGCACAGGTCTCTTGCCGACAGGCTGGCTAGGATGCAGTGACCAGAGCCTCTCTGGGAGGAGGCAGCCCCTGGCTGCGGGCAGGCGGGCGGGCGGGGCCGGCTTGCCTTGGACCTGCGTCTGGTACACAATGAAGTGACTGGCAGTCCCGCAGCTCTCAAACTCCTCTGCGCTGCACTTCTGGGCACAGAGCTGCTCGTCCTCCCTCTCGTGGAGTGGGAACCACGTGGTGGGGAAGCCGCAGTGGCAGGCGGTGCCCGCAAGGGCTGCCAGCGGGTACTCCTGTGGATGAAGAGGGAGAGGAAGGGGAATCAGCCAATCCCTGAACCACCCAGAGTCTGGATGCAGAAGAGGCCCTGCGTTCCCACCCCTGCCTTCTCCGTCACTCTCCCCACACTCAGGGTCAGCAAGCTTCACTAGCAAGATTCTGTCCTGTCTGCGTCCCTCCTGTGCGGCTGCATTGGTCAGCTTTCTTGACACATAACTGACCAAAAGCTGCGTTTATTTCAGGTGTGTGACTGGATGTTCTGATATATGTATACATTATGAAACAGTCACCACCATGAAGCTAATGGACACACCTGTCACCTCACACAGTTACCATTTGAGTTTTTGCCTTCTCAGGTGACGCCAGTGGTAAAGAATCCACCTGCTAGTGCAGGAGAAGCGAGAGGCTTGGGCAGAATTCCTGGGCTGGGAAGATTCCCTGGAGGAGGAAATGGCAACCCATTCCAGCACTCTTGCCTGGGACATCCCAGAGACAGAGGAGTCTGGTGGGCTACAGGCCACGGGGCCACAAAGGAGTTGGCCTCCATTGAGCACACAGACTCTTACTTCTTGCCTTTTGAGAGTCAAATTTCAAGTTACCTTTTGAGACTGAAACTTCAAAGGAAACTTTTTATCACCACCCAAAGTAGTACTGGTAGAGAAGCAGCATTTCCATACATTTCCAAACTAGAGATCCCAATTCTACAGAAACAAAACCACACGATTCAATGCTAACTAGGCCCTCTGCCTGCCAAGAGCTTGAGCCTGGGGTCGACTCCGTTTTTCCTGCAGCCGGGAGATTAGTGGAGGGGAGAGAGGTGTTCAAGACACTGCGGCACTGAGAAGCAGCTTTCTCCTGGAGGACTTGAAAGAAAACTGAAAAAGGAAAGTTTTTCTCACAGCCATGCGTGATACCTCAGTGGGTCCTCTGGGGATGACCATGACAGGAAGCCCATGCTTTGGGAAAAGCTGTCTGAATCTGTTCTTTTAAGCCAAAGAGGATGTCAATAGCTACGTGTAACCTCAGTCTTTGCTGGGAGTTGTTCAGTCGCTGTGTTCAACTCTGCAAGTGGCTCCTAATTGCTTTAATTGCTCTACAGAAGAGCTAAGTGGGTGAGGGCTGGACCTGCGATTTGGAAGGCAATGGACTGTCCTTGGTCCAATCTGCTTCTGCTCAGACCCAAGAAGCCAAATTCTCCTTGGTAGCTGGTCCAGGAGTAACCTGGTAACAAACCAAGGTCATACCTCAGTGGCTGCATCTGGTGAGCTTTGCCATGGTAGGTTTGGTTTCTTTCTCAGAAACTGAATATGAGCTAAGAGAGATGCTTGTAGGCAGCTGGTCGAGCCTGGGCGGTGACAGATGCTGTTTTCTAGCCCGTGACACACACTGAAGCCTCCCTCCTCTGACCCCCTAAATCTCAGACCTGCCACCACTGGGCACAAGCAGCTCTGGACCCCTGTCCACTGGATCCCCTCAATTTTCCTCCTGCGGCCCCCTAAGAGCTTAGGGGAAACTAGAAGAGGGAGGCTTGTATCAGGGCCTTCCTGCACCCCACACCCACATCCTGCCCACATCTTCGCTTCCCTCCAGTCCATGTACAGCGAGACCCTCCTCCACGCTGGCTCATTCTCTGACCTCACTGGCTGTTTGTCCCTCACCTCCAGCTGATCTGTAGGCTCCCCCAGGGCCCTCAGGACAGAGGAGTGTGCACCTGGAGGGGAAGCCATGAGAGGGGGATTCTTGCCCAAGAGAGAAAGCTGGACCAAAAGACGGTCAAACCTCCTTTAATCTTATGAATATCACCCCTGACCTTCCAGGTTGCCTCTTGGGAGCAGAGCAAGCACTCAGGAAGTGTTTCGTGACCTGAGGCTACCTGGCTGCCCCCGAGTGGCTCTTGGACCTTGAATGGCTCCTGGAAGCCTCTCCATGGGGTCTCTAGGGGAGCTCAGACGTCAAGAGCATAGATTTGGTGTCAGAACCCATTCTGTCACTTGCTTGTGTTATGAACTCGGGAAATGACTTCACCTGACTGAGCCTTGGTTTTATCACCTGTGAAATGGGGATGAAAATTCCCAGTTCCTACCCTGGTTGTGAGACATAAACTGTGTGACCGTGGGGCAGCAGGCCGCACGGAGGAGCTCAGTAGGTGGCAGTCTCTACGAGGCTCCTGGCTCTGGGTCTTCCTGAGAACGAAGGTCACGACTATGACCTACTGTGATGGTCTTCCCGTTCTGTGAATTAGGAGCCTTGACAAAAGAAATGGCCAAGCGGGATGACTCAGAGCAGGCGGGAGCACTCAGGAGTTGGGGTGTGCGCTGAGCACCCAGGAAGAGCCACCAAGCCGGCCCCCAGCCCCAATGCCAGCATCACTGAGGACAAAGGCCATGTCTTATGGACTTGGCAGTTCCAGCACTGAGCACAAGGGCCTGGCACAAAGGAGGGTCTCAGCCAATATTAGCTGAGACAATGAATGGAACGGGTAATCACCTTCTTGTGGTGGGGACGGGGCTCTCCTTTGGACCCTTGTGTAATCAGCTCACTGTGAATGAAGAAGGGAGCTCCTCAGACATCACCCAATGCCAGCAATGAGCCTAGCTCTGTATTGAAAGTGGTTATAAAATGTTTCATGCATACCCTCTACTCTTGTAGAGCTGCCTATCTGATTTAGGAAGAAGGATAAACAGTCAGCCATCCATGAAGGCTCTCAGGCTGAGAAAGGACCATCCAGTTGGACCATCCAGTCCAACTGCGATTCAGTGCCCAAAGTTCTGGTGCCACACTTGCCCTGCCTCTGCTTGCATACCCCCAGCAATGGGGACCTCACTCTGTCCCAAAGTGGGACTTCCCTGGCTTATGTAGCAATCTTCTACTCATGGTTCTAGGCCCAGTTCCCATGGGCCACCCTCATTCCTGAGAAGTCCTGTCTATTAGAACATCCTTCCTCAAAAGAAAAGAAATGGACCCCATGTAACTCCTTGCCTGTGGATACACATTCCCCTCCCACATCACACATCCCCGTGATGACCTTCCCCATCTCGTTCCTCCAGCTGCTCCATGTCGCCCTCCCTGGGGTTCTGGGCACAGAACCGGGCTCACCTTCTCTGTGCAGAGGTCCACACACTTGTCCACAGACATGTTGGGCATGGCGACGGTCACGGGCAAGGCCAAGGAGAGGTTGTCGGGCCTGCGGAAACAGCCTCGGAAGACTGCACTTCCATCTGGAGAGCCAAGGTGGAGAAGAAGTCGTCAGATGTGCTCTGGGAGGACCACCTTCTGAGGGAAGCACTTATCAGCTGATGCCCAGAGAGGGCAAGGACACGCCGTGGAGATTCGTGAGCTAGAGAATTCCAGGAATGTCCTCAACCCTGGCAGCTCTGTCAGCAACCCAGGAGACTGAGATGTTCTTGCTGGGCCACATGATCCCCTTTGCTCTGTCACCATTCGTACGTCTCACTTTCTCGTCCTTGGTAGTGACAACGTGGATGCCATGAGGATTTTCCTGATCTCATCAGGAGAGGGTGGGGCACTGGAGGATGGAGGGAAGCCAAGGGCTCCAGGGGTCTCCTGCCCTTCCTTCCAGCACTGGAGAGTCCCCTTCCTCACTGTCCTGGGCTTCAGGGGGATAACTCGGGACCTCAGGCGTCTCTGCCCCACACAGTGCTATGAGAAACTGATTTATGGCAAGATTCCCTTTAATTCCCTAATCTGGAAGCATCTCAACTACACAGCAGAAAACTTGGAGGCCACTATCTTGGTAATAGAAGTCATCCTCAAAACGATACTCAGACGTTGCCTTCAGCTGGTTCTACCTGAAGCAGACCCAGAGACAATGTTTTATTGAGGGTGTGCTCCACGGAGAAGGGTTGGGGGAAGCAGGACAGAGGAGGGGAGGAGCTATGTGAGCATGTGGCCTCGGTCGGGTGCCACCTTCAGCCTGGAGGGTGATGGGCACCACAGAGCCGGTTCCACTTTAAGGAAAGGGACTGACCACAGCTCGTCTGCCCATCCCTCCCCCACGTCTGTCATTTGGGAACCTCTTGGGTGGAAGGGTCACTTTTCAGGCAAGGGGGCAGATGCGAGCCACAGGTGGTAAGGAGGACTTGGGTGGGTACCCACAGATTTATCAGTAAGAATGCCCACTGCAGAATTTACTTAAATTAACACACGAAAGACTGAAAACCAACCTGGGTGTCCAACAAATGAAATACTGGACAAATAAAGTATGGAATGATGACCCAGTGGGATTATATACCCCATCCTAAATAAATGCTGTTGGAAGGTTATTTTAAAGAGATTTTCATCTCTCTAAAGATGCGTTCAAGATAGAATGTCCAATAAAAACTGAAAATATGATGCTCCATACATGATAAAATGTCAATTGTGTACATAAATTACCTCTCAATATAAAAATCCTAGCGGGTGAGCTAGAGAATTCCAGGAATGTCCTCAACCCTGGCAGCTCTGTCAGCAACCCAGGAGACTGAGATGTTCTTGCTGGGCCACATGATCCCCTTTGCTCTGTCACCATTCGTACGTCTCACTTTCTCGTCCTTGGTAGTGACAACGTGGATGCCATGAGGATTTTCCTGATCTCATCAGGAGAGGGTGGGGCACTGGAGGATGGAGGGAAGCCAAGGGCTCCAGGGGTCTCCTGCCCTTCCTTCCAGCACTGGAGAGTCCCCTTCCTCACTGTCCTGGGCTTCAGGGGGATAACTCGGGACCTCAGGCGTCTCTGCCCCACACAGTGCTATGAGAAACTGATTTATGGCAAGATTCCCTTTAATTCCCTAATCTGGAAGCATCTCAACTACACAGCAGAAAACTTGGAGGCCACTATCTTGGTAATAGAAGTCATCCTCAAAACGATACTCAGACGTTGCCTTCAGCTGGTTCTACCTGAAGCAGACCCAGAGACAATGTTTTATTGAGGGTGTGCTCCACGGAGAAGGGTTGGGGGAAGCAGGACAGAGGAGGGGAGGAGCTATGTGAGCATGTGGCCTCGGTCGGGTGCCACCTTCAGCCTGGAGGGTGATGGGCACCACAGAGCCGGTTCCACTTTAAGGAAAGGGACTGACCACAGCTCGTCTGCCCATCCCTCCCCCACGTCTGTCATTTGGGAACCTCTTGGGTGGAAGGGTCACTTTTCAGGCAAGGGGGCAGATGCGAGCCACAGGTGGTAAGGAGGACTTGGGTGGGTACCCACAGATTTATCAGTAAGAATGCCCACTGCAGAATTTACTTAAATTAACACACGAAAGACTGAAAACCAACCTGGGTGTCCAACAAATGAAATACTGGACAAATAAAGTATGGAATGATGACCCAGTGGGATTATATACCCCATCCTAAATAAATGCTGTTGGAAGGTTATTTTAAAGAGATTTTCATCTCTCTAAAGATGCGTTCAAGATAGAATGTCCAATAAAAACTGAAAATATGATGCTCCATACATGATAAAATGTCAATTGTGTACATAAATTACCTCTCAATATAAAAATCCCTAGCGGGTGATCTCTCAGTAGTGGGTGTGATGGTGAAGTTTTGTGTCAACCTGTGAAGTTATGGTGCCCAGGTGTTTGGTCAGACACTGTTCTAGACGTTGTTTGGAAGGTGTTTTTGGTAGATGGATTAATATCACACTTAGTTGACTTTAAGGAGACTTTTCCTCTGAAATGTGGGTGACCTGTGTCCAATCCGTTGAAAGAATGGGAGAAAAAAAAAAAAAGGTGTTTTTTTTTTTTTTCCAGAGAAGAAAGAATTCAGCCTCTGCATGTTAGGCTTTCTAGCCTCCAGTTTCATGAGCGACTTCCTTAAATCCATCTCTTAATTCATGTATTTCCACACAGCCTGCTGGTTCTGTCTCTCTGGATAACTCTGACTGATAGGATTATAGGAAATTTTTATTTTCACCTTTTTGTAGAACTCTTTTCTAACCTTTTCTACAGTGCATGTATGTTTTTTAATATAATAAAGACAAATACTAAAAATTAAAAGTGACTCCTATCAAATTTGGCCTTCCCTGGTGGCTCAGAAAAGAATCTGACTGCTGTGCAGGAGACCCATTGGGAAGGTCCCCTGGAGGAGGAAGTGGGAACCCGCTACAGTAGTCTTGCCTGGAGAATTCCACGGTCAGAGGAGCCTGGAGGGCTACAGTCCACAGAGTGGCAAAGACTTGGACACAACTGAGCGACTAATACCTGTCAAATTTACCTAAAGGCTATGACGCTCATTTTAAATTGGGTTCCATGGTTTCCAAATTTGAATACACGTTTCTAGAAGTACAGCAGAAAACAGAGGAAATTGCTGGCGAGTGAATCAAAATCAGGAACAGGGCTTTCCCTGGTGGTTCAGTGGGTAAAGAGTCCACCGTGCAGTGCAGGGGACACTGGTTTGATCCTTGGTCCTGAAAGATCCCACGTGCCATGGAGCGGCTGGACCTGGGTGTCCAATTATGAGCCATCGGCTCTGGAACACATGTGCCCAGAGCCGGTGCTCTGCCCTGAGAGAGGCCACTGCAAGGGGAGGCCCACACAGGCCCAAGAATAAAGATGGATGAAAATAAATAAATTTAAAAAACCAATAAAAGAGGCCAAAATTTTAAAAAATCAGGAACACAAAAGTAGATGTTGTTTACTGAATATCTACTGTGTCTAGGGACCTACTAGACGTGAGCCACCCTTCTGAGAACGTTGAAAATGGCATCCTGTTTTACTTTCCCTAGAACCCTGCAGGGTCCACAGTCAACTCTCACGTTACAGATCAGAGACTGGACTTAAAGGCAGAGGCTACATGACAACACTAAAGACTCACTGTCAGCAAAAACATGCTCAGGATTATCTCAGAAACACGATGCTAACCCTGAGGGAAAAGTTAGGCACGCTGAAAAAATCATAGAGCTCCATCCATGTCTGCATCTGGGTCTATCTAAGCCCCCACCCCTCAACCCGCCTTTTCTTTTCCTTTTTTTTTGTGCGTATCTATATTTAAGTGCAGAGAAAAGCATACTAAATTACTCCCTGGGCAGAAGGATGGTGGGGGAGGGGAAGTGAGTCTAGGAATGAAAATTTTACGTCTCATCTGTCAAAGGCACCCTAGTGATTCTCTCTCCCACCTGGCGTCCTGTAGCCTGGAGTTGCTCATCAACAAGGAAAAACTAGCAAGCTGAGAAGACATCTGGAATTGGGTTAAATGACTAATATCCGGAGCACAACGCAGGCTCCCGCTATCCAGCGCCGTCTCCTCCACTTCCCCGCCTCTTACTCTGGGTTGGGGAGAAGCGATGGTGGTGGGCGCTGTGGTCCTGGCCTCGGTTTCCCCGCATGTAACTGACAGGGAGGAGGTCAGACTATGCAGCTTCTCTTCTGTACAGGGCAGCCCTCCACCCCCCAAGTGAAGACTCCTCGCACGCCACACGCCACTGGTGTCCTGTGAGGGAACACAGGAGAGTCTCCTGTCCCCCAGCTCAGGGTACCCCATTTTATCGGTCACCCAAAGGAGGTTTCAAAGATGCTCAGAGAATGTGCTGTACAAGGTGAGGACGGGGAGGGGAGTCAGGTGTTTGAGCTAAAGATTTACAGCAATGAGACGGGAGGCCGGAAACCATGTGGATGAACCTTCATTTAACCAAACAACTCAGCTGGATGCCAACTCAGGTCTCAGGACAAAGAGACGCTGGCCTTGCTCTCAGAAATAAGGGGCTCCACTTCTCCCTTTAGGCGCTTCTAGTGTTTACTGAGCCCTCCGGATGCCAGGCTCCGAGCTGGGTGCTTTGGATCCACTGCGTCTTTGCAGCAGCCACGAGCAGTAGCTGTCATGGCTGGTTCAAGGAGGCACTCTGGCCTCCAGGATCACAAAGCTGGCTGAAGACAGAGTGAGACCAAAGCCAGCTTACTTGGTCTCCTGGGTTCATGCTTTATCCAATAACAAGAATGCTACTATGATGGTTAGAGGCTTATGCATGCTCACTCAGTTGTGTCCGACTCTTTGTGACCTCATGGACTGTAGCCCACCAGCCTCCTCTGTCCATGGGATTCTCCAGGCAAGGAGACTGGAGTGGGTTACTATTCCCTTCTCCAGGGGATCTTCTTGAGCCAGGGATTGAACCCGGGTCTTCGGCATTGCAGGCAGATTCTTTACCATCTGAGCCATCAGGAAAACTCCTGGGCAGAAGGATGGTGGGAGGGAAGTGAGTCTAGGAATGAAAATTTTACGTCTCATCTGTCAAAGGCACCCTAGTGATTCTCTCTCCCACCTGGCGTCCTGTAGCCTGGAGTTGCTCATCAACAAGGAAAAACTAGCAAGCTGAGAAGACATCTGGAATTGGGTTAAATGACTAATATCCGGAGCACAACGCAGGCTCCCGCTATCCAGCGCCGTCTCCTCCACTTCCCCGCCTCTTACTCTGGGTTGGGGAGAAGCGATGGTGGTGGGCGCTGTGGTCCTGGCCTCGGTTTCCCCGCATGTAACTGACAGGGAGGAGGTCAGACTATGCAGCTTCTCTTCTGTACAGGGCAGCCCTCCACCCCCCAAGTGAAGACTCCTCGCACGCCACACGCCACTGGTGTCCTGTGAGGGAACACAGGAGAGTCTCCTGTCCCCCAGCTCAGGGTACCCCATTTTATCGGTCACCCAAAGGAGGTTTCAAAGATGCTCAGAGAATGTGCTGTACAAGGTGAGGACGGGGAGGGGAGTCAGGTGTTTGAGCTAAAGATTTACAGCAATGAGACGGGAGGCCGGAAACCATGTGGATGAACCTTCATTTAACCAAACAACTCAGCTGGATGCCAACTCAGGTCTCAGGACAAAGAGACGCTGGCCTTGCTCTCAGAAATAAGGGGCTCCACTTCTCCCTTTAGGCGCTTCTAGTGTTTACTGAGCCCTCCGGATGCCAGGCTCCGAGCTGGGTGCTTTGGATCCACTGCGTCTTTGCAGCAGCCACGAGCAGTAGCTGTCATGGCTGGTTCAAGGAGGCACTCTGGCCTCCAGGATCACAAAGCTGGCTGAAGACAGAGTGAGACCAAAGCCAGCTTACTTGGTCTCCTGGGTTCATGCTTTATCCAATAACAAGAATGCTACTATGATGGTTAGAGGCTTATGCATGCTCACTCAGTTGTGTCCGACTCTTTGTGACCTCATGGACTGTAGCCCACCAGCCTCCTCTGTCCATGGGATTCTCCAGGCAAGGAGACTGGAGTGGGTTACTATTCCCTTCTCCAGGGGATCTTCTTGAGCCAGGGATTGAACCCGGGTCTTCGGCATTGCAGGCAGATTCTTTACCATCTGAGCCATCAGGAAGGGGCAGACAAGGGTCTACGAAACCATCTCCTTAGAAGAAGTAGAATTCCTACCCTGGCATCTCCCAGGTGGTCCTCTCCCGCCTTCCTGGATGCCAGGAGGCCAGACTGCAAGGCTGAGAAGAGGAAGGAAGACCCTGCAAGCCTAGCACCGCTCAGACAGGTCCCTCTTTGACATTTAAGCATCTGCTAATAAGTCCCTGACCTTCCCAGCTGAGAAAACAGAGCTGAACCAAATGCCGTGAATACCAAGTAAGGTTTTCCAAGGCCTTAAAGGGCCAGAGAGGGATAAGAAGCTGCTGTTGGTGAGTCTCTTTTTGGTCAAGGAGTGCACTGGGGTGGGCTTGGGGAGGGGACCATGTTTGGGAGGTTAGTTCTAGGAGCAGTTAACCTGTTGGATGTGGGGTCTTCCTACAGTGTGCCCATTCCACTTTTGGAGGGAAACCACATGGATTCACAGAGAACTCTGTGATGTTCAGTGGGAAGGCTGGACTTCCAGGGGTCTGGGGAACACTTTGGTGGGCCCCTTTCTCTGCAGGTTACTCTCCATTATGGCTTGGTGATTGGAATACTGCGAATATGCAAGGTGGCCAAGATGTTCAGTGCTCCTGCTACTCTCATTTTTCCCACTGTCTAATGGGTCATCGGTTCTCCCCACCAGTGGCGAAGGGCTCTCTTGTCTCTTAAGTCTGCAAAACAAGACAAGTGGCCAGCCTGGATCCCTCGACTTTCCTAACCTCTCCAGGGATACAAAGAATTTTGGACTTCCACAGCAGTAGGTAGATGCCTTCCTATTTGCAAAAGGTCTCTTGTGCCTAGCAGAAAGGTCACTGGTTTTCAATTCAGATGGACCTGGGTCAGAGGCTTATGCATGCTCACTCAGTTGTGTCCGACTCTTTGTGACCTCATGGACTGTAGCCCACCAGCCTCCTCTGTCCATGGGATTCTCCAGGCAAGGAGACTGGAGTGGGTTACTATTCCCTTCTCCAGGGGATCTTCTTGAGCCAGGGATTGAACCCGGGTCTTCGGCATTGCAGGCAGATTCTTTACCATCTGAGCCATCAGGAAGGGGCAGACAAGGGTCTACGAAACCATCTCCTTAGAAGAAGTAGAATTCCTACCCTGGCATCTCCCAGGTGGTCCTCTCCCGCCTTCCTGGATGCCAGGAGGCCAGACTGCAAGGCTGAGAAGAGGAAGGAAGACCCTGCAAGCCTAGCACCGCTCAGACAGGTCCCTCTTTGACATTTAAGCATCTGCTAATAAGTCCCTGACCTTCCCAGCTGAGAAAACAGAGCTGAACCAAATGCCGTGAATACCAAGTAAGGTTTTCCAAGGCCTTAAAGGGCCAGAGAGGGATAAGAAGCTGCTGTTGGTGAGTCTCTTTTTGGTCAAGGAGTGCACTGGGGTGGGCTTGGGGAGGGGACCATGTTTGGGAGGTTAGTTCTAGGAGCAGTTAACCTGTTGGATGTGGGGTCTTCCTACAGTGTGCCCATTCCACTTTTGGAGGGAAACCACATGGATTCACAGAGAACTCTGTGATGTTCAGTGGGAAGGCTGGACTTCCAGGGGTCTGGGGAACACTTTGGTGGGCCCCTTTCTCTGCAGGTTACTCTCCATTATGGCTTGGTGATTGGAATACTGCGAATATGCAAGGTGGCCAAGATGTTCAGTGCTCCTGCTACTCTCATTTTTCCCACTGTCTAATGGGTCATCGGTTCTCCCCACCAGTGGCGAAGGGCTCTCTTGTCTCTTAAGTCTGCAAAAACAAGACAAGTGGCCAGCCTGGATCCCTCGACTTTCCTAACCCTCTCCAGGGATACAAAGAATTTTGGACTTCCACAGCAGTAGGTAGATGCCTTCCTATTTGCAAAAGGTCTCTTGTGCCTAGCAGAAAGGGCACTGGTTTTCAATTCAGATGGACCTGGGTCAGCACCTTACTTAGCTGTGTGTCCTTGGCCTGAGCCTTCATTTCCTCGTCTCTTCTTGGGGATCATTATCTCTACCCTGCGCAGTTGGGATGGAAGTCGATACGCTGGCACCTATAGGGCCTGTGACCTAGCAGGATTCAGTCAATGTCTCTTCCTGCTCCTTCTCCATCGCTCACTTATGATAGGTGAAGGGTGGCCAGATCCAATGTAGGAGACACTTTCGGGGTCCATTAAAACACTGCTGGCACTCCCGTCCCAGTACAGGCTGCCAGGGACCTACCATAAGCACTGAGCACGTATGAGGGACGGACTACACCTGCCAGGGAGCTAATCTCCCTGGGAGCCACCCTTGGCAGATCATGGGTGACAGCTGGAGGATTAACACTGCAGCTTCCCTATGGCCAAGCCCCTCCACAGTTCACCTGAAACTGCCACAAAATTGTTAACTGGCTATACCCCAGTAAAGATGCTTTTGGTGTTGACAGGAAAAACAATATTGCGGCTTCCTGCCCCTCCAGTGGGACCTCTCTTGAAGAGGCCTCGCCACCACCTCCAGGATTAAACGTCAGTTGTCTTCAGTAGTGGCCTACTTTGTGAAGAGATGGTGTTGGCTCCTTTTCTTCCCTGTCTCACGTCTCTACTCCCCTGGAGGTGCATCTGGGGTCACCACTCAAGTTTGCCAAAGCTTACTGCCTTGTCTCTGTGGGGGAATGAATGCAACTTTTAATATTCTGGGTCTTTGAACATTCTTAATTCCCAAGGGAAGTCCTGCACAGAGTTCTGAGTCACTGCTCTTCATGACCTGTAGTCTGTGAGAATGGCGCCCCCTGGAGTTGTGCAGGACACAGTTAGTGGATAGCAACCCTGCATAACGTAACAGCTGTTTACTGTATGTCATTAATGCCAAGTATGCTACACGTGTGTGTGTGTGTGTGCGTGTGTGTGTGTGTGTGTGTTAGTCGCTCAATAGCGTCCAACTTTTTGGGACCCCGTGGACTGTAAGCCCATCAGGCTCCTCTGTCCATGAAACTCTCCAGGCAAGAATACTGGAGTGGGTAGCCATTCCCTCCTTGAGAGGATCTTCCCAATGCAGGGACTGAATGCAGGTCTCCTCCACTGCAGGTGGATTCTTTGCCATCTGAGCCACCAGGGAAGTCCCAGTGTCACACAAGTCATACCTCAACTGATCCTCACAACAACCTAAGAGGTAGATGGTGCTATTCTCCTATTTTGCAGATGGGGATTCCGAGACATGGGACAAGATTTGACTGGTGTGACAGCTCGTACAGCTGGAGGGGCACAGAGTTGGGATTTGACTGCAATCTTATTTGATGTCACATCCTAGGTTCCAAGCTCTCTACTGTCCTGCAGAAGGCCTGCCGAATTCCAACCTGGCTGGGCTCCAGAGACCCCTTGCCAGCCACCTGAATTTCCCAGAAACCCTCTCAGGCTCCACAGTTGGGGTCCGAGGATCACAGCGGCCCGAGCCCTACATTCGGATAATGTCAGCTCTTCACTGCCAGGCCAGCTGGGAAGGTGCATGACCTCAGCAGCTTGGGGCTTTGTGACTAGCGAAAACAGCAGAGCAACTGTTCATCAGCTCTCTTTACTGGGGGCAGATGAAGAACGGCCCGGAGCCAGCTGCAAGGATCTCTGAAGTCCATCATCTCTTTGTTCCGGGGCTTAACAAAAATGAGGAAAACGCCACCAGGCATCAGCTTAAAGGCAGGAGTGGAAGAGTTCTCCTTGGTTTGAAAGAGGCCACCACCCCCTGGGTAATTAGGCCAAGCTCTACTGCATTAAAGATGCCGGTGAGAAGGAATGGCAGTGAGCCGAGAGCTGTTAGTGGCTACCTATAATCAGAGAGACTGAATTACACAAAGAGCTTAACTGTCCGAGGAGAATTCCAACCAGCTATTTTTAGGCATCACCAAAGTCTCCTGTGAGCTGTTGGAAATTCAAATAGCTTGAGCTGGGTGCTGCCTGGAGTGAATCGGGGAGTTTTCGTTTTAGGAAGGAGGGTACGTCGCCATGACTCCAAACAGGCACGTTACGTGCTCTCTCAGTTTCTCTCTCACGCTGGTCACAGCAATCTCTCAGGGTTGGGATTGTCCCCCATTTTACAGATGAGGCACTTGAGGCTCAGAGAGAAAGAGTGGCGTGGCCAAAATCAAGACAGCAAGTCAGTGAAAGAGCAGGGAAAGAAACGACACAGGCCTGACTCTAAAGCCTACATCCAGCGTCTTCCCTGGTGGTCCAGTGGCTAAGACCTCATGCTCCCAATGTAGGGCGCCCGGGTTTGATTCCTGGCCAGAGAACTAAGATTCCTTAGTCATGCTGCAAGACCCGGCACAGCCAAATAAATAAACATTAAAAAACCCTATGTCCATTGCTCCCATAGCCTTCCTGGAGTTTGGTTCAGGGAGAAGTGCAATCTATTGCACGTTTATGATGCAGAAGGGAAAAAATTTTCTGGCTATCATACCTTGGCCCTACACAGCACAACTCAGGAAGACCCATATGAATTATCAAATTCAGGGATCTTAGGTATATATCAAGGGAAAGGAGCAGGCTCTAGGCCTAGCAAAGAAGGAGCCAGACATGGTCCTTCCATCCAGCATGACTTTCCATGGTCATCTGATGCTCTCCTCAGCTGAAGTGGTTAAAATAGAGTAGAGTGAGCATAAAGGACAAGCACTGCACAGATTTCCTCTTCTAACCTTCAGAGACAAAGAGCTTCTAGAACTAAGAACAGTACACAAGATTCACTATGGAAACGGTCAACCATAAGTCAAGATCTATTTTTCTTGCAGTAACGTAAGCTTCATAATACTTTCACTGAAGACAGAAAACAAAACAACAACAACAAAAAACAAGAGGGTAAAGGGCTGAGCCCTGGGAGAGGCTGGTCTGCAGTCATGGGGGTTTTGCTGTTGTTTAGTCACTAAGTCATGTCCGGATCTTTTGTGATCCCTTGGGCTGCAGCTCGCGGTAGCCTGTCCATGAGATTTCCCAGGCAACAATACTGGAAAGGGGGTGCCATTTCCTACTCCAGGGGGCTTCCTGACTCAGAGATCAAACCCAGGACCTCCTGCATTGGCAGGTGGATTCTTTATCACTGATCCAATAGGGAAGTTTAGGCAATGCTGAAGGATGGTCAGAACCATGGACAGCTACCAGCGCCCTCCATATATCCGTGTTCTGGGTAATTCTAAGGATACTTGAACAGAAATCTTTTTTTTTGTTTTTTTGGCCACTTCTATTGATCTTTCATTTATTTATCTTTATTCTTTGGCATGTATGGGCCTCCCATTGCAGTGGCCTCTCTCGCTGAGAGCACCGGCTCTGGGCGCGTGCACTCCAGAGCTCCTGCTCGGTAGTTGGACACATCAGTCCAACTGCTCTGCGGTACATGAGATCTTCCCAGGCCAGGGATTGAACTGGCGCCCCTTGCACTGCAGGGTGGCGTCTCTACCCTCTGGACCACCAGGGAAGCCCGCAATGGAAATCTTGCAAGAATCTTTCCAGCAATTGGAATTTCTTGCAACATTCTATAAAGCCATAATATTCTCAAATCACCAGCAGATCTCTCCCCCTGGGAGGAGGAACCTACACTTGCTGACACATTTAGCACACTGCTGTGAAAAATGTAAGCCAACCAAGAAGGAAGTCCATTTTTCGGTTCTTTTGTAACACGGGCAAAGAGTCCCTGTGCCCGAGAGTCCGTGTCAAGGAAGAATAGCAGGGTTGCTGCGGGCGTTTGCTCTGCCAACCTTCAAACACTCTCACTACTGCAGGAGCATTCCATCACCTTGGAGACACGGAGGTTGGCTCCCCACACAAAGCGGACGCCCCACCAGAGGAGTGCTTGGGAGACAATAAGCCTCCTTCAGATTTTTCACAGTCATTAAGAGTTCTGTGCCACTGCCCAGGGAAACACAATTAGGACACAGTGTTAATACAAACTAATGACTCTACAAATGGAATCTGGTTTCCACCACACCTGTTCCCTGGAGTGTTTTCTCACTGCCCTGCCTCATGTAATCCATGTTAGTGTTGTGTGTGGGTGGAAGGCCTCCCTTTCTCACTCGTGTATAAGCCAGATCTCAGGAATGGGGAGCCTAGGGTGCCACTAGGCCATACCAAAGACACGGGGTATTCTGTATCGTGTAGAGCCAGGACACAAGGTAGAAGAGACCAGGAGTCAGGGAAGAGAGGAGGTGAGTCAGATCCAATGAGCACTCCTAAGAGAGAGGCATCGGGTCCAGAATCCAACACAAGAGGTCAGGGTGTCTACAGTGCTGGCGCTGTAGGGGCATTAGCACCGAAACTAGGAGCCAGAGACCCAGGTTCCAGCCTCCGCTCCGTCCCTAATGAGCACTGTAGCCTTGGAAAAATCAGGCTGGCCCCCTGTCTCCTAGAATCATCTTGGCTTTTGCACACTCTATTCCTTCTGCCTGATTTCTTCCCCACCCTTTGGCAGTTTGTCTGGAGTCTGGGCATCCTCCTTTTCACACCATGAAAAACGTACCTTTCAAGACCTTACCTAGTCAGCCCTCTTCTGTGGAGCCTGCCCCAGGGCTGCTCCTTCTGGCCAATAGTGCTGCCTAAGCCTCAGTTTCTAAAGCTGTAAAATGGAACATCAGCAAGGAAGGAGCTTCCAGTGGGTCATTCTCAAAGCATAGCCTTTGTTGATCCTGGATTTTGCTCACGGCTGAATACATGATGCTCCTTTCGGCTGGAAATCTCAGAATGAGATTCAGCTCGAATGCTGCCCCTTGGCTCCTGTATATACTCCCCCGACCCCTGCTTGCACAGACCCTACTGGTCTTGGGTCTGTCTGTCACACAAGTCATACCTCAACTGATCCTCACAACAACCTAAGAGGTAGATGGTGCTATTCTCCTATTTTGCAGATGGGGATTCCGAGACATGGGACAAGATTTGACTGGTGTGACAGCTCGTACAGCTGGAGGGGCACAGAGTTGGGATTTGACTGCAATCTTATTTGATGTCACATCCTAGGTTCCAAGCTCTCTACTGTCCTGCAGAAGGCCTGCCGAATTCCAACCTGGCTGGGCTCCAGAGACCCCTTGCCAGCCACCTGAATTTCCCAGAAACCCTCTCAGGCTCCACAGTTGGGGTCCGAGGATCACAGCGGCCCGAGCCCTACATTCGGATA
The DNA here is from genome assembly GCA_022376925.1 of Tragulus kanchil. Taxonomy (NCBI): domain Eukaryota; kingdom Metazoa; phylum Chordata; class Mammalia; order Artiodactyla; family Tragulidae; genus Tragulus; species Tragulus kanchil. Next base: position 199,508,619 of record JAIOJX010000025.1, on the reverse strand, counting down.
ATGTCAGCTCTTCACTGCCAGGCCAGCTGGGAAGGTGCATGACCTCAGCAGCTTGGGGCTTTGTGACTAGCGAGAGACAGCAGAGCAACTGTTCATCAGCTCTCTTTACTGGGGGCAGATGAAGAACGGCCCGGAGCCAGCTGCAAGGATCTCTGAAGTCCATCATCTCTTTGTTCCGGGGCTTAACAAAAATGAGGAAAACGCCACCAGGCATCAGCTTAAAGGCAGGAGTGGAAGAGTTCTCCTTGGTTTGAAAGAGGCCACCACCCCCTGGGTAATTAGGCCAAGCTCTACTGCATTAAAGATGCCGGTGAGAAGGAATGGCAGTGAGCCGAGAGCTGTTAGTGGCTACCTATAATCAGAGAGAGACTGAATTACACAAAGAGCTTAACTGTCCGAGGAGAATTCCAACCAGCTATTTTTAGGCATCACCAAAGTCTCCTGTGAGCTGTTGGAAATTCAAATAGCTTGAGCTGGGTGCTGCCTGGAGTGAATCGGGGAGTTTTCGTTTTAGGAAGGAGGGTACGTCGCCATGACTCCAAACAGGCACTGTACGTGCTCTCTCAGTTTTCTCTCTCACGCTGGTCACAGCAATCTCTCAGGGTTGGGATTGTCCCCCATTTTACAGATGAGGCACTTGAGGCTCAGAGAGAAAGAGTGGCGTGGCCAAAATCAAGACAGCAAGTCAGTGAAAGAGCAGGGAAAGAAACGACACAGGCCTGACTCTAAAGCCTACATCCAGCGTCTTCCCTGGTGGTCCAGTGGCTAAGACCTCATGCTCCCAATGTAGGGCGCCCGGGTTTGATTCCTGGCCAGAGAACTAAGATTCCTTAGTCATGCTGCAAGACCCGGCACAGCCAAATAAATAAACATTAAAAAACCCTATGTCCATTGCTCCCATAGCCTTCCTGGAGTTTGGTTCAGGGAGAAGTGCAATCTATTGCACGTTTATGATGCAGAAGGGAAAAAATTTTCTGGCTATCATACCTTGGCCCTACACAGCACAACTCAGGAAGACCCATATGAATTATCAAATTCAGGGATCTTAGGTATGTATCAAGGGAAAGGAGCAGGCTCTAGGCCTAGCAAAGAAGGAGCCAGACATGGTCCTTCCATCCAGCATGACTTTCCATGGTCATCTGATGCTCTCCTCAGCTGAAGTGGTTAAAATAGAGTAGAGTGAGCATAAAGGACAAGCACTGCACAGATTTCCTCTTCTAACCTTCAGAGACAAAGAGCTTCTAGAACTAAGAACAGTACACAAGATTCACTATGGAAACGGTCAACCATAAGTCAAGATCTATTTTTCTTGCAGTAACGTAAGCTTCATAATACTTTCACTGAAGACAGAAAACAAAACAACAACAACAAAAAACAAGAGGGTAAAGGGCTGAGCCCTGGGAGAGGCTGGTCTGCAGTCATGGGGGTTTTGCTGTTGTTTAGTCACTAAGTCATGTCCGGATCTTTTGTGATCCCTTGGGCTGCAGCTCGCGGTAGCCTGTCCATGAGATTTCCCAGGCAACAATACTGGAAAGGGGCTGCCATTTCCTACTCCAGGGGAGCTTCCTGACTCAGAGATCAAACCCAGGACCTCCTGCATTGGCAGGTGGATTCTTTATCACTGATCCAATAGGGAAGTTTAGGCAATGCTGAAGGATGGTCAGAACCATGGACAGCTACCAGCGCGGCCTCCATATATCCGTGTTCTGGGTAATTCTAAGGATACTTGAACAGAAATCTTTTTTTTTGTTTTTTTGGCCACTTCTATTGATCTTTCATTTATTTATCTTTGTTCTTTGGCCTGTGTGGGCCTCCCATCACAGTGGCCTCTCTCGCTGCAGAGCACCGGCTCTGGGTGCGTGCACTCCAGAGCTCCTGCTCGGTAGTTGGACACATCAGTCCAACTGCTCTGCGGTACATGAGATCTTCCCAGGCCAGGGATTGAACTGGCGCCCCTTGCACTGCAGGGTGGCGTCTCTACCCTCTGGACCACCAGGGAAGCCCGCAATGGAAATCTTGCAAGAATCTTTCCAGCAATTGGAATTTCTTGCAACATTCTATAAAGCCATAATATTCTCAAATCACCAGCAGATCTCTGCCCCTGGGAGGAGGAACCTACACTTGCTGACACATTTAGCACACTGCTGTGAAAAATGTAAGCCAACCAAGAAGGAAGTCCATTTTTCGGTTCTTTTGTAACACGGGCAAAGAGTCCCTGTGCCCGAGAGTCCGTGTCAAGGAAGAATAGCAGGGTTGCTGCGGGCGTTTGCTCTGCCAACCTTCAAACACTCTCACTACTGCAGGAGCATTCCATCACCTTGGAGACACGGAGGTTGGCTCCCCACACAAAGCGGACGCCCCACCAGAGGAGTGCTTGGGAGACAATAAGCCTCCTTCAGATTTTTCACAGTCATTAAGAGTTCTGTGCCACTGCCCAGGGAAACACAATTAGGACACAGTGTTAATACAAACTAATGACTCTACAAATGGAATCTGGTTTCCACCACACCTGTTCCCTGGAGTGTTTTCTCACTGCCCTGCCTCATGTAATCCATGTTAGTGTTGTGTGTGGGTGGAAGGCCTCCCTTTCTCACTCGTGTATAAGCCAGATCTCAGGAATGGGGAGCCTAGGGTGCCACTGGGCCATACCAAAGACACGGGGTATTCTGTATCGTGTAGAGCCAGGACACAAGGTAGAAGAGACCAGGAGTCAGGAAGAGAGGAGGTGAGTCAGATCCAATGAGCACTCCTAGAGAGAGGCATCAGAATACCTGGCTCCATATATCCGTGTTCTGGGTAATTCTTTGAACAGAAATTTTTTTTGTTGTTTTTTTGGCCACTTCTATTGATCTTTCATTTATTTATCTTTGTTCTTTGGCCTGTGTGGGCCTCCCATCACAGTGGCCTCTCTCGCTGCAGAGCACCGGCTCTGGGTGCGTGCACTCCAGAGCTCCTGCTCGGTAGTTGGACACATCAGTCCAACTGCTCTGCGGTACATGAGATCTTCCCAGGCCAGGGATTGAACTGGCGCCCCTTGCACTGCAGGGTGGCGTCTCTACCCTCTGGACCACCAGGGAAGCCCGCAATGGAAATCTTGCAAGAATCTTTCCAGCAATTGGAATTTCTTGCAACATTCTATAAAGCCATAATATTCTCAAATCACCAGCAGATCTCTGCCCCTGGGAGGAGGAACCTACACTTGCTGACACATTTAGCACACTGCTGTGAAAAATGTAAGCCAACCAAGAAGGAAGTCCATTTTTCGGTTCTTTTGTAACACGGGCAAAGAGTCCCTGTGCCCGAGAGTCCGTGTCAAGGAAGAATAGCAGGGTTGCTGCGGGCGTTTGCTCTGCCAACCTTCAAACACTCTCACTACTGCAGGAGCATTCCATCACCTTGGAGACACGGAGGTTGGCTCCCCACACAAAGCGGACGCCCCACCAGAGGAGTGCTTGGGAGACAATAAGCCTCCTTCAGATTTTTCACAGTCATTAAGAGTTCTGTGCCACTGCCCAGGGAAACACAATTAGGACACAGTGTTAATACAAACTAATGACTCTACAAATGGAATCTGGTTTCCACCACACCTGTTCCCTGGAGTGTTTTCTCACTGCCCTGCCTCATGTAATCCATGTTAGTGTTGTGTGTGGGTGGAAGGCCTCCCTTTCTCACTCGTGTATAAGCCAGATCTCAGGAATGGGGAGCCTAGGGTGCCACTGGGCCATACCAAAGACACGGGGTATTCTGTATCGTGTAGAGCCAGGACACAAGGTAGAAGAGACCAGGAGTCAGGGAAGAGAGGAGGTGAGTCAGATCCAATGAGCACTCCTAAGAGAGAGGCATCGGGGTCCAGAATCCAACACAAGAGGTCAGGGTGTCTACAGTGCTGGCGCTGTAGCGCATTAGCACCGAAACTAGGAGCCAGAGACCCAGGTTCCAGCCTCCGCTCCGTCCCTAATGAGCACTGTAGCCTTGGAAAAATCAGGCTGGCCCACTGTCTCCTAGAATCATCTTGGCTTTTGCACAGGCAAGAATACTGGAGTGGGTGGCCTTTTCCTCCTCTAACGGATCTTCCCGACCCAGGGACTGAACCTGCGTCTCTTGTGTCTCCCTGCATTTCAGGCAGGTCCTTGACCACCGGCACCACTGCTGTTAAAGGCCCAGAGAAGGAACAATGGGACAATATCCACAGAGGAAGGGGTGGCTTCTGTCCTTACCTAACCACCCTCTTCCCTCCATCAGTCTAAGCACTGGAGCGTTGGGCTTCCCGGGTGGTCCAGTGGGTAAAGATACCGCCTTGCAGTGCAAGGGGCACTGGTTCGATCCCTGGCCTGGGAAGATCCCACGTGCCACGGAGCGACTGGACCGATGTGTCCAATTACCAAGCCGGAGCTCTGGAGCACATGCGCCCAGAGCCAGTGCTCTGCGACAACAGAAGCCACCGCGATGGGAGGCCCACACGGGCCAAAGAACAAAGATGGATGCAAATAGATAAATGAAAGACCAATAGAAGTGGCAAAAAAATAAAATAAAATAAAGTCAAAAAAAAAAAAAAAAAAACCTGGAGCGTTTTTCTAACAAGACTGAAGCACTGGCACGTGAGGGACAAATTCTGTAGGGGAGCCTTAAAGACATATGCTCTGGGGCCTCCCTGGAAGTCCAGTGGCTAAGACCCCAGGCTTCAGTGCAGGGGCCCGCGTTCCATCCCTGTCAGGGAACGAAGGCCCCACACCTCACATGGCACAGCCAAAAAAGAAAATTTAGAAGTCACAGGTTTTGGGGTTGGTTTCAATCCTCTGCTGCGTGTGTGACACTGAGCCCCAGTCTCCCCATCTGTAAACTGGGAGTGGGGGAATATTGTGCTATTTCAAGGGTCATTCTGAGGCTTCGGTGTGCTCTTCCACAGAAGGCCTTCAGAAAACAACGAAGTGTCTGCTGTTGTCCCTGTCACCGTCACCATCATTATGACAGTCCACTTTCAGAGTATCAAGAAGGACCGGCCCGCTCCGGCTCTGGCTGTCTGTTAGGGGGAGAGGGGTGCAGCTGGAGGCGAGGCTGGGGTGGAAGGGCGGCAGCCTGGGAGGGCGGCTGAGCGCTCAGGAGGGTGGGCGCTGCAGGGGGCGCAGGCGGGCGCGGGGCAGAGGGCAGCGGGGCTGACTCACGTACACCTGCGGGCTGACTCCTGGGCCAGCTGCAGCCGGTAGACGGAGAGGCGGTTGGCGCCTCCGCACACGCTGCCCGGCTCGCCCTTGCAGTCCATGTCACACTCCGCCTCGCTCACGTTGGCCGCCTGGATCTTGTGGCCGCAGAAGCACTCGGCGCCGAACTCCAGCCCGGCGTACAGGTAACCCCTGCGGGAGGCTGCCGTCAGGCAGGGCGGCTGCCGCCACGGAGACCCCGGGGCTGGGAGACGCCGCCAGCGCAGAGGCCCGGGGCTCGGGAGGGCTCTGGGGACCAGTAGGTCCCCGGGGAAACAGGGGAGACACCTAGTGAAGGTGAGGTGACAGAGAGACCTCGGGGACAGAGGAGGCCTCAGGGGACAGGAGACCCACCCAGAGTGGAGAGCTGGAAGACAGGCTTCAGGAAATGGGAGGCCCCCGGGAAGTAAGGAGACTGGGGTGGGGGCCCCCAGTCTCCCTGGAAGTGAGGGGAAAAGAAGGAAGACTGTGGGGGTCAGGGAGACCTACGAGGATCCGAGGGACAGGGATGCTCCAAGGGACAGGGGCATTCAGACCGAGGGTAAGGAGACCCTGAGAAGGCCAGGGAGGCTGAGGGGCTAGAAAGTTTTGGAGGTGCGATGGGCAAGAAATCAAGTAGAATTACAAAGAGGTCCCTGGGAGACAGGGAGACTCAGGCAAGGGGTAAGACCCCAGGGAGACGGCCTGCTTCCCTCCCTGCCTGAGGCCTCCCACCCCCGTACACTCAGCCCCACAGACACACAACGTGACGGGCACAGCCAGCGACACGCACACTCAGCCACCTGACGCTCATCACAGCCCTCGGGTCCTGAAGCCCCTCTGCCCGACCTACGCCCCTGTCTTCCCTGTCTAGAGCCACGAGCCAGTCACATCTGCAGAGCCCAGCCCTCCATTCCAGGAAACATCCCCCAGGAATGACGCTTCCACGTCCCCCCAGAGAAGCTGGATCCAGGGGCGGGGGCCGGAACTCTCGTATCTCTTTGGAAGACAAGCAAAACCAAGGTCACATATCCAGCCAAGGAAAAAATTCCTTTCCTTAAAACAAAAAATATCCAGGCACTTCAAGGTTTTCCTTTTTTTTTTCTTTTTTCACAGCTATGGAATCATTTCCTAAAAAGGACACTTAGTAAGGATCCATCTATAAACAGATGAAAAGGGAATTGCTTGCTCTGGCTTGAGGGGTGGGTATGAAGTGGTGGCGGGTGGGGAGGGAAGCAGCACAACCCCTGCTCAGCTCTCTTGCCCACTGGGTCCTCTGGGGCATATTTTAGAATCGTGAAGGTTCCTGGGGGCGGGTGGGGGACAGCCTGCAAGACTGGACTTAGCGGAGGTGTCAGCTTAAGCCTCTTGGGGGTTGGCTGGAGACCCAGACTCCTGTCTCCGAATACCACTCCTCGGGGTGGAGCGAGTTCACTGGGGAAGAGGTGGGTTAAAAGCAGCTTAAACTAGCAGGCCTAGGTCTTGGGGCTGGGTTCACCTCCTTCTTCCACCTGTGTCCACCTCTCTCGGAAGCCGTGGGTCGCAGGTGTCCCCGGGGCATGCTCATATAACTGGACCCACTGATAGAAGGACCACTGGACAGCAAGAGGTTTTTAAAATTTCCCAGCTGGGTGGGAGAGTCAGAGCAGCGGTGTTCCAACTATGATCCTCCCGGGACCAGCAGCAGTCAGCATCATCTGGGAACTTGTTAAAAATGCAAATTCCTGGGCCCCACCCCCAACCCCACAAATCAAACACTGGGGTGAGTGTAGGACCCAGCAATCTGTTTTGAAAAATTCCGGGTGACGTGCGCGTCCCAGGGCTCACAGCCTGGAGGGAGTGGGTAGCTAGAAACGGCCAGCACAGGGTGATGAGGTGGAGGAGTTCGCAGAGGGCGGAAATGCAGGAGGTCCCCCACATTCCTGGGGTGTCAGGAGAGACTTCTCAGAGGAGGCAACGGCTAGGGCCGAGCTTCAGAAGACGAGTCATTTCAACTTGCGTAGGTCAGTTCTACTCCGCACACACTGGTTGGCTGCCCACATGTGCTTCCAGACAGAGGTGTGAGTCAGCCACCCCCCGCCCCCAAGGGGCTCCTCAGCTAGTCCAGGAGACAGAACCGTGAGCAGGCTTACGCCAGAGGACAGCCAGAGCTCACGCCGGCTCTCTGCCAGGCACTGTTCTCAAACGTTTGCTCTGCAACTATTAACTCTTTGGCTCCCACAAGGCCCGCCTCTGCGGGCACGGCCTCTGGATTTCCCTCCACACAGTCCAATACATAGATGAATCAATGTCCTCGAGAGTTCGGCATCTTTCCCAAGCTGGAGGTGGTCCTGAGCTCAGGGCTTCAAGGGAGGACTGTTCTGGAAGCTCATTATGAAGCGGAGAGTGTTTTCTAATCAGGGGCAGAGGGAAGGGCCCCTGGGCCATCCACGTGCCCACTTCCACTCCAGCCACGCAGCGGAGTCCCTTCACAGCTCCGACCTCCAGAGGCAGCTGGCTCGGGTCTGAACCTGTTAGAGGCCTCTTGCAAGTCACCACGGGCCAGGGACCCAGTGCCTCCAGGGCAGCAGTGCTGGCCCCCAGGCCAGGCCCAAAGGTCCCCACCTGCCAGTCCTCTGGGGCCTCGTCCATGCTTGGAAAGTCAGCTCCCTCCTCCTGCCCCCAGTGCATGTTATAATTGAAAACATCATTGTCTTCACAGATTGGAAAACATTGGCTGGACAGGTGTGTGTTTCTCCCTGGGAGAGGAACAAATAGTTTCTTGTTTGAGAAAACCACTAAATAAATACCCGTGGTCGCAGGCTCCCACCTCAGGCTTCCCACGGGCCTCTGCCCAAAGACCCGGCCTGTCCCCGTGTTTCTCACAAACACTGGGGTGAGTGTAGGACCCAGCAATCTGTTTTGAAAAATTCCGGGTGACGTGCGCGTCCCAGGGCTCACAGCCTGGAGGGAGTGGGTAGCTAGAAACGGCCAGCACAGGGTGATGAGGTGGAGGAGTTCGCAGAGGGCGGAAATGCAGGAGGTCCCCCACATTCCTGGGGTGTCAGGAGAGACTTCTCAGAGGAGGCAACGGCTAGGGCCGAGCTTCAGAAGACGAGTCATTTCAACTTGCGTAGGTCAGTTCTACTCCGCACACACTGGTTGGCTGCCCACATGTGCTTCCAGACAGAGGTGTGAGTCAGCCACCCCCCGCCCCCAAGGGGCTCCTCAGCTAGTCCAGGAGACAGAACCGTGAGCAGGCTTACGCCAGAGGACAGCCAGAGCTCACGCCGGCTCTCTGCCAGGCACTGTTCTCAAACGTTTGCTCTGCAACTATTAACTCTTTGGCTCCCACAAGGCCCGCCTCTGCGGGCACGGCCTCTGGATTTCCCTCCACACAGTCCAATACATAGATGAATCAATGTCCTCGAGAGTTCGGCATCTTTCCCAAGCTGGAGGTGGTCCTGAGCTCAGGGCTTCAAGGGAGGACTGTTCTGGAAGCTCATTATGAAGCGGAGAGTGTTTTCTAATCAGGGGCAGAGGGAAGGGCCCCTGGGCCATCCACGTGCCCACTTCCACTCCAGCCACGCAGCGGAGTCCCTTCACAGCTCCGACCTCCAGAGGCAGCTGGCTCGGGTCTGAACCTGTTAGAGGCCTCTTGCAAGTCACCACGGGCCAGGGACCCAGTGCCTCCAGGGCAGCAGTGCTGGCCCCCAGGCCAGGCCCAAAGGTCCCCACCTGCCAGTCCTCTGGGGCCTCGTCCATGCTTGGAAAGTCAGCTCCCTCCTCCTGCCCCCAGTGCATGTTATAATTGAAAACATCATTGTCTTCACAGATTGGAAAACATTGGCTGGACAGGTGTGTGTTTCTCCCTGGGAGAGGAACAAATAGTTTCTTGTTTGAGAAAACCACTAAATAAATACCCGTGGTCGCAGGCTCCCACCTCAGGCTTCCCACGGGCCTCTCACAAGCCTCATATTCACAGACTCACACTTGCCTGCCTGTAAACACCCATTTGTGCTTTTCTCTCAATTCTTGACTCTTGCAAACATATCCAGAGACGCCAGCACTCACAGTCACTGTTACTTAGAGACAGTTAGGTGTTGTCATAAAGCTCACAAGCATATCACCCTGCCGAGTGTACACTGCAAACTCACTCCTAGGCACAGTCTCACACAACTGCACGAGCATACACTCATATAGAGCAGCTCCTTGGGCAATTGCAGGCATGTATGCGTGCACGCACACATACACACACACACACGTGCGTGTGCACCCTTTCATCACTCTTCCCTTAGAGTCACATGTCCATCCTCCATCATGCCCTCCCATGGAGAAAGAAAAACCACCACAGGTAGGAATCCGAGAACAAAGGGGTCTGAATGCATGGAGCCTGGGACGCTGGGGCCCTACCGTTCCGCACAGTTGTCTTGGCAACGAAAGATGGTCATCTTTTTGTAGTCGAAAAAGGACACGCCTCGAAGGGCCCGGCTCTGGGTGTCATCCAGGTAGCAGCCGATGTACTTAGCTTTGGGAAGATGAGAGAAGTCAGATCTGGGGTAGCGTGGAGGGAGACAAAGTTGAAAGGGTTTCAGAAGTAATGAGTGGGCCTCTGGCTTTGTTGACCCTTTGGTTACCCATTCCTTCTGAGCAGTAAAGTAGAAAGAAGAGAGACTGAAACTCATGCGCACGGACAGCGTCTGGTCTATGAGGGCAGCGGAGTCCCATGGGTAGCGCTGTGGGCTCTGGAGGTCAACAGAGAGGAGGAAGGGACCTTTCCATGGCCAAGGTTAAGGTAGTGCCCCTGGGCTCTACTGGTGACTATGGGGCACCCAGCAGTCCAAGCCAGCATCGTTTCCAAAGCACCAAGACCGTAAGACTCATATTAAGACAGCTCAGAGGAGCTTGATAATCTGACAGCCTGTTATCATTTCTGCAAGGTGCCTTAAGGTGTCCATTTTTTCTTGGAAGGAACACTGGACTTGATTCAAGATCCAGGTCGTCACCTCACTTTGGCGACATTCCAGTGCTGACCGTGAGCACTTAGACCAGTTAACCTGAGGTCCAGTTTTCTTCATGGTGGGGAAGAAACTATCAGCCCAATGAGGTTAGAATGGACTTATTCGTATAAATGTTTCTTCCGCAGGATCTTGCGTATAATAGGCACAAAGTTAAGGTGAGTGGAATAAGAAACCAGCCATTCACAGTGCTGTGTAAGTACTTCACCATTTTCTCACCTTGTAGGCCAAGGTGAACACTTTCATCCAAAAGGAAACATTTTTTAAAAGATTTTTTTTCTATGTGAACTATTTTTAAAGTCTTTCTTGAATCTGCTGCCATATGGCTTCTGTTTTATGTTTTGTCTTTTTGGTCATGAGGCATGTGGGATCTTAGCTCCTTGACCAGGGATTGAACCTGCACCCCTTACATTGGAAGGTGAAGTCTTAGCCCCTGGATCACCAGGGGCGTCCCATAAAGGAAAAATTTAAATTATGCGAAACAACCATCCCATGATATACCATTCACTTAGTTTTCTTAAATTAATACATGTGTTCCTAGACTCATAGTAAATAGTACATGAAGATGGGACTTTATAAAAGTCTTTCCCCATGTGTTCTTAAAAGTCATTATTATTAATTTGGACACACACTTTGCTAAGTGCTTTACACATATTGTCTCAGTGAATCCTCTGAATGACCCTGTGAGGTAAGTATTCATATACCCACTCAACGTAGAAGAGGAAACTGAGGTCCAGAGAGGCTAAATAACCTGCCCAAGGAAACACAGCTTACACCTGTGAGCTAGGTTTGGATCCAGGCAACCTGGCTGCAGCGCCCATGTTCTGAACTACTGCACTGCTTGTTTCTTTTCTTTTAGGTTTTGGGTCTTTTTTTTGCTGCGGACCATTTTAAAGTCTTCATTGCATTTGTTACAATATTGTTTCTGTTTTATGTTTTGGTCTTTGATCTTCGCTCCCCAACCAGAGGCTAAACCTGCACCCCTGCATTGGAAGGTGAGGTCTTAACCTGTGGACCACCAGAGAAGTCCTCCTTGTTTTTCTTTGCAATGACCCAGGTGTAATGACCCATGGCATGTTTAAACTCTTTTCTTAGGTGATTAAAAAGAGGCCCAGAAAGGTGAAGAGAGCTGTCTGAGACTTGAAATTAACTGATAGCAGAATAAAGATTTTTTAATCTAGGTCTGTGGGACCCCAGACCAGTGCTCTTTCTGACCTTGCACTTGGAAGGAACTGGCAGTTAGACTGCGGGCTCAGTCAGCCCTTGGAATGAAACAGCCCCCATGGAAAACGACTGAGGAAAATACTACATGTCACTTGATCTTATTCAGGGCTAGGCTGCTGTCTGTTTAAACTGTGAGCTCCTCGTCCCCTCCCTCGTGGTGGAGAGCAGGATCTAGCCGCGGATATAGGCTCATTACGGAGCAGTTGTGTCCCTTAACGCTGCCCTGGTAAGTGCAGAATCTGTCAGCCTCGCTGGAGATGTGTCTCAACCCTGATCACCTTGAATTTCTTTGGTAAGACAGAGGTGACTTGGTCGACTAAGAACAGTCCATCTTTAAAAGAAACATTGCCTCCCTGGAGCTGGGACATCAGATGGTGCCAGCTCTGGAAAAGCCCACATCTTGTCACTGTGCTTGTCCAACAATGGCGGTCTCTCCTGTGTCACCGAAGGCAGCCCGGCCCGGGGGTGGGGTGTGTGGGGATGATGTTTACATCTGGTCCCTGGAGAGAACCTCCATGGGCCATTGCTGGCTAGGGCTTTACACTAACCTTAGCTGAATAGTGCGCTAGAGACCAGAACGTCCAAGGATGGGCAGGAGGAGAAAAAAGGGAGGGAAGAGAGGAAGGGAGAGGGAAAGGGAGGGAGTCGTCTTTTTATTATGGCAGCATGAGATCACTGTCATCAGATCAAAATCTGTGGTGTGTGTGTGTGAGTGTGCGCACGCATGTGTATGAGAGAGAAAGAACATGCATTGAGTACCTACTATGTGCTATGTACTTTACTACGTGCACGCCTCATTTTAAAAAATTCAGTACACATCATTGAGTATCCTGACTATTGCACCCTGAATTGGAAGGTGAGGTCTTAACCTGTGGACCACCAGAGAAGTCCTCCTTGTTTTTCTTTGCAATGACCCAGGTGTAATGACCCATGGCATGTTTAAACTCTTTTCTTAGGTGATTAAAAAGAGGCCCAGAAAGGTGAAGAGAGCTGTCTGAGACTTGAAATTAACTGATAGCAGAATAAAGATTTTTTAATCTAGGTCTGTGGGACCCCAGACCAGTGCTCTTTCTGACCTTGCACTTGGAAGGAACTGGCAGTTAGACTGCGGGCTCAGTCAGCCCTTGGAATGAAACAGCCCCCATGGAAAACGACTGAGGAAAATACTACATGTCACTTGATCTTATTCAGGGCTAGGCTGCTGTCTGTTTAAACTGTGAGCTCCTCGTCCCCTCCCTCGTGGTGGAGAGCAGGATCTAGCCGCGGATATAGGCTCATTACGGAGCAGTTGTGTCCCTTAACGCTGCCCTGGTAAGTGCAGAATCTGTCAGCCTCGCTGGAGATGTGTCTCAACCCTGATCACCTTGAATTTCTTTGGTAAGACAGAGGTGACTTGGTCGACTAAGAACAGTCCATCTTTAAAAGAAACATTGCCTCCCTGGAGCTGGGACATCAGATGGTGCCAGCTCTGGAAAAGCCCACATCTTGTCACTGTGCTTGTCCAACAATGGAGGTCTCTCCTGTGTCACAGAAGGAACCCCGGCCCGGGGGTGGGGTGTGTGGGGATGATGTTTACATCTGGTCCCTGGAGAGAGAACCTCCATGGGCCATTGCTGGCTAGGGCTTTACACTAACCTTAGCTGAATAGTGCGCTAGAGACCAGAACGTCCAAGGATGGGCAGGAGGAGAAAAAAGGGAGGGAAGAGAGGAAGGGAGAGGGAAAGGGAGGGAGTCGTCTTTTTATTATGGCAGCATGAGATCACTGTCATCAGATCAAAATCTGTGGTGTGTGTGTGTGAGTGTGCGCACGCATGTGTATGAGAGAGAAAGAACATGCATTGAGTACCTACTATGTGCTATGTACTTTACTACGTGCACGCCTCATTTTAAAAAATTCAGTCCTCACACCTTTCTTATTAACCTATCTTATAGATGAAGAGCTTGATCCTAATGACTATTGCATTTCTCTGTTTTAGAAGTGAATCTTTGCTTTGTGTGTGTGTGTGTGTGTTAGTTGCTTAGTCATGTCTGACTCTTTGTGACCCCATGGACTGTAGCCCTCCAGGCCCCTCTGTCCATGGGATTCTCTAGGCAAGACTGCTGGAGTGGGTTGCCATGCCCTTCTCCAGGGATCTTCCCGACCCAGGGATCAAACCCAGGTCTCCCGCATTGTAGGCAGATTTTTTTTTTTTTACCATCCGGGCCATGAGGCAATCTTTAGCATGTGGTGTGCGTTCTGACTGGTAAGCACTTGTTACTCCGTCTTACTCGTTTCTAACTAGAATTCAAAACTACGCCATCTGCCTATGTTCCTACAGTTTGGAAGCCTCTCACTTAAAATTTAGGCCCAGATCCGTCCTCCAACCATTGCACATTTGTGGAGGCTTCACTTCCATTTGGCCCGCAGATTTCAGGGTCACCGGGTACCTCACTGAGTCCTGATGGCGAGGAGTGCTCACGACCCAGAAATGCTGGGCTTGGAGCTGGATGTCCTACCACCACGGGTGGTCTCACTGGAGGCATTTGCCTATATGTGGGATTGAGGATTGTGTTCGATGAGTTTTATAATCAAATTAATAGGAGTGCGAGTGTAGGTACACACCCACTGGGAGGTGAAGGAAGGGTGGACTGTTATGGTTTGTGCCTTCAAAGCTCCCATCTTCATATTTCTCTGCCGTGGGTGTGTGTGCATGCGGAGTCACGTCCAGCTCTTTGACACCGCATGGACTGTAGGCCGCCAGGCTCCCCTGTCCATGGGATTCTCCAGGCACGACTGCTGGAGTGGGTTGCCATGCCCTTCTCCAGGGATCTTCCCGACCCAGGGATCAAACCCAGGTCTCCCGCATTGTAGGCAGATTTTTTTTTTACCATCCGGGCCATGAGGCAATCTTTAGCATGTGGTGTGCGTTCTGACTGGTAAGCACTTGTTACTCCGTCTTACTCGTTTCTAACTAGAATTCAAAACTACGCCATCTGCCTATGTTCCTACAGTTTGGAAGCCTCTCACTTAAAATTTAGGCCCAGATCCGTCCTCCAACCATTGCACATTTGTGGAGGCTTCACTTCCATTTGGCCCGCAGATTTCAGGGTCACCGGGTACCTCACTGAGTCCTGATGGCGAGGAGTGCTCACGACCCAGAAATGCTGGGCTTGGAGCTGGATGTCCTACCACCACGGGTGGTCTCACTGGAGGGCATTTGCCTATATGTGGGATTGAGGATTGTGTTCGATGAGTTTTATAATCAAATTAATAGGAGTGCGAGTGTAGGTACACACCCACTGGGAGGTGAAGGAAGGGTGGACTGTTATGGTTTGTGCCTTCAAAGCTCCCATCTTCATATTTCTCTGCCGTGGGTGTGTGTGCATGCGGAGTCACGTCCAGCTCTTTGACACCGCATGGACTGTAGGCCGCCAGGCTCCCCTGTCCATGGGATTCTCCAGGCACGAACACTGGAGTGGGTTGCCATGCCCCGCCCCAGGGCATCTTCCCCACCCAGGCACGGAACCTTTGCCTCCCGTGTGTCCTGCAACAGCAGGCAGATTCCGAACCACCAGCGCCCCCCTTCCCCCCGGAAGCTCTTAACTGCTCTGACTGTGGGGAGACACTGACCTTGGAAGACCCAATCACACTGTGCCTGCTACCAGCCAGTGACTGATGGCTCGGGGGAAGGACACATGACTTACTTGTTGGATTCTTATCAATTAAAGCTGGGAGACAGAAATCTATCTGTCTAGGGTTGTGACACTGACATTCTCTAAACCCAGAGCTACCAACCACCATGATCCCTGGTATCAAAGCCAGTCTGTGCAGGAGAAGACCCGAGCTAAGTGAGAGGTACGCAGCGGTGAGAGTTAGCAAGAGAACGGCATGAATCATTCATTTGAAAATCAAGCTCCTTTGGTAATTTGGCAACAAGGCACAGGTCACTGTTTTCTTAGGTTAAGCTGACTCAAGATGGGTTTTTTTGTTCCTGGGCAGCAAAGGAGCGCTGACTAATATGCTGATTGTTGGCTAAGTTGCTTGAGTCCACCCAGCTTGGAGAGTCTGGACTCCATCCCTGGCTAGGCTGTCTTTTCTCGTGTTCCACACTCAGTCTCGACTTGGGAGAACGGCTCCGCCATCCTGCCGGAGAGATCTTCCTGGAGAGATGCTGGGAGGTGCAGGGTCTTTTGGAAGAGGAGTTAATATTTGACCATAGGTCCATCTGCCCCCACACCCGGGCTTTAAAATGCTGTACCACCCTTCCCTGAAACTCTCCCACCAGGCCAGACATCAGGGCTGAGATGACCCACACAACAGCTGCTCAAAGACTTGTTGTGGGAACAGATAGACCTTCTGTTTCTTCATCTGCCAACAGGAGGGGAAGGAGGCACACGGTCCCTTCGCGGATGCTCTGGAGAAGCACGGGGGTGGCTACATACTGTGACCTGATGGCTGGGCTCAGTCCTGTGGGTCAGGAAATGGACACTGAATCTGTTTCCTTCTTGCCCTGGGCAAGGAAGGGCTGACGACTCTTTCCCTACTGCTCCCTACTGACCCTTCAGCGCAGGCTGTGGCCAACATCACAGGCGGCCCTGTCCTTGGAGCTCTATCACTCCACTAGTGAGGAGATCTTGGTTGGGCTCGGGGCAGTGGGGGGCGGGTACCGTCCAACCCACTTCCGCTGTTTTCCAAGGGACCCGCCTCAAGTTCTGCTGTCATGGCGGAATCTCCCGGAGATGAGAGGGAGGTTGGGTATGTAAAACAGGGACAAAATTCACAGGCCACTGGAGGGTGAATGAATGGTCGAGTTCACCTAATCTATCAGCTCATCTGTGCAGCCGTCCGAACATCGCTGAAGTGGCAAAGTCCCGTCCCAGCCTGGCTATTTATCTCGAGTACAGAAACCAGCAAGGGATGAGCCCGGGAGAGCACCGCATCTGGAAGAGAGCTCTCTTGACTGAGCTTCTTCTCCTTTCCTTTTTTTTTTTCCTTTTGGTTCAATTAATCTTCTTTTCAAGAAGCTTTGCTCTCTTTAATAAGGGTAATTTGTTAAAAAGACAGCTAAACATATGCTAATTTGTAGTCCTCTCTTATTTACTGTGGGTGAGTAGTTTCACGGACAGGAGGCATTAGAGTGTCCTAGAGGAAGCTTCAGAATCCACCAGACCTGGGCTTTCATCCGGACACTGCAGGAGCCTTGCAGTATCACTCAAGCTCCTGCCTGTGAAGCGGAAATCAAACATAAGGGTGCTGGACTTCTCTGGTGGTCCAGTGGTTAAGAATCTGCTTTGCAGGGTAGGGGATGCAAGTTTGATCCCCGGTCAGAGAACTAAGATCCCAGAGGCCTCAGAGCAACCATCCACATGACTGGTGTTCTCATAAGAAAGTGGCTCTCTTCCCCAGAGACACAGGAGAAGGTCACGTGAAAACAGAGGCAATGACTAGTGCTTTACAGCGGCAAGGAGAGCCGAGGGGTCCCGCTGGCCCAGAAGCTGGGGAAAGGTTTGGAACAGACTCCCCCGTGCAGCCTCTGAGAGCCCACCCTGACTTTGGACTTGTGGCCTCCAGAAGTGTACGGTCCTACATCTTTGTTCTTTCCAGCCACCCAGTTCATGGTATTCCCTGGGGGGTTTTCCCCTCCCTACTGACCCTTCAGCGCAGGCTGTGGCCAACATCACAGGCGGCCCTGTCCTTGGAGCTCTATCACTCCACTAGTGAGGAGATCTTGGTTGGGCTCGGGGCAGTGGGGGGCGGGTACCGTCCAACCCACTTCCGCTGTTTTCCAAGGGACCCGCCTCAAGTTCTGCTGTCATGGCGGAATCTCCCGGAGATGAGAGGGAGGTTGGGTATGTAAAACAGGGACAAAATTCACAGGCCACTGGAGGGTGAATGAATGGTCGAGTTCACCTAATCTATCAGCTCATCTGTGCAGCCGTCCGAACATCGCTGAAGTGGCAAAGTCCCGTCCCAGCCTGGCTATTTATCTCGAGTACAGAAACCAGCAAGGGATGAGCCCGGGAGAGCACCGCATCTGGAAGAGAGCTCTCTTGACTGAGCTTCTTCTCCTTTCCTTTTTTTTTTTCCTTTTGGTTCAATTAATCTTCTTTTCAAGAAGCTTTGCTCTCTTTAATAAGGGTAATTTGTTAAAAAGACAGCTAAACATATGCTAATTTGTAGTCCTCTCTTATTTACTGTGGGTGAGTAGTTTCACGGACAGGAGGCATTAGAGTGTCCTAGAGGAAGCTTCAGAATCCACCAGACCTGGGCTTTCATCCGGACACTGCAGGAGCCTTGCAGTATCACTCAAGCTCCTGCCTGTGAAGCGGAAATCAAACATAAGGGTGCTGGACTTCTCTGGTGGTCCAGTGGTTAAGAATCTGCTTTGCAGGGTAGGGGATGCAAGTTTGATCCCCGGTCAGAGAACTAAGATCCCAGAGGCCTCAGAGCAACCATCCACATGACTGGTGTTCTCATAAGAAAGTGGCTCTCTTCCCCAGAGACACAGGAGAAGGTCACGTGAAAACAGAGGCAATGACTAGTGCTTTACAGCGGCAAGGAGAGCCGAGGGGTCCCGCTGGCCCAGAAGCTGGGGAAAGGTTTGGAACAGACTCCCCCGTGCAGCCTCTGAGAGCCCACCCTGACTTTGGACTTGTGGCCTCCAGAAGTGTACGGTCCTACATCTTTGTTCTTTCAAGCCACCCAGTTCATGGTACTTCACTAGGGCAGCCCTTGAACGCTAATACAGGGCTATGTTTTAGAAACTAACTTACTTGGCGCCTCCAGATCTTCTTTCTCTCATGAATTTTATTTAGTTATTTTATATTTGGCCGTGCTGGGTCCTTGGTGCTGCTCGGGATTTGTTTTCTCTTGTGGCGGAGCACAGGCTCTAGGATGCATGAGGCTTCAGCGGTTGCAGCCTGCGGGCTCAATGACTGCAGCTCCCGGGCTCTAGAACACAAGCTAAATAGTTGTGGTGCCCGGGCTTAGTTGCTCCGTGGCATGTGGGGTCTTCTTGGACCAGGGATAAGGGTTTCTTCACCACCGAGCCACCAAGGAAGCCAATCTTTTTCTTTCTTCTTTTTTTTTAAACTTGAGGCATGTGAACTCTCAGTTGCAGCAATGTGGGATCTAGTGCCCCCACTAAGGATCGAACCCAGACCCCCTCCATTGGGAGCAGGGAGTCTCAGTCAGTGTACCACCAGGGAAGTCCCTACAAGGGTATTTTAAAAATCGACCGTAAGAAAAAAAAGGACTGTAAGATCGATCTGTCCATGGAGAAGAGAAATGGTTGTTTTCCTGCGGGGGACTCTCTGCCGTCTTGGAAAGCTGTCCTTTAGGAGGATCGTTCCCGTGCTCTCTGGGTTTCCTTGTGCAGGGAATGGAATTTCCTGCTCATATCTAGGGTTCCTCGGGGTAGAAGGGACACATACTTCACTTTGGTCAAGCCCATGGATCCTACAAGCTCAGCTCAACTATCTCCTCCCCTAGGAAGGCAGCCACAACCCAGCGCCATGACCCAACAGGACCCCTCCCCTGGGATCCCAGAGTTCCTTGGCTGACCCCACCTTCACACTCTTCTAAACAATATTCCAAGTGCTGGGCATTATTTTTTCAGATTAGAAATAACTGAGGCTCATTGTGGAAGAATTCTTAACAAAATAAAAGAGTGGTACAGTGGGGAAAGCACGACATGAGGCTATAAACACAGCGTTCTCTTCTTTAGAAATTGCCAACTCAACTCTGGGAGACCATGAAAGACAGGGAAGCCTGGCGCACTGCAGTCCATGGGTCGCAAAGAGTCAGATAGGACTTAGCGACTGAACAACAGCAATTCTTTAGAAATACACACACAGAGAATAAGAAGAAGAAGAAGAAAGAAGTACACACATAAAGGAAAAAGACAGGAAGGTAAAGGTGATACCTCAATAGGGCTGACTGTTGCTGGATGGTGGGACTCTGGGCTATTTTCATTTTCATCTCTGTTTTTTCTTTTGCTATGTATTATAATACACAGTACCTAATACAAAGCATGTGTGACTTTGATAATCAAGAAAAAAGTTATTTAAAAAAAATTTAATTCTTCTTTTTACATGTTTGCCTCCCCCCGAGGGGAGGGGAGGGTGACTCTTCCTGGGCGGGGCTGTGGATTGTGCTTGAGCCATTCTTATGTCTCCACCTCCCAGCACAGGGTGGGTAAACAGACAGGCAATAAATACGGAAGGAAGGAAGGAACGAATGGAGCTGGGGACGCTATAGCTCAGTGGTTAAGAATAAGAGCTTCGGGGGCTTCCCAGGTGGCTCTGTGTTAAAGAATCCACCTGCCAATGGAAGACACATGGGTTCGATCCCTGGTCCAAGAAGATCCCGCATGCCTCAGAGCAGCTCAGCGCACGTGCCACCATAGTGAGAGGTCTGTGCGCTGCAACCTGAGAGCACCTGAGAGCACGTCCACTCGCCACAACTAGAGAAGAGCCTGTGCAGCCTCGAAGACCCAGCACAGCCACAGATAAATAAGTAGATAAAATTATTATTATTATTATTTTTAAAGAAGGGCTTTGGATGTAGGCAAAGTTGGCTTGGAGTCTGCCCTGCCACTTAGCAGCTGTGTGACATGGGGCAAGTCATTTAACCTCTCTGAGCCTCTGTTTCCTCATCTGTGAAAAGAGTTGAATACTTCCTGCCTGAGGTAAGCCTGCGTCTGAGCACGGTCTCTGACCCAGAGCAGACCCTCCATCTCCTGCGGGCGCTGCATCTTCGGCTGGAGGAGATGGGGAGTGGGTACCCAGTGGTCCCTTCCAAAAATGCGGACCAAACCTCCCGTGTCCGTCTCCACCCCCAGTCCACACCCTCTGCAATCTGAGGGAAACAGCCACGGCACAGACTTGGACATCAATCTGGATGTGACTCCTGGCTCTGCTCCCAACAACTGGGTCGCCTGAGGCAAGTCCCATCACCTCTTCTCTCCTACAGAATTACAATATTAATAACAATAGCTGGCACACACCAAATGCTTACTGCATGCCAGGCTCTGCTGAATACTCCCCATGTGCGGAGAAGTGAGACAACAGACTTAAGGTTCAAGTGTAAGACGCAAACCCCCAGGTTCAAATACTGATTTATCCTCTCCTCCTGCTGGATAACCTTGGGCAGGCTACCCAACCTCTCTGTGCCTCTGTTTACTCCCTGTAACGGGGAGTTAGCGAGTGTCCGCTTAAATGGGCTGCTATGAAGACGCCACACTGTAACAGCTGCAAAGTGTTTAGAACAGTGCCTGGCCTTTAGGGAGCATGGCATCAATTCTTATATAATCATCACAACGACATCTGATGCTAAATACCTTTTATTTCCCAAAGGAAACAGGCTCAGAGACGTAAAGCGACCCGCCCAGAGCTGCACAGCCAGCAAGCTGCAGAACTAGGATTTGAACCCGCAAGTGGCTGCTCAGAGGACAGGGTCTTGAAAGCCTAGCAAGATGACTGGCACATCGGAGGTGCCAGCTCCACCCAATGGGTCAGACATCCTGCCCAGTCCCAGCCCAGCTCGGGAGCAGCTCTGCCCTCACCTCCTGCCCCGTGATGAGCTCCAAGTCCTTCTACCGCTTAAGTCTTGCATCACGGCATCAAGCAGAGCCCTTGCCAGCTTCAGAGAAAAACCAAATGTGCTCAGCACCAGATCAAGGAAGCATCTTGTTTTTATTAGCGTTAATCTAATATGTTGTCTTTCCTTGTTGAACTCTGAAGAAGTTAATCAAGGACAGTCTGAATTTGTGTTTTCTTAATAAGACCACCCGATTCCAATGCTGCCTGCTGAGAGTTCTGGGCTCCAGGCTTCTTTTTTATTTCTCTTCCTTCTCTCTTTATATTTTATAAAATATATAAGATTTCCACAGGCAAGAGGGGAATAGTGTGAGAGAGGAGACTCACAAGCTTCGGAATTAAATGAACCTTGTTTCAAATCTGAGCTGTTCTACTCACTGTCTGTGTAACCTGGGACATGTGATTTCTGAGTTTTAAATTTTCCCTTTGTAAAATAAGCTAACAGTAGTCTTTAACTTGTTGAGTTGTTGTGATAATTGCATCGGGAAATGAAGCACTTGTAACATGGTCTAGATATTTAGTTATTATTTCTGCTACGATTAATACTAATGGCAGCAGTTATTAAGTGACCTATTATGATAAACCAGGAGATATGGTAAGCATTTTATACACATCATTTCATTCAAATGACCTATGAAAAGCAAAGGGCACAGTGGCTGGCATGAAATAGGTGCTCAATCATTTTTTTTCCCCCCCCCATCTGTAACGGAGTTAGCGACAAAGGGCTGATGCCCTGTAACAGCTGCAAAGTGTTTAGAACAGTGCCTGGCCTTTAGGAGCATGGCATCAATTCTTATATAATCATCACAACGACATCTGATGCTAAATACCTTTTATTTCCCAAAGGAAACAGGCTCAGAGACGTAAAGCGACCCGCCCAGAGCTGCACAGCCAGCAAGCTGCAGAACTAGGATTTGAACCCGCAAGTGGCTGCTCAGAGGACAGGGTCTTGAAAGCCTAGCAAGATGACTGGCACATCGGAGGTGCCAGCTCCACCCAATGGGTCAGACATCCTGCCCAGTCCCAGCCCAGCTCGGGAGCAGCTCTGCCCTCACCTCCTGCCCCGTGATGAGCTCCAAGTCCTTCTACCGCTTAAGTCTTGCATCACGGCATCAAGCAGAGCCCTTGCCAGCTTCAGAGAAAAACCAAATGTGCTCAGCACCAGATCAAGGAAGCATCTTGTTTTTATTAGCGTTAATCTAATATGTTGTCTTTCCTTGTTGAACTCTGAAGAAGTTAATCAAGGACAGTCTGAATTTGTGTTTTCTTAATAAGACCACCCGATTCCAATGCTGCCTGCTGAGAGTTCTGGGCTCCAGGCTTCTTTTTTATTTCTCTTCCTTCTCTCTTTATATTTTATAAAATATATAAGATTTCCAGAGGCAAGAGGGGAATAGTGTGAGAGAGGAGACTCACAAGCTTCGGAATTAAATGAACCTTGTTTCAAATCTGAGCTGTTCTACTCACTGTCTGTGTAACCTGGGACATGTGATTTCTGAGTTTTAAATTTTCCCTTTGTAAAATAAGCTAACAGTAGTCTTTAACTTGTTGAGTTGTTGTGATAATTGCATCGGGAAATGAAGCACTTGTAACATGGTCTAGATATTTAGTTATTATTTCTGCTACGATTAATACTAATGGCAGCAGTTATTAAGTGACCTATTATGATAAACCAGGAGATATGGTAAGCATTTTATACACATCATTTCATTCAAATGACCTATGAAAAGCAAAGGGCACAGTGGCTGGCATGAAATAGGTGCTCAAGAAATGGTAATAATTACTTGTAACAGTGGTGGTGGTATTTCATTCCTGTAACAAACAGGGATGTATCACTTGTGCCGCTAGGGAGTCATATTCTACCAGAGGACCGCAACAACCACAAGCCATTACCATTCACATAAAGGCCATGAAGGGGAGTACAGAGGAACACCACTCCATCCAGCCTGGAGGGGGTCGGGGAGAATTTCCTGCAGGTGAGCTAAGTTGAGACCCGGAGGAAGAGGTAACACCTCGAGACACTCCAGGCAGAGCGCTGGCCATTTCGTTCATTTGTTCAGTCACTCACTCATCCAGCCAGTGGATAATGAGCACTGTCGTTGTTGCTGGTGCCGTCCAAGGTGTGGACAGCAGGCGATCAGGACAGGCACTATCCCAGCTTTCATGGAGCTGACGGTCTAGTAATAGAGATAGACTATAAGGAAGCAAAGTGCTTCCCTGGTGGTCCAGTGCTTAAGAATCCACCGTGCAATGCAGGAGCCATGGGTTCGATCCCTGGTCCAGGAAGATCTCACACGCCATGGGACCACTAAGCCCATGCACCACACCTCTTGAGTCCACCTGCTGCAGCTACTGAAGCCCACATGCCTAGAGCCCGCTGTTGCACAACAGAAAAAGGCTCTGCAGTGAGAAGCTTGCTCTCTGGTTGTGACCAGAGAGCAGCCCCTGCTCTCCACAACAAGAGAAAACCCGTGCAGCTACAGACCTAGCGCAGTCAAAAATAAAATAAATATGCAAAATAAATTTTAACAATTAAGAAAACAAGGAAGCAAATAAAAGATGAGATACTTTCAGGTGGTGATAAATACTGTGATGAAAAAAGAACTGGGGAATGTGGTCCTGACCAAGTACCCCACAGACGCTTGGTGTTTTGATTTTCAGCTGTATGTAACAAAGGCTAAAAAGGGCTGCAGGGAAGCGTCAGTCTTTGCACACTGGCAGATTCATCATTCAAATCTCAGCTTGGCGGGTTACAAGCTCTGTGATCCCGGGCAAGCCACCGAATGTCTCTGGGGTTACTTTAGGGCTGTCCAGGAAGATCTCTACAGGATGGCAAAGGCTTGACTGGAGACCTGAAGGATGGGAGGAAGGCAGCCATGCAAAGATATGGGGAAGAGCCTCCCCGACGGCAGGGACTGCCTATACAAAGGCCCTGAGGTAGGATCGAGACGGGAGTGTTCAGTGAATAGCAGGAAGCACGGTGGAGAGGGGTGTGGGAGGCGCAGGGGTGGACGTGTCCCAACATGAGGCTCCTCTTCCCATTTCAACTGTGACAGGCTAAGAAAAGGCAAAAAATACGCCCAGGGTAATGCAGTCTCCCACGCACCATCACCGAGGGTTCCAGCAGAGTGGGGTGAGAGGCAGTTCAGTGGAGCAGAAGCTCTGCCATCAGCTGCAGTGTTACCTTGGCTCCCGGTGCCTCAGTTTCCTCATCTTTAAAATGGGGATAATAGCACCTATCACATAGGGTTGTGGTGATAATCTGATGCTTATCAACTTCTTGGGAGAATACCTGGCCCTTAGTGAGTACCATAGATGCTTGGTGTTTTGATTTTCAGCTATATGCAACAAGGGCTAAAAAGGGCTGCAGAGGATGGTCGGACTTTGAACACTGACAGATTCAGGGTTCAGATCTAAGCTTGGCTGTTTAAAGGCTGTGTGACCCCGGGCAAGCCACTGAATGTCTCTGAGCTTCAATTTCCTTCTCTGTAAAATGGCTGGTTCCTACGAAGCACTGAACACTGGCTGCTGCTGCTATATTAGTATTAATATCATCAACCCCCCACCTTCCCTTCTCCTCAGCCACCTTCCAAGCCCAGACGCTCACCCCTCTTACCTCGTTCCTCCTCCTTCTCCCGGATGATCCTCCCCTTGAGGGCTCGGCTCCAGGCTCCCCCGTAGTCCCCCAGCTTGGCTCTCTCATTGCTGTCCTTGCCCTTGAACCAGGGTCCGTACCTGCGGGCGATGCTCGAGGCATCACCTGGGTCCCGGAAGCCTCTGCCCAGATTTAAGTCACTCAGAAAGGTCAGCTCAGCGCCCTCCACCGGGGCCCCTGCAGCGGGGTTGGCCTGGTTCTGGGAGACAGCAGGCTGACCCACAAAACCAGAGTGAAGGAAGACAAGGCTCCCAGCCGTCAGGTAGAGCACCAGGAAGGTAAAGAACCGTACAGGTTTCCTGCGGAAGTACCGCTGGAATCTGAACCAGAGCTTGGCCATAGCGGGATCATTCCGGACTGGATGGTCGGGGCTCAGCTCGGGGTTGGGGGAAGGTGTGGGAGGGAGGGAATGGAGGCGGGCTTCGTGTCTCAAGCTTCCCTTAGGGATGACGCCCCTGGGGGTCTTCCGTCTTAATCCCCCTGTGAAGGTGGCTGAAAAGATCAGAGCGGCAGGGCATGTCCAACGCTTGGCTGGAGCCAAGAGAAGAGACGACAGGGGTCACCAGCCTTCCCGAGGTCAAGATGAGCTCAGGGCACTCAGGAGTTGGTCCCATTTTCCTACATCTTGTTCTTTGTCTTGAAATTCCCAAAGAACTTTGAAAAACAGCAATTGGAGGAAGATCTTGGGAGGGTTCCCAGGCAGCTGGAGTTCGCTTCCTGCTCCTTCTCCGGGGGTTCAGGCCTGTGGGAGTTGGATGACTTCACTGAGGGGACCGAGCTCGCCATGCCCCTCTGGCAGACACTGAAGGTGGCGGGCTCTCATTTGGTGAAGCATTTGGGCTCAGGGCCGCCATCTGCAAAAGAATACAGGTATAGGCGTAAGAAACCTCCTGACGGAGCCCGGAACGCGAAGTTTTCTTCAACATTCTCACGGGAGTGAAGAATGCAGAGTCCCGAGAGCGGACGGAACCAATGGCCCAAAGAACCCAGCCGTGCTGGGCAGAAGCGAATCCTGCTGGTCCTGATCCGAGGACAAGCTTCCTCCTCAACAAACTCAGGCTCTGAAGCCCCACACGTCTGCCTGTTTATCACATACACACTGATGCACGGGTTACTTCCACAAGGACTTCCTAGGTCCTTGTCTACTGGAACTGGCTGACCTGGAGCCAGATCAAATTCATTCCTTTCTCCCTCGGACAAATATTTAGCGAGCGGGCACTGTCCCAAGTGCTGGAAAGGTCACCTCTAGCCGGCCCTCTGCCCAGATTTAAGTCACTCAGAAAGGTCAGCTCAGCGCCCTCCACCGGGGCCCCTGCAGCGGGGTTGGCCTGGTTCTGGGAGACAGCAGGCTGACCCACAAAACCAGAGTGAAGGAAGACAAGGCTCCCAGCCGTCAGGTAGAGCACCAGGAAGGTAAAGAACCGTACAGGTTTCCTGCGGAAGTACCGCTGGAATCTGAACCAGAGCTTGGCCATAGCGGGATCATTCCGGACTGGATGGTCGGGGCTCAGCTCGGGGTTGGGGGAAGGTGTGGGAGGGAGGGAATGGAGGCGGGCTTCGTGTCTCAAGCTTCCCTTAGGGATGACGCCCCTGGGGGTCTTCCGTCTTAATCCCCCTGTGAAGGTGGCTGAAAAGATCAGAGCGGCAGGGCATGTCCAACGCTTGGCTGGAGCCAAGAGAAGAGACGACAGGGGTCACCAGCCTTCCCGAGGTCAAGATGAGCTCAGGGCACTCAGGAGTTGGTCCCATTTTCCTACATCTTGTTCTTTGTCTTGAAATTCCCAAAGAACTTTGAAAAACAGCAATTGGAGGAAGATCTTGGGAGGGTTCCCAGGCAGCTGGAGTTCGCTTCCTGCTCCTTCTCCGGGGGTTCAGGCCTGTGGGAGTTGGATGACTTCACTGAGGGGACCGAGCTCGCCATGCCCCTCTGGCAGACACTGAAGGTGGCGGGCTCTCATTTGGTGAAGCATTTGGGCTCAGGGCCGCCATCTGCAAAAGAATACAGGTATAGGCGTAAGAAACCTCCTGACGGAGCCCGGAACGCGAAGTTTTCTTCAACATTCTCACGGGAGTGAAGAATGCAGAGTCCCGAGAGCGGACGGAACCAATGGCCCAAAGAACCCAGCCGTGCTGGGCAGAAGCGAATCCTGCTGGTCCTGATCCGAGGACAAGCTTCCTCCTCAACAAACTCAGGCTCTGAAGCCCCACACGTCTGCCTGTTTATCACATACACACTGATGCACGGGTTACTTCCACAAGGACTTCCTAGGTCCTTGTCTACTGGAACTGGCTGACCTGGAGCCAGATCAAATTCATTCCTTTCTCCCTCGGACAAATATTTAGCGAGCGGGCACTGTCCCAAGTGCTGGAAATGAAGCCGTGAACCCGAGAGACATAGCTCCTTCTCTCACAGGGATCACGTTGTAATGGGAGAGGTCAAATCCGGAGCCCCTCTCTTCTGTCCAAGAAGAAAAGTTTGGAGAAGGAAGGAAAGCAGAATTATTTAGCAGCATACGCATTCGCTCAGGACTTAGTCTTCTACATGTATTCATTATTCTTCCCCATGTTCCTATGGGAAGTGACTATTTCCCATTTTACAGATGAGTAAACTGAGGCTACACTGCTGGTGAGTGGTGAGGTGGGATCTGAACCCAGGATGGTCTAAAACCATAGCTCCAAAGCCCTGCCTTTTCGACTCTTCTCCCACCTGGTCTGGGCATCACTCGGGAGTTTGGACACAGCCCTCAAAGCAGCAGCCCATCTCCACCGCCTGCCAGTGACCACTGGCGGTTCACCCTACGAGGGTCCCTCAGAGTGGTCTGAGGAGCGTCTGATTCAGAATCATTTGGGAGCCTGCTTAAGTGTGAGGATCCCTGACCCCTCCAACCGGAGTCTCTGGTTGAGGAAGAAGCCTACAGGTGTCACAGGGTGCCCTCGGGTGATGGTAAGGCGCACAAAACTCTGGCAACCATGGTTTTTGAGTAAACATTCAGGATCATCAATTAGGAAAATACGATTGTAAATAAGAACATACAGACCTCAATTTGGCTTATGTCATTTCACGTTGCCACCAGCAGGGGGCCTCATGACAGTTCTGGCCTCTGCAAAGGACTCAACTGTCAGGCCACAGGTGATCTGAAAGGCGACAGCCCCCACCCATCCAAATAGCAGCCACGGGGGGTTACACTGTGGTTCACGCCCATGTTCCTCCACATGCCATCCTATGCATTCAGGGACTAAGTACTGAGCACCTGCATGAACTAGCTACTGTGGTAAGCGCTTGGAATAACTAAGGAACAAAACAGCCCCAAATGCATGCTCTTGTGGGGTCAAACTATCGGTTCACCCATCCATCCATCACCCTTTAATCTATCCAGCAGTCCACCTACCCATCCATCCATTAAGTCACAATCTATTCACCCGTCCATCATCCATTTTTAAAATCTATCCATCAATTCACCTACCCTTCCATCCATTCATCATTAATCTTTTCGTTTAATCCATCTGCCCATCCATCCATCACCCGTTGATTCCTCTATCTGTTCATCTGAATTGCAGCAGCCCATTCATCCACCCATGCTTCCATTCATTTAGCAACATGTGCTGCTTGCCTACTGTGTGTGTGCTTGGAATGCAGAAATAAATAATTCAGCATTGCCGCTTTCAGAGAATTCACAAGTTACTGAGGGAGACGGGGATCTAAACGATCACTATACTAAATCACCACATGAGATAGACAATGATAAATTCCATAGGAGGTGTATGTATGCGATATAGAACAGCAATTAATAATAATAGCTAATGTTTATCAACCACGTGTTATATTCCAGACACTGCTCTAAACACACAATATCTGATTTAATCCTCATATCAATCAATGAGAGAGATCTCTATCTATTTTAAAGAGGAGAGGACTGAGGCACAGGATGACTAAGTAGTTTGTCCGGGGCCACAGAGCTGGCAAGTGGCAGCTGGATAGTGAGCCCAGGCCCATCTGACTGCACAGCTTGTGTTCCTAACCACGCATCTATTCTAGTCTCACATGTACAGTTAAAATTTGAGTAAACATTCAGGATCATCAATTAGGAAAATACGATTGTAAATAAGAACATACAGACCTCAATTTGGCTTATGTCATTTCACGTTGCCACCAGCAGGGGGCCTCATGACAGTTCTGGCCTCTGCAAAGGACTCAACTGTCAGGCCACAGGTGATCTGAAAGGCGACAGCCCCCACCCATCCAAATAGCAGCCACGGGGGGTTACACTGTGGTTCACGCCCATGTTCCTCCACATGCCATCCTATGCATTCAGGGACTAAGTACTGAGCACCTGCATGAACTAGCTACTGTGGTAAGCGCTTGGAATAACTAAGGAACAAAACAGCCCCAAATGCATGCTCTTGTGGGGTCAAACTATCGGTTCACCCATCCATCCATCACCCTTTAATCTATCCAGCAGTCCACCTACCCATCCATCCATTAAGTCACAATCTATTCACCCGTCCATCATCCATTTTTAAAATCTATCCATCAATTCACCTACCCTTCCATCCATTCATCATTAATCTTTTCGTTTAATCCATCTGCCCATCCATCCATCACCCGTTGATTCCTCTATCTGTTCATCTGAATTGCAGCAGCCCATTCATCCACCCATGCTTCCATTCATTTAGCAACATGTGCTGCTTGCCTACTGTGTGTGTGCTTGGAATGCAGAAATAAATAATTCAGCATTGCCGCTTTCAGAGAATTCACAAGTTACTGAGGGAGACGGGGATCTAAACGATCACTATACTAAATCACCACATGAGATAGACAATGATAAATTCCATAGGAGGTGTATGTATGCGATATAGAACAGCAATTAATAATAATAGCTAATGTTTATCAACCACGTGTTATATTCCAGACACTGCTCTAAACACACAATATCTGATTTAATCCTCATATCAATCAATGAGAGAGATCTCTATCTATTTTAAAGAGGAGAGGACTGAGGCACAGGATGACTAAGTAGTTTGTCCGGGGCCACAGAGCTGGCAAGTGGCAGCTGGATAGTGAGCCCAGGCCCATCTGACTGCACAGCTTGTGTTCCTAACCACGCATCTATTCTAGTCTCGTGTTCCTTTGAGAATATGGTGAAAATAACAGGCATATACCCAGAGAAGGGCCCTTGCACGTAAGTTTCTAGATTTTGGCTTATCATGCCAGGGGGTTTCTGAGCCCTGGGGTAAAAAGCCCTGGAATGTGGGAGCCCAGAGAAGGGAGGGTCTGTAGCTGCCCCGAGGGTAACCAGGGAGGACTTCCCCGTGGAAGGGGTCTTTAAGCTGGCAGATCTTTCCAGGGGAGTCAGCTTTCTGGGTGAAGGGGCCTCCGAGGACACCTTAGGGAGGAGGACCAGCACACCCCCGGGGCAGGGCACTGGGGTGGAGGCAGCTGAGGCGCTTAGGGCCTGGTGGGACCGCAGTGAAACGGCGGGTGGGGTCAGACCATCAGGAGCCTTGAATGCCCAGCTCCGAAGTCTGGACTGTGCTGTAACTGAAGTTTCATGGTCACACCAACACTTTGGAAAGACCGGTATCCTGTCAGATGAAAAGCCTCTGGACAGTGGATGGTGTTCCACAGCATTCGACGTAAATCACACACACGGCAGTGATTTCTGCGGCTGGGCCGGGATGAAGAAAGGCCAGCAGCCTTCCTAGGAATCGGCGGGGGAGCACCAGCCCTTCCAGAGGCATGCAGGCGAGAGCACGGACTCTGGAGGCCGACCGGCCTGGGTTCAGATCCTGCTTCTTCCCTCCACCACCTGAGGGACTGGGGCAGGACACCTCCTCTCACCGATGGAGGCTCCTGGCCTGTGAAGTGGATACATGTAGCCTGACAGCCTTCAAAAATACACTGCTTGAAGGACTGCGTTAACAACTGTAGGCCACGCACAGGGGGCTGAGCTGGGTGCTCTGTGCTGACCTGGATGGCTGGGATAGGGGGTGGGGGTGGGAGAGACAGCCAAAAGGGAGGGGACAGACGTATCCCTACAGCTGATGCACTTGGTTGTACAACAGAAATGGACACAACATTGTAAAGCAACTATTCTCCAATTCAAAAAATTATAGGAGTCTGCCCCCGCCCCCACCAAATTGCACTATGTGTGTCTGGCACATAGTAGGTGCTCAAGAAAAGCCCTGAGCCCCTGTCCCTCTCGTGAGCACATGGGAGCCACCCTGAAAGTCACTTTGCCATGGCAGCACGTCTGTAGCGGGTATGGAGACAGCGAAGATCTCAGCTGTTGTGTTCTCCGGGGCTTTCTGTCTCTCTGAGGATATTTCTGGGTCTAGTTCCTTTCTGTTGTTCCCTTCTCATTCTTTGATATTTCAACACATCTTTTCTCTAAGTGGGTGCCAAATGGATTTTAAGAGGATAATGAGCTCATTTGAAGCTGGCAAGAGAACAGAAAGAGACTGAGGCAGTGGTGCTGTGGGAGGTGAGGGGGGCACTGTGAGAAGGGGGCTCCCCTGGGGAACGGGGCTCCTCCAGAGGAAGGCAGGTGCTGACCTGAGTCACCCACACCAGACTGCCAGTACTGGGAGGTGGAGGCGTCGCCTGGACGGAGAGCACCCTGGAATCCCAGCCCCATGTAAGCGGGACCTCTCTGTGCTCTCACGACCGCAGCCCCCTCCTCTGGCCACAGGCGGTCCTCAGAAACACTGGTGCAGACAGCGAGGAGAAGAACCACAGGACTCGAACCTCCACCACGGGTCGGTGCCATGCAGCAGATCCCCAAGAGCCAGCCTAAGGGAGCTGGAAATTCAGGGCTCTCTGAGGCAGCATCTTGCGTTTCTCAGTTCCTGGGGTGTTCCTGGGGTGTGGGAACCCCCCTGCTGAGTCATAGTCGCACTTCTCCCCAAAGAAACTTCTCTGTCTCTCATGCCCATCCAACATCCTTCCTCTCCCTTCTCTCTCTCTCCCTCTCTTTCCAAGTATCTCTCCATCTCTCTTTGTCTGTGTCTCTCTGGGAATGAAATTGAGGGCCACTGGCTGAACACCTACCAGAGACTGAATACTGTGTTCAGAGGTTTTAAAAATGTCTAGTAAACCTGCACGGCAGATGCGATGGTGCCCGTACTCCACAGTTTATACACATCCCACCCTGGGCGGGGGTGTGCCTTGGCCTCCAGCAGCCCCTTCACCTCTGTTTCTGCTTGTTCACTGCAAACCGGAATCTCACGAGCATTCTCTCCTGTCACTTATGGGCGAGCGAGTTGGGCAGGTGTCTCCACTTCTGTGAGTTGCCGTTGTTTTCTCTCGACAAAGAGGGTGGCCCCGAGAGGCTCCTTTCTGGGGTCTCGGGGAGGACTCGATGAGATAACCCACAGGGGCAGAGAAGGCGTTCACGAACAGCTGGCTCTCACTGCTTTGTCCCTCTGCATCTCACATGAGACCCGCTCCGAGCCTCAGTTTCCTCATCTGTTGAACGTGGTGCACGTTCCCTGCCTTGCGTCCCTCCCTGGGCTAGCGTGAGCTGCCATGACGGGGAGGCCGAGAGGCCCCCTGCGCGGGAATGACAGTGTTTGGTTACTGCGGTTTGTGTTTCCAGCCGGAGCCCCAGAGTGTCTAAACACTGCCTATTTTTAGCACCGGCATGAACCTCGGGTGCTGAGCTGCCAAGAAAGTGATGGGCAGGGCAGAGCTGCCCTGCGGGAAGGGAAAACAGGAGGTGCAGCCTGCCCTGCGGCTCCCTCCCTGGGAGGGCCATTGTGCTTCCCCCTCCAGATTCTGGGGAGCAGGTAGGTCTGGCTGGAAGCCCCTGAGGCTTGGCAGGGGCTTGGCTTTCCCTCCACAATTCCCTGAACTTGACAAGTCAGCTGATCCCCTGACCATCCAAACTCGCCAAGCAATAGCTGCTGAGAAACCAGGTCTGTGAAAGCTGAATTTCTTCACGGTTCTGGGTAGGAGACCCACCTGGGGCCTCCAAGAAACTGGGAACCCAGGCCAATGGTTACATTTCAATCTAGATCTAACCATAACCATATCAGAAATCACTCATGTTCCTTGAGCATTTCCTATGTGCCAGGCACTGTGCTGAGTTATTTCCACTGCACCATTTGATCCTCGACAGAACCCTTTCGGGTGGTTATTAACCTCTCTGTTCCTGTTTCCCCATCTGGAAAATGGTGGGAGATAACGGTACTTACAGCACTGGTGTGAGGACTAAATATGAAACTGAACGAACACGTGCAAGTGTCGCCAAGTGTTACCTCTTCTTACGACTTATGGAGAATACGCGTGGTTTTGCCTCCCGTGCCCCTTTCCTGGTATTAAGGACCTCACTTTCCTTCACGGGGCTTCCTCCTTCTCATTCCACTGATCACACGCTGTGGGCAGAATGGAGTCCCCTCTCTAGTTGCTGCAGACTCTAGTATCCTCGTATCCTGATGTATGTGGACAGGAGCTAACGTAGGGCATGTGTGACCAAGGAGTAAAACTGCTGGGTCCCCCGGGAGAGCGTCTCGTAAGGACCCCAGGAAACGCTGATCTTTGTTCTGCGGTGGCCGGAGTGACGACCGTTGCCCTCCCCAGCAGTGTGTGCTGAGCACGCCTGGGGCCGCACATCCCGTCCACCCCCGTGATCTCATCCTTCTTGTTGCGGGAAGGCCGAGAGGCCCCCTGCGCGGGAATGACAGTGTTTGGTTACTGCGGTTTGTGTTTCCAGCCGGAGCCCCAGAGTGTCTAAACACTGCCTATTTTTAGCACCGGCATGAACCTCGGGTGCTGAGCTGCCAAGAAAGTGATGGGCAGGGCAGAGCTGCCCTGCGGGAAGGGAAAACAGGAGGTGCAGCCTGCCCTGCGGCTCCCTCCCTGGGAGGGCCATTGTGCTTCCCCCTCCAGATTCTGGGGAGCAGGTAGGTCTGGCTGGAAGCCCCTGAGGCTTGGCAGGGGCTTGGCTTTCCCTCCACAATTCCCTGAACTTGACAAGTCAGCTGATCCCCTGACCATCCAAACTCGCCAAGCAATAGCTGCTGAGAAACCAGGTCTGTGAAAGCTGAATTTCTTCACGGTTCTGGGTAGGAGACCCACCTGGGGCCTCCAAGAAACTGGGAACCCAGGCCAATGGTTACATTTCAATCTAGATCTAACCATAACCATATCAGAAATCACTCATGTTCCTTGAGCATTTCCTATGTGCCAGGCACTGTGCTGAGTTATTTCCACTGCACCATTTGATCCTCGACAGAACCCTTTCGGGTGGTTATTAACCTCTCTGTTCCTGTTTCCCCATCTGGAAAATGGTGGGAGATAACGGTACTTACAGCACTGGTGTGAGGACTAAATATGAAACTGAACGAACACGTGCAAGTGTCGCCAAGTGTTACCTCTTCTTACGACTTATGGAGAATACGCGTGGTTTTGCCTCCCCGTGCCCCTTTCCCTGGTATTAAGGACCTCACTTTCCTTCACGGGGCTTCCTCCTTCTCATTCCACTGATCACACGCTGTGGGCAGAATGGAGTCCCCTCTCTAGTTGCTGCAGACTCTAGTATCCTCGTATCCTGATGTATGTGGACAGGAGCTAACGTAGGGCATGTGTGACCAAGGAGTAAAACTGCTGGGTCCCCCGGGAGAGCGTCTCGTAAGGACCCCAGGAAACGCTGATCTTTGTTCTGCGGTGGCCGGAGTGACGACCGTTGCCCTCCCCAGCAGTGTGTGCTGAGCACGCCTGGGGCCGCACATCCCGTCCACCCCCGTGATCTCATCCTTCTTGTTCCTGTGGTCCAGCAGATCCGTAATCGGTGCTGTCTGTGCTCTACTTGGAGAGCTGACTTCCAAAGGCCATTGTAAGCAGCCTCAGTCACTGACGGGGACCGCTGTATAAACGCCCCAGCTCCCTCACCCCAACGAGGAGGAACTTGGAGGCTGTGTCTGCACAGGCTCCCCGTGTCTCCCCAGCCTCGGTCACTCTCGGGCGCCGCTGACCAACAGCACCACCTTTGTGCTGTGTTTCCCTTTCCCAGTCTTCCCTCTCCACTCATAGGAAGGAAAAGGATTAGTGTGCTCTTCATCTAAGTGAACTTCTTTTTTTTTTTTTTTAAAGATTTATGTATTTTTAAATTTTGGGTGGGTGTGGGGAGGGAGGGGAGCAGGCGGGCCACTTCTATTGGTCTTTCATTTGTCCATTTTCATCCATCTTTGTTCTCTGGCCCGTGTGGGCCTCCCATTGCAGCGGCCTCTGTTGTCGCAGAGCACTGGCTCTGGACGCATGCGCTCCAGAGCTCCGGCTCGGTAATTGGACACATCAGTCCAGCTGCTCCGCAGCACGCGGGATCCTCCCAGGCCAGGTATCGAACCGGCGCCCCTTGCACTGCAAGGTGGTGTCCTGACCCACTGGACCACCAGGGAAGCCCCTAAGTGAACTTCTTATCTGTGGTATCCACTACTTAGAATATACCTGAATTTATCCAATCTTTTCCTCATCAGTTGACATGTAAAACATTTCGTTTTCCTTCCTTGTAAACACATAGTGCTATGCGAAACCTCCTGAACGTAGATCTTTACCCAGATTTCTGGAAGGCAATATGGGACCACTCGTGAACGTGAAGTGTTCGCACGGTTAGACCCATCTTACAGATGAGCAAGCTAAGACTCACAGAGATTAAGCAACTTGCCTGTGCATATGGCTAGCAAGTAGTGTAGTGGGGCATGGATTCAAGGGCAGAACTGAGTCTCAACATCGTCATGTAACAACACCCCTGGAGCAAACCACTGGGAGAGCTAGCCCTCTCTCACGCTCTGCACCTCTCAGTGCAGTCCCAGCCTCAAAGGAAGGAGCCTTCCCGAGCCTGGAGACATCCCTCACACACTTCTTACCCAGGGAGACGGACACCTCTTCTCCTACTCTGATCAGAGTCCCTTCTCATGCTCCGTGCTCCTGGACCACTCACATGGCCAGTGAAAGAGGTCATGAGGCAGTCTGAGAAATACCATCACAAACGCCAGTCTCATGGCTTTCACTCACGGTCCTCAGGAAAGCAGTTTTATTAACCCAACCAACTGTGGGGAAGAACGCTGCACGCTCCCTCTCTCATGGGTGTGCTACAGTGTAATGAGCCCAGTGTGCCCAGGATGGGCACGCGGGGTTCTTTTCTCCAAATTCTGGCTGCTGTGTGAAGTTGCAATGGGCACTTCTGTACATACGGATTTACCTCCTGGGTCAAGGAAAAGGGACAGCTTTCATTCAAAATTTCGCATATTCGAGCGTGTGCAGGCAGGGCCCCTCGTCACCGGCCTCCTGCATCCTCACCCACCTCCCAGGAATAGTCTCCAAAACCCTGACTCCCCTCTCCCAGCGCTGCCGCCCAGAGCTCACAGCTCGCCATCCATGTCCCCTTTCATTCATCTTTCCCAAAACTCAAGAAAATAAATGAGAAGGCAAAGTGCCATTAGCTTAATGGCCTTTCACACACAGCCATCTGCCATGATGTAATTAAATAAAAAAATCAGAGGGAGCATATGGTGCCCGTTATAAATAAATATTAAAATTTTGTTTCCCCGGGCAATGACTCCAGCGCCTCTTGCTCTACAGGCAAATTTGATGGCCATCGTCGCTTGCTACAGGCGATCAGGCTGAGCCACTGTGAGAAACGTGGCGTGGTGTCAGATGTGGGGTAAGATTTAGCCATCAGGTGTTTCTGGCTTGAACCTGCCTCAGTCACATGGTGACCGTGTGACCTCAACAAGTGGCCTGAGACTCAGTCTCCTCACCTGCAAAATAGGACCAATCCACTCTGCCTTGTTGGGAAGGTATAGGGTTCAAGGAGCTAATGTGTTGAGAATACATAGCTGGGCTTCCCCAGTGGTCCAGTGGTTGAGAATCTGCCTTGCCACGCAAGGGATGCTGGTTCGATCCCTGGTCTGGGAAGATCCCACATGCCACGGAGCAACTAAGCCTGTGTGCCACAACTACTAAGCCAGCCCTCTAGAGCCTGCGAGCAGAAATTTCTGAAGCCTGTGCGCTCTTTAGAGTCTGTGCTCTGCAACAAGAGAAGCCAGCACGATGAGAAGCCCACGCACAGCAACTAGAGAGTAGGCCCCGCTTTCACCGCTCACCACAACTAGATATAGTCTACATGCACCATTGAACACCTAGCACAGCCAGAAATAAAAAATAAACAAAATACACAAGACTCTACTAATAAACAGCACGTGCTAATATTTATCAAGCACAGGCCATGTCACAAGGAATCAGACACAACTGAAGCAACTAAGCAGGCATGCACACATGCGTGTTCCAGGCACTGTTCCAGAGATCCGCTTGTTTAACCCTTACAACAATCCTATATGAGAGATCGCATTTGTCAGCCTCATTTTGTAGATGAGAGAACTGCAGTTCAGAGAGGTTAAGTCACCTGTGCAAGGTCACGCAGCTAGGAATGGTGGATCAGGGATCAAACCTAAGCGGTGTGGTCTCAGAACTTGCACTCGTCACCAAGGGGGCTCAGGAAGAGTCAGCTAGCTGGTCTTCAGAGGTACACCACGGACACTCTAGACACAGTCTAACCAGATGGTCCAGCAGTCACGCTCCCTGGTACTTACCCGAAGGAGCTGAAAACGTATGCCCACACAGAAGCCTGCACACGGAAGTTTACAGCAGCTTTACTCATGACTGGCAAACCCTGCCAGTAGACAACAGGTCCTTCAGTAGGTGAATGGATAAACTGCAGTACATGCAGACAATATATTACTCAGTGCTAAAGGGAAATGAGCTATCGAAGGAAACTTCAAAGCATATTCTTATGTGAAAGAAGCCAATCTGAAAAGGCTGCATGCTGTGTGATTTCAACTATTGATATATGCCATTCTGGAAAAGGCAGAACTGTGGAGACAGCAAAAAGAACAGAGGATCTTCAGGGTGGGAAAACTCTTCTATATGATACTACAATGGTCTTTATTGTTCAGTCGCTCAGTCGTGTCCGACTCTTTGTGACCCCATGGACTGCAGCACGCCAGGCTTCCCTGTCCCTCACCACCTCCCGGCCTTTGCTCAGATTCATGTCCATTGTGTATCTACTACAATAGTAGACGCGCATTATACATTCACCAAAAATCCATAGAATGTACACCACCAGGAATGAACCCTGATGTAAACTATCAGCTCTGGGTGACACGAATGCATCAATGTAGGCTCACTGACTGTAACCAATGTCCTGCTCCTCTGGGGGATGTTGATCGTGGGGGAGGCTGTCTATAGTGGGGACAGGGGATATATGGGAAATCTCCAGATTTTCTGCCCAATTTTGCTCTGAACCTTAAATGTCTATAAAAAGTGAAGTCAATTTTTTAAAAGATGGAGGCAATCAGATACTTGAACCCATTCGAGTAGATGTCAGCGAACCATCTGAACTCTGGGCTGGGGAGAAGGGAAAGAGAAGCAGGAAGAGACAGAGGTGGAGCAGGGGTCCGGGGTCGGGGAGGATAAAGGTCAGGATGAAATGACAGTTCCGGGCTTGCCTGGTGGCTCAGTAGTAAAGAATCCCGTCAGTGCTGGAGGCACAGGTTCGATTCCTGATCTGGGAAGAACCCAGATGCTAAAGAACAACTAAGTCTGTACACCACAACTACTGAACCCGTGCTCTGAAACGACTGCAGCCCGCGTGCTCGGCAGCCTGTGCTCCACAACGAGAGAAGCCGTAGTGAGAAGCCCACGCACTGCGCCGGGAGAGTAGCCCCTGCTCACTGCAACTGGAGAGAGATCCTTTTCCTCCCCAAGAGGGACTTTGGAGGAGAGGCCCCGGATCCCTATCATTAAGCCATCTGGAGTCATCCTTCTCCTGCAGGAGCGGCTGGGTGGTGGGTCAATTAGTGCACATTTGCATAGAGGTCCTTAATAGGCTGATAATTGTCTGGGGGAGATAATGCATGGCTCAGCTGGTTCTGGGCAGAATGTTTACCTCCAGGGGGTGGCAGAGAACGGAGACGAAGGAAGTGGGGTGGGAGGGGTGGGATGGAAGGGAGTAAACTGAATGCATTATTACCGTGTGGAATAAGGAGTATGATTTTGTTAAACCTTTTGCTTTAGGGGTGTGTGTATGTATGTGTGTACTGGGTCTCAAAGTAAAATGCATGCCTTCCTACAGGTCCATAAATATCAGACAGAATAGTAGGGGAGAGCTTCTTTGGGTAGAGAGATTGCAGAAGAACCTACTGAGAAGGCTGCATTTGAGCTGAGACCTGAAAAACGAGAAGGCAGCAACCCCGGGAAGATCTGGGCCAAGACTCTGCCAGGCAAAGAGGACGCAAGGCAGACTGAGAGGTGGGAGAGGGCCCTGAACATCCGGAACCTGAATCAGGATGGGGGCGGGGGGGTGGATCAGCATGGAGACAGCAGGGGGTGAGGAGCCGGTGGATGCCGTCCTGCCGGGGCCGGGTATTCTGCTCAGGACTGTTGCTGAACTGCAGTGTGACCCCCTTGTTTCCTCTTGTACACAACAGGGCGGTAGAGGTGAAGGAGTCCCGTGAGGACCCTCCCTGCCACAGCAGGCTGCGGCCACATCTCTGTGGCTCAGAGAGGCTGAAAGGGCTGCCCGAGATCACACAGCCAGGCCAGGGCGGAGTTGGTTCCAGGTTTCTGCCCTGTGCCCACGCCTCTCCCTGCCAGCCCCCATCAGTCCCGGCCTGACCATGACTAGGGACTCGCCATTTGCAGGCTCTGTGCTGGTCGTGGAGGTTTAAGCTCTAATTTAGGAACAGTGATGGTTTCCGTTAGCAGCTCATCCCAGAGAGGAATTTCCCACCAGGGGTCTCCCCTCTGACAAGAAGCGCTGCCCCACCCTCCAATCAAGCAGGCCTAGTTTTCCTATCTAAGCCAGTGTGCAGGGCTATGTGTATGTGTATTGTGTGTACGTGTGTGTTGGAGGAAGAGGTCTTTGCCCAGAGCCCACGTGTACAGGTTCAAGTTCTCTTCCACCATGGAGTACCCCATGCCCTTGGAGGGGCCCCTGGCCCCTGCGGCTGGCTCAGAGCAGGACTAATAGGTGGGCTGAGAGCCTATCAGAGCTGGAAGGGAGGACCCTACTCAAGCCCCAGGCTGGCTTCCTCACCGACAGATGGTAAAACTGAGGCTCAAAGGGAAACGTGGAGGGGCTCCTCACAGTCCCCACTGACTGACCCAGACCCAGATCTGAAGCCTTGGCACATTGCCTGGGAAGAAAGGAAAGGGGATACACCACTGTTTATTGCACACACCCACCACGTGCCTGGCCCTCCACCTAAACTGTGCCATGGACTCTCCCCAGGGGCTCTACTCAGTAGGCTGGTTTTATTCTCACTTCACAGACGAGGCAGTTGAGCTGGGGAGGGTCGGCCAACTCTCCAGAAGGCAGAGCTGGGGAGCAGCAGAGTGAGACGTGAACCCAGGCCTGCCCCACTCCAGGATGCTACCCATAAGCCCCTGCAGCAGCGCCTGCCTCTGCCCTCTGCAGAGTGAGTGGCTTGACTCAGAAGCCCTCACGTCCAGGGGCCTTTCCCCAGGGAGCCCTTCTTGGAGCTGCTCAGCTAGCAATGATGGAAGTGAGCCCCTTGTAGGAGGCATAGGGGTCCCCAGGCCCCTGGGGTATCTTCACCACATTCTTCAGTGGCCTAAGGAGCTCTGGTGTCCAATGGAAAGATGTCTCCTCCCACGTGGGCAACAACTGCCAGAAGCTGACTGATACTTCAGCCTCTTGGCTCACCACCTGGATGTCACTGACAAGGTAGCACACAGCAATACACATGTATATGCCAAAAGAGACACGCATGCATGGACACGTGCATTCCCCATGCCCCCCAGAGCACAAACACACATGTACCCATCCCTACTGGCCCACGCCCACTTACAGCACAGGGCGGGCATCCTGTGTCACAAATGAGACACAGAGGGTACTCTGTGATGTTTCAGGTAAAACAAGAAATGGAAGCTTCTCATTTTGCCCATAGTTTCTTAGCCCCTGGGATTGTCAAAAGCATAAACCAGCTCATGTCTTCAAAAGTCCAGGTTGGAGTTTCTCAAGCTCGGCACGACCGACAATTTTGTCGTTGTTGTTCAGTCACAAAGTCATGCCTGGCTCTCTGCGACCCCGTGAACTGCCGCACGCCAGGCTTCCCTGTCCTTCACTACCCACTAGACAATTCCTTGCTAGCAGGGGCGTGGAGACCAAGTTCTGTATTGTGGGGTGTTAAAGCAGCATCTCCGGCCTCCGCCCATTAGATGCCAGAGTTGTCCCCCAACAGCTCGCCCCCCAAGTTCTGACAAAGCGGAATGTCCCTAGACATTGTTCTAGATCTTGCCCATGTGAACAAACAGAAGAGTGGACCAGAACATACCACTCTCAGAACCATGTGACTCCAGCTTCACACCGTTCCTGATTCTCAAGCTGAATTCTAGATTTTTACCCCAGAGCTCTTTCATAAGATTCTACGAGAAGGCTCCATGCTAGGACCCCTGACTTTCAGCATTCTGCGTTGGGATCCCAGGGTCACTTTCAGTGTTGGCAGGTTCTCTGATTCTGAAATTCTGTCCTACGCCCCTAAGATCCCGTCTCCTCCCGTGTCAAGGTTGAAACTCTCCCTGGGAGATGGCCATGCCTCGCTGCCTTCCAGCGACCAGGATGAAAGACGCACTCATGAATTATATTTTCCTATCTGCTGGCAATGATGGAAGTGAGCCCTTGTAGGAGGCATACTTCAAAGGCCTAAGGAGCTCTGGTGTCCAATGGAAAGATGTCTCCTCCCACGTGGGCAACAACTGCCAGAAGCTGACTGATACTTCAGCCTCTTGGCTCACCACCTGGATGTCACTGACAAGGTAGCACACAGCAATACACATGTATATGCCAAAAGAGACACGCATGCATGGACACGTGCATTCCCCATGCCCCCCAGAGCACAAACACACATGTACCCATCCCTACTGGCCCACGCCCACTTACAGCACAGGGCGGGCATCCTGTGTCACAAATGAGACACAGAGGGTACTCTGTGATGTTTCAGGTAAAACAAGAAATGGAAGCTTCTCATTTTGCCCATAGTTTCTTAGCCCCTGGGATTGTCAAAAGCATAAACCAGCTCATGTCTTCAAAAGTCCAGGTTGGAGTTTCTCAAGCTCGGCACGACCGACAATTTTGTCGTTGTTGTTCAGTCACAAAGTCATGCCTGGCTCTCTGCGACCCCGTGAACTGCCGCACGCCAGGCTTCCCTGTCCTTCACTACCCACTAGACAATTCCTTGCTAGCAGGGGCGTGGAGACCAAGTTCTGTATTGTGGGGTGTTAAAGCAGCATCTCCGGCCTCCGCCCATTAGATGCCAGAGTTGTCCCCCAACAGCTCGCCCCCCAAGTTCTGACAAAGCGGAATGTCCCTAGACATTGTTCTAGATCTTGCCCATGTGAACAAACAGAAGAGTGGACCAGAACATACCACTCTCAGAACCATGTGACTCCAGCTTCACACCGTTCCTGATTCTCAAGCTGAATTCTAGATTTTTACCCCAGAGCTCTTTCATAAGATTCTACGAGAAGGCTCCATGCTAGGACCCCTGACTTTCAGCATTCTGCGTTGGGATCCCAGGGTCACTTTCAGTGTTGGCAGGTTCTCTGATTCTGAAATTCTGTCCTACGCCCCTAAGATCCCGTCTCCTCCCGTGTCAAGGTTGAAACTCTCCCTGGGAGATGGCCATGCCTCGCTGCCTTCCAGCGACCAGGATGAAAGACGCACTCATGAATTATATATTTCCTGTCATCTCTAAATTGCTCAGCAATTAGAGAACACCAAGGGTCATGTGCTGGGAGCAAGAACTTCCCCTTTGGCAGAGAAAAGCAGTTGGATGGAAACTCACCAATGTACATAAAGACGTTACCTCTCGTAGGGTAGCTGGAGGAGTAGCTTTTTTCTTTTTTTCATTTTGCGCATCCATATTTTCTTCTTCCACGGTTGGCTGGGGTTCAGGGAAAGAGATGGAGAGTGTGTGCACTCTGATGTCAGTGAGTCCTGGACTGGCATCTTGGCTCCATCACTTACTAGCACTGAGAATGTGAGGAAGCCGCTTATCTCTTCTAAGCTATAGGCTCCTCACTCATAAAAAGGAACTGTTAGGGTGGTAGGCTATTAAAGTGTTAACACTGCGGCCGGAGATTCCCCAGCACTAAATAATCATAAGAAAGGGCCAAGTTGTTAGGATCAACACCGCGACCAGACTCCCGGCACCAAATCAGGGGTCAGTTGCTTGCCTGCTGGCACCTGAGAGTCTCCTTAGACCTGCGATGAGGAGATAGCCTTGGCCATAAAAATTCCTCACAAAGTGTCAAGAATTTCACACCCCAGCCCACAGCCACCTGAAGGATAGTGGGCTCATCACTGACTTCCTGCCTGCCCTGAGGGATCCCCTCCCATTTTCTCCTGTTCCTCCTCCCTAATAAAACCTCCTCGTCCCATCTCCGGGGCGCGATTTCCCTGGCCCATCTCTCGGACCTGTGGATCTCGCCCGGGAACTCTTCCCAAATAAACTTCTTCCCTAACAGCTTGCAGCCCGCCGTGTCTTTACGATTCTTACATCTGGTGCCGAATCCCGGGAGGAGTGTGAGCCGCGCGGCCCCTGCGAGTGCCCTCCTCTCCCGCTGGCACGGCGGGACCTCTCTGACCATCACCCGCTCCGGCACACGTGAGTGGTAAGTCCCCTTATTAAATCCCATTGTTTTCACTCGAGACTCTGCTCCGGGCCCCTCGCTGAAAATCGCGGCCGCGTCAGGGCAACCCTCCGCCCCCGTGGCTCCCGGCGACCCCCGTTGCGGAGCCGCCTGCCACGGTTTCGCACTCCCGTGTCATGTCCTGGGAGAGCTTCCTGTTGGCAGATGAAAAGCATTTTTTTGGCTCAGCAATTAGAGAACACCAAGGGTCATGTGCTGGGAGCAAGAACTTCCCCTTTGGCAGAGAAAAGCAGTTGGATGGAAACTCACCAATGTACATAAAGACGTTACCTCTCGTAGGGTAGCTGGAGGAGTAGCTTTTTTCTTTTTTTCATTTTGCGCATCCATATTTTCTTCTTCCACGGTTGGCTGGGGTTCAGGGAAAGAGATGGAGAGTGTGTGCACTCTGATGTCAGTGAGTCCTGGACTGGCATCTTGGCTCCATCACTTACTAGCACTGAGAATGTGAGGAAGCCGCTTATCTCTTCTAAGCTATAGGCTCCTCACTCATAAAAAGGAACTGTTAGGGTGGTAGGCTATTAAAGTGTTAACACTGCGGCCGGAGATTCCCCAGCACTAAATAATCATAAGAAAGGGCCAAGTTGTTAGGATCAACACCGCGACCAGACTCCCGGCACCAAATCAGGGGTCAGTTGCTTGCCTGCTGGCACCTGAGAGTCTCCTTAGACCTGCGATGAGGAGATAGCCTTGGCCATAAAAATTCCTCACAAAGTGTCAAGAATTTCACACCCCAGCCCACAGCCACCTGAAGGATAGTGGGCTCATCACTGACTTCCTGCCTGACCTGAGGGATCCCCCTCCCATTTTATCATGTTACCCTACTCACTAATAAAAAATCCTCGTCCCATCTCCGGGGCGCGCCTTCCCTGGCACATCTCTCGGACCTGTGGATCTCGCACAGGAACTCTTCCCAACTAAACTTCTTCCCTAACAGCTTGCAGCCCGCCGTGTCTTTACGATTCTTACATCTGGTGCCGAAACCCGGGAGGAGTGTGAGCCTCGCGGCCCCCTGCGAGTGCCCCTCCTCTCCCGCTGGCACGGCGGGACCTCTCTGACCATCACCCGCTCCGGCCCACGTGAGTGGTAAGTCCCCCTTATTAAATCCCATTGTTCTCACTCGAGACTCTGCTCCGTGCCCCTGGCTGAAAATCGCGGCCGCGTCAGGGCAACCCTCCGCCCCTGTGGCTTCCGGCGACTACCGTTGCGGAGACGTCTGCCACGGTTTTCGCACTCTCCGGTGTTCTGCTCACGCCAAGCAGAACATCTATCCTGTGGTCCCAGGCAGTCTCGGGGACGCCTGTCTCTGCCTAGTTCCACATCCGCCGGTCTCGGGTGACAACGTGGGCAACTCTAAATCTAAACCTGATCCTCAGACCCCTTTTGGGCTGTTTACACCCCTCCTGCCCAAGCCGGTTCCTCCGCCCCTCCAGTCCAGGACTGGTTGGCTCCCGCCCGTGCTGGGCTCCCGTTCCTCCGGCCCTCCAGTCCAGGACTGGTTGGCTCCCCACCGTGCTGGGCTCCTGTTCCTCCAGCCATCCAGT
The DNA here is from genome assembly GCA_022376925.1 of Tragulus kanchil. Classification (NCBI taxonomy): domain Eukaryota; kingdom Metazoa; phylum Chordata; class Mammalia; order Artiodactyla; family Tragulidae; genus Tragulus; species Tragulus kanchil. Next base: position 199,463,716 of record JAIOJX010000025.1, on the reverse strand, counting down.
CCGGGACTGGTTGGCTCCCACCCACACTCTTTAAGACTGCAATACTGCAATAGTGTGTGGCCACAATATCCTCTAAATAATCAAATCAGTGGCCTAAAAATAGGGCTTACGACTTTAATGTCCTCACTGATTTAGATAATTTCTGCCAAAGGAATGGGAAATGGTCAGAGATTCCTTATGTTCAAGTTTTTTGGGATGTTCGTTCCCGTCCTTCTCTCTGTGCTGTCTGTTCTACCTCCCAAGTCCTTCTTGCTAAAGAAACTCCGCCTACATCGCTGATAGCTCCACCACTAAGAAACACCAAACCTGCTCTCTCTCTTTGATTTAGACGCGGAAGCCTCGTCCTCACTTTCTGAACCTCCTGAAAACCTTTCTTCTCCGCCGGCTAAACCCATCCAGGCTCCGCCAGAAACCCCACCCTCTTTAGCTCCTGAAACTGTCTCTCTTTCACCTAGTAACTTTACCCAACCTCCGCCATACCCCGAATCAACCTCTCACCAGGGTCCACCAAACTCACCTTTAGCCCCCGCAGAACCTACCCCCCCTTCACTTTCTCCCACTTCCCTAATCCCCGCTTTTCAATGCCTGTACCTTCTCAAGCCTCGGCTTTATACCCGACACTTCCATCCTCAGAATCTATGCGACCTTCTTTTTTCTATGACTCCCCCATTAGTGCTCACACTCACTCTAAAATTACGCCTGCTACAGACCCTTCCCCTATATGCCCACTTCGAGAAGTGGCCGGGGCAGACGGAGTCGTGCGGCTACATGCACCTTTCGCACTCCGGTGTTCTGCTCACGCCAAGCAGAACATCTATCCTGTGGTCCCAGGCAGTCTCGGGGACGCCTGTCTCTGCCTAGTTCCACATCCGCCGGTCTCGGGTGACAACGTGGGCAACTCTAAATCTAAACCTGATCCTCAGACCCCTTTTGGGCTGTTTACACCCCTCCTGCCCAAGCCGGTTCCTCCGGCCCTCCAGTCCAGGACTGGTTGGCTCCCGCCCGTGCTGGGCTCCCGTTCCTCCGGCCCTCCAGTCCAGGACTGGTTGGCTCCCCACCGTGCTGGGCTCCTGTTCCTCCAGCCATCCAGTCCGGGACTGGTTGGCTCCCACCCACACTCTTTAAGACTGCAATACTGCAATAGTGTGTGGCCACAATATCCTCTAAATAATCAAATCAGTGGCCTAAAAATAGGGCTTACGACTTTAATGTCCTCACTGATTTAGATAATTTCTGCCAAAGGAATGGGAAATGGTCAGAGATTCCTTATGTTCAAGTTTTTTGGGATGTTCGTTCCCGTCCTTCTCTCTGTGCTGTCTGTTCTACCTCCCAAGTCCTTCTTGCTAAAGAAACTCCGCCTACATCGCTGATAGCTCCACCACTAAGAAACACCAAACCTGCTCTCTCTCTTTGATTTAGACGCGGAAGCCTCGTCCTCACTTTCTGAACCTCCTGAAAACCTTTCTTCTCCGCCGGCTAAACCCATCCAGGCTCCGCCAGAAACCCCACCCTCTTTAGCTCCTGAAACTGTCTCTCTTTCACCTAGTAACTTTACCCAACCTCCGCCATACCCCGAATCAACCTCTCACCAGAGTCCACCAAACTCACCTTTAGCCCCCGCAGAACCCCCCCCCTTCACTTTCTCCCACTTCCCCTAATCCCCGCTTTTCAATGCCTGTACCTTCTCAAGCCTCGGCTTTATACCCGACACTTCCATCCTCAGAATCTATGCGACCTTCTTTTTACTATGACTCCCCCATTAGTGCTCACACTCGCTCTAAAATTACGCCTGCTACAGACCCTTCCCCTATATGCCCACTTCGAGAAGTGGCCGGGGCAGACGGAGTCGTGCGGCTACATGCACCTTTCACTCTTGCTGATCTCTCCCAAATTGAAAAACGCCTAGGTTCTTTCTCTGCTAACCCTTCTTTATACATCAAAAAATTTCAATATCTTACACAAGCATATGACCTTACCTGGCACGATCTCCAGGTGGTCCTATCCTCCAGCCTAACTCCAAAAAAAAAAAAAAAGAACGAATTCTAATTGCTGCCACAGCTCATGCTGACCAAACACATCTTACTGATGACACTATGCCACTAGGCGCTGAGGCGGTTCCCAGAACCGAACCAGCTTCAAATTACCAACCAGGGCAACCTGGCCATCAGCGGCGAAATCAAATGATTACATGTCTAATAGTAAGAATGAGGACTGTCTCACATAAAGTAGTTAACTATACCAAACTTCAAAAAGTCACCCAGATGCCAGATGAAAATCAGGCCCTCTTCCTTAACCGACTTACAGAGGCCCTAACTCTCTATACTTAAATAGACCCTGCCTCTGACGCAGGAGCCACCATTCTTACTACTCACTTTATCTCCCAATCGGCTCCTGACATTAAAAAAAAGTTACAAAAGACAGAAAGGGGACCGCAGACCCCTATCCAAGACCTGGTAAATATGGCCTTTAAAGTTTTAATGCCCGAGAGGATGAAGCCGAGGCCTCACGTAAGGCCCAGCTGCAGCAGATGGTAGCCCTCCAAACCCAAGCCATGGTAGCTGCCCTGAGGCCTGCCAACGCCAAAGGCAAACAAGGGGGATCTAAAGGCACACAAAAGACCCCACCAGGGCCATGTTGAATATGTGGCAAAGAAGGCCACTGGGCAAGGAATTGCCCCAATCCCCGAGTCCCTAACGGACCCTGCCCATTGTGTAACCAGAAGGGACATTGGAAGAGTGAATGTCCCACACGGTCTGGTACGACCTCGATGCCTCCACATCGGAGCCCTGCCAGCCCCTCTCCTCTGGACCTACTGGGCTTGGCTGATGACTGACGCGGCCCGGACTCGAGGACCCCCATCACCCTCGCAGAGCCCAGGGTAACGCTCCAGGTAGCGGGTAAGTCTATTTCTTTTTTTTTAGACACGGGGGCTACCTACTCTGTTTTGCCATCCTATGCGGGACCTTTGACTACTTCCCAGATCTCGGTTACGGGTATAGACGGTCAGCCCACTACACCCTTTCACACAGAGCCTCTACCTTGCAAACTCGATTCGACCTACTTTACACACTCATTTTTAGTTATTCCCTCCTGCCCTCTCCCGCTTTTAGGACGAGATATCCTAGCCAATCTAAAAACAGTCATGCTCATAGGCTCTGACTCTGCCACTCATCTCCTTTCCTTATTAGTTCCTCCTACCGATTCACCCCAAGTCCTCCCTGACATTAAAGCTGATCCTATAGTCTGGGACACAGCCACCCCAGTCATCGCTGCCCACCATCAACCAGTACTCATTAAACTAAAAGATCCCTCTTATTTCCCATCGTAGCCCCAATTCCCTATTTCTGATGCTCATAGAAGGGGGCTCAAACCAATCATCACCCGGTTGCTAGACCAAGGCCTTCTCATTCCTACCAACTCTCCCTGTAATACTCCGATCCTTCCTATAAAAAAGCCCACAGGAGCCTATAGACTGGTCCAAGATCTTCGCCTGATCAATGAGGCAGTTATTCCTATTCACCCAGTAGTCCCAAATCCTTATACCCTTCTCTCTCATATTCCTCCGAACACCACCCACTATACTGTCCTAGATCTTAAGGATGCCTTCTTTACCATCCCTCTTCATCCTGATTCCTATTTTCTTTTTGCCTTCACATAGACTGATCCAGACACCCAGGTCTCACAACAACTCACCTGGACAGCCCTCCCCCAAGGGTTTAGGGACAGTCCCCACCTGTTTGGACAGGCTCTAGCTAAAGACCTAACTGACTGCCCATTACTGGACAGCCATCTCTTACAATATGTCGATGATTTACTATTATGCAACCCCTCTTATTCTCATTCACAACAAGACACCATAATGCTTCTCAATTTCTTAGGACAAAGGGGATATCGAGTCACTCCCTCTAAAGCCCAACTATCCAGCCCCACAGTCACCTATCTAGGAGTTAGCTTAAACCGCTCCTCAAAAACTCTGACCACAGATAGAATACAGGCACTACAGAGTCTGACTCCTCCCACTACCACTGATCAAATTCTCTCCTTCCTGGGTCTAATAGGATTTTTCAGACACTGGATACCCAACTTTGCCATTCTTGCTAGGCCCCTCTATCGAGCAGCGAAGGAAACCCCCACAGGGCCTTTGACTTCCCCTACAGAAGTGGCAAAAGCTTTCCATGTTCTTCGAGATATTCTGATCGCTTCTCTGACTCTCGCATTACCAGACCCTAATAAACCCTTTCACCTCTTCACCGACGAATAAACAGGAATAGCAACCGGCCTTCTGGCTCAACCACTAGGCCCTGCCTATCAGCCTATCGCTTATTTATCAAAGCAGCTAGATAATACTGTTAAAGGATGGCAACCTTGCCTCCGGGCTCTAGCAGCAGCCTCAGAGTTGGCAAAGGAATCTCTCAAACTGACGCTCTCTCAACCCTTATCGGTCTTTTCAACCCACAGACTTCAAGATTTACTAACCCACCGCTCTCTTTCCCTGCTGGGACCCTCCCGCATACAAGAGTTTCACCTGCTGTTCATTGAAAACCTCCTTGTTAACTCTATGCCCTTCTCCTCCTTTAAACCCTGCTTTTTTACTGCCCAAGTCCACAACACTCCCCTTCCCGCTGCACTCCTGCCCTGAGGTGGTAGAAGAATTCTCCAACTCCCCCACAAAGTGGCTGTTATACACTGCAAAGGGCACCAGTCTCAAAATAACTCAGTAGCCCAAGGCAATGCTAGAGCAGATGCTGTGGCCAGAAGCCTGACTTCTGGTCCCCCCACTACTAACACTGCTTTATTCTTAACCCCCACTGAAACCCCTAACTACTCTCCAGAAGAGCAATCACTCTTAAACACACAAGGAGGTGCTTACTCAAAAGAAAGATGGATTACTGTTCAAAACAAAATAGCCCTTCCCGCCTCCCAGGCATTAGACATCCTAACCCAAGTACATCAGACACTACATATTGGCCCACGAGCTATGTTCCATTTCTTAGAGCCTTTATTCTTTCACCCCAATCTAAAAACTCTGATTAAGCAGGTCCACTCGCAGTGTCACATTTGCTCTGTCACCTCATCCCAAGGAGGGCTTCACATCAGGCCGCCAACACATCAGATGAGAGGACACCTCCCGGGAGAAGACTGGCAAATTGACTTTACCCATATGCCTCCCTGCCGTAAATTGAGATTTTTGCTTACTCTGGTAGATACCTTCTCAGGTTGGGTAGAAGCCTTCCCGACCTCACAGGAAAATGCTCACACTGTATCCACTATTTTGCTAGAGCAGATAATACCCCGCTTCGGATTGCCCTCTTCCATTCAGTCTGATAACGGGCCAGCCTTCATCTCTCAGATAGTACAGCAAGTCTCCTCTGTTCTAAATATTTCTTGAAATCTTCACATTCCGTATCGCCCTCAATCATCAGGAAAAGTAGAAAGAGCCAATGGACTGATTAAGGCTCACCTGGCTAAACTAACTGTGGAAGTACGCCTTTCCTGGCCTGAACTGTTGCCTCTTACACTGGCCAGGCTCAGGGCTACTCCTAGAGCCCCCACGTTCCTCAGTCCCTTTGAGCTCCTCTATGGACGCCCCTTTCTTATCAATAACAACTTGTCTACTAAAACCTCTTTGTTAGCCTCTTATCTCCTTACTTGACTCTGCTTCGAAAACTTCTTTGAGAACACGCAGACCGGGTCCTGCCACAACCCAGTCATCGTGACACACCTAACACAACACTCAATCCTCTCCTACTTCCTTACAACCAGGAGACTCAGTGCTTCTCAAAACTCTACACCCAAAGCCCATAGAGCCACGGTGGACCAGACCACACACAGTAATCCTAACCACCCCAACGGCAGTTAAGCTACTGGGAGATCGAGCCTGGCATCACGTGTCTCAGATAAAAAGGGCTCCAAGCCACCTAGATCAATTCTCTGCTAAACTCACCGGATCCACCAAAATCCTGGAAAATGAACATTCAAGACCCCTGGGACTCCAGGTGACAATCCGGACAGTATGACCTCCGGCACGACAGAAAAGAGCCATTTTTCTTCCTCTCCTGGCTGGAATCACTTTGATCACCTCATTAGCTGCAGCTGGAATTAGCGCCGGAGCTTTGGGACATAGTGTTTCTACTCAACAAAAACTTGAAGAAAAGCTTCAAATAGCAGCAGAAGCCTCTGCAACCTCTATGTTGTCTCTCCAGAGACAGATAACCTCCCTGGCTAAAGTAACCTTACAGAATCGGAGGGCCCTAGATCTCCTAACTGCCGACAAAGGGGGAACCTGCCTCTTCCTGCGGGAAGAATGCTGTTACTATATTAATGAGTCAGGTCTGGTGGAAGAGAACACGAACGTCCTGACTCGGCTGGGGGAACAGCTTCGCTCTGGTAGACAGTCCCCATCACCCTTTGAAGAGTGGTGGCGCTCTCCCCTAATGGCATGGATAACCCCTCTCTTAGGACCCTTTCTAATTATTTCACTTTTACTCATGCTTGCTCCTTGTTTCCTCAGATTTCTACTGAGCCGAATGAAAGACATCTCACAGGTCGCTATTCATCAGATGCTCCTTCAGCCCTATTCCCGACTGCCCACCAGCCCACCACCCTCAGACCAGCCTTAAACTCCCCATGCCCAAACGAAGACTCAGCAGGAAGTAGCCAGACAAAGCTCGGCGCCCTATATCACCAAAAAGGCTGGAATGTTAGGGTGGTAGGCTATTAAAGTGTTAACACTGCGGCCGGAGATTCCCCAGCACTAAATAATCATAAGAAAGGGCCAAGTTGTTAGGATCAACACCGCGACCAGACTCCCGGCACCAAATCAGGGAGTCAGTTGCTTGCCTGCTGGCACCTGAGAGTCTCCTTAGACCTGCGATAAGGAGATAGCCTTGGCCATAAAAATTCCTCACAAAGTGTCAAGAATTTCACACCCCCAGCCCACAGCCACCTGAAGGATAGTGGGCTCATCACTGGGATCCCCCTCCCATTTTCTCCTGTTCCCCTCCTCCCTAATAAAACCTCCTCGTCCCATCTCCGGGGCGCGATTTCCCTGGCCCATCTCTCGGACCTGTGGATCTCGCCCGGGAACTCTTCCCAAATAAACTTCTTCCCTAACAGCTTGCAGCCCGCCGTGTCTTTACGATTCTTACAGGAACGTGAATGACGGTGCTCATGGCATAAGTTGTTTAGAGGGTGAGTTCCCGGAATGCCTGTAAAATGCTTCGCTTGTGGTCGGGCGCACGTGTGGATCTCAACACAATCACAGTCATATTAACTTCATTTCTGACTCCATCCTGGCAGGGCTGAAGGCCCGTGGGTTCTGGAACATGTTAGTAGTTCAGCTCTGTCACTTCATAACTCAAGACCTCGGGAGGGCACGTCCCCTCTCTGAGCCTCCCTTTTCCTGATGTGTAAAATGGGCAGAAACACGCCGCTTCTCAAGGTCCCCCCACAGGCATCTGGTGCCAGCAGGTGGGCCACGCTATTATTGCCCCAATTCAGAGGGCTGGCGGGCACAGAGCCAGTCAAGGTGGAACTGGGGCAGAAGTTAGAACTGGAGGCGGCATCTTCTCTCTCAACTTCCTTTTGGTTCTTCTCCAGGAGAGGCCTCCCCGGCCCCAACAGTAATAGGTTGCTGCTGTCATGACGTCTTTAAATTTAGAACACCCCCTACACAAACACGCATCCACCCACACATCCCCAGGAATAAATCTGCCAGGGTGGGAGAGAGGAAGGTCTGTCTCATTACCGGAGGAAGAGGGAGACTGGGGAGCCGGCTTGATGTTGGAGGCCGAGGCAGCCAGGGCCCCGGGGATAGGGAAGCTCCCCGTCTTCCGTGCCCCATGCTGGATGGGAAGTCAGGGTGCTTGAGTGTTCCGCCCACGGGGCTCACCAGGAAGGCTGGTCCAGGGAAGGCATGGACTAGATGGCCACTAGGGTCTGTGGGCTTGAAACGGGACACACGCCCTTGCAGACAGCCTTGGGTGCCCCGGGTGAGACCTGCAGCTTCTCCAAGCTGGGGTTTCCTCATCTATAAGTGGAACTGTTGTGAGGTCCTCTTCAAGGGAATGTGCCCTGTGAGGTCCCATGGGGCTCTCCTCTGGGTTTTAATTGTCTGTTGTCACTGTCTTGAATTTCTTAATAATTTTTTCAGAAGGGACATTTTCATTTTGTACAGGGTTCTGCATAAGTATGTCGCTGGTTTGGGGCGCTTGTGAAAGTTGAAGGAGGCTTGTGATTGAAACTCCTAGCCCAGTGCAGGGCACTAGGTGGAGTTGGAAGCCTTGTCTCTCCATCCCTTCCTCTTCCTGCTCTTTCAAGCTCTCTCTAAGTGTCCGCCACCTATCAAGCCAAGGTTTGTCTCATGGCCTTGGCCTGAACCAGAAGGTCAATCCATGGGGAGGTTTATCCTGCAAACTTCACAAATCCATCCTCTCTTGGGGTGGGGTTGAGGAGGAATGTTTCTTTCCGCCTCTCAAAAGAACTTTGCTCTGGTCCACGGGAGCCCAGAATTCTCCCCAACTCCAGGTTGGCACATCTTTACAAGGGAGTACTACTCAGCCACAAAAGGACAAACTATCGATAAGCCATGTGGGACGGTCCTGATGACTCTCCTGGCATTATGCTGAGAGCAAGAAGCCAGACTCAAAAGGACATACGGCTCATATACATGACATTCTAGAAAAGGCCAAGGAGGAACAGATTGGCGGTTGCCAAGGGTTAGGATCAGGAAAGGGACTGATTACCAAGGGGCACGAATTTTTGAAGGTGATAGAACTGTTGTGCATCTTAACCCTGCTGATGGTTGCAAGGCTGGATGGATTTATTTGTTTCATTTCTATTTTGTTCGCCTGGCTGAGCAGCATAGGGATCTTAGTTCCTAGATCAGGGATCGAACCGGGGCCTCCTGCAGTGGAAGCATGGAGGCCGAGGCAGCCAGGGCCCCGGGGATAGGGAAGCTCCCCGTCTTCCGTGCCCCATGCTGGATGGGAAGTCAGGGTGCTTGAGTGTTCCGCCCACGGGGCTCACCAGGAAGGCTGGTCCAGGGAAGGCATGGACTAGATGGCCACTAGGGTCTGTGGGCTTGAAACGGGACACACGCCCTTGCAGACAGCCTTGGGTGCCCCGGGTGAGACCTGCAGCTTCTCCAAGCTGGGGTTTCCTCATCTATAAGTGGAACTGTTGTGAGGTCCTCTTCAAGGGAATGTGCCCTGTGAGGTCCCATGGGGCTCTCCTCTGGGTTTTAATTGTCTGTTGTCACTGTCTTGAATTTCTTAATAATTTTTTCAGAAGGGACATTTTCATTTTGTACAGGGTTCTGCATAAGTATGTCGCTGGTTTGGGGCGCTTGTGAAAGTTGAAGGAGGCTTGTGATTGAAACTCCTAGCCCAGTGCAGGGCACTAGGTGGAGTTGGAAGCCTTGTCTCTCCCATCCCTTCCTCTTCTTGCTCTTTCAAGCTCTCTCTAAGTGTCTGCCACCTATCAAGCCAAGGTTTGTCTCATGGCCTTGGCCTGAACCTGAAGGTCAATCCATGGGGGAGGTTTATCCTGCGCAAACTTCACAAATCCATCCTCTCTTGGGGGTGGGGGTTGGGGAGGAATGTTTCTTTCCGCCTCTCAAAAGAACTTTGCTCTGGTCCACGGGAGCCCAGAATTCTCCCCCAACTCCAGTCTGGCACATCTTTACAAGGGAGTACTACTCAGCCACAAAAGGACAAACTATCGATAAGCCATGTGGGACGGTCCTGATGACTCTCCTGGCATTATGCTGAGAGCAAGAAGCCAGACTCAAAAGGACATACGGTTCATATACATGACATTCTAGAAAAGGCCAAGGAGGAACAGATTGGCGGTTGCCAAGGGTTAGGATCAGGAAAGGGACTGATTACCAAGGGGCACGAATTTTTGAAGGTGATAGAACTGTTGTGGGTCTTAACCCTGCTGATGGTTGCAAGGCTGGATGGATTTATTTGTTTCATTTTTATTTTGTTCGCCTGGCTGAGCAGCATAGGCGGTCTCAGTTCCTAGATCAGGGATCGAACCCGGGCCTCCTGCAGTGGAAGCACGGAGTCTCAACCCCTGGACCTCCAGGGAAGTCCTTGCACGCATTTGGTAAAAAGTCACAGAGCTATAGACTACAAACCGGTGGAGTTTACTGTAGGCAAATGATACTCAATAAGAAACACTAAAAAAAAAAATCCCAACCCATTGTGCGTTTTCCTGTGATGCTGGCTGAGCCTGAAGGGAAGGGAGGCTTGCAGAGAATCAACACCTGCTCACTTCTCATCCTGGGCCCTGGGATGCTCTCCTGGAGGGAAGGGAGGGATCAGCCAGGGCAGGGACAGCTCCCGTGAGCACCTGGGCTCCCACATGACCCTCATCTCACTGCCTGTGTGGCTCCCAGAGCAGGAACACTCCGGGTTATTTTTGCTCTGAGAAGTGCCAGCCACAGGGTACCTTCGCCACAGGCAGCCGCCACCCCCTGCCGTGTTTACATAAAAACACATTTGCACAGGGTTTTGTTTTTACATTTGCCTTAGCGGCCTGGAGTCTATTAAATGTGGGGAGGCCTGATTATCCGGCTGGAAGCAGCAGATGGGAGAGGGCTGACTGAAGGAGGACGCTCTAGATGTGCCTTTCCTCCCAGGCCCAGGGAGCCTCGGGGTCTCTGTGTAAAGGTGACAGAAGTGCTCACTGAACCCCACATCAGCATTTCTCAACCTCGGCCCCCTGACGTTTCGGGCAGGGTGATTTGTTGTGGAGGAAGGCTGCCCTGGACATCACAGGATGCTCAGAAGCATCCTGGCTTCTCCCTGCCAACATCTCTCCACCCACTGTGACGGTCAAAAACAACTCCAGACCTTGCCAAATGTTTCCTGCAGGGCAAAGCCGCCCCTGGTTGAGAACCATGGGCGCACACACATGAAGACACACACACGCAAGCTTAGCTCAGGGACTCTGTGCTTTGCAAAACCCACCTAAAGAGAGTGCTGACCTTGTCTCCTGCCCCTTGCATCCCTGCTCTTTCCCCAGCACCTGGCATGCGTATTTTAGAGGCTCAAAGACGTTTGGGGGGATAAACCAATCACGGCAGCAGGAGTGATACTGACAGTCGCCTGACCCCTGACACTGTCTGGCAATCGGATTCTGGCCCCTGCTGTGGGTTAGCATTGTGTGTCAGGCTATCCCCACATCCCTCACCTGGCCCTGGGATCGAGGTCTATGATTATTCCCACTTTCCAGGTAAGGATACTGAGGCACTCAGCTAGTAGGTGGTAGAGCTAGGATGTACAGGCTTCCCTAGTGGCTCAGTTGGTAAAGAATCCACTTGCAATGCAGAAGACCCAGGTTTGATCCCTGGGTTGGGAAGATCCCCTCGAAAAGGGAACGGCCCCACTCCAGTGTTCTTGTCTAGAGTATCCCAAAGACAGAGAAGCCTGGTGGGCTATAGTCCATGGGGTCACAAAGACTTGGACATGACTGAGCACTAAGCACACACACATGCAGAGCTGGGATTTGAGCCTAGAAACATCTGCTGCCAGGGCCCACTCTCTTAATCATCACACTCCACTTAAGGCAACTGCAGTCTTAAGTATTTTTAAGGACAGGATGGGGAATAAATAGTGAGAACGATTCCCTCCTTAAGCAAACTCTGCACAGGCGCCCCTGGACTCTTTTTCACAGAGATGTCTCTCCTCGTTGCTCAGTCGCTCAGTCACACCCCACTCTGCAACACCATGGACTGCAGCCCGTCAGGCTCTTCTGTCCGTCACCGTCTCCCCAGGTTTGCTCACTCATGTCCATTGAGTTGATGATGCTATCCAACCACCTCATCCCCTGTTGCCTTCTTCTCCTCCTGCCCTCAATCTTTCCCAACATCAGGGTCTTTGCCAGTGAATCAGCTCTTCGCGTCCAGTGACCAAGGGACTGTAGTTTCAGCTTCAGCCACAGTCCTTCCAAAGAATATTCAGAGTTGATTTCCTTTAGGATTGACTGGTTTAATCTTCTTGCAAGCCAAGGGACTCTCAAGAGTCTTCTCCAGCACCACAATTCAAAAGCATCAGTTCTTCAGTGTTCAGTCTTCTTTATGTACCAACTCTTAACATCTAACATTCACCCAACTTACCTTGATTCACAGATCTACCATTCCAGGTTCCTAAATGATATTGTTCTTTACAGCATCGGACTTTCCTTTCACCACCAGACACGTCCATAGCTGAGCCTTGTTTCTGCTTTGGCCCAGCTGCTTCATTCTTACAGGAGATATTTATTAGTAATTACCCTCCAGTCTTCCCCAGTAGCATCTTGGACACTTTCTGACTTGGAGCGGGGTGCGGGGAGGTGCACTCTTATTCCATCATCATATCTTTTTGCCTTTTCATACTGTCGTGGGGTTCTCCAGGCAAGAATACTGGAATGGGTTGCCGTTTCCTGCTCTAGTGGACCACATTGGATCCATGGAGGTGGATCAAGCTGTGATCCATGAAGAAATGGTGTCTCTGCATTGACCAGTTTTAGTGAGAATCCTACTAAGTCAGTTTAACAGAATTCCCATCCTCCTCATCTGGTCTAAGTGGGTTTCTTACTCTCTGCTCTCCCCAGGTAATGTCAGATCACCCGGCCCACTCTCTTAATCATCACACTCCACTTAAGGCAACTGCAGTCTTAAGTATTTTTAAGGACAGGATGGGGAATAAATAGTGAGAACGATTCCCTCCTTAAGCAAACTCTGCACAGGCGCCCCTGGACTCTTTTTCACAGAGATGTCTCTCCTCGTTGCTGAGTCGCTCAGTCACACCCCACTCTGCAACACCATGGACTGCAGCCCGTCAGGCTCTTCTGTCCGTCACCGTCTCCCCAGGTTTGCTCACTCATGTCCATTGAGTTGATGATGCTATCCAACCACCTCATCCCCTGTTGCCTTCTTCTCCTCCTGCCCTCAATCTTTCCCAACATCAGGGTCTTTGCCAGTGAATCAGCTCTTCGCGTCCAGTGACCAAGGGACTGTAGTTTCAGCTTCAGCCACAGTCCTTCCAAAGAATATTCAGAGTTGATTTCCTTTAGGATTGACTGGTTTAATCTTCTTGCAAGCCAAGGGACTCTCAAGAGTCTTCTCCAGCACCACAATTCAAAAGCATCAGTTCTTCAGTGTTCAGTCTTCTTTATGTACCAACTCTTAACATCTAACATTCACCCAACTTACCTTGATTCACAGATCTACCATTCCAGGTTCCTAAATGATATTGTTCTTTACAGCATCGGACTTTCCTTTCACCACCAGACACGTCCATAGCTGAGCCTTGTTTCTGCTTTGGCCCAGCTGCTTCATTCTTACAGGAGATATTTATTAGTAATTACCCTCCAGTCTTCCCCAGTAGCATCTTGGACACTTTCTGACTTGGAGCGGGGTGCGGGGAGGTGCACTCTTATTCCATCATCATATCTTTTTGCCTTTTCATACTGTCGTGGGGTTCTCCAGGCAAGAATACTGGAATGGGTTGCCGTTTCCTGCTCTAGTGGACCACATTGGATCCATGGAGGTGGATCAAGCTGTGATCCATGAAGAAATGGTGTCTCTGCATTGACCAGTTTTAGTGAGAATCCTACTAAGTCAGTTTAACAGAATTCCCATCCTCCTCATCTGGTCTAAGTGGGTTTCTTACTCTCTGCTCTCCCCAGGTAATGTCAGATCACCCGGCCTGCCTCCGTCAGGGACCTCGTTAGGTTGGTTCAGTCAGAATCCTCCCCAAGTCCTTTCCTTTTAATAATTTTCCACCCACTGACCACACCTCCTATGCCTGGCCAACCTTATTTTCTAGTTATAAATGCCCAGTTGCCCAGGCTGTATTCAGAGCTGAGCTGGTTCTATCCAGATATCTCTTCCTTCCTATTCCAGTGGTCCCGAATAAAATCTGATTTCCCACGTCAGCTACTTTCCAAATCTGATGTTTCTTTAACAATAGATCCAGACACATGCATTTACACTCACAGGGGAGGGAATGTGGTTGAAAAGCAAAAAGTCTGCCAAGATTAACATGGCAAGGAGGATTCAGACTTACCAGCATCCAAATCCCACTTGGCCACTTACCAGCTTTGTAAATTCAGGCAAGTGGCTGGGCCTTATTTTGTCACTTGTAATATGGGGACAGGGACTTCCTTTATGGTCCAGTGATTAAGATTCCACCTCCCAATGCAGGGGGCTGGGGTTTGAGCCCTGGTCAGGGAACTGGATCCTACAAGCCGCAACTAAGATCTGGTGCAGTTAAATAAACAAATATTTAAACAAACAAATAAAACGGGGACAATGACAATGACATAGGAAGGACTTTTTGTCAAGGTTAAATGAGGCAATGCTGCAAAACGCCTGCTGTGCTGTGCAATTTGTACTCAGTTGTGTCCAACTCTTTGTGACCCCAGAGGAGCCTGCTAGGCTTCTCTGTTCATGGGATTTCCTACGCAAGATTGCTAGAATGTGTTGCCATTTCCTTCTCTAGGGCATCTTTCCAACCCAGGGATCGAACCCAAGTTTCCTGCGTCCCCTGTACTGGCAGGCAGATTCTTTACCACTAGCACCACCTTGGGAAGCCCCTAGAAAATAACCTGAACTCAATAAATATTGGTTAGAGAGATCCACTCAATCGGCTTTGGGGAGAACAGTCCCAGATAAGGCGGAAACCAGAAGGAGAAGGTGAGTTCACATCCAATCAGCCAGCAAGGCAAGGGGGTTTGAATCCCAGAGTGTCCTCAACACACACACACACACGCGTGCACACGCACACACACAGAGTGAGTCAGAGCTGGCTACTCCTCAATGGCCTCCTGCCCTTCTGATTGGACCAAACAGAGGTCCACTGTGAGTGTGCTGACCAATGACAGGCTGCCAGGTTGGGTAAGAGGCTCAGGCAGGCCCCTCTGCCACAGAAGTCAGAAGGCGGCTGACCCCTGGAAAACTGTGGAGCCTAACTCAGCATCTCTTGACCCCTTCTGAACAGACATGCTGAACGCAGGCAACTCTGACCTGACCTCGACTGTGACTGCCCTTGTGGGAGTCACCGAGAGGCACCACTGTCCCTCCTAGGCCTGACCGAGGGCCAGGACAAAGGGCAGCCTCCAGGCCCTCAGCCACAGAAGGTTCTGCTCCTCCATGTTAATTCAAGAGCATCCAGAGCTCCTGCTGAGCAGCTGAAGAGCTCTCTCGAGCCTCTTTTCAACTGAAAACAGTAATTTGCAAGAGCTCACAATGCAAGGAGCAGACAGAATGGCAGAGTTGCACCACAGCCGGTCTTTTCCCACAGCCCAGAGCCCGTGGAGCCGCTCTGAGGACCCACAGCTGCTGCGGGCTGGTGGGAGGGTCTGGGGACAGGGGCAGGGCACATCTCACAGCTCCTCAGAACAAGCCGGGGCTTCTCCAGTGAAGGGGCAGCAAGCATGTCATGCCCAGTGGGTTTGTTTCCTAGCGTTGCTATAATAAACTGCCAAAACCGAGGGGCTTAAAACAATAGGAACTTAGGCTCTCATCGTTCTAGAGACCAGAAGTTCCAAATCAAGGAGTCAGCAGGAGGCAGGATTGGTTCTTTGTGGAAGCTGTGAGGAAGAATCTGTTCCACGCCTCTCTCCTAGCTCCTGGTGGTTGCTGGCACTCTCTGGTGTTCTTCGTGTGGTAGATACATTTCTCCACTCCCTGCTGCCATCTTCAAATGCATTCATTCTCTCTGTTTGTCTCTGTTTCCTCTTCTCTTTTTAATTTATTTTTTATTATTAGTTTTTATCTTTGACTGTGCTGGGTCTTGGTTGCTGCACGGGCTCCTCTCCAGTTGCCGTGTGAGGGCTCCTCATTGCTGTGGCTTCTCTCGTTGTTGAGCATGGGCTCTAGGCACTTGGGTTCTGTAGCTGTAGCCCCTGGGCTCTAGAGCACAGACTCAGTAGTTATGGCTCATGAGCCAGGTGGCTCTGTGGCAGGTGGGATCTTCCTGGACCAGGGATCCAAACCTGTGGTGGCAGGCAGACTCTACCACTGACCCATCCGGGAAGTCCTGTTTTCTCTTCTTAAAAGGACATCAGTCATTGAATTAGGGCCCCACTTGAATCCAGTGCGGCCTCATCTTAACCAGTGACACATTTCCAAATAAAGTCCAATTTGGAGATTCTAGATGGAGGTGAATTTGGTGAACACTGTTCAATACACTAGGTAGTGAATTTCACTTCTGCCACTTGCAGCTGTGTGAGGGTAGACAAGTGAATTAACCTCTCTGGTCCCCTTTCCTTATCTTTAAAAAGGGATAATTACAGGGTTCTTGTGATGACTGGGTATGATGATGCAGTACAGCAAGTGGCTCCAGACACAGACCCTGGGGCCAGATGATCTGCCACCCCTTGCTGTGTGACACTGAACTGGTGGCCTAATCTCTCTGTTTACCTGTTCCCCTGGCCACAGGGATGAGGAGACTGGAAGATGCTGTGGTTCTTCTCTCCCTCTTATAGCTTCTAATGCTCCCCAAAGGCACCAAAGGCCCGCGGGACTTCTTAGGATTTCCAAAACCCTAGAAATTATACTTTAATCCTTACAAAATGGTGCAACTCTGTCCTTTTATTTGACTGGAATTGGATGAACTCAAGGTTAGAGTCCATTCATCTTCAAGACAAGCAGAATTCCTCATCAATTATTATCAGTGTCTCTAATAACTAAATGTAGTGAAAAACTTATTATTTAAAGCTACATAGTCTGTTTGAGAAACAAAAATCTTTCCAGACACAGAAGAGAGGCGTAATAACGAGTTAGTTCTTGGGTCTAGAGAGGTTTGGGCTCCACGGAGTTAGCTGATATCAGCTGAACAGAGCAATAATAGCAGCTCTTTTAAATTATTTAACAGCTCTGTGCTGGGTCTTGGTTGCTGCACGGGCTCCTCTCCAGTTGCCGTGTGAGGGCTCCTCATTGCTGTGGCTTCTCTCGTTGTTGAGCATGGGCTCTAGGCACTTGGGTTCTGTAGCTGTAGCCCCTGGGCTCTAGAGCACAGACTCAGTAGTTATGGCTCATGAGCCAGGTGGCTCTGTGGCAGGTGGGATCTTCCTGGACCAGGGATCCAAACCTGTGGTGGCAGGCAGACTCTACCACTGACCCATCCGGGAAGTCCTGTTTTCTCTTCTTAAAAGGACATCAGTCATTGAATTAGGGCCCCACTTGAATCCAGTGCGGCCTCATCTTAACCAGTGACACATTTCCAAATAAAGTCCAATTTGGAGATTCTAGATGGAGGTGAATTTGGTGAACACTGTTCAATACACTAGGTAGTGAATTTCACTTCTGCCACTTGCAGCTGTGTGAGGGTAGACAAGTGAATTAACCTCTCTGGTCCCCTTTCCTTATCTTTAAAAAGGGATAATTACAGGGTTCTTGTGATGACTGGGTATGATGATGCAGTACAGCAAGTGGCTCCAGACACAGACCCTGGGGCCAGATGATCTGCCACCCCTTGCTGTGTGACACTGAACTGGTGGCCTAATCTCTCTGTTTACCTGTTCCCCTGGCCACAGGGATGAGGAGACTGGAAGATGCTGTGGTTCTTCTCTCCCTCTTATAGCTTCTAATGCTCCCCAAAGGCACCAAAGGCCCGCGGGACTTCTTAGGATTTCCAAAACCCTAGAAATTATACTTTAATCCTTACAAAATGGTGCAACTCTGTCCTTTTATTTGACTGGAATTGGATGAACTCAAGGTTAGAGTCCATTCATCTTCAAGACAAGCAGAATTCCTCATCAATTATTATCAGTGTCTCTAATAACTAAATGTAGTGAAAAACTTATTATTTAAAGCTACATAGTCTGTTTGAGAAACAAAAATCTTTCCAGACACAGAAGAGAGGCGTAATAACGAGTTAGTTCTTGGGTCTAGAGAGGTTTGGGCTCCACGGAGTTAGCTGATATCAGCTGAACAGAGCAATAATAGCAGCTCTTAATTGTGAAATGCTCACTTCCCACCACTATTCTACATGCTCCTTTCCTTCACTATTGTCCATATCGCCTCTTATTTACCCACTAAACAACCTTATGAGGCAGGTACTTTTATTCCCCTTACTTTACAGGTGAGGAAACCGAGGCCCAGAGAGGGGCAGTGACTTGCTCAAGGTCTCACAGCCCTTTAGGGGCTAAGGGGGGATTTGAATTCAGGACTACTTGACTTTAGGGCTGAAACTCTTAACCAAGCTGTGAAGTGGCCCCAGTTGACTATACAATGTGAGCCACGTGCACAACTTAAAATGTTTTAGTCACCTCAATGAAAACGTAAAAAGGAACGGGTGAAATTAGTTTAACAATGTATTTTTAACTCAATATATCTAAAATGTTGTCCTTTCAACACGATGTAAATATAAAAGAATATTATCAATGAGATACTTTATCATCTTTTTTTTTCATACAAAGACTTCAAAATCCGGTGTGCATTTCTCCATGGACGGCACCCCTCATCCAGTGGCCGCCACAGTGGATGGTGCAGCTCAGGAGGGCGGGGTTATCTGTGATGGCTATGCAGAGTCAGAAAAACTATCCAGATCCTTCGGACTCTAAATCAAGAGGCATCACCACTGCTGTTCCATGGCCTCCTCACGTAGGGCGGAAGCCGGCAGAAGGAACAGTTTGCTTCTCCGGAATCCAGACTAGTCTACGTAGCAGGCAACTCATCTCACATGCCTGAGAGCTCCCGCCTCTTAGCCTGACTCCCGCCCCGTGGGCAGCTCCAGGTCACGCCCTCGGCAGCCCCGCTGGGAGACGACTAAGCCCCAGCTCGTTCTGGTGCCAACCTGGGCTCCTGTGGACCTCGGAGCTCAGTCCAAACCGGGAATCCTGCGGACCAGAGTCAGCCCCACAGAAACAGCTAAAACGGCTTCTGCCAGCCAGCAGGACTGACTCTGAACCTCAGCTTAGCCACTTCTAACTGGGAGGACTTGCCCGCTGTTCTGTAACACGGGTGTCATCATGATACCTCCTCCTTCACAGGGCTGGCTGGCAGGAGGGTCAAATTGATAGGGAGAGGGTAAAGGAACAAAGTAGGTGATTAAATAGTCAATCCCACTAGGGGATGGTTAAGTAAAAATAAACAAACAAACATGGGAGGCCCACGTAAGGGGTCTGATTACTCACAAAAACAGGTTTCTTAACTGTAAAACCAAGTTTGACCAGGTAGGGACAAGAAACCCCCCTGCTCAGCCTGGAGGAGGAGTTGGGGATGGACTCCTGACGTCTACAAGAAAGATACAGAAGCTCTTCTCTCCCTCCCCACTTTTACTGTGATTACACACCCGTAACCCAGGAAGTTCATGGGGCACGACTCCCCCTCACCCACCCTTGTATGCTTCACAAGCATCCTATTCTAATAAATCACTTATCATCTATCACGTTGCCTCTTGCTGAGTTCCTTCTGTGCTGAGACATCAAGAACTGTGATACCAGAGCTCTTCAGAGTCCCCCAAAAGAGCACCCCACAGTTTCAAAACGAGGAACTCTAAGAGTTACTTGTATCTCCTGTTCATTTATGCCAAATGCTGACTACGTTACAGAGAAATGCTATTTTTCTCCTCATTTTACAGATGCAGAAACGGAGGCTCTGAGAGACGAAATACCTTGCCCAGCATCACCCAACTAGCACATGATGGAGACGCTAATAGACCGTTTTTCATAAGGTGGTTGTGAGGACTAAATGAATTAGAATACATGAAAGCCCTTCCAGGAGAGCTGGGTGCACAGCATGTGCTCAGCAGGCTTTTTGCTCCTTTCACCGTCACGACCACCACCCTCATCCTCACGGCCGTCCTCACCAGCATCTGCCTCGTCAGCACTGCTGCCCTCCTCTCTGTCTTTATACATCATCTGTGTTATCACTGCCAGTCTCCTCTTCTCCCCACGTGTGCTGTGAGCACAAAGCACAGGGCCAAGCAGAGCTGCCAAGCCCTGCCTGAGCAAGTTTCTTACCCAGGTTAAGCAATAAATTAGGTTATATCCAACCAATAAAAAAAAAAGTAAGGCTGAAAGATAATTCTTGTTTGGAACACACAGACACACACACACACTTTACTTCCAGGACATTTTCTTTGGCCAAAGAACACTGCACCATACAGCTCTGAGGATGTCTTTGGGGAGAGAAAAATAAGCCACCCACCACAGGTCTTCTGGAATCCATTCTCTCCTCCCAGCACAAGAAGGCTCAAGGAGCACCGTCTCTATCTTTGGCTTCTTGGCCACCCACAGGGGAAGCTGCCAAATGAAGTAACCTCCCTCGGGTCTTTGACAGGCCACTCAGACAGAGGGGGTCTTGTTTGGGGCATTTTATTTATTTATTGTTAGTGCTACTGCCAACCAAGCTTACACTGAGCTGCTACAGGTCAAGGTCTGGGCAGAACCCAAGGTCTGGTTTGTCTTTCCTCTTGCCCAGGGAGGTCACCGCCTTTTGACGACTTTTTCATTCCTCCACCCCTGACTCTGCAGAGTTTATCTGCCCACTGTCTTGCTCCCCTCCCCAGGCTGCTCTTCTAATTAATTTTTCCAAGCCATTGACATCAAGGTGATAATGAAATTATGCACAGATATTTGCATGTTGACAGGGGGAGTCTTCCTGAATTTCAAGGCTCTGGGTGGGTGGAGACTGGAAAGAGTAGAAAATGGAATTTCAAAGAAGGCAAATAATTTTTAGCACCCCTCAAACTGTTACACAAGGAAGTCTCCCACTTCCAGTTCACACTGGCCTTGCAAACGTGACATTTCTGGTGAGAACTGTGGGGACTTAATTGTGCAGTTCTGCGCTCTCAACAGAACTAGGGGAATTTCCCAGAACATACTGAACTGGGACATTTCTTCGACATGTTCTACTGAGCACCTGCCGTAGGCCAGGCACACTCCTAGATGGTGAAGCAGAGGAGAGAATGAAATGGAACTTTGGTTTTGTGTATTTTACATGATAAGGTAGCAGAAGCTTGATTTCACTGGCTTGATAATCTGTGTGATTTTCAGAAGCATCATTCTTTTAAGCTAGCATTTACTGAGCCTAGCCATGTGTTAACTCCTTACAAAGATGGTTGTTCACTCGCTAAGTTCTGTCCGACGCTGTGACCCCATTGACTGGAGCATGCCTGGCTCCTCTGTCCGTGGGGATTTCTAGGCAAGAATGC
Source organism: Tragulus kanchil (assembly GCA_022376925.1). Classification (NCBI taxonomy): domain Eukaryota; kingdom Metazoa; phylum Chordata; class Mammalia; order Artiodactyla; family Tragulidae; genus Tragulus; species Tragulus kanchil. Next base: position 199,442,564 of record JAIOJX010000025.1, on the reverse strand, counting down.
TGGAATGGGTTGCCATTTCTTTCTCCAGGGGATCTTCCCAGACCAGGGATCAAACCTATGTCTCCTTCATTAACAGGTAGATTCTCCACCACTGAGCCACCAGGGAAGCCCCTTACAGAAACGACCCCAGGTCATCCCCACAACGGCTCCATCAGACAGGCACTGCTCCCACCATCTCCATCCGACTTTGGGGAGGCTGACAAACGTGGCCCAAGTCTTTCACTGAGAAGCTGGAAGAACTGGGACTTGAACCCAGAGACCTAAGGCTTACAGAAGCACACGGAGGGACATCCAATCTAGTCTTGAAGTGAGAAATCGTGCTGTGACCTGAGAGATGTGTAGGGGGTTGCCTGGAGAAGGAGGCGGGGGCAGAGGCAAGGACACCGCAGGGGGAGGGGGAGACAGTGGCCTAGGGGAGGGCGAGTGACCTACTGGAGGCTGCCAGGTCCACAGCGGCAGGGCATGATCTGGCCCCAGGACTTCTGTTTTCAGGCCCACGTTTCTCTTCCTCTTTTATACCCTTGACCTCATGAGCCCTGCTCTCTAACCCGCTAAGCTAAACCAGGGCTCAGCAAGAGCCCAAAATAGCTACGGCTTCCAGGCAAAATTAGTGCGAGTGGATCTTACCCCATTCATCACTCTGACTCCAACCTTGTTATTTCCAGGCAACAGGGCACCAGGAACAAGTTGAGAGAGAGACAGGGAGAGAAGTCTCCTTCAATCCTGTTACATCGCCAGGTTTCTCATGGAAACTCTACTGTTCCTTGAAGAAAGTTTTCAAGACACTGGCCAATGCAACTGCGGCATCCTTTGATCCCTGCCCGCTTCTGGCTTCAACACCCTGCAGAACCCGCATCTCCAGTCAGTGTGGCCTGAGTAGGGTTAACCCCACCTTCAGCTCCAAAGCTGAGTCTTGACTAGACTAAGCAGATCAGTATAATGATCTCCTCCCCTACCAGCGACGGCTTGATAATCTGTGTGATTTTCAGAAGCATCATTCTTTTAAGCTAGCATTTACTGAGCCTAGCCATGTGTTAACTCCTTACAAAGATGGTTGTTCACTCGCTAAGTTCTGTCCGACGCTGGACCCCATTGACTGGAGCATGCCTGGCTCCTCTGTCCGTGGGGATTTCTAGGCAAGAATGCTGGAATGGGTTGCCATTTCTTTCTCCAGGGGATCTTCCCAGACCAGGGATCAAACCTATGTCTCCTTCATTAACAGGTAGATTCTCCACCACTGAGCCACCAGGGAAGCCCCTTACAGAAACGACCCCAGGTCATCCCCACAACGGCTCCATCAGACAGGCACTGCTCCCACCATCTCCATCCGACTTTGGGGAGGCTGACAAACGTGGCCCAAGTCTTTCACTGAGAAGCTGGAAGAACTGGGACTTGAACCCAGAGACCTAAGGCTTACAGAAGCACACGGAGGGACATCCAATCTAGTCTTGAAGTGAGAAATCGTGCTGTGACCTGAGAGATGTGTAGGGGGTTGCCTGGAGAAGGAGGCGGGGGCAGAGGCAAGGACACCGCAGGGGGAGGGGGAGACAGTGGCCTAGGGGAGGGCGAGTGACCTACTGGAGGCTGCCAGGTCCACAGCGGCAGGGCATGATCTGGCCCCAGGACTTCTGTTTTCAGGCCCACGTTTCTCTTCCTCTTTTATACCCTTGACCTCATGAGCCCTGCTCTCTAACCCGCTAAGCTAAACCAGGGCTCAGCAAGAGCCCAAAATAGCTACGGCTTCCAGGCAAAATTAGTGCGAGTGGATCTTACCCCATTCATCACTCTGACTCCAACCTTGTTATTTCCAGGCAACAGGGCACCAGGAACAAGTTGAGAGAGAGACAGGGAGAGAAGTCTCCTTCAATCCTGTTACATCGCCAGGTTTCTCATGGAAACTCTACTGTTCCTTGAAGAAAGTTTTCAAGACACTGGCCAATGCAACTGCGGCATCCTTTGATCCCTGCCCGCTTCTGGCTTCAACACCCTGCAGAACCCGCATCTCCAGTCAGTGTGGCCTGAGTAGGGTTAACCCCACCTTCAGCTCCAAAGATGAGTCTTGACTAGACTAAGCAGATCAGTATAATGATCTCCCTCCCCTACCACAGCGACTGGTTCAGGAACTGGCAGATACTCTTAAGCAGAGTCAACGAGACTGGCTGGGAAAGGGAGGTTCCGGTTTTCTTGTGGATTAGGACATGTAGGAAAAAGGAGTCTAGGCCCTTAGGGACATCTTGCTATTCACAGGGCAGCCAAAGACCAGGGCAAGGTAGAGATGGAGAAAAACTAAAAATCTGGTGATTTTTGCCTGAGCCTGGATCAAACCATACCTGAAACAAGTACTTACAGATTTAGATGGCTGTGAGCCCAAATAAATTATTATCTTTTTAAAAAGTCCATTTGAGTCGTTGCCACTTTCAATTTCCAAAATGGCTCAATGCTAAAGAATCTGTTCGCCAAGCAGGAGACACAGGTTCGATCCCTGGGTCGGGAAGATCTCCTGGAGAAGGAAATGACAACCCAATTCAGTGTTCTTGCCTGGGAAATCCCAGGACATGGACAGAGGAGCCTGATGAGCTACAGTCCACGGGGTTGCAAAGAGTAGGAGACAACTTGGCAGCTAAACAACTTTCAATTTAAAAAAAGTTTTACCTGTGTCAGAGGTATTAGAGGATTTTTACCCAGGTTTGCGAACACCTGTGGTCTGGGCTATAGGGAAAAAAGATATCTGGGATGAAATTGAAGTTGGACAGTGAAGGGTTTTCTGAGATGAAGATTTGGAGTGATTATGAGAGGTAGAATCAGTTCTGCAGAGAATTTAAATGCAGCCCATGGCTTCCTCAAGAAAGAAAAACCATAATAAAGGTTTCTGTTTATTAAATATCCGCCTATTGTGTTTTGTGCATGATCTATTCTGATAATCCTTATCACCTGAGGAGGTAGGGGTGAATACTCGCATTTACAGTTAAGCAAACTGAGACCAAAGAGGAGAAGTGGTGCACCCAAGGCACACAGTGAGCAGAGAGCCGAGCTTGGAACCCAGGTGGGTCCGTTGTGGAAACCCCCGACCCTAACACATCACCACCTCCCTAAAAGCAGGGGCCCTGAGGAAATCCTGTTTACCCTCCTGTGGACAAGGTTTAACGTCCGTGCCCGAGAGCAAATGACACAGTGAGTGAATTTCACCAGGACCGTTTTCTCCACTTAACCTGGGCAGGATCCCAAGGGCAATAAACACTTCCCTAGAACGTCTGAGGACTTGGCGGAAGGTGACAGATGACTGTGCTGAAGAGTGCAAGCCCTCGCAGCATCACAGCGCAGGGAGGTCCTGGGCACCGGCCACGGGATCCACGAGACATCCCCATCGCCAGCAGACCGAGATCAGAGTCATGGAATGTGTAGCTTACAGGTATGGAGCCGGGCTCAAGCTCATGGTCCCTGGCCATTAACTGTGTTTCCCTGGAACTGATCAATCTTGGTTTGTTTTTTGTTTGCGTTTATACTGATTACCCTCTGTTTAGGGGAAGTCATACTGATTTCAGAGGCCTTCGATGGCTCGGGGGGCAAAGAATCTGCTTGCAACGCAGGAGACACAAAAGATGTGGGTTTGATCCTTGGGTCGGGAAGATCTCCTGGAGAAGGAAATCACAACCCACGCCAGCATTCTTGCCTGGAAAATTCCACGGATGGAGGAGCCTGGCAGACTACACTCCATGGGGTCGCAGAGTTGGACATGACTGACCACGTGGTATGTGCTGATTTCATATTCTCGGGTAAGTTACCTTCTTAAGTAAATGGTTTTCATTTTTTTTAAAAGAATTCCATTCGAAGGAAAAATAAGCAAATGTGGCAAAAATCACAAAGGTGGTGTGCTGATGAGTGAAGTGTGGGAGATGTCTCACCCACACCCACATATGACCCCCAAACCCATGCTCACCAATTCAGCAAACGGGACAGTCCAACAGAGAAAGCATGAGCCCGAGTGAACAGCGCCCCTCCCGCCTCTCCATCCCCTACCTGCTCCTCCCGCCCCAACCTCCCGAGTCAGAAGGTGCTCTCCTGGGCCAGGCTGTCTCACAGTCCTGGTTACTAGTCAGTGTGGCGTCGGAGGACGGCTCTTCTGGAGAGAAAGCTGACGTGGGCAGGGAAGGCACTTGTTTCTAGGATGAGCTCCGGATGGGAGGACCAGCAGGGTCTGTTAAAGCGATGATCCACGCAGCCCACGGCCCCGCCACTCCGCCCTCAGGCACATGCCCAAGAACCGCGAGCGTTCCATCGACCGAGAGACTTGCACCAGAACAGTCCTGGCAGCTCCATTCCCTGTGGTCCAAAGCTGGAGAAACCACCCACGTGTCCGTCAACAGCAGAGTGGGTGGAAATGAAACAAAAGGAAGCAAACTGCTGGGGACTGAATAAATACAGAGAGTGAAAGAGAGGAAGGACTCGTGTGTGATGGCTGGGGCAGATGACAAGATACAGGTGCTGTAGGGGGGAGAGACAGGGGAACCCCTGCGACACGAGAGCCCCATGTAGTTTCCCGAGAGATAAGCGTCATATCCCTTTCATTGTGTGCGTGTGTGTGCTTCTGAGTCTCCATGCCCGAGATGGAAATGAAGACTCAGAGAGACAAAGCGACTTGCCCAAGATCACACAGCACTGAAGGGGCAGCTACTGGCCTCTGCTTCCAGTGCTCTCTGGACTCCTCTGCAGCCTGTCCCAGATGCTCTGCGCAGAGGGACATTCCAGGGGCTTGCCGTAGGTATAGAGCAGGTCTGCATTATTCTGGTTTGCATTTCATGGCTAAAGACTCAGGTTCTTCCCTAAAGGAAAACCCTGTAGCCTGGTTAAAGGGCTGTCTTCATGGCTGCCTGTGTCTTGGCAAGTGACGCTCTGGCCTTGAACCTCCTCCTGTCTCTCTGTTCACTCAGCACCACCTACTCCAGTCCCCCACCCCGCCTCTGGCCCCCGCTGCTCCAGGGACAATTTAATCTCTGGGTGTCTGGTTCCCTGACATGCTCCAGGAAAGTCAGTAGGGTGAACTGAAGCATTAGCATAAATTATTGACCCAGTGCTGCAGCGGCCACTGAAGGACACTGTACGTAACCATGCTGGGGCCACAGCCTCAGACCACTGGCAAGTCCAGGCTGCACAGAGAAGGCAGAAGAAATCTGCCACGTGGAGGATGCTGGGCCAGGCTGTCTCACAGTCCTGGTTACTAGTCAGTGTGGCGTCGGAGGACGGCTCTTCTGGAGAGAAAGCTGACGTGGGCAGGGAAGGCACTTGTTTCTAGGATGAGCTCCGGATGGGAGGACCAGCAGGGTCTGTTAAAGCGGTGATCCACGCAGCCCACGGCCCCGCCACTCCGCCCTCAGGCACACGCCCAAGAACCGCGAGAGTTCCATCGACCGAGAGACTTGCACCAGAACAGTCCTGGCAGCTCCATTCCCTGTGGCCCAAAGCTGGAGAAACCACCCACGTGTCCGTCAACAGCAGAGTGGGTGGAAATGAAACAAAAGGAAGCAAACTGCTGGGGACTGAATAAATACAGAGAGTGAAAGAGAGGAAGGACTCGTGTGTGATGGCTGGGGCAGATGACAAGATACAGGTGCTGTAGGGGGGAGAGACAGGGGAACCCCTGCGACACGAGAGCCCCATGTAGTTTCCCGAGAGATAAGCGTCATATCCCTTTCATTGTGTGCGTGTGTGTGCTTCTGAATCTCCATGCCCGAGATGGAAATGAAGACTCAGAGAGACAAAGCGACTTGCCCAAGATCACACAGCACTGAAGGGGCAGCTACTGGCCTCTGCTTCCAGTGCTCTCTGGACTCCTCTGCAGCCTGTCCCAGATGCTCTGCGCAGAGGGACATTCCAGGGGCTTGCCGTAGGTATAGAGCAGGTCTGCATTATTCTTGTTTGCATTTCATGGCTAAAGACTCAGGTTCTTCCCTAAAGGAAAACCCTGTAGCCTGGTTAAAGGGCTGTCTTCATGGCTGCCTGTGTCTTGGCAAGTGACGCTCTGGCCTTGAACCTCCTCCTGTCTCTCTGTTCACTCAGCACCACCTACTCCAGTCCCCCACCCCGCCTCTGGCCCCCGCTGCTCCAGGGACAATTTAATCTCTGGGTGTCTGGTTCCCTGACATGCTCCAGGAAAGTCAGTAGGGTGAACTGAAGCATTAGCATAAATTATTGACCCAGTGCTGCAGCGGCCACTGAAGGACACTGTACGTAACCATGCTGGGGCCACAGCCTCAGACCACTGGCAAGTCCAGGCTGCACAGAGAAGGCAGAAGAAATCTGCCACGTGGAGGATGCTGGCTGACCCCGTTCCAGCCTCACACACGCCTCCCGCTGGGTGTCTGCATGACCTCAGATGAGCCTCTCACGGATGACAGGATGGTTCTCAGAGGATTTAATCTGGGCGTGGTTTCCCTACGTGGCTCTCTCTTATCCGTGTCAAGCAGGTATCCGGTCTTGTTGTGACACCTGGTCTCGGGGATATATTTTCAAACCGGGTAACAGAAGCAGCCCGAGTCAAACGCCATTCTGGTGTTTGTAGGAGGCCAGAGCAGGGTGGTAAAGTCACATGCCCACAGGGGCCAAGGAAGGGAGTCGGGGGGCCACGTGTAAGTTGATGCAGAGAAAGAGAGGGAGACTCCGCACCCCTCGGAGACGGTCGCATCTGGTACCCAGCTCCAGCCCAGAGCTACCGGGGCAGTACCAATTTTCTCAGAGATATCAGACATCTAGGGCCTTCCCCAATGGCTCAGCAGGTAAAGAATCCGCCTGTTGATGTAAGAGACGGGGGTTCGATCCCTGGGTGGGGAAGATCTCCTGGAGAAGGAAATGGTAACCCACTCCAGTATTCCTGCCTAGAGGATCCCATGGACAGAGGAACCTGGTGGGCTACAGTCCATGGGGTCGCAAAATGTCAGACATGACTGAGTGACTAAGCACACATGGGACATCTGGGTCTTTATATAAAATATTTCACTTTTTAAATCTTGGAAGCTAAATTATTCATTTATAAAAAGACAGAAAAGGCAGAATCATGGAGACTGTAAAGAGATCAGTGGTTAGCAGGGCTTGGAGGGAGACAGGGATGGCGCAGAGGGGTTTTTTAGGGCAGTGAAATTTTTCTGCATGACTCAGTAATGGTGAACACATGTCATTATACATTTGTCAAAGCCATGGGATGCACAGCACAGAGTGAACTCGGGTGTGAGCCATGGGTTTTAGGTAATAATCATGTACCAGCACTGCCTCACCAGTTGTACAAACAACCACACTAACACGAGATGTTAATCACTGTGGAAACTGGCTGTAGGGGGTGTGGGGGTGTTTTGAAAGGGTGTATAGAAACTCTTTGTACTTTATGTTTAACTTTTCTATAAGTTTAAAAATGCCCCCCAGGAGATTTCCCTGGGGATCCAGTGGCTGGGACTCTGCTGTGCAGGGGGCCCGGGCTCCGCCTCTGGTCAGGGAAGCAGATTTCACATGCCGCGGCTAAGACCCAGCACAGCCACATAAATACATACATATGACCCCCCCCCCCCAAATGAAGTCTATTAATTAAACAAACAAATACAGCAAGCGAGAGCGAAACATCTGGGGCCCTCATTCAACCTTAGAACTGTCTATTAGCAACCCTGTGGAAAGCTCATTGATGGATCTGCAGGGGGGTCTTGGAGAGGAGGTTAGGGGACAAGGAAACCTTTTTCTGTGACAGGGAACCAGACCAGAGGTTGAAAACAAGTCCTGGAAGAGCCCCAAGGGGAGTGGGTGGACCCTTGATGCCAGAAATACAGACTTAGGCACAGAGGCCCCTGTTCTGAGCTTGGCCCAGAAGCAGTGGTTTGCAGACTCAGACGAGACAAGACAGGCGAACGGATTTTGATGGTGATTAGGTGGACGCAGCAATGAGGATAATTAAGTCTCTTGCAACCCAGCAGGGACTCCAAGTCTAATCTGAATTCAAAGAGACACAAGGAAGTGGATGCCTCTGGGCCACCTGAATGTGTGGCCTTAAATAGATTCCTTGATACCCACCGCCCACACCTGCCTGCTTCAAAGGAACTCAGCAATCTGTCAAAGCAGATTCTTAAACGTGCTGGCTCCTCAAATAGACAGACAGGGCTGGATTTCAACCCATTCTTAGAAAGGCTCTGCTCAAATCCATCCAAAATTCATCCACTGATCCCTCTACTACTGAGTCCAGCTTACGGGAAAACTAACACCTGGGAAGGTCACTTAGCATCCCTTTTTTAAAAAATTATGTGCTTTTCTTTGTATGGGAACATGCAAGAGTCTGGGCTCCTGGCAGTCATTTCTTTGATACGCTGCTCAGCTGTCTTGGGCCAGTTTCCTTGGTTTTCCGCATCCTGACATCCCTCAGGGGTCACCTTAGGAAGTGGACTCAGTCTGGCTGCTAAATGGTAGGTGGAAACTCGGGGGGGGGCTTGTACTTTATGTTTAACTTTTCTATAAGTTTAAAATGCCCCCAGGAGATTTCCTGGGGATCCAGTGGCTGGGACTCTGCTGTGCAGGGGCCCGGGCTCCGCCTCTGGTCAGGAAGCAGATTTCACATGCCGCGGCTAAGACCCAGCACAGCCACATAAATACATACATATGACCCCCCCCCCCCAAATGAAGTCTATTAATTAAACAAACAAATACAGCAAGCGAGAGCGAAACATCTGGGGCCCTCATTCAACCTTAGAACTGTCTATTAGCAACCCTGTGGAAAGCTCATTGATGGATCTGCAGGGGGGTCTTGGAGAGGAGGTTAGGGGACAAGGAAACCTTTTTTCTGTGACAGGGAACCAGACCAGAGGTTGAAAACAAGTCCTGGAAGAGCCCCAAGGGGAGTGGGTGGACCCTTGATGCCAGAAATACAGACTTAGGCACAGAGGCCCCTGTTCTGAGCTTGGCCCAGAAGCAGTGGTTTGCAGACTCAGACGAGACAAGACAGGCGAACGGATTTTGATGGTGATTAGGTGGACGCAGCAATGAGGATAATTAAGTCTCTTGCAACCCAGCAGGGACTCCAAGTCTAATCTGAATTCAAAGAGACACAAGGAAGTGGATGCCTCTGGGCCACCTGAATGTGTGGCCTTAAATAGATTCCTTGATACCCACCGCCCACACCTGCCTGCTTCAAAGGAACTCAGCAATCTGTCAAAGCAGATTCTTAAACGTGCTGGCTCCTCAAATAGACAGACAGGGCTGGATTTCAACCCATTCTTAGAAAGGCTCTGCTCAAATCCATCCAAAATTCATCCACTGATCCCTCTACTACTGAGTCCAGCTTACGGGAAAACTAACACCTGGGAAGGTCACTTAGCATCCCTTTTTTAAAAAATTATGTGCTTTTCTTTGTATGGGAACATGCAAGAGTCTGGGCTCCTGGCAGTCATTTCTTTGATACGCTGCTCAGCTGTCTTGGGCCAGTTTCCTTGGTTTTCCGCATCCTGACATCCCTCAGGGGTCACCTTAGGAAGTGGACTCAGTCTGGCTGCTAAATGGTAGGTGGAATGGACATGACTTTGGGCAAACAGACATGGTGAGGGACAGGGGAGCCTGGCGCGCTGCAGTCCATGGCGTCCCGAAGAGTCAGACACAACTTGGTGAATGAACAACAATGGTAGGCAGTCTTTCCTTCCCGAGTTCCCTCAGGGCTCAACAGCTTACCGTCTTTGTGGGAAAGCATCCTTTTAAACAGTTTTAACAGCTGCTTTTTAAAAAAATTCTTACTTCCTTTTACTGATTTTTGAATTTATTATTCTTTAAATTATTTTTATTTTACTTTTTACTTCTACAGTGTTTTGTTGTTTACAGATATGTATAATTTGATTTTTTATTTATTTTATTTTTCATCCATCTCTATTCTTCAGCCTGTGTGGGCCTCCCATTGCAGAGGCCTCTCTTGTCGCAAAGCACCAGCTCTGGGTTCCAGAGTGCTGGCTTGTAATTGGACACACCGGTCAGCCACTCCACAGCATGTGGGATCCTTCCGGGCCAGGGACCGAACTGGTGCCCCTTGTACTGCAAGGCAGACTCTTTACCCACTGGATCACCAGGGAAACCCTAACAGCTACTTTAATTTAAAAAAAAAAAAAACAGGAAAAAAAGCCTACAGCACCTAGTATTCCCAGGCAGTTTCCCATCCAAGTACTAAACAGGCCCAACCCTACTTAGCTTCCAAGATCAAATGAGATCAGGTACGTTCAGGGTGGTGTGGTCACAGACAACGGCTCCTATTAATACATGCTGAGCTACCCCGATCGGTCAACCTGCAACGCATTGCACAGGGGAGGAAGCATCTCTGAGACACTGGATGACCAATCTGCGATATCTGAGGTTACCTGTGTGAGCACGGCCCAGCCAGGTGTGCACCGGGCACTCCTCCACCTCCTCTTTGTGATGCACTGAATCAACTGCCTTCATTTCGTCTCCAGCTGACAGTCTGTTCCCACAATGCGAAGCCAATGAATGATTTTACTTTTTTTGTTCATGTGGGACTGTTAAAAGAGTTTTGGCAAGCACTGAGGAAGCATCTTAAAAATAGTTTCAAAAATATTACATTCGAACAATATCTGAACCGCACAGATGGCTTGCTGATGCAGAGCGAGGGGGAAGGGAGTGCTGCACTGGGGAGGGCAGTCAATGCATCTTGCAGAGAGCCTAACCTGCCTCCTCATATACGGGTCAACAACAGCTCCCTGCGACCCCTGAAGGGCCCCGGAAAGGCATGGGCTTTTACTGGATCATCTCCATTTCCCCCAAAGTGGGAGACTGAATGATGACAATAAGAACAGTTACATGACCACCCCAAACTCCCTCACTATCCCTTCCCTCCGGCAATCGTAAGTTCATTTCATACGTCTGTGAGTCTCTTTCGAAAGTAAGATCCTTTGTATCATTTCTATTTGCTGTATTTACAATGGATAGCCAACAGAAACCTACTGCACAGCACACGGCACTCTGCTTAACGCGATGTGGCGGCCTGGATGGGAAGGGGGGGTTTGGGCGAGATGGATGCATGTATATGTATGGCTGGGTCCTTTCTGTTCATTTGAACCTATGACAACATTGTTAATAGGCTACACCCCAGTGAAAAAGAAAAACAAGAATAGTTGCTGTTAATATTGATGGAGTACTGTGTGTCCGGCACTGGGCTGTGCCCTTTGCCTAGTCTGCCGTTGTTGTTGTTTAGTCACTGAATCAAGTCTGACTGTTTGCAACCCCATGGATGGTAGCCCACCAGGCTCCTCTGTCAATGAGATTCTCCAGGCAAGAATGCTGGAGTGGGTAGCCATTTTCTGCTCCAAGGGATCTTCCCAACCCAGGGACTGAACCCAGGCCTCCTACATCTCCTGCAGGTGGATTCTTTACCAGTGAGGCACCAGGGAATTTCCTTTCAAACTTATGATGGAGCTCTATTATTATCCCCATTGCATGGATAAGAACACTGAAGCTCACATGGGTAAAGTACCTTGCTCAAGGTCACAAAGCTCCTCCTACGCAATGGCTCTGGGAGTTGAAACTAGGTCTGTGTACTTACACTCACCCCTAATTTTATGAAAGGGCCTCTCAGCACATGTTGACCTCTTGACACTAACCCACACATCACACTGACTTCCCTTCTATCAGTCACTCAGTTTTTCAGCAACCAGATAATCTATCGAGTCCTTACTTTAGGTCTGGTGTGTTGGTTACAAGACTGAATTAACCAATCTCCCCACTGACAGCCACAATCTATGTTACATATGGTGCCAGGTGAGGTCCAGGAAAAACGAGCCCTGCTGGTCCTGCGAATGGACGGACACCTATGACGGCTCCAACTGCACCACATGCCCTAGGCATCCCCTCAAAACTGGCCTGTCTCACCTTCCAGTGTGCAATACCAGCAAACCAATGAGCTAAGAGTAAAACTACACCATGTCTGAGTGAGAGGGAACCTTAGGGATCATCCTCATCATACAGATTTGGAAACTTGAGGCCCCGGAAAAGAAGGAGACTTGGCTAACATCACAGAGCAGATCCAGAATCCAAACCTAGGTCTTTTCATGCCCTCTCAACGCTTTCTCAACCTCACAGTGATGGTTAGCTTTGTTTTGCTTGACAGTGACTGGGTGCCCAGACAATCGGTCAAACACGATTCTGGGCGTGCCTGAGAGGGTGTCTCTGGATGCGATTGCCATTGGAGTCTGAAGCCGCCCTTCCCAGTACAGGCGGCCCCCACTCTTGAGCATGGAGGTGGAGGCGGGAAGATATTTTTCCCTCCGAGAAGCTTCCTAGAACCCTTTCGTCATGGGAAGAATGAAGATCCCCCCGAAATGTCACGTCCTAATCCCCAGAACCAGTGACTCTGTTGCTTAAGATGCAAAAGTGACTGTGCAGACGTGATTAAGGTAGAGGTCTTGAGATGGGGAGATTATTCAGGATTTTCCAGCAGGCACAACCTCATCACAAGGTCCTTAGAAGAAGGAGGTGGGAGGGTCAGAGGCAGAGGAGATGTGACATGCAAGGGCAGGTTAAGGGAGAATTAGCTCTCTGCCTGTCTTCCAGCTGGGACATCGTGTCTCAGGCCAGACCTTACACCGTCAGCTCTCCTGGGTGCCCAGCTCGCTGACTGCAGACCTCGAGAGTCTGAGCTTCTGAAATTAAGTCAGTTCTTTACAATAAATTTCTATCTGTCTCTGCCTCTTCGGCGCCGTTTCTCTGGAGAGCCCTGACTAATGCAACAACTCCGCAGGCAGCAGGCTGGGACGTGGGGCAAAGTTGCCATCTGGGAAACCTATGTGCCTTTTCCTGGGGTTCTCGGCTGTGCGGTACACACATGCTCGTAGTATTCCACAAGGCACTTTTAGGTGGCTCGCATATCAACGTTCCCTAAAATGCCAATAGTTATGTAATTATTTTAATAGGAATACTTAGAAAACGTGGAAATGAACATCGAACCTTGATTGTACATGTATTACTGCTTAGGATGAAGCTGAATAAAACAGTGCGTTGATAGAAGAGCCATTTTAAAGAGGCACATGCAACTCTGGGAAAATCTCTGAGGGTAGACCAAGAAACGCTGGAGGCTGGGGACATCACTCATCCAAAAGAGAGATCTCCATGGAGGGGATTATGAACTCGTGGGCGTGGCAGCAGGAACGGATTTCCCCTCTGAGAGGCTTCCTACAAGGCTTTGTCGTGGGCAGAATGAAGACTCCCAATGATGTCTATGTCCTAATTGGCAGAACCAGTGATTCTGTTACTTTACATGCAAAGGAGACTTGCTGGTTAAGATTAAGTTGAGAGGGGCTTCCCTGGTGGTCCAGTCGGTAAGGACACCGCCTAGCAGTATAGGGGGCACCAGTTCGATCCCTGGCCTGGGAAGATCTCACGTGCGGTGGCGCAGCTGGACCAATGTGTCCAACTACCGAGCCGGAGCTCTGGAGCACATGCGCCCAGAGCCAGTGCTCTGCAGAGAGAGAGGCCACTGTGATGGGAGGCCCACATGGGCCAAATAACAAAGACGGATGAAAATAGATAAATGAAAGACCAACAGGAGTGGCCAAAAAAAAAAAGACTAAGTTGAGGGTTGTGAGATGGGGTAATCCAGTGGGCATAACACCATCACATGGGTCTTTAGTAGAGGGAGGCAAGTGGTCAGAGGCTGGGAGGGCATGGAACACCAGAAGTCAAGACCAGAGTGAAACGGTTGCTGGCTCTAATGATGGAAGGGGGTCATAAGCCATGGAAGGCAGGCCACCTCTCAAAGCCGGAAAGGGCAAGGGAACAATTTCCTCTAGCGCTCCCAGAAGGAACCCAGCCCTGTCCATATCTTGATTTTACCCAAATGAGACCCATTTTGGGCATCCGAGCTTCAGAACTATCAGAGAATAAATGTGTGCTATTTTAAGCCACTGAGTTGGTGGTAATTTGTCACAGCAGCCTCAGGAAGCACACGCATCCTTTAACGTCACTAAGGGGCCGATTACACACTCTGAGGACACCCAGAGGGACCCTTCATTCTCCCTTCCAGCACTCCTGCCTTCCCTCCTGCGATAACAGAACCTCGTGTCTGTGTCACCTGTTAGCTCGCTGAGGAAAAGCCTTCCAGAATTGAGGCAGGTGGCAGCAGCACCTGTCCTTCGTTTGCCCCTGCCCCCACCCACATCGACGCCTCCCTTTCTCCACTTTGCCCTCTGCCTCAGGCGGGTGGCCTTCGTGGCCAACCACGGGCTTCTGGTTCTCTGGGCGTGGCAGCAGGAACGGATTTCCCCTCTGAGAGGCTTCCTACAAGGCTTTGTCGTGGGCAGAATGAAGACTCCCAATGATGTCTATGTCCTAATTGGCAGAACCAGTGATTCTGTTACTTTACATGCAAAGGAGACTTGCTGGTTAAGATTAAGTTGAGAGGGGCTTCCCTGGTGGTCCAGTCGGTAAGGACACCGCCTAGCAGTATAGGGGGCACCAGTTCGATCCCTGGCCTGGGAAGATCTCACGTGCGGTGGCGCAGCTGGACCAATGTGTCCAACTACCGAGCCGGAGCTCTGGAGCACATGCGCCCAGAGCCAGTGCTCTGCAGAGAGAGAGGCCACTGTGATGGGAGGCCCACATGGGCCAAATAACAAAGACGGATGAAAATAGATAAATGAAAGACCAACAGGAGTGGCCAAAAAAAAAAAGACTAAGTTGAGGGTTGTGAGATGGGGTAATCCAGTGGGCATAACACCATCACATGGGTCTTTAGTAGAGGGAGGCAAGTGGTCAGAGGCTGGGAGGGCATGGAACACCAGAAGTCAAGACCAGAGTGAAACGGTTGCTGGCTCTAATGATGGAAGGGGGTCATAAGCCATGGAAGGCAGGCCACCTCTCAAAGCCGGAAAGGGCAAGGGAACAATTTCCTCTAGCGCTCCCAGAAGGAACCCAGCCCTGTCCATATCTTGATTTTACCCAAATGAGACCCATTTTGGGCATCCGAGCTTCAGAACTATCAGAGAATAAATGTGTGCTATTTTAAGCCACTGAGTTGGTGGTAATTTGTCACAGCAGCCTCAGGAAGCACACGCATCCTTTAACGTCACTAAGGGGCCGATTACACACTCTGAGGACACCCAGAGGGACCCTTCATTCTCCCTTCCAGCACTCCTGCCTTCCCTCCTGCGATAACAGAACCTCGTGTCTGTGTCACCTGTTAGCTCGCTGAGGAAAAGCCTTCCAGAATTGAGGCAGGTGGCAGCAGCACCTGTCCTTCGTTTGCCCCTGCCCCCACCCACATCGACGCCTCCCTTTCTCCACTTTGCCCTCTGCCTCAGGCGGGTGGCCTTCGTGGCCAACCACGGGCTTCTGGTTCTCTGGCTTCCCTCTGCATTTGGCCAACAAGAGGGCAGGTGAGGAGAAGGTGGGTAGAAAGTGGGTGGGGCATTCCTCCCTCGAGTACCTCTGTCTCTGCAGTCACCAGGGCTGGCTGAGCGCCCCCACCAGAGACCTCGGTCCCGTAGGTGGCCCCCTCTCCACCCCTTCCCGCAGGCTTCCGTCCCTTCTTTGCCTTTTTAGGACTGGAGGTGGTAACAGCTCCTTTCTGGTACTAACCCTGGTGTGCAGCCCCATCCCTGGAGACTTCCCCACGTGGCACACCTCCCCCACCCTTGCGAGACTCTCACCTGTTGCCCAGTCTGAGTGAGTCATCGCCTCCGCCAGGCTCTTACTGATACCATAGATGACGCAAACACAACACAGACGAGCAAAGCCACTAGTCCAGGCTCAAGAACCAGGTAGTGAGGGAAAGATAGCACTGGAGCCCAGGTTTGTTCAAAACCCTTGGCTAGAGGTAGCCAGGGCAGCCCACGGGCTGTGGGCTGCAGAGTGCCAGGGGATGGGCTGTCCTCGTTCATTTTCCAATTTGAGTTCACAGCCAACAGTTAATAATTTGGAGTTTTGCAATAGAAACCCAGAGGTCCTGCTTCTCTGGAAAGACAAGAGGGACTAGCGGTGTTGGTTCTAAGTGCTTTTGTGTGTCAATTTATTTCACCCCCACAAGGACCCCAGTGAGGGAAGTACTAGCACTAACTTTATTTGCTACATGGGTAAACTGAGGCATGAAGATTAAAGCCACCCGCCTGAGGTTACTCAGTTAAGCAAGCAGAAGGGTTGGGAGCTGAACCTCAGGAAGCACACGCATCCTTTAACGTCACTAAGGGGCCGATTACACACTCTGAGGACACCCAGAGGGACCCTTCATTCTCTTCCAGCACTCCTGCCTTCCCTCCTGCGATAACAGAACCTCGTGTCTGTGTCACCTGTTAGCTCGCTGAGGAAAAGCCTTCCAGAATTGAGGCAGGTGGCAGCAGCACCTGTCCTTCGTTTGCCCCTGCCCCCACCCACATCGACGCCTCCCTTTCTCCACTTTGCCCTCTGCCTCAGGCGGGTGGCCTTCGTGGCCAACCACGGGCTTCTGGTTCTCTGGCTTCCCTCTGCATTTGGCCAACAAGAGGGCAGGTGAGGAGAAGGTGGGTAGAAAGTGGGTGGGGCATTCCTCCCTCGAGTACCTCTGTCTCTGCAGTCACCAGGGCTGGCTGAGCGCCCCCACCAGAGACCTCGGTCCCGTAGGTGGCCCCCTCTCCACCCCTTCCCGCAGGCTTCCGTCCCTTCTTTGCCTTTTTAGGACTGGAGGTGGTAACAGCTCCTTTCTGGTACTAACCCTGGTGTGCAGCCCCATCCCTGGAGACTTCCCCACGTGGCACACCTCCCCCACCCTTGCGAGACTCTCACCTGTTGCCCAGTCTGAGTGAGTCATCGCCTCCGCCAGGCTCTTACTGATACCATAGATGACGCAAACACAACACAGACGAGCAAAGCCACTAGTCCAGGCTCAAGAACCAGGTAGTGAGGGAAAGATAGCACTGGAGCCCAGGTTTGTTCAAAACCCTTGGCTAGAGGTAGCCAGGGCAGCCCACGGGCTGTGGGCTGCAGAGTGCCAGGGGATGGGCTGTCCTCGTTCATTTTCCAATTTGAGTTCACAGCCAACAGTTAATAATTTGGAGTTTTGCAATAGAAACCCAGAGGTCCTGCTTCTCTGGAAAGACAAGAGGGACTAGCGGTGTTGGTTCTAAGTGCTTTTGTGTGTCAATTTATTTCACCCCCACAAGGACCCCAGTGAGGGAAGTACTAGCACTAACTTTATTTGCTACATGGGTAAACTGAGGCATGAAGATTAAAGCCACTGGTCTGAGGTTACTCAGTTAAGCAAGCAGAAGGGTTGGGAGCTGAACCTGGCTCAGCGATCAGCTGTGGTAAACTGAGCCCCACGGGGCCTGCGTGGGGACTGGCCCCTGAGGACATCTGAGCCTACCCCATCCAGGGGCTCTTCTGTGTCTCCAGGCCAAGCGAGGCAAGTCCTGCTCTCAGCCTCCTGGGTGGGGCTCGGCTCATTCCTGGGGGTCATCGTCACTCCACGCAAGCTTGGCCACTGCTGAGAGGGGAAGCCTGTCATCCTCCCAAATGCGGCTCGCTTGAAAAGGCTCTGCTCGCGGCTGTCTTGATTCCCCAGCACCAGGGCCGCCTGACTCCCTGTTTCTCCAGCCTTGTGGATTTCTGAGGCCGTCCAGCACCTGGCTGGAGCCAGTGGGAGCCGTGGTTCCCATCCCTATGCCCACGGACACACAGAGCCCTTGTTTTCCTGGCCCCCGCTGTTCCCAGCACAGGTTGGACCCTTGCCTCGCTTGTCTGAACGGGCCTCTAACTTGGTCCAGCCTTGGGCGCCGTCCCCTATCAGCCCGCCAGTGGGGAAAGCAAGCCACGCACCTCCTACAAAAATCTCAGAAATCAGTCAGCCGGGCCTCTTTCTCCCAGTTCATCGCCTTCCGAATGGGCAGTTTTGCTGGGTTTGGTTTCTCTTTTTACTCTTCCTGCAGTTTCTGCCGCGATGCATCCTGGGGGAGGAGGGTCTGACTAAATGCTGTCATTGTGAGGGTAACTGAAGTGCCCCAGACGCCCTGAGACGGGTCCAGGGGAGCAGCAAGGGGACTGATGCCCTCTTATGACAGAACAGCCCTTGGGACGTCCGGCCCCAGTGTGGGCAGGAGGAGGGCGGGGGAGAGTGAAGGGGGTTGTTGAAAAGAACCTATCAGACCTTGGAGTTTCCAGAAAAAAAGATGCGATGTGTTATCTGGCCAGAGAAAGCAATTAATTGGCCATTAGCCTCTGGAGTAGGTTTTCATCTCCGAACCTCTCAGATGAGAGAGGGAACTGGAGGAGCCCCGGGGAGCACCTCGGCGGAGTCCCCCGGCCCGCACGGTCACTAAATATTTATGTGGCGTCTTTGTGTGCAAGGCATTCTGGTCTCCCACGCCTGGGAGGGCCACATGGAAGGGGACACTGGGCAGAGTGAGCCCTTGATGCCCATCTTGACTTTTGATTCTGACTGGCAATGTTCCCCAGCAAGTCCCTTCCCCCACTGGGCATCCATTTCCCAAATATAAACTGAAAGGGTGGCTTCAGAGGATCCTGGCTCACCCACCTCTGACCAAGCAACTCGGGAACTTCTCCCAGAGTGCTGGCGCCGGGCGGCGGTGAGGGCGGCACAGCCTGTGAACGTGCTGAAGACGCCGGACTGCACGCTGACGAGCGGCTGAGCTGGCGAACCTTATGTGCGTGCTGTTGAGACTTAAAAATGGGGGGAGGTAAAAAATTGAAAAAGAATGCATGTATCTATCAGGTGGACAGCACTATACAAAAGTGTTCGTTGTTCTGTCGTGTCCGACTCTCCCGCCTCGTGGACTGGAGCTCCCCTCGGCTCCTCGGTCCATGGGATTCTCCAAGCAGGAATACTGGAGTGGGTCGCCACGCCCGCCTCCAAACACTGCACAAAGAAGGGGGCAAGTACAGCAGTGCCTGCCTTACAAGGGGCCATTTTACCTCAAGGAGGAGAGGGGGTTTTTGTTGTGGTTGCTGTTTTTCAATAAAGTCTGAGAATTCTGTAAACTACTTGTGCGCGTGCATGCTAAGTCGCTTCAGGCGTGTCCAGCTCTGTGCGACCCTATGGACTGGAGCCGCCAGTCAACTCCATGCGTGCGGTCAGAGCTCAGATCTGGCTGCCTGTGTCTCTAAATAACGTGGGGGAAGTTTTGTTGGCGTGAGAAAGTAAGAGAAAGAAAGGAAGGAAGGAGGAAGAAAGGAAGAAAAAGACAGAGGAGGGGAGAGAGGAGGGGCAGAGGGAGGGAGGAAGGAAAGGAAAGAAAAAAGAAACTCTCTACACAGTACGTGTAGCACACACTGGTATGTGTCCTATATATATTCCCTTCCCTCTGCTTGGCTGACAGCACCTCTATCTTTGGAAGGAAGCAGCGATTTGCCAATTCCCAGGGAATGTGTGATGATTGATCTAAACAAGTGGTCTCAACTGGGGGTGATTCTGTCCCCAGGGGACATGTGGCAATGCCTGGGGACATTTTTGGTTGTCACAACAGAAGGGGGAGGTGTGGGGGAGGTGTTCCCGGCACTGGACACTGCTCAGTATCCCACAATGCCCACGATACAGCCCCCACGACCAAGAGTTATCCAGCCCCAAACACTTCTGTGTCCGTGACAGGTCAGCAGTTACACCAGTAAACCAGTCAGTAGGACCTCATCAGAGCAAGAACCCTAGGAGACGTGAAACGTAAGTGAAGAACAGTCTGCAGCACCCTGAAGCCTGACAACACCAGGCCCCTACAGCAGAGGCTGAGCCCGGGGGACAGAGTGGAGGAGGCGAGGCTGCCACAGAGGGGCCAGGAGCCCAGATCTCAGGAGGAGCTCAGGTCAGAGGAGGGTTTACAAGGCGAGGACCCAGGGCCAGACTAACGGCTACCGAGGGAGGCTGCTTCACCACTCCAACAACAGGCTTTTCTCAAGAGCTTCTCACAGAGGTCTGTCCAGCATGTCTGCTCAACCTGGCCGCAGCCAGCCACACTGGGCTTGGGGCCTGACTTCCGAAAGGGGGCTGTCTGTGTTGCTTCTGGATCCAGTGTCAGGACGAGATGGACGAGAGCTTGCCAAAGGCAAGGCCAGAGAGAGGACGGGGATCTATTCCCAAGCAGGGCCTGCCTGCATTTCTCTGCATCTCCTCCGCCCTCCTCTGCTTCTGAGCTGCAGCCAGATGAACGCAGAACGGACCTCTGCAACACCTCCTCGAGTTGAGCTCCCCCCTCAACCTGGAATATTCGCCATCCCCTTTTCTAGCTTGGTCGATTCCTACTCATCCTTCCCATCCGTGTTTGCACATCTCTTTGGAGAGCTTCTACTGACTCCCTGAAATAAACTGAGTCTCCTCCCTTTGTCGTGTTGTTTTTCAGCCACCCCATCGTGTCTGACTCTTCGTGACCCCACGGACTGTAGCACAACAGGCCTCCCTGTCTCTCGCCATCTCCTGGAGCTTGAAGTTCATGTCCACTGCATCGAGATGCCATCCAGCCGTCTCATCCTCTGAAACCCTCTTCTCCTTCTGCCTTCAGTCCTTCCCAGCATCAGAGACTTGCCATTGAGTTGACTGTTTGCATTCAGGTGACCAAAATGCTGGAGCTTTAGCTTTAGCATCACTCCTTCCAATGAGCGTTCAGGGTTGGTCGCCCTTAAGACGGATTGGTTTGATCTCCTTGCAGTCCGAGGGGCTCTCAGGAGTCTTCTCCAGCACCACAGTTTGAAGGCATCAATTCTTGGGCGTTCTGACTTCTTTACGGTCCAGCTCTCACATCCATACGCAACTCCTTCCTTTAGGTTCCCATCATGTGCCAGCCTTTCTCCTTGGAAAACTTCATGATGCATCCCTGAAATTATTTATTTAAAATCTGTCTGATCGGAGGGGAAGGAGAGCAGAGCAGTTAAGAGCACAGCCTTCTGCACTGGACAAAGGCAGCTGGGCCAGGGCGACGAGGGTTAAGGAGGAAGAGGTTTCACATGGCCGGGGCTATGTGAAACGCACAGGGTGTCTTGACAGGACACTCTGACATGCGGCCTTGATAATTCACGTCAGTGGAAATCCTCCAATCACTTCTCCTTTGCAGACTGGAGGGACAGGAAAAGCACTCTGGGTGAAGCCATTACTGACAGGGGAAGTGGAGTCAGCCTCAGAGTCCTACATGGGACAGGTCAGTTCCCCTTCTGGCTGTGTGACTCTGGGAAACTCACTTCACCGCTCTGATCCTCACAATCCCCATGGGTTAAAAACAGGATGACAGTTGCAATCATCTCGTCGGAGGCTCTAACAAGGTGGTCCATCCAAAGCCCAGTAGCTGAACAAATGTTCCATCAACAGCAGTTGAGCTCCCCCCTCAACCTGGAATATTCGCCATCCCCTTTTCTAGCTTGGTCGATTCCTACTCATCCTTCCCATCCGTGATTGCACATCTCTTTGGAGAGCTTCTACTGACTCCCTGAAATAAACTGAGTCTCCTCCCTTTGTCGTGTTGTTTTTCAGCCACCCCATCGTGTCTGACTCTTCGTGACCCCACGGACTGTAGCACAACAGGCCTCCCTGTCTCTCGCCATCTCCTGGAGCTTGAAGTTCATGTCCACTGCATCGAGATGCCATCCAGCCGTCTCATCCTCTGAAACCCTCTTCTCCTTCTGCCTTCAGTCCTTCCCAGCATCAGAGACTTGCCATTGAGTTGACTGTTTGCATTCAGGTGACCAAAATGCTGGAGCTTTAGCTTTAGCATCACTCCTTCCAATGAGCGTTCAGGGTTGGTCGCCCTTAAGACGGATTGGTTTGATCTCCTTGCAGTCCGAGGGGCTCTCAGGAGTCTTCTCCAGCACCACAGTTTGAAGGCATCAATTCTTGGGCGTTCTGACTTCTTTACGGTCCAGCTCTCACATCCATACGCAACTCCTTCCTTTAGGTTCCCATCATGTGCCAGCCTTTCTCCTTGGAAAACTTCATGATGCATCCCTGAAATTATTTATTTAAAATCTGTCTGATCGGAGGGGAAGGAGAGCAGAGCAGTTAAGAGCACAGCCTTCTGCACTGGACAAAGGCAGCCGGGCCAGGGCGACGAGGGTTAAGGAGGAAGAGGTTTCACATGGCCGGGGGCTATGTGAAACGCACAGGGTGTCTTGACAGGACACTCTGACATGCGGCCTTGATAATTCACGTCAGTGGAAATCCTCCAATCACTTCTCCTTTGCAGACTGGAGGGACAGGAAAAGCACTCTGGGTGAAGCCATTACTGACAGGGGAAGTGGGAGTCAGCCTCAGAGTCCTACATGGGACAGGTCAGTTCCCCTTCTGGCTGTGTGACTCTGGGAAACTCACTTCACCGCTCTGATCCTCACAATCCCCATGGGTTAAAAACAGGATGACAGTTGCAATCATCTCGTGAGACTGTCGGAGGCTCTAACAAGGTGGTCCATCCAAAGCCCAGTAGCTGAACAAATGTTCCATCAACAGCAGTTGTCGTATGGCGGTATCTGACACGTGAAGAGACTCTGAGTTTGGTTTCTGAAGATCTGGGTTCCACCCCTTGTTTCTGTGGGATTTTTTTTCTCACGTCGCCTAACTTCTCTGACCCTCCTCAGTCACGTGATGGAAGGACTGCGAGCCCTAGAGAGGACCGTGGAGAGGGCTGGGATCATCACCGCACCCTTCCCTGGCCCAGGCCCCCATCACCTCACACTCCTTCAGCAAACATCCAGTGAGCACCCCTATGCAGGAGTCGGGCTTCACGTCTAGGCCCCAGGGAAGCAACGGTCCGGGGCACAAAGGTCTCAGCCCTCACGGAAGGTAAATTCTTGTGTGAGAAGTCTCAGCTGAGAGGCGGCATGGTGACCCCCACCCCTGCCGGGGACACTGGCCGAGCTCTGGAAACATCTCTTTTGGTCGTTGCCTCCCAGGAAGTGGGTACTACTGGCCTCTCGTGTATGGAGAGGCCAGGGAGGCTGCTAGAACATCTCAGGATGCCCAGGACAGCTCCCAACAGTGAACAAAGATCTGGTCCAAAATGTCAGTAGCTTCGGGGTTGAGAAACCTTGCTCTTGCGGGTAGAAACAGAAAGTAAACAGAACAAACGTGTCCATCACATGGTCGACTGGAAGATAAGAGCGGTGGAGAAAAGGCAGGAGAGGGGGGTGGGATGACAGGAACAGGGATGGAGGTGGTGAGAAGGGGCTGGATTTACTGAAAGTCGCTTGTGGGCCCGGAGATGAAGTACGGAGTCAAGGAGGACGTTGAGGCTTTGGGCCTTAGCCTGTGGAAGGATTAATGACAGCCCTGCCCAAGAGTCTCCTCACAGCCATTTTCTTTTAAATTTTTTAATAAAATTTTGGCCTCTTTCATTGGTTTTTTATTTATTTTCATCCAGTTCTATTCTTTGGCTTATGTAGGCCTCCAACTGCAGTGGCCTCTCTCACTGCAGAGCACTGGCTCTGGGCTTGTAATTGGACACACCGACCCAGCCGTCCATGGTACCTGGGATCTTCCCCAGCCAGGGATCGAACTGGTGCTCTTTGCACTACAAGGCAGACTCTCTATCCACTGGACCACTAGGGCAGCCCTCTTTACAGCC
The DNA here is from genome assembly GCA_022376925.1 of Tragulus kanchil. Lineage (NCBI taxonomy): Eukaryota > Metazoa > Chordata > Mammalia > Artiodactyla > Tragulidae > Tragulus > Tragulus kanchil. The sequence continues at coordinate 199,419,033 of JAIOJX010000025.1, read as the reverse complement.
ATTCTTGATGCTTCCCACCCTCGCCTCTACTGCCAATTCCTCCTGCATGCCTTATACACCAGCCCAGGCAATCTTTAAATAGAAACTGGTGCCTCTGTTTCCCTCCTCTCCTTTCCCTTCCCATCCAGGTTTCTTAAATGCCAGGTGAGCATCTCCCTGATCCAAAAGATCATATTCCTGACCCAGGGGTCCAACCCGGGTCTCCTGCACGGCAGGCATCCTCTAGGTCCCCTGGGCCTCTCCTCAACCCTTCTCTTCTTCACTTCCAGCCACAGTTCTCCTGATTCACCTCCAAAAACAGCCCGGCCCCTAGCTCTCTTTTCCATCAGGCATACCGTCTTCCTTTCTCACCCACTCTACTGCCCTGCCCTGCCCTATTCCTCTTGAAGGGCTTGGTTCAGATGCCTCTTCCTGCAGGAAGCCCTCCTGGAAACCCACCACAGGGATGAGAGACCTCCTCTGAAGTCCACGCCTCCTCTGCTGAAGCCCTGATGTGTTGGTTTGTAAGTTCCTGCCTCTTCCACTGGGCGGTAAGGCTGGTCCTCGGAAGGATCTTGCTCGCCATGGGTCAAGGGTCGAGATGTGCCTGGGACTGAGGGGTTCCTGGGACACTTGAACCTTGAGTGCTTTAACTGGGAATATTCCCAGGCCAATCAAAACCAGCTGGTCACTCTAACTGTATGCCTCACGCTTAGCAGAGTCCAGCCTAAGGTAAGCACAATTCAGACCTCAAAACTGAGCCTTGCACCACCCCTGGTAAGTAGGAGATCTACAAATGCTTTTTTCCTAAGTGGATGGATGAAATTCATCGTCAAGGAAGCCATTAGCTAGCTAAAACCATTAGCCGGACTTCTGGAAGCACCTGGAAGACCTGGTACATCCCATCTTGATCTCCAAAAGTTAAAGTCCCTCAGTCGTGTCTGACTCTGTGAGACCCCATGGACGGTAGCCTGCCAGGCTCCTCTGTCCATGGAATTCTCCAGGCAAGAATACTGGCGTGGGTTGCCATTCTCTTCCCTGGGGGATCTTCCCGACTCAGGGATTGAACTGGGCTCTCCTGTATGCCAGGAAGTTTCTTTACCATCTGAGCCTCCATGGAAGCCCTCTTGAGCTCCAAGGACCAACCCACATCCCAGTGTTCCTGCTCTCCAGCTAGGGTCCAGGTTCACGAGCAGGGCCAGGCCCGCCCTCCTGCACGGGAATGGGGGTCAGGGTGGCTGGAAAAGATCTAGGGCATTAAGTCCGCTGACCTCGTTCTCCTGGACTGGGGGCCAGCCCACCCGGGCGGGGTGCTCAGCTGCCCCACCGTGGAGCCCCAGTCCTCATTCTCAGCGCTGCCACTGCCCTGTTATCTGACTCTCCATCCAGGTCAGCTGATGCCCTGTCTTTTGTGTAGCCTGCAAAACTAGAAACTTGAAAATGACTCTCAGGTTTTATTTTTCTTTCTTTCCCAGTTTCTTTTTCATTTTCTTCTGGGGCCATCAACCCTCACCTCCTGCTTATCAAGGTCTGAGAAAAAGGGGATAATTGTGTCCTCTGGCCAGATGGCTTCTGTGTGAAAACAAAAAGCTCCTGGGTTGGTTTTGCACATGTAAATTTGGACCTCTGGGGCTTATAGGATAAACAGGGGCACACCCAACACCCCATGTGTTCTTTTGCCCTGAAAGTAGAGAAATGCATCCTTAAGCAGAATGGCAGAGATGTTCTCTGTGGTCTAGGTGACATTCCTGCAGAGGTTATTGTCTGGGAGGGTAGAAGGGTCTGTCCATGAGACCCACAACCCACAGACAAAAGAAACACAGAACAAAGGTGTACAAGTTGATGAGTTAGTGCACAATGAAATGCGTACCCAGGGCAAGAAACCAAAGCCAGCTCCCAGGCCCCTTTTTCCTTCCTCACCCAAGGGCATGACAGAGTGTTAAAAAGCAGACATTACTTTGCCTACAAAGGTCTGTATAATCAAAGCTGTGGTTTTCCCAGTTGTCATGGATGGATGTGAAAGCTGGACCATAAACAAAGCTGCATACCAAGGAACTGGTGCTTTCGAACTGTGGTGCTGGAGAAGACTCATGAGAGTCCTGGAAAGGCAGAGTCCGGTTAGGATTCTCCAGGCAAGAATACTGGCGTGGGTTGCCATTCTCTTCCCTGGGGATCTTCCCGACTCAGGGATTGACGGGCTCTCCTGTATGCCAGGAAGTTTCTTTACCATCTGAGCCTCCATGGAAGCCCTCTTGAGCTCCAAGGACCAACCCACATCCCAGTGTTCCTGCTCTCCAGCTAGGGTCCAGGTTCACGAGCAGGGCCAGGCCCGCCCTCCTGCACGGGAATGGGGGTCAGGGTGGCTGGAAAAGATCTAGGGCATTAAGTCCGCTGACCTCGTTCTCCTGGACTGGGGGCCAGCCCACCCGGGCGGGGTGCTCAGCTGCCCCACCGTGGAGCCCCAGTCCTCATTCTCAGCGCTGCCACTGCCCTGTTATCTGACTCTCCATCCAGGTCAGCTGATGCCCTGTCTTTTGTGTAGCCTGCAAAACTAGAAACTTGAAAATGACTCTCAGGTTTTATTTTTCTTTCTTTCCCAGTTTCTTTTTCATTTTCTTCTGGGGCCATCAACCCTCACCTCCTGCTTATCAAGGTCTGAGAAAAAGGGGATAATTGTGTCCTCTGGCCAGATGGCTTCTGTGTGAAAACAAAAAGCTCCTGGGTTGGTTTTGCACATGTAAATTTGGACCTCTGGGGCTTATAGGATAAACAGGGGCACACCCAACACCCCATGTGTTCTTTTGCCCTGAAAGTAGAGAAATGCATCCTTAAGCAGAATGGCAGAGATGTTCTCTGTGGTCTAGGTGACATTCCTGCAGAGGTTATTGTCTGGGGAGGGGGTAGAAGGGGTCTGTCCATGAGACCCACAACCCACAGACAAAAGAAACACAGAACAAAGGTGTACAAGTTGATGAGTTAGTGCACAATGAAATGCGTACCCAGGGCAAGAAACCAAAGCCAGCTCCCAGGCCCCTTTTTCCTTCCTCACCCAAGGGCATGACAGAGTGTTAAAAAGCAGACATTACTTTGCCTACAAAGGTCTGTATAATCAAAGCTGTGGTTTTCCCAGTTGTCATGGATGGATGTGAAAGCTGGACCATAAACAAAGCTGCATACCAAGGAACTGGTGCTTTCGAACTGTGGTGCTGGAGAAGACTCATGAGAGTCCCCTGGACGGCAAGGAGACCAAACCAGTCCATCCTACAGGAAATCAGCCCTAAATATTCATTAGAAGGACTGACGCTAAAGCTCCAATACTGTGGCCACCTGACGGGAAGAGCCAACTCTTGGGAAAGACCCTGATGCTGGGAAAGACTGCGGGCAGGAGGAGAGGGGAGGACAGAGGATGAGATGGTTGGATGGCATCACTGACTCGATGGACGTAAGTTTGAGCAAACTCTGGGAGATGGTGAAGGGAGAGGCAAGCCTCGCGTGCTGCAGTCCATGGGGTCCCAAAGAGCCGGACGCGACTGAGCCAAGTGAGCAGCCAGCGCTCAGAAAGAGCCTTCCACGGACTGCTAAATCCGTTAAGGAGCATGAGCATTTCCTTCCCTCTCCCCAGGCCCCCGGGGCTGGACTCTCACAGGAGGAGCTGAGGTTGCTGAGTACCGGCCATGTGCCCAACACCCCCTTAGGAGGTGGGAGTTCTGAGGACCCCTGGACTGCAGATGAGAAAAACAAGGCTCGGAGAGGTGGAGTGATTTGCTCCCCATCACGCCGCAGGAAGTGGGATGGGAGATCCAACCCTCCCTCGCGTGGAGGGATGGCCTCTGAATTACCTTCACAGCCTCTGCAGAGAGAGTTTTATCCCAGGAAATCAATAGAGTGAAGCAGGAAATCAGAGAGAACATTAATAATCTCGGGCAGCAAAACAAACTGCTTCTAAGCGGCTGTTCGCACTGCATCCACTCGCGTAGCCTGTTACAAACAGGGCCGCTCAGAATAAAACGGGTCTCCGGCAGCCATCCGGGGGAACTGATTCCAGATCAGTGGGCTGGTGTGTCTTCCCAGGGCAGCCCCGACAGGAGCTTGCAGTGGCTCAGGCAGACCAGGCTCCCCGTCCCTCCTGTAGGGAAGACCCGTCTTTACAGCAGAGGGTCAGCACAGCCCACAGACGCTCCAGTTTTGTCCGTCCTGTGTTTCAGAACTGCCTGAATGGGTGACCAACGTCTGCAGCCAGGCAGGTGTCGTGTGAACACCCGGGTGTTAAAACCACGGCGGGATGTGGGGAGGCAGTGGGCGGGGTGGGAGTGCGCGCTCCCTGCAGATGGTCAGCTTCGTTTCTGGTTCACCACTGTCCCTCTGCTCTGCCTCCCTGAGGGGACCCACCTGCCCCGGCTGCATCTGGACTTGTCCCTCCTTCCTACGTCCTCTGAGCCATCGCCAGCTCTTAGCCAGTGAAGCGATTCACGAGGTATGATTTGTTAGGGAATAATGCTTTTGGAAACCAAAACTGGAAGGGAAGTGACAAGACTCAAGGGCCAGCAGGATGCCCAGGCTGAGTCTTCCAGTCACAGGTTTCTCCCATAGTCCCGAATATTCACACAGTCCCTCCCCAGCCGATGCTATCACATGCCAATAATCGCATGGTGTAAGTAGCAGTGATAGCATTTACTGCCTAGACTGCATGCTGGGCTCAGTGCTCAGTTCCCTGCACGGTCAGTACCATTTAATCTTCATCTCCCAACAACCCCCCAAGGTAAGGACAGGAGACAGGTCATTTTAGTGTGACCAGCAGTCGCTTCCTTTTCTCAGGTTAACTGGATCCTCAGTATTCTTTGGGGACCCGTCCTACTCCCACTATTGGTCTCTATGTGGTTCAGGAAACCATGAGGGCTGATTCACACCCTCTGTCCCAGGAGGGTCAAAGGTGGTCATAGGACCCCAATCTGACTGAACAGCACAGTCTATTTCTGATTCCGGGAGACCTACAAGGTCTCCATTCTAGGACTGTGGGAGCAAGGCGTTTGCAGCCGACACTGTGTAATGATGGAGTGACTGGTAGGCATTTGTGCAGAGAGGAAGATGTCCAGAGCCTGCCTGAGAAGGAAAGTCAACCACAGAGAAAAAGGAGAGTCAAGACTGAGAGAAAAAAAAGCAAAAGAGAGAGACAGGGAGGGAGGGAAAGAAAGTGAGATAGTGTCCCATGATACTAACGCCTGGATCAAGCCAAACCTGAAGCTAGTTGCCAGTTACATGAACCAATACAGTCCCTTAATGCCTTTTTTTAAAAAGCGGGGTCCACAGGCCCCAGTTTTGTCCGTCCTGTGTTTCAGAACTGCCTGAATGGGTGACCAACGTCTGCAGCCAGGCAGGTGTCGTGTGAACACCCGGGTGTTAAAACCACGGCGGGATGTGGGGAGGCAGTGGGCGGGGTGGGAGTGCGCGCTCCCTGCAGATGGTCAGCTTCGTTTCTGGTTCACCACTGTCCCTCTGCTCTGCCTCCCTGAGGGGACCCACCTGCCCCGGCTGCATCTGGACTTGTCCCTCCTTCCTACGTCCTCTGAGCCATCGCCAGCTCTTAGCCAGTGAAGCGATTCACGAGGTATGATTTGTTAGGGAATAATGCTTTTGGAAACCAAAACTGGAAGGGAAGTGACAAGACTCAAGGGCCAGCAGGATGCCCAGGCTGAGTCTTCCAGTCACAGGTTTCTCCCATAGTCCCGAATATTCACACAGTCCCTCCCCAGCCGATGCTATCACATGCCAATAATCGCATGGTGTAAGTAGCAGTGATAGCATTTACTGCCTAGACTGCATGCTGGGCTCAGTGCTCAGTTCCCTGCACGGTCAGTACCATTTAATCTTCATCTCCCAACAACCCCCCAAGGTAAGGACAGGAGACAGGTCATTTTAGTGTGACCAGCAGTCGCTTCCTTTTCTCAGGTTAACTGGATCCTCAGTATTCTTTGGGGACCCGTCCTACTCCCACTATTGGTCTCTATGTGGTTCAGGAAACCATGAGGGCTGATTCACACCCTCTGTCCCAGGAGGGTCAAAGGTGGTCATAGGACCCCAATCTGACTGAACAGCACAGTCTATTTCTGATTCCGGGAGACCTACAAGGTCTCCATTCTAGGACTGTGGGAGCAAGGCGTTTGCAGCCGACACTGTGTAATGATGGAGTGACTGGTAGGCATTTGTGCAGAGAGGAAGATGTCCAGAGCCTGCCTGAGAAGGAAAGTCAACCACAGAGAAAAAGGAGAGTCAAGACTGAGAGAAAAAAAAGCAAAAGAGAGAGACAGGGAGGGAGGGAAAGAAAGTGAGATAGTGTCCCATGATACTAACGCCTGGATCAAGCCAAACCTGAAGCTAGTTGCCAGTTACATGAACCAATACAGTCCCTTAATGCCTGAGAATAAATGAGTTGTAATGGTATTTAAGTTCGGCTTTCTGTCACTTACAACCAGAAAAAAATTCAATGAATATAAACACTATGGTTATTTCCATTTTACACACAAGTAGTTGGAAGCTAGGCTTCCCAGGTGGAAATGTCACAAGTGTCTCTGCTTGCCAATGCAGAAGACACAGGCTCAGTCCCTGGGGCAGGAAGATGCCCTGGATCTCCCAGTATTCTTGCCTGGAGAATCCCATGGACAGAGAAGCCTGGCGGGCTACAGTCCATGTAAAGCTGCAGAGCTGGACATCATGGAGGGGACTTTGTGTGCATGCACCTAGTTGGAAGATACAGGGATTGAAATAAATTACCCAAGGTCACACAGCTGTGAATTGGTAGCACTTGGATTTGAGCAAGTTCTGTCCCGAATCTGAAGCTGTTAGGTCAGACATCTTGGTCTTTTACAGGATTGTCCCTTGCTCTCTGGGCGTCCTAGGTGGTGCTCGTGGTAAAGAACCCACCTGCCCATGCGGGAGACATAAGAGACACGGGTTGGATCCCCAGGTCACAAAGATGCCCTGGAGGAGGGCATGGCCACCCGCTCCAGTGCTCTTGCCTGGAGAATCCCATGGACAGCGTGGCCTGGCAGGCTACAAGCCCTAGGGTCGCAAAGAGTTGGACAAGACTGAAGCGACTTAGCATGCACGCACAGACATGAAGCCCCTTTATCTCTAGGGGCCAAGAACTGGGGATTTTAGAAACAGCCTATGTTCAGAGCTGCTGGTACACTGTGGCATTCTGGGGAGGCCAGGAAGGGCTGAGGAGAGGCTGTACCAAAATAAAATATGTAATTATTATTTAAATCAGTTCAGATGCCATAAGGAGAAAAATCAGAGCTTTCTGTGGCATTTCTCCGGTGCCATTTTTAATTCTATCTTATCAGAACACAGCTGGGATTTGTTTGGCCCCGATATTCAAGGAGAGTCAAGACTGAGAGAAAAAAAAGCAAAAGAGAGAGACAGGGAGGGAGGGAAAGAAAGTGAGATAGTGTCCCATGATACTAACGCCTGGATCAAGCCAAACCTGAAGCTAGTTGCCAGTTACATGAACCAATACAGTCCCTTAATGCCTGAGAATAAATGAGTTGTAATGGTATTTAAGTTCGGCTTTCTGTCACTTACAACCAGAAAAAAATTCAATGAATATAAACACTATGGTTATTTCCATTTTACACACAAGTAGTTGGAAGCTAGGCTTCCCAGGTGGAAATGTCACAAGTGTCTCTGCTTGCCAATGCAGAAGACACAGGCTCAGTCCCTGGGGCAGGAAGATGCCCTGGATCTCCCAGTATTCTTGCCTGGAGAATCCCATGGACAGAGAAGCCTGGCGGGCTACAGTCCATGTAAAGCTGCAGAGCTGGACATCATGGAGGGACTTTGTGTGCATGCACCTAGTTGGAAGAAACAGGGATTGAAATAAATTACCCAAGGTCACACAGCTGTGAATTGGTAGCACTTGGATTTGAGCAAGTTCTGTCCCGAATCTGAAGCTGTTAGGTCAGACATCTTGGTCTTTTACAGGATTGTCCCTTGCTCTCTGGGCGTCCTAGGTGGTGCTCGTGGTAAAGAACCCACCTGCCCATGCGGGAGACATAAGAGACACGGGTTGGATCCCCAGGTCACAAAGATGCCCTGGAGGAGGGCATGGCCACCCGCTCCAGTGCTCTTGCCTGGAGAATCCCATGGACAGCGTGGCCTGGCAGGCTACAAGCCCTAGGGTCGCAAAGAGTTGGACAAGACTGAAGCGACTTAGCATGCACGCACAGACATGAAGCCCCTTTATCTCTAGGGGCCAAGAACTGGGGATTTTAGAAACAGCCTATGTTCAGAGCTGCTGGTACACTGTGGCATTCTGGGGAGGCCAGGAAGGGCTGAGGAGAGGCTGTACCAAAATAAAATATGTAATTATTATTTAAATCAGTTCAGATGCCATAAGGAGAAAAATCAGAGCTTTCTGTGGCATTTCTCCGGTGCCATTTTTAATTCTATCTTATCAGAACACAGCTGGGATTTGTTTTTCAAAAGGAAGAAACTCCTTTAATTTAAAAAAAAAAAATTCTCTGATAAAAGTGAAAATAGTCCACAGGCCATCAGGTGACAATGGAAGGAAGACAGGGACAATTCAGCAATTTAAAGCAGATTAAAAAACTAATTTGTTGACTCTTTTCGCCAGGCTCACCTCTCCCCTGGAATACTGTGTGTTCTGCAAAATGACCCTGAAATCCCGAATCGCTGTTGTCCGCCCAGCTCCCTCTTTGTGGGCGTTTCTGTGGGCTTCCACCTCAGGTGGTTGGGGGGGGGGGGGAGATTCTTTCTGTTGCTCTGGCTAGGGTTTAACAGAATCCTATGACTTCCTGGACTTAAAATCTGTATAAGGCTTCTCACTGCAGGAAGGACAAAGAGCTGAGGACTCACCGGGCTGGCGAGGCCCTGAGAAGTGTCTTCTCGGGTCGTGTACCTGCTCTTCTGCAGTCTGGAAGCGTGTCCCTGTCTTTGGTCCGTGCCCCTTCCTCGGGGCCTTTGCAGAAGCTGGCTCTGCTGTCTCCCCAGCCTCTTTCACCTGGTCAGTCCTATACATCCTTCGGAGCCCAGCTCACTCCTTTCTCTCTCTCAAGGAAGTCTTCGTTTCAGGGGCCCTAAATCCTGGCCATTACTTCAAGTTGTTATTATATACAGGTCAGGGTCTTGTTTTTCTCTCCACTGTCTCCACCGGTCTGGTGCACAGTAGGTGCTCAATAAAATTTTATTGAATAAACCAATGGGAGAACCTTGATGAAATGGAGTGCACGGTACCAGCATGCCATGGGTCCCAACCAACACCTGGGGTCTTCCCTTTGCTGCGTCCAAAGCCCCAGGCCGCATTATCTCAGCTTGCTTTCAAAATCTCCTTGCACACCTTCCTTTGGGTGTGCATGGTGCTTTGGGGGTGACAGCATGCTCTATGGAGAAGAGAACACAGGCTCTAGGGTCAGACCTGGGTTTAAACCTTAGCCTTTCTAGAATTTATTATTATTTATTTATTTAGTTTTAGTTGTGCTGGGTCTTCATTGCTTTCTTCATTGCACAGGCTTTCTCTAGTTGCGTGTGGGCAACTTTCTAGTTGCAGTGTGTGGGTTTCTCTTTGCAGTGGCTTCTCTTTGTTGGGAAGCATGGGGTCTAGAGTGGACGGATTCAGTAGTTGAGGCACACAGGCTCTGTCGCCCCACGGCATGCGGGATCTTCCCAGACCAGGGACTGAACCCTTGTCCCGTGCATTGGCAGGCAGATTCTTAACCACGGCACCACCAGAGAAGTCCTCTCTAGCCCTTTAACTTACTCATTTTCTTTGTTTTCATTCTGGTAAAACATGCCATTGCTCTGTCGCTAAAGTCCCATCTGGCTCTTTGCTACCCTATGGACTGCAAGCACACCAGGCTTCCCTGTCCTTCGGGTCCACTGGGTCAGTGATGTCATATATAACATAAAACTTCCTACATTAGCCATTTTTAAGTGCACAGTTTAGTGGTAGTAAGTACATTCATGTCATTGTGCAACCATCACCACCGCCCATCTCTAGAATGGTCACCTTCCCAAACGGAAACTCGATCGCATTTAAACACTAACTCCCCATTTCCCCTTCCCCGAGGCCCTGGAGACCACCAGGGCCTACACTGTCTCTATGAATTCTACTTCCTGTCTCCATGAATCTGACTAAGAATGTCCTAGAAGTGGAATGATCCAGTATTTGTCCTGTCATGTCGCTTAGCGTAACGTCCCTGAGGTTCATGCTTGTTGTAGTGTGTGTTAGAATTTTGTTCCTTTTTAAGGCTGAATGATATTCCACTGCGTGGACAGACCATATTTTGTACATCGATGGACACTGGGTTGTTTCCGCTCTTGCACCATTGTGGATAATGGCGCTGTGAACACGCCTGTACTCCTTACTTGAGAAAGGGGGTCAGAGCACATCTTCTCATAGGGATGCTGTGAGGAGCAAGGGGTGAAGACACAAAATGGGCACAGCACGCTCCCAGCACATCAGAAGCACCTTTGCCAGTCGGGGACCAGCAGGGGACAGACAGCTCGTCCCAGCAGCGTGGCCAGGGACAGTCACAGTGGAGAGCCAGGTGTAGAGAAGCCACTAGGGGAGGGCAGTGCAGCACCCAGGGCCTGGCAACAGAGGAGGACCATGCAGACCCCCAGACCAGACGAGGGAGGGAGGGAAGGTTCCTGAATGCAGAGGACTCCAACAGGGGCTGTGAGGAGACACCACCACCATCCCCTGTGGTGTTCTCCTCACTGAACTCATCACTATTCAAATTTAAGCTGCTCAGTTATTTATTTATTCCTTTCTGTTCTGACTCCCATTCCGGGAGTCACCCCAGGACAGCCCAGCTGGGCCTCTGTCTGCTCAGCACTCCACGGCCAGGGCCTAGACAGACTAGGTACGTGGTAGACGCCCAGCAGATATTCAGGCCTGGTGCATCTTAGCACTCAATAAATATGTGTCGAATCAATGGATGTGGAATGATTCATTCGTTTTTTTCCACTGTGGGAGCCAAATAAAGAAAAAGAAATGAAAGTGTCAGTCGCTCAGTCGTGTTCGACTTTTTGTGACCCCAGGGACTATCGCCCGCCAGGCTCCTTAGTCCATGGGATTTCCCAGGCAAGGATACTGGAGTGAGTAGCCATTCTCTTCTCCAGGGGATCTTCCCGACCCAAGGATGGAACTCAGATCTCCTGCATTTCAGGCAGATTCTTTACTATCTGAGCCATCAGGGAAGCCTGGTAGCTAAATAATTATTCTCCAAAGATGTCTGCGTTCTAATTCTCTGAACCTATGACCATGTCACCTGACATGGCCAAGAGGTTTTGCAGACATGAGTAAGTTAAAGATCTCGAGATGGGGAAATTATCTCCGATTACCCAAGGGGGCCCAATGTCAGCTAATAAGGGAGGCAGGGAATTCAGAAGTCAGAGGTGGAGCTAGGACAGTGGAAGCAGAGGGCAGAGTGATGTGGGCTACCAACCTAGGAATGTGGGCAACCTCAGACACTAGAAGGCCAAGGTTCTAACCTCAGCTCTGTCACCAGCCCTGTGCAGCCCCCTTCACAACGGCCAGTGGGCGGGTGGGAGGGTGGATCAGCTGAACTTACTTAGTAAATAAATACTTACAACCACCCCAGGAGAAGGCACTGTTATCATTCCCGTATTACAGATGAGCAAACTGAGGCACATGTCTTCCATATTTTACTTTCTAAGGTGGCAAACTGAAGCTTCTGTCCTCAGCCCAAGACTCAAGAAACGTGGGGCTCAGACAGTAAGAGGGAAGTTGGGCTGGACTCCGGTCTAATCTGCCTCCAGAACCCAGATTCTCCTCCTTCCTCCCCAAACTGTAAAGTAACATGAGGACAGAATTGGGGTCTCCCATCCCTGAATCTTCAGTGCCCAGGACAGGGTATGACTCTTAAAAGATTCTGCGCAAGTCGTGAGCATCAGCAAGTCCTGACATTCAGCGAATGAAGACATGAATGAGAAAAGGAATGAACGATCAAATCTCCCCAAACCAGACACTTCCCACGCCTGTGACCTGATTCATTCCTACCTACCTAACCTCCAGGTGAGCCAAGGGGAAAGTCAACTCTCAGAGACTTGTTGTGAGTATGATGGTAATAAAAGATGATGTATATAGATAAATATAAAGATGATATATGTAAAGCCTCTGGCATGGTGTCTGGTATCCAGTAAATACTCATAAGATTATCTATTATTATTATTATTATTATTAATTATTAGAACTGCGGATGTTGGGATAAGCAGAGATCCAGGCAGGAATGGGGTGCCCACAACGAGAAGCACAGGTGTGCATGAAGCAGCTCTGAATGAACACCAGAGGTCAAACAGGAACGGAAGATACTGACACTGATCACTGATACAGACACTGATAACATTAGCTACAGCCGTAACAATGGTGTGTAAAAAACAACCACAACCCCCCAGTACAACGTAACAGAAGCATTTAATTTGTTAATCTGTTTGTGGCCAGCTGGAGCTTGGCTAAGCTAGACCCCACTGCTGAGGTCTGGGTTAAAGGGTGCTGGACACGTGCTTGTTCTGGGGCCAAGCTGAGGGGGTGGCAGCTACCGTGGAGGAGCCCGGGCACGTTCCGGCCATGACAGAAACACACAAGGGCCCTGGACATCTAAGCTTGGAAAGGACACTGTCCCTTCCACCAGTGGCCAAAGGAAGACACAAGGCCACGGCCAAAGTGAAGGACGAGGAGGACAGGCCCTGCCTGCCCCCTGAGGGGAGAACAGCCAAGAGTCCTGGCTACGGGAGCAGGGAGGCACTGGTGCCAATGATGTGTTCCCCCGAACACTAGGCAGACCTCAGGAAGGGCTCCCATACTGCCCTGTCCCGCTCTCAACTGTCCTGCTCTCAACTGTCCTGCCCTGTCCTGCCCGCCCTGTCCTGACCCTGCCTCATCAACTCCTGGTCAAAACCTGGAAGACCCTGAGCAGCGGCATTTGCAGTCTGTGGGGACCCCCCCTCCATTCTCATCTTCCCAACATCTGGACCTGCTCCGGGGAGCCATTAATCTCGGGCAATTTCTTTCCTTTTTTCACAGATTCATCGAGCAAGTCCTGACATTCAGCGAATGAAGACATGAATGAGAAAAGGAATGAACGATCAAATCTCCCCAAACCAGACACTTCCCACGCCTGTGACCTGATTCATTCCTACCTACCTAACCTCCAGGTGAGCCAAGGGGAAAGTCAACTCTCAGAGACTTGTTGTGAGTATGATGGTAATAAAAGATGATGTATATAGATAAATATAAAGATGATATATGTAAAGCCTCTGGCATGGTGTCTGGTATCCAGTAAATACTCATAAGATTATCTATTATTATTATTATTATTATTAATTATTAGAACTGCGGATGTTGGGATAAGCAGAGATCCAGGCAGGAATGGGGTGCCCACAACGAGAAGCACAGGTGTGCATGAAGCAGCTCTGAATGAACACCAGAGGTCAAACAGGAACGGAAGATACTGACACTGATCACTGATACAGACACTGATAACATTAGCTACAGCCGTAACAATGGTGTGTAAAAAACAACCACAACCCCCCAGTACAACGTAACAGAAGCATTTAATTTGTTAATCTGTTTGTGGCCAGCTGGAGCTTGGCTAAGCTAGACCCCACTGCTGAGGTCTGGGTTAAAGGGTGCTGGACACGTGCTTGTTCTGGGGCCAAGCTGAGGGGGTGGCAGCTACCGTGGAGGAGCCCGGGCACGTTCCGGCCATGACAGAAACACACAAGGGCCCTGGACATCTAAGCTTGGAAAGGACACTGTCCCTTCCACCAGTGGCCAAAGGAAGACACAAGGCCACGGCCAAAGTGAAGGACGAGGAGGACAGGCCCTGCCTGCCCCCTGAGGGGAGAACAGCCAAGAGTCCTGGCTACGGGAGCAGGGAGGCACTGGTGCCAATGATGTGTTCCCCCGAACACTAGGCAGACCTCAGGAAGGGCTCCCATACTGCCCTGTCCCGCTCTCAACTGTCCTGCTCTCAACTGTCCTGCCCTGTCCTGCCCGCCCTGTCCTGACCCTGCCTCATCAACTCCTGGTCAAAACCTGGAAGACCCTGAGCAGCGGCATTTGCAGTCTGTGGGGACCCCCCCTCCATTCTCATCTTCCCAACATCTGGACCTGCTCCGGGGAGCCATTAATCTCGGGCAATTTCTTTCCTCACTTGATTTGTTTATTTAAGGAAAACAAGTTGCTCCTAATTAGAAACACTGCTGTCGAAATGTTCGGAGCATCCTAGGCTGCCTGTGTTCAGACCTTCTGCTTAGAATGATACCTGCGCTCTGAACATCTGTGAGTGCGCTCGGCGACTGGCCTACGTGCAGGCTTCTAGCCGGGGAGATGCGGGCTGTCGTCGGGGCCAAGGGAACGGGGGGACAGAGGAAGATAGGGGCTTCCGAGCAAAGGCACTCGGGAAAATGAGCATCTGACATCCCAAGGCTCTGCTCAGAGCTGGCGTTCGGCTGGTCGCTGAATCAACACTGGGAAGGTGCACACACGAGCACAGTGCAGACGTGCAGAGCAGACTGAAGAGGAGTTTTAAAAGGTCTGGAGATGTGTTTTGCTTGCACGCTCTCAGCGGTGTTTACAGCTCCCCCCACACAAATGCCTTGTCAGTCCTACGGACGCCGAGACAGACCTGCAGAGGTGCACACACTCAGAAACGCACATACACACACACATGTGACCACACAGAAGTTACTCTGCCCCGCAGACAGGCAAACATGCAGAAACATACATCATGCCCCCAGGGGCATGTCAGGTGATATGATGCAACGGCCCAGGTACACACAGGCAGACACTCGGCACACACAGGCGACGTGCACACAAGCTACACCGCAGCACACAGAAGCACACATTCGGAGACACTCCCCTCGGACACACAGGCACACTCAGACGGACACAGGGAAGCCCACACCCAGACAGCAGTACACACTCATACATCCACATCAGCGGAGACACAGCCGAGCATGCGATGCTTCATGCAGGCACACCCTCAGAAACACGTGTGCACACACAGAGGTGAGGAAGTTCACACTGCAGGACACACAGGTGCACACGCACGGAAGCACACACAGAGACACAGCCAAACGTGTGCACTCACTCACAGACAGACACACTCAGACATTCACACAGACACAGACACAGCGGCTGCACCACGGCCGGCAGGCGCTCACACACAAGGACGAGAAGTGTGCAGGGCTGCGCACACAGGGACACATGGTGCCTTGAAAGCATGTGGACAGATGCGCCTGTCAGTTTACACTCACATCCGTGCACACACCTGGGTACACGCACACACACGCAGGTGCTCAGAGGCCCACACAGACAGCACGGACGGCCACGGACGCACGCGCCCCGGCCGCCCTGCACGGCGCCTCAAACCCAGGGGCCGGTGCACAGGCCCTCACCACACACGTGTGCGTCTGTGCAGCCGATCACACACACAACCACTTACCACTCACAAGTGCACACGCAGGCCCACACGCACCCTGACTCACACAGGCGCGCGTGCTCACCCACACCTAAATCCAGGGATGCACAATCGCACGTGTACACACTCACACTGACACTAGTCTCACACACGCCTGCACACACGTCAGGGTTTTACGTCCCTCGTGCTCCCAGGAGCACACGTACACAGACCGCATGAGAGTGCATATTGATGCACGTCTTCACACACATGTGTCTACACAGACACACACGCCCTACTCCCCAGCGAAGGCACAGCGTTCGTCTTCTGAATCCTGAAAGTCGAGCCCGCGCCTCGAGCTGACACACGGTGGAGCTGCTCCCGCTCCAGTCCCGACCGTGTGCCTGTGAGCT
This sequence comes from Tragulus kanchil, assembly GCA_022376925.1. NCBI lineage: Eukaryota > Metazoa > Chordata > Mammalia > Artiodactyla > Tragulidae > Tragulus > Tragulus kanchil. The sequence goes on along the minus strand of JAIOJX010000025.1, from coordinate 199,403,198 downwards.
CACTCGGTGCTGGCCACGATCAAGTCTGCCTTCCCCAGGGAGGTTTCAGCAGGAACCCGAGGGAACCCGCGTCTGGGGAGGCACGCGGACGACCCAAGCCTCAGAACCACTCAGAAAGAAAGAAGACCAGCCAATCTAAAGCCTTCCTCCACAGTCTCAGCAGCCTGCCCACCCCGCCCCACACAGGGCACTCTCCTGGCGTGGCTGCTCCTACAGGGAACAGCAGCCGCGCCGGGTCAGACCGCCTCCACCGACGGGAGTGCTGCCCAGACACACTGAACTTCTCTGCGCTGGGTCCCCTCACGGCTGCCAAGTTGAAGCCATGGAGACAGCTTACCTCCACCTCCTGTTGTCATGGCGACGCAGCAGCTGGATGCATCCAGTCCTCCCAGACCGCCTGGGGCTCCCCACTAGGAGCTGCTGGTCCAGAAGCCATGGAGACAGGGGCGCACACAGGGACACATGGTGCCTTGAAAGCATGTGGACAGATCCCTGTAGTTTACACTCACATCCGCACACACCTGGGTACACGCACACACACGCAGGTGCTCAGAGGCCCACACAGACAGCACGGACGGCCACGGACGCACGCGCCCCGGCCGCCCTGCACGGCGCCTCAAACCCAGGGGCCGGTGCACAGGCCCTCACCACACACGTGTGCGTCTGTGCAGCCGATCACACACACAACCACTTACCACTCACAAGTGCACACGCAGGCCCACACGCACCCTGACTCACACAGGCGCGCGTGCTCACCCACACCTAAATCCAGGGATGCACAATCGCACGTGTACACACTCACACTGACACTAGTCTCACACACGCCTGCACACACGTCAGGGTTTTACGTCCCTCGTGCTCCCAGGAGCACACGTACACAGACCGCATGAGAGTGCATATTGATGCACGTCTTCACACACATGTGTCTACACAGACACACACGCCCTACTCCCCAGCGAAGGCACAGCGTTCGTCTTCTGAATCCTGAAAGTCGAGCCCGCGCCTCGAGCTGACACACGGTGGAGCTGCTCCCGCTCCAGTCCCGACCGTGTGCCTGTGAGCTCACTCGGTGCTGGCCACGATCAAGTCTGCCTTCCCCAGGGAGGTTTCAGCAGGAACCCGAGGGAACCCGCGTCTGGGGAGGCACGCGGACGACCCAAGCCTCAGAACCACTCAGAAAGAAAGAAGACCAGCCAATCTAAAGCCTTCCTCCACAGTCTCAGCAGCCTGCCCACCCCGCCCCACACAGGGCACTCTCCTGGCGTGGCTGCTCCTACAGGGAACAGCAGCCGCGCCGGGTCAGACCGCCTCCACTGACGGGAGTGCTGCCCAGACACACTGAACTTCTCTGCGCTGGGTCCCCTCACGGCTGCCAAGTTGAAGCCATGGAGACAGCTTACCTCCACCTCCTGTTGTCATGGCGACGCAGCAGCTGGATGCATCCAGTCCTCCCAGACCGCCTGGGGCTCCCCACTAGGAGCTGCTGGTCCAGAAGCCCGTTTATGAGGAAGCAGCGAGGGGGCGGGGACTGCAGGTGTCAGGTGACCGGAGGGAACAAGGGCCTTGATCCCAGCCCGGGACCACCTGGTGCTCCGGTGGGACAGGGCCAGCCTCCCTGGGGATGTGGCACCCAGATGTCAAGACGGGCAGCCTTGCCCTCTGCATCCGTGCAGCTCCACCCTCCCAGGCCCACCGAGCACTTCCCACACAGCATCTCGGCGAGTCCTCCCAGCACCCTCCCGGAGCAGGAGCTGCCACCTCCTCACGCCACCGTGGAGGAAGCGAGGTGCGCACGGTGAAGTGGCTGCTCAGGCTCAGACGTGTCTCAGTCCCAGACCTCTTAAACACGCCCTGACATCACCTCCTGGGATTCTGAAAATTTCATTTGTGACAATCACTCGGGGCCATAGAGTGTCTGAATTGGGACCTCTGAGGATCCATGAAATCTCTTCATTTCACAGAAGCAGCAACTAGGGCCCAGAGAGGCCGAGTGACTTGCCCAAAGTTACACAGCAAACTGAGGGCAGACTTGATGTTTAACCTTGTGACCCAAAGATAGGGTTTCCCTAGGACATCAAGTATCAGCCTCTAATACCCTGGAGATATCCCCCGAGCCCAGCAGCCTAGAGAAGCAGCTCCTAGCCTGGTCCCAACTCAGAATCCCAAGTGACAGAAGGAGGTCCTCGGCCTCCCACCTCATCCTCAGATACTGTCCAGGACCACACAGCAGTGCTGTCCTACAGGCCGACACCAGCACTGACCACAGGGCCAGCCTGTGGCCAGAAGCACCTCCACAGCCTGCTTCACGGGCCAACTCGTCCGTGGAGATGACCCCGGGCCCTCGGCTGGGACCCTGGGCGGGGGAGCACGACACCATCTAGAGGGCTGTGACCACAGGGGTGGCTCCAACATGGTCCCTGGAGACCAGGTGGCCTCTTTGGAGCGCGTGTTTCCTTAGAGGAAAAATAATCTGGCCAACCTCAGGAGCCACGCTGGGCTCAGCAGAGCCTGGTGGGGCCTGGGGGTGAGAGACCACCCACACACTCAGAGCGAGGATGGCAGCGCCAGGAGCCCCCATCCGAACGTCCATTCCAACCCCCTTTTCCGCTCGTGTGTGCCTCCCCAGGCTCCAATCTGAGCGGTCTCACTGAGTGCCTCAGGAAACTTCCCCCAAATCTTTTGCTCATCTAAGGAGCTGAAAGGAACGGGAGCTGATCCCCACCGCTTTCAGCATCTCTTCTAAGAAGGTGACTTGGCTCCTGCGATGACACTTGGGGCTTCTGGAAGGGCTTGGGTGGGGGCCATCTGGGTGGACGGGTCCCCTGCCTCCAGTTCTTTCTGCCCTCCTTACACACACACACACACGCACACGCATGCACACACGCACGCACCAGAACGGACATAAGCAAGACTGCAAAGCACCCTACACAGAATCCATCACTCCGGCAGCCCTGGCTGCTCCAGATGATGGGAATCGCATGTACCAGAGTATCACCCCCAACAAGCACCTTGCAGACATGAAAATACGGTCAGATGCTTCTCCCTCAGAACTCTAACTGGCCAAGAAGGGGGTGATTTATGAGTCAAATGAAGGGGCCCGCTGCCTTCCCCCTGGCCCTTGATGTTTAACCTTGTGACCCAAAGATAGGGTTTCCCTAGGACATCAAGTATCAGCCTCTAATACCCTGGAGATATCCCCCGAGCCCAGCAGCCTAGAGAAGCAGCTCCTAGCCTGGTCCCAACTCAGAATCCCAAGTGACAGAAGGAGGTCCTCGGCCTCCCACCTCATCCTCAGATACTGTCCAGGACCACACAGCAGTGCTGTCCTACAGGCCGACACCAGCACTGACCACAGGGCCAGCCTGTGGCCAGAAGCACCTCCACAGCCTGCTTCACGGGCCAACTCGTCCGTGGAGATGACCCCGGGCCCTCGGCTGGGACCCTGGGCGGGGGAGCACGACACCATCTAGAGGGCTGTGACCACAGGGGTGGCTCCAACATGGTCCCTGGAGACCAGGTGGCCTCTTTGGAGCGCGTGTTTCCTTAGAGGGAAAAATAATCTGGCCAACCTCAGGAGCCACGCGCTGGGCTCAGCAGAGCCTGGTGGGGCCTGGGGGTGAGAGACCACCCACACACTCAGAGCGAGGATGGCAGCGCCAGGAGCCCCCATCCGAACGTCCATTCCAACCCCCTTTTCCGCTCGTGTGTGCCTCCCCAGGCTCCAATCTGAGCGGTCTCACTGAGTGCCTCAGGAAACTTCCCCCAAATCTTTTGCTCATCTAAGGAGCTGAAAGGAACGGGAGCTGATCCCCACCGCTTTCAGCATCTCTTCTAAGAAGGTGACTTGGCTCCTGCGATGACACTTGGGGCTTCTGGAAGGGCTTGGGTGGGGGCCATCTGGGTGGACGGGTCCCCTGCCTCCAGTTCTTTCTGCCCTCCTTACACACACACACACACGCACACGCATGCACACACGCACGCACCAGAACGGACATAAGCAAGACTGCAAAGCACCCTACACAGAATCCATCACTCCGGCAGCCCTGGCTGCTCCAGATGATGGGAATCACATGTACCAGAGTATCACCCCCAACAAGCACCTTGCAGACATGAAAATACGGTCAGATGCTTCTCCCTCAGAACTCTAACTGGCCAAGAAGGGGGTGATTTATGAGTCAAATGAAGGGGCCCGCTGCCTTCCCCCTGGCCCAGCTCATCCTGAGAAGCCCTGGACGTCCAGCCTTGGGGACCCAGGGGGATCCCTGGAGGAAGGATGTCTGGATGAGCCAGAATGTTCAACACTCTGCCAGGAGAGAAAGTTTGTCATCTACCCGGAGCCGGCTGTCACCACTCAGGGTTCTTTACTCACTGGCTCTGGGCACTGAACCTCAGGCTCCAGGCAGCGTCTGGAACTAGCAGTCCAGATAGGGGACCGGAATCCTTTGCAGCAGCTCAGAACCCTCTCCCCAGGGCCCCCTCCTAGCAGGTCCAGGCCCCTTGGCCTTACCTGAGGGGCTCAGTCACTTGCAAACTCTGCCAGCGGAGCCCAGCCAGCACCCGGGGTCTCTCCGCGACTCCCGCGTCCCGCTTGGCGCGCCCGCTCTACGGGCGCCTTCCCAGCTGCCGGCTGCTGCAGTGGCATCAAGGAAAGCCAGACTGGATCGTCTTTCTCGCCGCCCAGGCTCCTCCAGGAGGGCCCGGGGGCTATTTCTCCGGGTCTGGTGCAAGGGGCATCCTCTGCGCCGTCAGCAGCAAAGTGGAAGAGTGTGCGTCCTGGATTGCAGCAGCGGCGACAGCGGTGGACTGGGACGAGGAGGCGGTGGCGACGCCAGCCGGCGAGCCGGGGTGGCGGGCGGAGGCGAGAGGAAGTGAAAACCGGGCTTCTGCAAGCCTGGCGCTCGGGCGGGCTGCCGGGCCGGGCGGCACTGCGGGTGCCCCGCGCCAAGGCGAGGCCCCGCGCAGACACCCGCCCGGGGATGCCCGGGCCCGCTGCGCGCCGGGCGCGGGCTGCGACTGGGGCTCGGGGCTCCGGCCGCCTGTCTCTGTCTCCCTCTCTCTCGCTGCCTCCCTCGCTGCCTCGCTCGTTTCCCCGGACTTCACGTCTCTCGAGCCCGAGCTTCCAGCGTCGCTGCTGCCTCTGCCGCTGCCGCCAGCAGCACGGCTCAGCCCGGCGCGCTCCCCGCGCGGAGACACAGCACTGCCTACCGCTTAACTCCTTGCATGCCACCTGGCCCTCCCGCAGCCTCCCGGGGAGCCGGGCAGCCCGTGTGTCAGGCCTGCTGCGGAGTTGGGGAAGGGCCCTAGCCTCCGAGTCTCAGTTTCCTCATCCGTAAAATGGGCTCGAGAGACGCACGTCACAGAGTTGCCTGGAGAATTAATTAACTAAGACGATTGTGGGATGCGCCAAGATCCCTGGCATAGCATAAGCACCGCTAAATGGCAATGTGTTTATTGTTGCTGCTGTTGGTTTTAAGAGGCTTGCCAGGGTGCCTGATAAATGAAAGGGTATTGCGGGGTTTTGGGGAGGTGGAGTGGGTGTTTAGTTTGTTGTTTTACAAACTACAAAGGCAGTAAGATTAAGCTGTGTGACCTCTGTCTGGTCATTCACCCTCTCTGGGCCTGTTTCAGAATTTCCCTTCCCAGCTCTGTGACCTTAGACAAGTTTGCACCCTGAACCTCTGTATCCTCCTCTGTAAAGTGGGATGATAGGTAACACCCGCCTCCAAAGGATCTCCAGCGAAACAGGGAGAGGAGCCTGCCTTATGGAAGTGTCACAGCTGAGCCAGCGCCTCCTAAGCGCCAGACACCTGCCCATGTAGTTTCAGACACATTGTATCAAGAGCTTGCAACAAGCCTAGGAGGCTGCTGGTTCCATTTTCATTTTTCAGTGAGAGAACTGGGGCCAGCAGAGATTAAGAGACTCCCCCGGCTCAGCACAGACTGGTACCCTGGACTTTCAGACTCCAAAACCATTATCTGTTAAGCTCAGGACTCAAGGAGAGGCTTTAAAGTGGCCTTTACAGACTCTTCCTCATGACAAACCAGCCAGAAGAATTCGTATCTGCATTTCTTCTTTATCAGAATGGTTGTTTTCCCAATTACAAAATTAGTTCTCATTGAATGGAGATAGCTCAGAAAATCATAAATGATAGGAAGAAAAACAAATCAACCCTGTCTCTATCGCCCAGAAATAATGACTTTTAACATCTCGGTGTAGTTCCTTCCAGTCTTTTTTCTCTACCTACATGTAAAAGCCCTTGGCATGGAGAGAATCGTCCGTTCTGTATCAAGATATGGGGAGGGCTTGGCGAAAGCAACTCACAAATCCTTCCCTGAGACTGAGCCTCGCTCACACATGAGAAAAGGGCATGTGAGTGTTCAATCAATGCCAGCTGTTGCTTTTGATTAGGAAGAAGAGGTCTGAGTAATACTAACACCCATCGCTAAGAATTCCTGAGTCCTTACTAAGCAACAGGCACCATTTCCATTAATTCTTTACAAACATCTTAAGGGAGAGATATTGGAATTGGTTCACTTAAAGATGAGGGCCTGGAAAGATGGTTCATTTAATGACGAAGGCTCAGAACACTGAGGCCCAGAAAGGTGACATCATTTGTCCAAAGGCGCACAGCAAGGTCATGGCAGAGCCAGCTCATCTGCCCACCCCACCCCTGTGGCCAGCATGATCACAATGGCAGACCCTCTGTGCCTTTCCCGTGCCCTCCTCTTCCCACTACAACTCACAGCCCTCTTGCTCTATACAGGGGACAAGTCTCCTCCAGGGGGCGAATCCAGGGACTGACACCTGGTCAAGGAGCCCATGGCAGAGTCTGAGAAGGATGCAACTGACCTCCGGCCGTTCCCAGTCCACCTCCATCAAAGCCCACTTCTCTCTGTCCCTCCATAATCCCCCTTAGGAATGAGAATTGGGCTCCTCACAAAGCGGGAAGAATCACAGGTGAAGCTCAAGGGCTAGGCAAGTGTCCTTGGGTTGGTCGCTCACCCTTGAGTCTCGTCATCATGCATGAAAGGACGAATAATGTCTTCCCTGTCTGCTTCTTAGGGTTTGGGGAAAAGTAACAGGTTGGGAAACCCCGAGAGTGGCAAAATCATAATATATAATGGTGAAATGGCACAATGGTTTTAACAGACTCTTCCTCATGACAAACCAGCCAGAAGAATTCGTATCTGCATTTCTTCTTTATCAGAATGGTTGTTTTCCCAATTACAAAATTAGTTCTCATTGAATGGAGATAGCTCAGAAAATCATAAATGATAGGAAGAAAAACAAATCAACCCTGTCTCTATCGCCCAGAAATAATGACTTTTAACATCTCGGTGTAGTTCCTTCCAGTCTTTTTTCTCTACCTACATGTAAAAGCCCTTGGCATGGAGAGAATCGTCCGTTCTGTATCAAGATATGGGGAGGGCTTGGCGAAAGCAACTCACAAATCCTTCCCTGAGACTGAGCCTCGCTCACACATGAGAAAAGGGCATGTGAGTGTTCAATCAATGCCAGCTGTTGCTTTTGATTAGGAAGAAGAGGTCTGAGTAATACTAACACCCATCGCTAAGAATTCCTGAGTCCTTACTAAGCAACAGGCACCATTTCCATTAATTCTTTACAAACATCTTAAGGGAGAGATATTGGAATTGGTTCACTTAAAGATGAGGGCCTGGAAAGATGGTTCATTTAATGACGAAGGCTCAGAACACTGAGGCCCAGAAAGGTGACATCATTTGTCCAAAGGCGCACAGCAAGGTCATGGCAGAGCCAGCTCATCTGCCCACCCCACCCCTGTGGCCAGCATGATCACAATGGCAGACCCTCTGTGCCTTTCCCGTGCCCTCCTCTTCCCACTACAACTCACAGCCCTCTTGCTCTATACAGGGGACAAGTCTCCTCCAGGGGGCGAATCCAGGGACTGACACCTGGTCAAGGAGCCCATGGCAGAGTCTGAGAAGGATGCAACTGACCTCCGGCCGTTCCCAGTCCACCTCCATCAAAGCCCACTTCTCTCTGTCCCTCCATAATCCCCCTTAGGAATGAGAATTGGGCTCCTCACAAAGCGGGAAGAATCACAGGTGAAGCTCAAGGGCTAGGCAAGTGTCCTTGGGTTGGTCGCTCACCCCTTGGAGTCTCTGCGTCATCATGCATGAAAGGACGAATAATGTCTTCCCTGTCTGCTTCTTAGGGTTTGGGGAAAAGTAACAGGTTGGGAAACACCCTGAGAGTGGCAAAACCATAATATATAATGGTGATGCTATAATCATGACTGCCATCAACACACAAGCACGTGAGAGCTGAGCACCACGGCACTGTGCAGTGTTGAAAAGTGGGAGCCCTGGAGACAAGTCTGGTTTTCCCTATATGGACGACACATCACAACTGAAAGAACTCTCTTTCCCCCACCGTCCTGTGGGTCCACCTTTGCCATAAAGCATATGCTGCCCACGTGCATTTAGGCTGGTCCAGGGCTTTCCGTTTGGTTCCACGGGTCAATTTGGTTATGTTTATGCCAATATTGCATGGCCTCAATTATTAGTGCTTTATAATAGTCTTGACAGCAATAAACCACATTTTTCATCATTCTTTCTACAAGATTATCTTGGCTATTCTTGGTCTTTTGGATTTACCTATTAATTTTAGAATTAGTTTATCAGGTCCCTCATACAACAATGACAAACACTTGTTGGATCTGAATTGGGATGACATTGAGTCTACAGACCAAGCTCTGCCATCATTACAGTACTGAGAGTTCCAGTCCCCCTACCTCACACCGTATGCCGAAATAAATCCTAATTGCATTGTAGATCTAAATGTGAAACACAAAATAACACAGCTTCCAGATGCCTAGAGCAGAGGCAATCTTTGGAACCTTGGGGGCAGGAAAAGACTTCTTAAACAAGGGAAAAGGCACCGTTCATAAAAAAACAACGATCTATTTCATATATTAAAATCATAAGAACACTTCACTAGTAAACACCATTTAAGAGCATGAGTCAAGGTATAGAGTGGGAGCAGACATTTCCAATTCCTAGAGCTACGGGCTCCTATTCAGAATTTATAAAAAAACCAAAAAAAACCAAAAAACCAACTTCCTGCAAACCAATACGTAAAAGACAACCAAATCAAATGCTCAAGAAACTGGGGCAGAGACTTCACAAAAGAAGATGTTCAGAGAGCCAATAAACTCATTAAAAGGTATTCAACCCAATTAGAAATCAGGGACACGCCTATTAAAACTGCAAAGAGGTAACATTATACTAAAATCTCAAAAATTGACCATCTCAAGTGCTGGAGAAAATGTGGAACAACTGGAAATTGAATGTGCCGCTGTCTGGAGTATAAATTGATACAAATGCTTTGAAAAACTTGTGTGGTGTACCCACCAAAGCTGAATATCCACCCCTTTGTGGCCAGCATTTCCTCTTTTAGGTGCATGTCCAACAGGAACGAACATTTGTGTCCACCAAGAGACATGTGTAAGAATGTTCACAGCAGTTGCTTATAACAGCGCGTTTTAACTACACAAATGAACATACCGACAAAACACAGACAGACTCACAGACACAGAGAACAGACTTGTGGTTGCCAAGGTAGGTTGGGGAGGGAAGGATTGAGAGTCTGGGATTAGCAGATGCAAACTATTATACGTAGGATGGATAAAGAACAAGGTCATATTGTGTAGCACAGAGAACTATATTCAATATCCTGTGATAAATCATAATGGAAAAAATATGAAAAAGAATATATAGTGTATATGTATAACTGAATCACTTTGGTGTACAGCAGAAAATAACAGAGCATTGTACATTGACTATACTTCAATTAGAAATCACATTTTAAACTAATCTCAAACAGTGTGTATATTCACTGTGTATAATCAGCTGGTAGAATACTATACAGCAACGAAAAGGACCAGATTCCAGATAGACACCACCACAGAGCAAATACAACAAGCACAGTGCTGAGTGACAGAAACAAGACACCAGGGAGTACCCCTGCATGGATTCACTTACATAATGCTCCAGGAAGGCAAACTCTACTGGAGACCGGAAGCCAGAATGACAGCATCTCTGAGGAGGAGGATGTAACTGGGAGGGAGCACACGGGACTTCTGGAGTGCCGGCCGTCTTTTCTTCCTTGACCTGGTTGGCACATACACAGATATCTGCAACATGTCATTGAACCTTGCGTTTACATATCGAGCACTTTTCTCCATATGTGTTAACTCAGCTTTCAAAAAGGCTATTTTTTAAGTGACACATCATAGGTAAGACAGAAACAGACTCAAACTTGAGCCCTGGCACTGTCTGGCTGTGTGACCGTGGTCAAGTTACTGCACCTCACTGAGACTTGAACAATCATTTTACCCATGTGGCGGGGGTGGGGTGAGGATGACAGAGTTTCACGTAAAATGACATGCAAAGCACTGCATTCAATCAGTACTGGCTGATGATGATCATCAACGATTCTGCTATATTATAATGCTTTGAACCGAATTTGTGGCCAGCATTTCCTCTTAGGTGCATGTCCAACAGGAACGAACATTTGTGTCCACCAAGAGACATGTGTAAGAATGTTCACAGCAGTTGCTTATAACAGCGTTTAACTACACAAATGAACATACCGACAAAACACAGACAGACTCACAGACACAGAGAACAGACTTGTGGTTGCCAAGGTAGGTTGGGGAGGGAAGGATTGAGAGTCTGGGATTAGCAGATGCAAACTATTATACGTAGGATGGATAAAGAACAAGGTCATATTGTGTAGCACAGAGAACTATATTCAATATCCTGTGATAAATCATAATGGAAAAAATATGAAAAAGAATATATAGTGTATATGTATAACTGAATCACTTTGGTGTACAGCAGAAAATAACAGAGCATTGTACATTGACTATACTTCAATTAGAAATCACATTTTAAACTAATCTCAAACAGTGTGTATATTCACTGTGTATAATCAGCTGGTAGAATACTATACAGCAACGAAAAGGACCAGATTCCAGATAGACACCACCACAGAGCAAATACAACAAGCACAGTGCTGAGTGACAGAAACAAGACACCAGGGAGTACCCCTGCATGGATTCACTTACATAATGCTCCAGGAAGGCAAACTCTACTGGAGACCGGAAGCCAGAATGACAGCATCTCTGAGGAGGAGGATGTAACTGGGAGGGAGCACACGGGACTTCTGGAGTGCCGGCCGTCTTTTCTTCCTTGACCTGGTTGGCACATACACAGATATCTGCAACATGTCATTGAACCTTGCGTTTACATATCGAGCACTTTTCTCCATATGTGTTAACTCAGCTTTCAAAAAGGCTATTTTTTAAGTGACACATCATAGGTAAGACAGAAACAGACTCAAACTTGAGCCCTGGCACTGTCTGGCTGTGTGACCGTGGTCAAGTTACTGCACCTCACTGAGACTTGAACAATCATTTTACCCATGTGGCGGGGGTGGGGTGAGGATGACAGAGTTTCACGTAAAATGACATGCAAAGCACTGCATTCAATCAGTACTGGCTGATGATGATCATCAACGATTCTGCTATATTATACATAAAACTATAATACATATGAAGTAGTATATATAAAGTAAAGGAGGACCTGAGAAATAGGGAACAGCACTGTTTGAACCTCAGTGACAGTTGCCAGGTATTAATAAAAGGCAGGATGCCCAGTCAAATTTTAGGATAAGTCTATAATTTTACACAGAACATACTCAAACTAAATCTTTTTTTTCGTTTATCTGGAATTCAAATTCAACTGGGCGTCCTGTATTTTTATTTTCCAAATCTTGTCATCCTAACCCCCTAGTCATCAGCTGTGTGCCTGAAGTAATTTGCTTGACCACTCTGGCCTCGGTTGCCTAGTCTGTAAAATGGGAATTCAGGTCCTATGAACAAGAGGATGGAGCTGATGAAGTCAGGTTTGTTCCTGGCACACATCAAACACTCTGTATTTGTTCCTTTCACGTCCCATCATCTCCACGCTTCTTCTGTTCTTCCCTTTCCTTGCCCAAGTCTTAGGGTTGCCAGAGGCCCCCCTCCCCCTGCCCAAATACAGTACAGCCTCCCTGCTGGTCTCCACAACTAAGAGACTGTGACTAGCTGTGAAAAGTGAGTAGTAAAGTTGTAGAGTTTTCGTCTAACACACACACAGTTGGTTTTGGCAGGAAGGGCCTGTCTGCTGCTTCTAGACTCAAACCAATGGGCAAGCTGTACTTTGCAGGGAGGACTTGCCCCACTCTCCGCTTCTCCTTGCCATCCTTTGTGTTTCAGGTTTCGCGTCACCGGGACTTCTGGAGTGCCGGCCGTCTTTTCTTCCTTGACCTGGTTGGCACATACACAGATATCTGCAACATGTCATTGAACCTTGCGTTTACATATCGAGCACTTTTCTCCATATGTGTTAACTCAGCTTTCAAAAAGGCTATTTTTTAAGTGACACATCATAGGTAAGACAGAAACAGACTCAAACTTGAGCCCTGGCACTGTCTGGCTGTGTGACCGTGGTCAAGTTACTGCACCTCACTGAGACTTGAACAATCATTTTACCCATGTGGCGGGGGTGGGGTGAGGATGACAGAGTTTCACGTAAAATGACATGCAAAGCACTGCATTCAATCAGTACTGGCTGATGATGATCATCAACGATTCTGCTATATTATACATAAAACTATAATACATATGAAGTAGTATATATAAAGTAAAGGAGGACCTGAGAAATAGGGAACAGCACTGTTTGAACCTCAGTGACAGTTGCCAGGTATTAATAAAAGGCAGGATGCCCAGTCAAATTTTAGGATAAGTCTATAATTTTACACAGAACATACTCAAACTAAATCTTTTTTTTCGTTTATCTGGAATTCAAATTCAACTGGGCGTCCTGTATTTTTATTTTCCAAATCTTGTCATCCTAACCCCCTAGTCATCAGCTGTGTGCCTGAAGTAATTTGCTTGACCACTCTGGCCTCGGTTGCCTAGTCTGTAAAATGGGAATTCAGGTCCTATGAACAAGAGGATGGAGCTGATGAAGTCAGGTTTGTTCCTGGCACACATCAAACACTCTGTATTTGTTCCTTTCACGTCCCATCATCTCCACGCTTCTTCTGTTCTTCCCTTTCCTTGCCCAAGTCTTAGGGTTGCCAGAGGCCCCCCTCCCCCTGCCCAAATACAGTACAGCCTCCCTGCTGGTCTCCACAACTAAGAGACTGTGACTAGCTGTGAAAAGTGAGTAGTAAAGTTGTAGAGTTTTCGTCTAACACACACACAGTTGGTTTTGGCAGGAAGGGCCTGTCTGCTGCTTCTAGACTCAAACCAATGGGCAAGCTGTACTTTGCAGGGAGGACTTGCCCCACTCTCCGCTTCTCCTTGCCATCCTTTGTGTTTCAGGTTTCTGAGAAGAGTCTCATCCTCTCTCCATGCTATCTATTTCAGCTCAGAGTGTTACTGTTTCTGGCGAAAGTCTGTTGCAGGACTCACAGAGGAGAGGTAAGAAACAAAGCGACCTTTGAAATAAACTCTAAAGATCAAAATGGTGATGTAAGAGAGTTTCCAAGCAAAATATCAGGTAACTCTTCTGAGCTACTTTCATAAAAACGAGCCACTAACCCGTACATCACTGTCATTTGAACCCCCCCTCAGTGTCTAAAAATAGAATTTGCTCTAATTTCCTGAGTCGCTGATGCAAATGAGAGAATGTGAGAGTAGTGAGCAGGCTGTGTCAGGTGGCAAGTAACTCCCTCACGTGATGGCATTTTTCTAAAGTGGAAAGGAGGGGAGCTTGCCTCCAGAAACGCTAGGCAAATCCTGGCCGAGGTCAGAGGGATAAGATGAAGGAAGTCTGAGTTCGCCTGAATGGGGATGGAGCCCCAACTCTGCCACCTCCCAGCTGGGTGGCCTTAGGTAAATTAATTACCATCTCTGGGCCTCATCTTTTAAAAAGGCAGAGAATGAGGATTTTGTGTGGATTACGTGACAGGCGTATACAGACTGTTTCCTGCAGTACACGCGTTACGCATGTGAGCCATGACCTATTATTATAATGATTCAGGACGGAGAGGACGAATCTAAGGTGATGTGAGGATGCCATTCATTTAGGGCTCTGAACAGAATTTCAATCCCAGAATTCAAGCACGTGTGGATTTCCCTGAGTCAGATTTTTTTCCAGGCATTAAGCAACTGACTCACACATCACTGTTAATGTGCGGAAAAGAGACTAAGGTTGGAAAAAGGGAATTGCAAAGGTCACCGTGACTTTGTTCCTGGTGCAGATGTACAACAGAGGTGGTCTAACTACAAGGAGTTTGGGCACAATGCCCAGGTGGGCTAGCCATTCCCTTCTAGCATCTCTTTTTTAAAAATTTTTACTTATTTTTATTTTTAATTGGAGGATGACTGCTTTACAATACAGTGTTGGCTTCTACTATGCAAACAACGTGAGTCATCCCCATGCTCACATATGTCCCCTCCCTCCTGAGCCTCTCCCCCACCCCATCCCAAACCTCTGGATTGACACAGGGCATCGGACTGAGCTCCCTGTGGCATGGCAGCTTCCCACTGCCCATCTATTTTACACCTGGTAATGTGTATGCACGGAGCTTCCCCGGTGGCTCAGACCGTAAAGAATCTGCCCGCAATGCAGGAGACCCAGGTTTGATCCCTCAGTCAGGAAGATCCCCTGGAGGAGGGCTGGGCTACTCACTCCAGTATTCTTGCCTGAAGAATCCCATGGACAGAGCCTGGCAGGTTACAGTCCCTGGGGTAACAAAGAGTTGAACATGACTGAGCGACTGACACACACACACACACACACTGCATATATGTCAGTGCCACGCTCACAATTCATCCCACCGTCCCCTTCCCCGGCTGTGGCCAAAGTATGTTCTCTATGTCGGTGTCTGTTCTTAATTTCCTGCCCTGCAAATAGGTTTCTCAGTACCATATTCTTAGATTCCAGACATATGCATTAATATACAATATTTGTTTTTCTCTTTGTGACTCACTTCCCTCTGTATAACAGGCTCTAGGTTCATCCACTTCACTAGAACTGAAATGCATTTCTTTTTTTTTTTTTGGCCACTTCTATTGGTCTTTCATTCATTTACTTTCATCCATCTTTGTTCTTTGGCCTGTGTGGGCCTCCCATTGCAGTGGCCTCGCTCATTGCAGAGCACCGGCTCTGGGCGCATGCGCTCCAGAGCTCCGGCTCAGTAGTTGGACACATTGGTCCAGCCGCTCCACAGCACATAAGATCCTCCCAGGCCAGGGATCGAACCCGCGCCCCTTGTATTGCAAGGCAGTGTCCTTATCCACTGGACCATCAGGGAAGCCCTGAAATGCATTCCTTTTTAAGGCTGAACAACATTCCACTAGATATATGCACGACAGTTTCTTTATCCATTCATCTGTCAAATGGACATTTAGTTTGCTTCCAAATCCCAGCCCCTAAGCATACTGATATCATCATGAAAGAGATTGAGAAGAATGTTTATAAGCTCATCCCTTTCTAATATATATATATATATATAGAGAGAGAGAGAGAGAGAGAGAAATATATGTATATAATTATATATATATATATATATACTTGAAACAGTAAAAAATATTGTATCTAGCACAAACATGCATCACTCTCCACAAAAACACACTTACTGTAACTAGATCGCACTGTCTGTAGCAGCCCCAAACTGGGAACAACTCAAATGTCCATCAGTGAAGAATGGACAAAGATGGTCATATTCGTTCAAAGCGATACGATCCAGCAATGAGAATGAACAAAGTCATTCTCTCCAGCTGCTCCTCCCACACGGATGGATGTCACAAACATAAAGTGAACAAAAGAAGCCAGAGCCCAAGGATTTCGCCTGCTGCCGTTTATACCAAGTTCAACAACTGCACAACCAGCCAGGCTGCAGAAGTCAGAACAGTGGTCACACCTGGCGGGAGGCTGCTGGTGGCAGTGGGCTGGGAGGTGCTTCCAGGGGCTGATGAGGTTCCTTCTGTCGACCTGGGTGCTGGTGACATGAGTGTTTGCCTTGTGAAATGCACGAGTTGTATGCTTATTATTTGTACACTTCTGGACACATATTACAGCGCAACTAAAATGTTCCTTACTGGAAAAACTTGCCAATTTCAGCCTTTCAACCTTTATCAGTTACTGAAGCTTACGTTTCGTCACGCATAGAGCCATATACTAAAGCGGGTAAATGTAGGCCTCTAAATTAGCGTCCTCGCTCCAGTCTTGACCTTGAACCTACCACCTGAAACCAGCTTTCATTTCAGGCTCACTGAAAGGGGGGATTGTCTACCACAGACCTGGCCAGGTGGAGACAAGGGCCATTACTCAGGATACCCGATCCAGAGAGACATGCAAACCACCCAAATTATCTGATTTGGCAGTTTCCTGGGATTGAATGACCCAGATAATGGTCAGACTGCCATGGTGACACCACACGTCTCAGCCAAAATACCCACAAGTAGACGTTTTCCCTGGGGCCATATTTGGTGGCAGAGTCCTGTGCCACCGTGCCCCCCACTGTCCGAGTCTAATTTCTGCAAGAGGAGCTGGGGGTGGCGGGGAGCTCTTCAAGAGTCAAAGAGGCCACAGAAAATGAAGGCAGTCTGGACCCTTGTGGAGTTCCAGGCAGGCCTCCTTTCTGGTCCTACGCTGAGGCTCTCCCACGGCCTCCTCAGAACACAGCTCTGAGCCAGTGAGCACGGATGAACTTTAATCCAGATCGCACTGTCTGTAGCAGCCCCAAACTGGGAACAACTCAAATGTCCATCAGTGAAGAATGGACAAAGATGGTCATATTCGTTCAAAGCGATACGATCCAGCAATGAGAATGAACAAAGTCATTCTCTCCAGCTGCTCCTCCCACACGGATGGATGTCACAAACATAAAGTGAACAAAAGAAGCCAGAGCCCAAGGATTTCGCCTGCTGCCGTTTATACCAAGTTCAACAACTGCACAACCAGCCAGGCTGCAGAAGTCAGAACAGTGGTCACACCTGGCGGGAGGCTGCTGGTGGCAGTGGGCTGGGAGGTGCTTCCAGGGGCTGATGAGGTTCCTTCTGTCGACCTGGGTGCTGGTGACATGAGTGTTTGCCTTGTGAAATGCACGAGTTGTATGCTTATTATTTGTACACTTCTGGACACATATTACAGCGCAACTAAAATGTTCCTTACTGGAAAAACTTGCCAATTTCAGCCTTTCAACCTTTATCAGTTACTGAAGCTTACGTTTCGTCACGCATAGAGCCATATACTAAAGCGGGTAAATGTAGGCCTCTAAATTAGCGTCCTCGCTCCAGTCTTGACCTTGAACCTACCACCTGAAACCAGCTTTCATTTCAGGCTCACTGAAAGGGGATTGTCTACCACAGACCTGGCCAGGTGGAGACAAGGGCCATTACTCAGGATACCCGATCCAGAGAGACATGCAAACCACCCAAATTATCTGATTTGGCAGTTTCCTGGGATTGAATGACCCAGATAATGGTCAGACTGCCATGGTGACACCACACGTCTCAGCCAAAATACCCACAAGTAGACGTTTTCCCTGGGGCCATATTTGGTGGCAGAGTCCTGTGCCACCGTGCCCCCCACTGTCCGAGTCTAATTTCTGCAAGAGGAGCTGGGGGTGGCGGGGAGCTCTTCAAGAGTCAAAGAGGCCACAGAAAATGAAGGCAGTCTGGACCCTTGTGGAGTTCCAGGCAGGCCTCCTTTCTGGTCCTACGCTGAGGCTCTCCCACGGCCTCCTCAGAACACAGCTCTGAGCCAGTGAGCACGGATGAACTTTAATCCAGCAGCCCTGGGAGGTAATATCCATATTACTACCCTGATTTTGCAAGGGATGAAACTGAGGCACAGAGAGGTTAAATGAGTCACCCCCTAGTGGACACCAGAAAGGAATGGAATCACTTATGTATTTATTTTTTTTTACTGATTCTCTCACCAGCCAGGCCTCTCCCACCACCCCTTCCTCCAAAGAGGCTCTTGCCCACTTCCTGCCTTCTAGCTACTCATGCATCAGGCCTCAGGCAGAACTCACTCAGGCAGGACCATCAGTGAATTCAAGTCCTTTGCGGAGTAGTCCTGAGATGGAACTGGACGTACATAAGATTTACAAGAGGAAACTTCCACAGAGGCTAAAGAGAGAGGGAGCAGGATTAAGCAGAAAGAGGCTTCAAACTATGATGCAAGTTTAACATTGGGAAAGGAGGAGAGACTGTGCAGGGAAAGCCTCAGACACAGCACAGCTGTGAGAAAGGCCGGGGTAGCCCAGCAGGAGCCCAGAGCAAAGACGATCCGTCGGTGGAGTCCAGGTTGGTCAGGGGCGGTTCAGGTCTTCGGACCCATAGACCCTGGCATCAATCAGGATGTTTTACAAAAGGCAAAGCAAGCATCAGTTAACTCAGTGTATGGGTTATAGGCTGGGGTGCAGTGCATCTTTTAAGAGCATCCATTGAAACTATTTATTGGATAGCTGTCTCTTTTTTTTGGTATTATTTATTTATTTTCATCCATCTTTATTCTTTGGCCTCTGGGGCCTCCCATTGCGGCAGCCTCTCTCGCTGCAGAGCACTGGCTCTGGGCGCATGCGCTCCAGAGCACTGGCTCATAATTGGACACACCGGCCCAGCTGCTCCGCGGCACCTGGGATCTTCCCAGACTGGACCGGTGTCCCTTGCATTGTAAGGCGAACTCTTTACTCACTGGGCCACCAGAGAAGCCCTGGATGGCTGTTTCAGCTGCTGGACTGTAAGCTCCGTAAGGGCAGGAATTATCCTATCCAAAGAGCAAGGTTGGCATGTTGGAGATGCTCCATTAGTATCCTGACTGACAGACTCTACTGACCAGCTCCTCTGGGCTTGCTGCCTGCCACACGTTGCCAGAGGATTTTCTTTGCAGCATTTTGTGATAAGGATGAGAGATGAGAGGTTGGATCTGGGTTTGAGTTTTAGAACCAGTTCTTCTGATCTGTGTGACCTTAGGCAAGTAATCTCTGGTTTTCTTTCCTTCTTTTTTTTTTTTTTTTGAGCTTCTATTTGTTCATCTATAAGATGGGGACAATAATATTTACTAACTAGATATTATCTGTCTGTTTCAAAGATCAAATGAGATACTGCCATCCCAGTATTTTTTACTATTATTACTCCAAGGAGACATTTACAGATGGTTACTTTACCATTTGTGCTTATTCAAATAAATGAGAGGGCTTCAGCTTCCAAGACATGAACAATATCTCAAAGTATATCATGATTTCCATGGAAAATCGTATTCATCATACACTGACACACCTCGTGTAGAGAGGAACAGTGCCAAATAGAGACTGTCATGATCCACGAAATATTCCGTTATCTGTATCCCAAGCCTACCCCTGAAACCAGGATCCACGTCTTAACTTGTCTGCATACTGCCAACGCTCAGCAAGGAGCTTACACATCAAAGGGACTCAGTAAATGCCCATCTCTGGTTCCAAAGTGGAGGCACAGCCATGAGACCACAGGCCACCTATACCAGTTGATTTAATCCTCTGACAGCCCCTCTGTGAACAGGACTGGACCCATCCTCCAAACAGAGAGACTGAGTCCCACTGAGGCAAAGCTACTTTCCTAAACTTGCAGAATTTCCAGGTTTCAGGCCTGAGATGGCCTGGCTCCACGATGGGGTTTTTCCAATGGGACCCGTGGCTGTCTGCCCGGCAAACAGGTCAATCCAAGATGCAGTCTTGAGGACGATGCCCTCACGGTCCCCGGAGACGCCAGCCTTGCCTCCAGGGAAATGTTCTTGGAAACCAGCATCTCTGGCATCTTCCAGTTGAGACACACAAGTCTCCGGGGAGGTGCGGGAGCCGCGGGCTTGTGGGTTGGTGAATTTTTACCTCAGGGTTCAGGAGGAGCCAGTGTGACCTGGTTACAGAGCTTCTCTAAGAAGCTTCAGAAATTTGAAGGTCATTTTTCTCCTGATGCTTTCACTGTTTGAACTGTTCCCATCCAAACATACTCAGTAACAACCATCCATTAATAACACAAACAATGTTTGCAGAGCTCCTGTTATGTGCAGTCTGAGGTCTACTGGTCTGGAGCCATTGCATCCATTTTTTAAAATATTCATTTTTATTTATTTATTTTATTTATTTTTATTTATTTGTTTATTTGACTGGGCCAGGTCTTAGTTGCAGCACTTGGGATCTTCCATCTGTGTTGCAGCATGTGGGATCTAGTTCCCTGTTCAGGGATTGAATCCCGGTCGCCTGCATTGTAGTCTTAACCACTGGACCACCGGGGAAGTCCCCCATCACATTCATTTTTTTGAGGCGGGGAGGGAGGGGAGCGGGTGGGCCACTTCTATTGGTCTTTCATTTATCTATTTTCATCCATCTTTTTTCTTTGGCCCGTGTGGGCCTCCCATCACAGTGGCCTCTGTTGTCACAGAGCACCGGCTCTGGGCACATCACTCCAGAGCTCCGGCTCGGTAACTGGACACATCAGTCCAGCCGCTCTGCAGCACGTGGGATCTTCCCAGGCCAGGGATCGAACCAGCACCCCTTGCACTGCAAAGCAGTGTCCTTACCCACTGGACCACCAGGGAAGCCCCCATCACATCCATTTCGACTCTGCAACTTCTCAACTACAATACAAGGTGGGTATCCCTACTCCCAATTTTCCAGATGGGAAAAACTGAGACTCAGGAAATAAGATAAGCTGCCCAATATCACAGAGCTGGGAAGTGGCACGGCTGAGACCTGGATCCAGCCTGGTCAAGACCTGAACATGAGACAGGGAGGAAAAACGCCAGCAGGCAGAATGGAGCCTGGAGTTCTGCCCCCATCTCTGAGGCAGCTGTTAGAGACACACTGGGACAGCCGCTCCTTGGCACTCTGCCTCACATCAGCAGCTAATCCAGCCTCTAAACCCGGCCAGCACAGTATCTCAGAACACACAGCTCTGACTACACCACTCCCCGGCCTAAGACCTCCAAACAGCCTCCTGGTGCCCACAGCCAAGCACCCAGACTCCTTCACCCAGCACCCAAGGCCTCCAGCAGTCTGGCCTCGGGTCTGTTTCTTGTACCCTTTCCCTCTGCTCCTGTCCACCCTCCACTGCAGATTCTGCAGACGCCCGCCCTGCCCCGCTCCACGCCCTGCTCATTCTCCCTTCCACCTTTGTTGTATGCTATTTCTCCTCCCTGACATCTTATCTCCTTCTTTCTGCTTCTTCCTCCAACAAACTTCTGGGCATTTTTCAATTTCAAACGGTTCGTTCCCTTGCAATCCCTTGGTTTCTAGAATCTCATGGCCTCGCTTACCTAGTAGGGTCAGGGAGAATAAATGGGCATCAGTTTGGCCAATAGTGTCTTATTATTGTTACTATGCCTTTTGTTAGAATCAGAGGAGGCAATTCCAGAGCCTCGGTCTAGCCCAAAGGAATACCTTTCAATAACCATTTACAGAAGGTATGAACCCTCTCTCCCTCTTCCATCATTTACTGTTCTATTTGCCCATAAGAGCATTCCCAATCTTTGTGAGAACTGTTCCTCCCTGCTCCAACCTTGTGTGTCCGTAAGAAGCCATCCCTGACTATAGAGGGGCTTCTTTGAATCTAGCTGGTCCAGCCTTAGAATCCCACTGCCCTAGCTAATGTGATTGGTTGAGAAACTGGCAAGTGACTCAAGCTCAGCCAATCTGAAAGCTTTCCTGGGAGTTTCTAATTGGTGTTGGTGGGAAATAGCCCTATTTTATGTGGTCAGAGGAAGGCTCTAGATATGGAGGTCCAGAGCTACCTGTGAAATTGGTTTGAGCCCAGTGAGGATGACTAGCTTGAAGGAGTGACCCAGCATACAGACAAAAGACTAGAAAAAAGTATGCTGTTAAATTAGTGCCTGGCTCTAATCCTCCCCAAGATCAGCCATGAGGCCATAAGAGCCAATAAAGTTTTTAGTAGGTTCAAGTTCAAGGTGCGTTTCTGTCACTTACAACCACAAGGTTCTAATAAACATTATCCAAAAATACCTTTCCCACTTAACATGATGTAATAATGCAGCTAATAAATATGTATTAATGACCTGGTGTGGACCAGACTTTCTGCTAAGTGATGAGGACACGAAAGTGAGATGAAAATATGGTTCCTGCTGATACAGAACTTACTGTACTAGCCATCTGTGACCATTTACATTTAAAATAATTAAGTAAAATTTAAAATTCAATTTTTGAGTCTCATTTGTCCTACTTGTCAAGTACTCAGTAGCCATGGGTGGCTGTCGGCTACCATATCAGGCAGCACGGAGAACACCGCCATTGGCCCAGAACATTCTATGGAACAGCGCAGATCCATCCAGAGCCTTAATGGTGAAAGTGTTATTCCTGAAACCAACAGCATCAGCCTTACTCCTTGGAGATGCAGAATCTCAAATTCCATCCAAGACCTACTAGGCTATAATCTGCATTTCAATAAAACCTTGTTAAATTAACATTTGTAGAGCCCTGGGGAGGCAATTCCAGAGCCTCGGTCTAGAAGGAATACCTTTCAATAACCATTTACAGAAGGTATGAACCCTCTCCTCTTCCATCATTTACTGTTCTATTTGCCCATAAGAGCATTCCCAATCTTTGTGAGAACTGTTCCTCCCTGCTCCAACCTTGTGTGTCCGTAAGAAGCCATCCCTGACTATAGAGGGGCTTCTTTGAATCTAGCTGGTCCAGCCTTAGAATCCCACTGCCCTAGCTAATGTGATTGGTTGAGAAACTGGCAAGTGACTCAAGCTCAGCCAATCTGAAAGCTTTCCTGGGAGTTTCTAATTGGTGTTGGTGGGAAATAGCCCTATTTTATGTGGTCAGAGGAAGGCTCTAGATATGGAGGTCCAGAGCTACCTGTGAAATTGGTTTGAGCCCAGTGAGGATGACTAGCTTGAAGGAGTGACCCAGCATACAGACAAAAGACTAGAAAAAAGTATGCTGTTAAATTAGTGCCTGGCTCTAATCCTCCCCAAGATCAGCCATGAGGCCATAAGAGCCAATAAAGTTTTTAGTAGGTTCAAGTTCAAGGTGCGTTTCTGTCACTTACAACCACAAGGTTCTAATAAACATTATCCAAAAATACCTTTCCCACTTAACATGATGTAATAATGCAGCTAATAAATATGTATTAATGACCTGGTGTGGACCAGACTTTCTGCTAAGTGATGAGGACACGAAAGTGAGATGAAAATATGGTTCCTGCTGATACAGAACTTACTGTACTAGCCATCTGTGACCATTTACATTTAAAATAATTAAGTAAAATTTAAAATTCAATTTTTGAGTCTCATTTGTCCTACTTGTCAAGTACTCAGTAGCCATGGGTGGCTGTCGGCTACCATATCAGGCAGCACGGAGAACACCGCCATTGGCCCAGAACATTCTATGGAACAGCGCAGATCCATCCAGAGCCTTAATGGTGAAAGTGTTATTCCTGAAACCAACAGCATCAGCCTTACTCCTTGGAGATGCAGAATCTCAAATTCCATCCAAGACCTACTAGGCTATAATCTGCATTTCAATAAAACCTTGTTAAATTAACATTTGTAGAGCCCCTGGGGGTTGAGCCACACTTTTTCCTGGAGATCACAGCAGCCACTTCAAGGGGCGATGGGTGGGGAGAGGTCAAGGCAAAGTGCAAGGGGCACATGCCTTTATTAGAGTCCACAGATAGAGTGAGTTGGGGTTTCCAGACTAAAGTCAGATTTGTCAATTCAAACCAGAAAGAGGGACGTTTCACAGTCCTGAGAGGCAGGGGTGAATGTTGATCACAAGGGCCTTTGGTGAGTCATATCAGAAACCTACAGTGACTCATGGCTCGTTGGACTGTTACACACTCTTGTTGAAGAGGCCAGCATGAGTTCAGTGTCCCTGTAAGTCACTTGGCCACCAGAATGGATGCTGAGGCAGTGGTACTCATAGTTTACCTAAGTCTCAAAGATGGCCAAGTGATTCATGTGCTCAGGATAGTCTGTCCTGACAAATACTTCTAATTCAGCCCCTATCTGCCCAACTCTGTCACAGCCACCCTCCCATGACGGCAGAAAGAGTCCCAATCTTGAGAAGGACATGTAGGTTCACCTAGTTATCGACTCACTGGCCTCTCCCCAAGCCACGAAACAATCTCTATCGGTGTTTGTCCAGAATGAAGGCTCGAAGGACTGACGCCAGCAGACTCCAGCTGAACAGACCCTCTCCCATCGCCCCTGCCACCTCAATAAATAGGATGTGAGTTAATAACCACCATTGGGCTGGGTTGGTCCTTGGCGGCAATAACACCCCAGGGATGGGTTTACAATGATTCATTTCTTCAGGGTAAAACCCCTGCAAAGAGCTGGGAGGGATCCAGCATGTAGGCTGGGTTATGTTTCTATTTTTCCAGAATGAGTTAAGAAAGCCCTCACTGTTTAGCATGAGTCCTGAGTGTTCTCAAACAGCAAAGGGTTTGCCCACCCTGTGTGGGCTCAACACTCTAGGGGCTGTCAGCTAACCCAGCCTGATGCCCAATATGTTCTTTGAAAAACCTTCACACACGCGCACACACACACTTCAACTAACTGAAATTTTCTAAACAAGAGCCACTTCAAGGGCTATAATCTGCATTTCAATAAAACCTTGTTAAATTAACATTTGTAGAGCCCTGGGGTTGAGCCACACTTTTTCCTGGAGATCACAGCAGCCACTTCAAGGGGCGATGGGTGGGGAGAGGTCAAGGCAAAGTGCAAGGGGCACATGCCTTTATTAGAGTCCACAGATAGAGTGAGTTGGGGTTTCCAGACTAAAGTCAGATTTGTCAATTCAAACCAGAAAGAGGGACGTTTCACAGTCCTGAGAGGCAGGGGTGAATGTTGATCACAAGGGCCTTTGGTGAGTCATATCAGAAACCTACAGTGACTCATGGCTCGTTGGACTGTTACACACTCTTGTTGAAGAGGCCAGCATGAGTTCAGTGTCCCTGTAAGTCACTTGGCCACCAGAATGGATGCTGAGGCAGTGGTACTCATAGTTTACCTAAGTCTCAAAGATGGCCAAGTGATTCATGTGCTCAGGATAGTCTGTCCTGACAAATACTTCTAATTCAGCCCCTATCTGCCCAACTCTGTCACAGCCACCCTCCCATGACGGCAGAAAGAGTCCCAATCTTGAGAAGGACATGTAGGTTCACCTAGTTATCGACTCACTGGCCTCTCCCCAAGCCACGAAACAATCTCTATCGGTGTTTGTCCAGAATGAAGGCTCGAAGGACTGACGCCAGCAGACTCCAGCTGAACAGACCCTCTCCCATCGCCCCTGCCACCTCAATAAATAGGATGTGAGTTAATAACCACCATTGGGCTGGGTTGGTCCTTGGCGGCAATAACACCCCAGGGATGGGTTTACAATGATTCATTTCTTCAGGGTAAAACCCCTGCAAAGAGCTGGGAGGGATCCAGCATGTAGGCTGGGTTATGTTTCTATTTTTCCAGAATGAGTTAAGAAAGCCCTCACTGTTTAGCATGAGTCCTGAGTGTTCTCAAACAGCAAAGGGTTTGCCCACCCTGTGTGGGCTCAACACTCTAGGGGCTGTCAGCTAACCCAGCCTGATGCCCAATATGTTCTTTGAAAAACCTTCACACACGCGCACACACACACACACTTCAACTAACTGGTGTCACCCAACCATAACCAAGAAAAAAGGCAACAAGCTATCCATTTAAATTGCAGATTGTGACCTTTCTGCTTGAAATGGTTTCAAACATCCTGTTTATAGCTTTGGGGTGCTGGCACTCAATAATCTCCAAATTATTTTCTTCACTTTTTTTTTGAATGGTTGTTACTAGGCATTGCATTTCCCCACTTCCTGGGCCTCACCCCCAGCTGGTGTCTCCTGAGTCTAGGTAATTTGAAGATGCCTGTAGCATGACTCTCGCTCTGTCGTGTCACCACGTAATTCTGTTCAGCTGAACCATCTGCATAAACTGGACTGCCAAGCATGGCCCCACTCACTCAAATACGGAGGAGGTTTAAAAAGATTAGGGGTGTGTTGGGCATCCAGGGGAGAGACAAGGAGCTTTTTATTCAAGCTGTAAAATTCCTATGCCCCAAAGATCTTGAATCCAGGAGTCTAGGTCAGCCTTCCCGAAAGTGTTAGTTATAAGCGAAGATGTTAGACATAGTCACAAGGTAACTCTGGGTTCACGGGAGATGAAAGGACTCTCTAACGCAGGACTTCTCAGGGCCCTCACGTGTTAACATGCATGGTGGGGGACTTCCTTTGATGTGAGGTGGGAAGTCAGGTGACCTGGGCCAAACATATCAGAGTGCACTTTTCCTGGATGGTCTCATAATGAGTGGTCCACAGCCTTCCTGGGAACCGCTGCTCGTTCTGGTTACTACTTCAGCATGAGGCCCAGGCCTGCGGGGCCCAAGTCATCACGCCTCCCACATTCTACCGGTCGAGTGCCTCACCATGGCCCAGATTCTCAGAACAGGAAATAACCTCTGCTTCTTACTAAGATGCCCTGGAGGAGGAAGTGGCAACCCACTCCAGTATCCTTGCCTGGGAAATCCCACGGACAGAGGAGCCTGGCGGGCTACAGTCCAGGGGGTCGCAAACAGTTGGACACGACAGAGCACACACGTTGCTAGGATGTGCAGTCACTGCAATCTGCCACCCTGCCATAAAGTGTGGGCACCCTGCTTCTGGCATCCTTAACATGCCCATCTGAAGGACTAACTCACCCTCCACCCTGCCCTAACCAAGAAAAAGGCAACAAGCTATCCATTTAAATTGCAGATTGTGACCTTTCTGCTTGAAATGGTTTCAAACATCCTGTTTATAGCTTTGGGGTGCTGGCACTCAATAATCTCCAAATTATTTTCTTCACTTTTTTTGAATGGTTGTTACTAGGCATTGCATTTCCCCACTTCCTGGGCCTCACCCCCAGCTGGTGTCTCCTGAGTCTAGGTAATTTGAAGATGCCTGTAGCATGACTCTCGCTCTGTCGTGTCACCACGTAATTCTGTTCAGCTGAACCATCTGCATAAACTGGACTGCCAAGCATGGCCCCACTCACTCAAATACGGAGGAGGTTTAAAAAGATTAGGGGTGTGTTGGGCATCCAGGGGAGAGACAAGGAGCTTTTTATTCAAGCTGTAAAATTCCTATGCCCCAAAGATCTTGAATCCAGGAGTCTAGGTCAGCCTTCCCGAAAGTGTTAGTTATAAGCGAAGATGTTAGACATAGTCACAAGGTAACTCTGGGTTCACGGGAGATGAAAGGACTCTCTAACGCAGGACTTCTCAGGGCCCTCACGTGTTAACATGCATGGTGGGGGACTTCCTTTGATGTGAGGTGGGAAGTCAGGTGACCTGGGCCAAACATATCAGAGTGCACTTTTCCTGGATGGTCTCATAATGAGTGGTCCACAGCCTTCCTGGGAACCGCTGCTCGTTCTGGTTACTACTTCAGCATGAGGCCCAGGCCTGCGGGGCCCAAGTCATCACGCCTCCCACATTCTACCGGTCGAGTGCCTCACCATGGCCCAGATTCTCAGAACAGGAAATAACCTCTGCTTCTTACTAAGATGCCCTGGAGGAGGAAGTGGCAACCCACTCCAGTATCCTTGCCTGGGAAATCCCACGGACAGAGGAGCCTGGCGGGCTACAGTCCAGGGGGTCGCAAACAGTTGGACACGACAGAGCACACACGTTGCTAGGATGTGCAGTCACTGCAATCTGCCACCCTGCCATAAAGTGTGGGCACCCTGCTTCTGGCATCCTTAACATGCCCATCTGAAGGACTAACTCACCCTCCACCCTGCCCACAGCTGTACCTGAAGACCTAGGAGTTGGAATGGACATTGTTTCTCTGCCGCCTCCTCCTCTCCATGGACAAATTCCACGGACAGAGGAGCCTGGCGGGCTACAGGTCATAGGATCACAAAGAGTTGGACACGACTGAAGTGACTGACCACGGACGCAATTAGGGAGTGAATCAGAGATTCCAGGCCAGACGTGTCTTCCTTCACATCTGGCATTCTGATACATGCTCTAAAACAGACTGGACGAATGAAAGTGAAACTGTTAGGCGACATTTGGAGGGGCAGGGTTCTGAAGAGCTCTGGTCCCTCATGTCTCCAGGAAATATACAGTGAGAGCTACAGTGATGGTAGGAAGTGCTTTATCAGAACAGGATGCTTGTGAGGCTAACAAGTGCACGGGTGAGAAGGTGACACATCCTGAGAACTTACTGGGTTATAGCTCTATAGTCAAAGGAAAAGTAGGGAGGGAGAGAAGAACTTCTTCATCTTTCTTGAGTAGATGTCATGCTTCCATCCTCAGCTCCTCCTCCAGGTTGAGCAATGGAGTTTTCTACGTGGTCTAGCCAGGTCCACAAATTCTTGTTTCTATGTGTGCAGAAAGCATGTCCTAACTTACTGAGCTCACTTGGCAGGATGTGGGTCTCATGCCACCATTGGTTTTATCATTTGGGGGCATGTTTTGTGCTTCTGTTGCGTGGTTTGTTGCTAAGCAAGCTTACTCGGTTTTGGGTTAAGGAAATCTGCTTTCTTGAATGAATCTTAACTTACAGGTGTCTCCAACGTTTCTGATGCTGAAGTTGAAGCTCCAATACTTTGGCCACCTGATGGGAAGAGCCTGCTCATTGGAAAAGACCCTGATGCTGGGAAAGACTGAGGGCTGGAGGAGAAGGGGGTCCACAGGATGAGATGCATGGATGGCATCATCAACTCAACAGACATGAATCTGAGCAAACTCCAGGTGACGGTGAAGGACAGGGAAGCCTGGCATGCTGCAGTTCGTGCGGTGCAGAGTCAGACAGGACTTAGTGACTGAACAGCAACAACCTGCTTTCTTGAGTGATCCTTAACTTACGGGGCCTTCCACATTTCTTCAACTTACAGTCCCCTGGTGGTATTAACTGGTTAATCACATGTTTGGTCCCTTTACCCTGTCCCCATCAGAAGGAAGATCGGCCCATATCCCTGATGGTTACTCTGCATGTATGGGATGCCTACTGTATGCCAGGCCCATGGGTTACTATTTATTGGACACTTTCTGTATGCTCAATTCTGTTCTAAGAACCAGGTCTACTCATTTAACCGTCATAGCAACCCCACAGAGATTATGCGTGAAAAAAAAAACACTCAGCTGAGAAAACTGAGGCACAGAAATGCTAAACAATCTGTCCAGTGCCACAGAGCCTGTTAGTGACCAGTCAGGACTTGAACCCAGGACTCCAAGTCCGGAGCCTGAACTCTTACTATTCTCTCTGCAGCCCTAGCAAAGGGTCCTTGTTCGGCTGTGTAAGGCAACAACGTGGATCAAAATGTCAGGTTTCTCAGCCGCATTTAGCTCTTCTTCATCCTTTGACAGCCAGAGCTTCAGCAAGGCTGCCACCGTGTCCTGTCTGCCTCACCCCTGCCCTGGAGGACACTACCTCGCAGCTCCTCTCACCCTCCTTGGGCCAGGCCCTGCGTGAATCAAAGTATTCGGGCCAATGAAGAAAAACTCTAGCCAGGCCGGGAGCCTAGACGCTGGGGGGCTCCTGCTCGCCAGGCCCGGCTGTCTGAACAGCCCGCATTAGGCCAGCGCACTGCTCTGACTCCAGCTGAGAAACTTCCTCGGAGGGGCTCTGAAGGCCCTAGGCAGGCCCACCCTGCATTCCCCACATTCCCCAGTGCCTGGGGCGGAAAGAATTTCCGACCAAACTTGGCAAGCCAAGAAGGACTGTGGTCGAGCTGCTCCCTCTGGAAGGTGCTGTGTAGCCCTGGAAGTCCAAAGAAACTTCTTTCTCCTCAGACTCATTGCTAAGAATAACCAGCCTCCCTCCGCACCCTTCCTTCCACGGAGGCTGCAGCCTCTTCTGAGCTCTCCTTTGCTCAAATTTTGGGGGAGTGAGCCCAAGAGCAGGCGTCTGAATCCGGTTTGTGTGAATCCAGCTGCAGTTCGTGCGGTGCAGAGTCAGACAGGACTTAGTGACTGAACAGCAACAACCTGCTTTCTTGAGTGATCCTTAACTTACGGGGCCTTCCACATTTCTTCAACTTACAGTCCCCTGGTGGTATTAACTGGTTAATCACATGTTTGGTCCCTTTACCCTGTCCCCATCAGAAGGAAGATCGGCCCATATCCCTGATGGTTACTCTGCATGTATGGGATGCCTACTGTATGCCAGGCCCATGGGTTACTATTTATTGGACACTTTCTGTATGCTCAATTCTGTTCTAAGAACCAGGTCTACTCATTTAACCGTCATAGCAACCCCACAGAGATTATGCGTGAAAAAAAAAACACTCAGCTGAGAAAACTGAGGCACAGAAATGCTAAACAATCTGTCCAGTGCCACAGAGCCTGTTAGTGACCAGTCAGGACTTGAACCCAGGACTCCAAGTCCGGAGCCTGAACTCTTACTATTCTCTCTGCAGCCCTAGCAAAGGGTCCTTGTTCGGCTGTGTAAGGCAACAACGTGGATCAAAATGTCAGGTTTCTCAGCCGCATTTAGCTCTTCTTCATCCTTTGACAGCCAGAGCTTCAGCAAGGCTGCCACCGTGTCCTGTCTGCCTCACCCCTGCCTTGGAGGACACTACCTCGCAGCTCCTCTCACCCTCCTTGGGCCAGGCCCTGCGTGAATCAAAGTATTCGGGCCAATGAAGAAAAACTCTAGCCAGGCCGGGAGCCTAGACGCTGGGGGGCTCCTGCTCGCCAGGCCCGGCTGTCTGAACAGCCCGCATTAGGCCAGCGCACTGCTCTGACTCCAGCTGAGAAATTTCCTCGGAGGGGCTCTGAAGGCCCTAGGCAGGCCCACCCTGCATTCCCCACATTCCCCAGTGCCTGGGGCGGAAAGAATTTCCGACCAAACTTGGCAAGCCAAGAAGGACTGTGGTCGAGCTGCTCCCTCTGGAAGGTGCTGTGTAGCCCTGGAAGTCCAAAGAAACTTCTTTCTCCTCAGACTCATTGCTAAGAATAACCAGACTCCCCCCTCCCGCACCCTTCCTTCCACGGAGGCTGCAGCCTCTTCTGAGCTCTCCCTTTGCTCAGAGTAAACTCTCTTTGGTGCGAGAGGAAGCAGTGAGCCCAAGAGCAGGCGTCTGAATCCGGTTTGTGTGAATCCAGAGCACATTCTCATGCTGTTTGAGGGGAAGCACCCATGTCCAGGGCCTTTCTAGAGATCGGAGCTGTTTTCCATGAGGACGGCGTCCCTGGTGCAGGGAGCAGCCGCTTAGACCCTCCCGGATAGGCGCTGTCAGCACCCTGCTTGTACTCACACACAGTCATTATGTTCAAGCAGGACAGGAGCTGCTCAGTGTGGACCCGGAGGTCTCTCTGCCTGAGGGCTCCCCTCCTCCACGTCAGGCCAGTTTTGCCCCCAGGACACATCTGACAGTGTCTGGAGACACTTTCTAAAAAACTTCTGTTTTACTGACGTAGAGTTGATTTGCCATGCTGTGTTAATTTCTACCATCTGAAAATGAACCTGCACCTTTCAAGTGCTCCCTAGACACAAGTGGCTTGTGATCTGAGACTTCTGTGCTGCCTAACACTCAGGTGAGACCAAGACTTTGCCACTCACAGATGCCTGCTGGGTGATGAACAGGTCTGACTCAGAGAGACAGAAGATGAGGAGCAACAGGAAAGGAATCTTCCAGAATGCGCAAGCCATCTCCAAAAAAGGGTCTGGAGCCCTGTCCTCTGCTAGGAGGCGGGAGACCACATCTGGATGCCGTCTCTTCTCTCCACGTTCACCTGGCTTCCAAAGAGGCTCAAGAGTGGTGGGTGATGACCACCCAAGCTCAGGGAGCTTGTTCTCTCTGGCTGCCAGCCGCAGGAACCCAAGGATCCTGGGGAGGGCCCCAACCACCAACCACCAAGCCCACCCTCCAGCCAGATCAAAGAGATGGTTTGCATCAGCCTCATCTAAGGCTGGCTCCCGCAATATTTTTAAAACACCTGTGGCTTAGGGAGGTGCTACATCATTTCATCAAGTGATGACTCCACAGACGAGGCAACATCTGTTTCCACGGCTAAGTACACGACAGAGCATTTGGAGGGTGCTGAATCCATTAAAGACCAGAGTGGTTTCCTACTGTCATCAGCTGAAATCCGGATGACAATACAGTGTGGGCCAGGACGGAGACCCCGGATAGGTATGCAGATACTCTGACGGACTGCTTTGTCAGGGCCTCTTGTTAGCGCACATGAGAGCATCTATGAAGTAGCTCAGGGCAGTGGCGCCGAGGTCAGGTGGCCTGGGTCCCCAAAACTGATCCAAGTTCCAGCTCAGCTGTGCGTGTGCTCAGTCACTGTGCTGTGTCTGACTCTGCGACCCCACGGCTGGTAGCCTGCTGGCCCCTCTGTCCATGGGCTTCTCCAGGCAGGAATACCGGAGCGGGGTGCCACGCCCTCCTCCAGGGGATCTTCCCGACCCAGGGACTGAACCTGGGTCTCCTGTGTTGGCAGGCAGATTCTTTACCACTGAGCTACCTGGGACGCCCTACTTGTCCTCTGATAGGCAACCAATTTAATCTCTCCGAGTTTCTTTCTTCATCCATAAAATGGACTAATAATTTTTATCCCCTCTTGGCGACTTCCCCTCAGCCATTTCCTTGACTCTCACACTCATCTTTTTCAAGTCTTTTGTCAAGATACTGCCTCTTTCAAGAGACCTTCCCTCCTGCCTTGTTAGACGGCATCTCCATTCCCGGCTTTCCCGCGGATTTACACATTTTGTTTGTTATCTGTCTCTTGCCGGTGGATCTTCAGTGCTCACGGTGGCTGAGCAAGATCCCAACCCAGAGAGCGGAAATGCTTCAGTCCTCTTGACCCCCATGCTGAAAACCAGCAGAGTCACTTTCACCAGATTGGCTCGGCAGAAATGAGTGACAAGGGCAGTCCAGACTCAAGGGTCAGGAGCGGCTGCACAGTCACAGCCGCAGGAACCCAAGGATGGAGCCTCCAAACCCCCCTCCAGCCAGATCAAAGAGATGGTTTGCATCAGCCTCATCTAAGGCTGGCTCCCGCAATATTTTTAAAACACCTGTGGCTTAGGGAGGTGCTACATCATTTCATCAAGTGATGACTCCACAGACGAGGCAACATCTGTTTCCACGGCTAAGTACACGACAGAGCATTTGGAATCCATTAAAGACCAGAGTGGTTTCCTACTGTCATCAGCTGAAATCCGGATGACAATACAGTGTGGGCCAGGACGGAGACCCCGGATAGGTATGCAGATACTCTGACGGACTGCTTTGTCAGGGCCTCTTGTTAGCGCACATGAGAGCATCTATGAAGTAGCTCAGGGCAGTGGCGCCGAGGTCAGGTGGCCTGGGTCCCCAAAACTGATCCAAGTTCCAGCTCAGCTGTGCGTGTGCTCAGTCACTGTGCTGTGTCTGACTCTGCGACCCCACGGCTGGTAGCCTGCTGGCCCCTCTGTCCATGGGCTTCTCCCGGCAGGAAGCCCGGGGCGGGGTGCGCCGCCCTCCTCCAGGGGATCTTCCCGACCCAGGGACTGAACCTGGGTCTCCTGTGTTGGCAGGCAGATTCTTTACCACTGAGCTACCTGGGACGCCCTACTTGTCCTCTGATAGGCAACCAATTTAATCTCTCCGAGTTTCTTTCTTCATCCATAAAATGGACTAATAATTTTTATCCCCTCTTGGCGACTTCCCCTCAGCCATTTCCTTGACTCTCACACTCATCTTTTTCAAGTCTTTTGTCAAGATACTGCCTCTTTCAAGAGACCTTCCCTCCTGCCTTGTTAGACGGCATCTCCATTCCCGGCTTTCCCGCGGATTTACACATTTTGTTTGTTATCTGTCTCTTGCCGGTGGATCTTCAGTGCTCACGGTGGCTGAGCAAGATCCCAACCCAGAGAGCGGAAATGCTTCAGTCCTCTTGACCCCCATGCTGAAAACCAGCAGAGTCACTTTCACCAGATTGGCTCGGCAGAAATGAGTGACAAGGGCAGTCCAGACTCAAGGGGGGTCAGGAGCGGCTGCACAGTCACATAGGGAAGAGAGTGGACAGGGGGAAGGGCGGAGAATGCAGTCATTTCTGCCTCCGACTGACACACCACTCTAAAGTCAGGAGTTATGAACAGCCCCTAAGGCTGTGCCTGCGTAAGTAAGAGCCCCCAGCCAGGAAACAGCCTTGGCCCTCTCTCAAGGTGTCTGCCGCCTCTCCCTCCGCCAAATTTGCATAATGTGATTGGCTCCCCTACTTCTCATCTGTCCCAGAAGGAAAAGCCTTTCTTGTTTCCAGGCCCCTGGAGAATGATTAAAATCCCACACTTTCATCCAGACCTTAATATGCGATTCCTGGAGGCGGAAACCTGACTTGCCCTAATTTTCCATAATTAATTCATCAAGACACCTGGTGTGGCTGCTGCTCTCTGCAGGGACTCCCTGGCATCCTCCCAAATCGCCCAGTGAGTCCCTACTCGCCTCATCTCGTGGGGGAAGGGAGGCTGTTTGCGAAAGATCTACTGTGACTCCAAAGCTAGAGTGGGGGTCTCATAAGTGCAAACCCTCCGTTCCCTCTTAAACAATCAACCCTGCCACATAGACGGTGTGAGTCTCGTGTTACAGATGAGCTGACAGAGGCTCCGAGAGGTGGTCACTTACCCAAAGACACACTCTTAGGATGTTCCAGAACCCAGGTAATTATTACTTGGTTACTTAGGGGTCCATACAGGGGCTTTCTAGGTGGCAAAGTGATAAAGAATCTTCCCGACAATGCAGGTGTCTCAGATTCAATCCCTGGGTCAGGAAGATTGCTGAAGGAGGAGATGGCTACCCACGCGACTATTCTTGCTTGAAAATTCCCACGGACAGAAGAGCCTGGCGGGCTGTGGTCTGTTGGGTCGCAGAGAGTCAGACACAACTGAGAGACGCACACACATGTATATCACAGGGGCAGATGCCAGAGAACTGGTAGCTTACAAGGGGGTTCCTCTATCTGGTCAAGGCAGATTTACTCAGTTGGTACAGTTTTGTCTCCCCCACTGCTTGTCACAGTGCTGGGAAACCCTCCATAAAGCATTTACGTTACTGAGCATTCCTTTCTTTTTCCATTAATGTCACCAAAAATTAGCACCAGGCAAGGAGAGCCCTATTAAACTACAAAGACTGCAGATCTTTTTAATTAGTTTAAAACACAGGTTTCCCCAACCCCTGCTGCAGACCTTTTAAAATTGACCTTTCGGGAATGAGGCCTGGGGATCTGCATTTTGAGATCCTCCTCCCTAGAGGATCCTGATACTGACTACCTTCTGCACGGAAAAACCTCCACATGGTTGTGTCTCATTGAAAAAGAGAAAGTATGTT
This sequence comes from Tragulus kanchil, assembly GCA_022376925.1. Taxonomy (NCBI): domain Eukaryota; kingdom Metazoa; phylum Chordata; class Mammalia; order Artiodactyla; family Tragulidae; genus Tragulus; species Tragulus kanchil. Next base: position 199,367,825 of record JAIOJX010000025.1, on the reverse strand, counting down.
GTGTAAAGCATGACCATGTATTTGACAAAGAGATACCAAATGGAAACACGAGGTCTCAAGTTCTCAAGAGTGGAGGAACATGTCACTGTGGAAACGCTTCGCTCCGAGTGGGGCAGTGAGAGCGTCGGGGGGGCAGTAGCTGCCTGGTGTGAGCACAGGCACTGAAGTGCTCCCTCATAACCAGAACACGCGAGAACGATCTTCGAAGGCAAATACCCTTGAAAGAGAGGGAGGGCATTAGCGGCTGGAAGGAAGTATCGAAAAGAGATTTCTGGCTGGGGCAGCTGGCTGTGGACAAAGCCTTGTGGGAAAACGGCTTTGGTATACGTACCCCGGGTTGCAACAGGAAAGGGGTGCTAATCCCAGCGGAGAGAGGCACAAAATCCGGGTCCTTCTGTTCTCACAGCCTGTTGGCTTGATCTCTACACCAGGCCACTGGGGCAGATCGCAGTGGTGACCCATGTCTTCGTCCCTGCCTGTGCTCCCGGCCCTTGATCTCTATAAGCATGCTTCCGACCGGTGTCTCAGATTCAATCCCTGGGTCAGGAAGATTGCTGAAGGAGGAGATGGCTACCACGCGACTATTCTTGCTTGAAAATTCCCACGGACAGAAGAGCCTGGCGGGCTGTGGTCTGTTGGGTCGCAGAGAGTCAGACACAACTGAGAGACGCACACACATGTATATCACAGGGGCAGATGCCAGAGAACTGGTAGCTTACAAGGGGGTTCCTCTATCTGGTCAAGGCAGATTTACTCAGTTGGTACAGTTTTGTCTCCCCCACTGCTTGTCACAGTGCTGGGAAACCCTCCATAAAGCATTTACGTTACTGAGCATTCCTTTCTTTTTCCATTAATGTCACCAAAAATTAGCACCAGGCAAGGAGAGCCCTATTAAACTACAAAGACTGCAGATCTTTTTAATTAGTTTAAAACACAGGTTTCCCCAACCCCTGCTGCAGACCTTTTAAAATTGACCTTTCGGGAATGAGGCCTGGGGATCTGCATTTTGAGATCCTCCTCCCTAGAGGATCCTGATACTGACTACCTTCTGCACGGAAAAACCTCCACATGGTTGTGTCTCATTGAAAAAGAGAAAGTATGTTGTGTAAAGCATGACCATGTATTTGACAAAGAGATACCAAATGGAAACACGAGGTCTCAAGTTCTCAAGAGTGGAGGAACATGTCACTGTGGAAACGCTTCGCTCCGAGTGGGGCAGTGAGAGCGTCGGGGGGGCAGTAGCTGCCTGGTGTGAGCACAGGCACTGAAGTGCTCCCTCATAACCAGAACACGCGAGAACGATCTTCGAAGGCAAATACCCTTGAAAGAGAGGGAGGGCATTAGCGGCTGGAAGGAAGTATCGAAAAGAGATTTCTGGCTGGGGCAGCTGGCTGTGGACAAAGCCTTGTGGGAAAACGGCTTTGGTATACGTACCCCGGGTTGCAACAGGAAAGGGGTGCTAATCCCAGCGGAGAGAGGCACAAAATCCGGGTCCTTCTGTTCTCACAGCCTGTTGGCTTGATCTCTACACCAGGCCACTGGGGCAGATCGCAGTGGTGGCCCCACGTCTTCGTCCCTGCCTGTGCTCCCGCCCTTGACCCTGTGACCGACCGCAGCGCTCTCAATATAAGCATGTGACTGACTTGATTCGGACAATGGGATTTTAACTCACACACATTCAAATCACTCCGGAACCCTGGATTCACACCCAAGCTTGTAAATATTAGAAATAACTTATTGAACTGTCTACCAGGAATCCTGCTCAGTGCTTCAATTCTCACTAGACAGTGCAGTGGCAATCATTATCACGAGAATTTTTTAAATTTTGGTTGTGCTGTGGCTGTGTGGCTGTGTGAGGGCTCTCTCTAATTGTGGCGATCAAGGACGACTGCCTGGTTGCAGAGCATGGGCCCCAGAGCACAGGCTCGGTAATCACGGTGCATGGGCTCAGCTGTTCCATGGCATGTGGAATCTTCCCAGACCAGGGATGGAACTTGTGTCCCTGCATTGTTGGCAGGCAGATTCTTAACCACTGGCCCACCAGGGAAGTCTACTGTGAGACTTTTTTTTAAGGAACGAAAGATAGTTCTAGAAAACAGTGGTAATGCAGGTAAAAGCTAAAAGCCATACTATATTAGAATAATGTCCATACTGTAGGTAAGAGCTCTCAACGCACTGACAAGAAAAATGACAAACAACCCGAAGGAAATAAATGAGCAACGGGTGAGAATTTATGGCAGAAATCTCAGCAGCCAACCCGTAAATACAGGAAAAGATGCTTTCAATCTCTAGAAGTTGGGGGGAAGCAAATTAAAGTAACAATGAAATACCACTTTACACCCACTGCATTGGCAAAAAATCTGAAAGAGCTGTAACACCTCCTGCTGGCAGAGATGAGGGGAAAGGGAACTCTCGGGAATGGCTGGTGGATGACTAGACCCGTCCGGGAAGTGATCTTCTTCCCTGACTGAACTGAGAGACTTAATGCCAGGGTCATCACTGAAGTCTGGGTATCGGAGCCCCAAAGCGTACGCTGAAGACATGCAAGAAACTTAGTGATCTAATCTATAGATTTTCAAGCCTTGTTTTTTAAATTAAAGGAGCAGAAGCGTCTCTACCAAGCACATCTCACACAAAACCCCTCACTCCCTGCTGCTGGGGACCGGCGCTTAGTTCTTGGAAACGTTTATTGAGCACCTACTGTCTATCAGAGGGAAACAGGATGGCATGAAAAGCTTGACAATCTTTCTAGATAAAGGAGGGAAATACATTTTCAACACCCTCAGTATCATATCCCACACTCTTGTCTGGTTTCAAACAAACCCTAAAGTATCTGTGGTCACCCTCCTCTCCCTTCCACCCCTCATTCACCTGAGATTCAGGCACAGGGAATCTGTTTTAATCCAAGTCTTTGCTCCACTTGTTCCTGATGCCTGGGGGAAGCATTCATTTATCGAATTTCTTTTCATTATTAAAGACCCAACTCAAAGGTCACCTTCTCTGAGGTCCCTTCCCTCCTCCCTCCTCCCCCGGGCTTTCTGTTTTCTATGACAGCCCGTCTTGAAGGCTGATCTAGATATAGGTCTGTCTTTCCCACAAGCCCACAGGCTTCCCATGGACAAGACTTGCTCATTTTCTATCAACTTAATAGCCCAACACACAGCACGGTGCCAGGCGCTGAGATGACTGCCATCTATTTGGAGACTGTGACTTTAACATTACAGAGCACGTTTCAGTTTGTAACGAACTGCCAGACCGTTCCAAGGTTGAATCCTGGAACCCCTACCTGTAGCCCTGTGGCTGTGGGAAGTTCCTCACTTCTGTGAGCACCTGCCTAACAGTATTGTTGGAAGACTCCAGGAGATCGTCCACAGAAAGCACCTGGTAGAGTGCCGGGGTCTTGCCGGCCATCAGGAAATGCAATCTAGCCATAGGACTGTTGCTTACACCCTAGATTCTGGGAAAATAGATGCTTTCTCCAGACACAAGGGGTCAGAAGGCTTTTTCTCTAAGGGCCAGAAAGTAACTATCATAGCCTGGATGGGTCTTGTGGTATCTGATGCACTACTCAGCTAGGATTTTGTAGTGTGAGAGCAGCAATATATGACTGTGTGTGGTTTTATGCCAATAAAATTTCATTTACACAAATTAGCAGTTGGCTAGATTTGGACTGTGTGCTGTAGTTTGCTGACCCTAGGAAATTAGAGAGAATGTCCACTGGACCTGTTCAGGGCTGCAGTTCTTCAACCTGGATTTCTGGCTGCAAAATTAACTGTAAGTCTCTCACTGCAAAGGGAGACCTGGAGCAGTGAAGGGAACATTCTTGACTCGGCAAGTGGAAGAAGTCATAATGCATTGAAGCCTGGCTTTGGATGCAGATAGACATGAGGCCAGAACCAAGTTCCATCACCTGCTGTGTGTGACTTTGGGCAAGGGACTCCCTCTCTTTTCAAGCCTCGTTTCTTCATTTATACAATGGAAATCATGACAACTCTCCTTTGAGAGGCTTTGGGGAGGGCACATCACATCAAGTGCTCAGCTATCTTGCCAGAATTTGTAAAAATGTCTTCAAAATGCCAAGGGGAGCATCACCTAGACCCTGGGCACCAGGAAGGGAAAAATCGAAATGGAAAATGCTGACCTTCTATTAGCTTCCAGTACATGGAATTTCTTAGCAAGACCTTGTAAACCGCTTAACTTTCAGCAAGGCTAACATTTGGGGAATGATAAGCTTAGGTGCTGTTCGGAGCCAAGAAGCTTTTTAAAGAGGACATTGAGGGTCTCAGCGTGGCAAGCCCACACCTGTAATCCCACGCCAAACACATGCAGGCAGAGGATGGGATGTGGCACTTCTGGGGCTCCAGGGTCCAGCCTTCACTGGAGTCTGCACCCCAGTTGCCCCTAGAGCAGTGGGAGATGCAGGTGGACCGCTCATGGGTGGTACTGTTCTCCTGATGACTCGAAGTGGAGGGTAACTCAAGCCCGGATTGACACTGGCAAGCAAGAAGATTAGAAAAGGATTTAAGAGAATAAAGAGAAATGAAGAAACGAAGGCTGATCTATTGGATACTTCTATACCCAGAGCACCAGGTTTTCCCCTGGTCCTGATAAGCTCTTTAAAAAATTCATGAGGCTTTTGTTTCTCTGCTTATTTATTTGGGTCCCCAGGATAAACTCATGAAAAGCTGCTTCTCGTCATGGGCAAGTCCTGGGGGGAGATATAATTTGTATAGTTCAGGCTAATAAATTACAGCAATGCCTATGATAGTTTGCTGACCCTAGGAAATTAGAGAGAATGTCCACTGGACCTGTTCAGGGCTGCAGTTCTTCAACCTGGATTTCTGGCTGCAAAATTAACTGTAAGTCTCTCACTGCAAAGGGAGACCTGGAGCAGTGAAGGGAACATTCTTGACTCGGCAAGTGGAAGAAGTCATAATGCATTGAAGCCTGGCTTTGGATGCAGATAGACATGAGGCCAGAACCAAGTTCCATCACCTGCTGTGTGTGACTTTGGGCAAGGGACTCCCTCTCTTTTCAAGCCTCGTTTCTTCATTTATACAATGGAAATCATGACAACTCTCCTTTGAGAGGCTTTGGGGAGGGCACATCACATCAAGTGCTCAGCTATCTTGCCAGAATTTGTAAAAATGTCTTCAAAATGCCAAGGGGAGCATCACCTAGACCCTGGGCACCAGGAAGGGAAAAATCGAAATGGAAAATGCTGACCTTCTATTAGCTTCCAGTACATGGAATTTCTTAGCAAGACCTTGTAAACCGCTTAACTTTCAGCAAGGCTAACATTTGGGGAATGATAAGCTTAGGTGCTGTTCGGAGCCAAGAAGCTTTTTAAAGAGGACATTGAGGGTCTCAGCGTGGCAAGCCCACACCTGTAATCCCACGCCAAACACATGCAGGCAGAGGATGGGATGTGGCACTTCTGGGGCTCCAGGGTCCAGCCTTCACTGGAGTCTGCACCCCAGTTGCCCCTAGAGCAGTGGGAGATGCAGGTGGACCGCTCATGGGTGGTACTGTTCTCCTGATGACTCGAAGTGGAGGGTAACTCAAGCCCGGATTGACACTGGCAAGCAAGAAGATTAGAAAAGGATTTAAGAGAATAAAGAGAAATGAAGAAACGAAGGCTGATCTATTGGATACTTCTATACCCAGAGCACCAGGTTTTCCCCTGGTCCTGATAAGCTCTTTAAAAAATTCATGAGGCTTTTGTTTCTCTGCTTATTTATTTGGGTCCCCAGGATAAACTCATGAAAAGCTGCTTCTCGTCATGGGCAAGTCCTGGGGGGAGATATAATTTGTATAGTTCAGGCTAATAAATTACACAATGTCAACATGTTCAGTCACCTATGCCCCATGGCAAACCCAGGCCCTATTCATAAGGGGCAGCCAGAACAGGACAGGAAACCTTTCTGTTGCTCCATTCTTTCTTTGTTCTCTTCCTTTCCATTTCTTTTTTCATTTTTTTTAATTATTGCTTTATTTATCTTAATTTGGCTGCACTGGGTCTTAGTTGTGGCATGTGGGATCTAGTTCCCTGACCAGGGGTCGAACCCAGGCCCGCTGCATTAGAAGCACACAGTCTTATCCACTGGACCACCAGGGAAGTCCCCTTTCCATTTCTGAAGGGCTTCCCAGGGCCAGGCACTGGGAACACAGAGATATAAGGAACATAGTGACATAAATGTCACTAGAAAGTCAAGGTCAGGTGGGAGAGAGGATGCTTTAATGGAGAGCTGTAACGCAGTTTGATGGATACTCCAATAGGGGCACTGAAGGCATCCTCAGGGCGCGTCTGTGGTATCCTGACAGGTGCACTGGATTCAGGAGAGGGGCAAGTGGATGCTCCAGGACAAACCCTACAGTGTGCCTTCCATGCCCCCGTTTAAACTGGATCCGCAAGCCCCCAGAAAGTTTGTGTGCGTATGTATGTGTGCGCACGCACACGCGCAGTCACTCAGAGCTCAGGGCATGAGTTCTGTTTGGGCAGGAACCTTGTCTTTGCCTCTGAATGTCCACGCTCTTCCTGGCCCAGACGAGGTGATGAACAAATGCTGACCCAATGGAGGAATGGATATACCAGTTACATTTAACACATCCGCCAGCCTCTCAGCTGTCACAGACTTTGGGGTGAGAAGGCAGAAGGATCCCCAGCACAGACAATGGCCCAGAAGACAAGAGAATGAGAAACCATCAACTCTGGTGATGACAGTAGCTAATACTTCTTGTTTAGTTGTTAAGTCATGTCAGACTCTTCTGCCACCCCACGGGCTGTGGCCCACCAGGCTCCTCCATCCATGAGATTTTCCAGGCAAGAATACTGCAGTGACTTGCCACGCCCTCCTCCAGGGGATCTTCACAACCCAGGGATTGAACCCAGGTCTCCTGCATTGACAGGCAGATTCTTTAGCACTGTGCCACCAGGGAAGCCCCCCAAAAGTTCATACCTTTACCCATTATGGTGAAAAATCTAAGAACTACCTGATGTCCAATGACAGGGGGCCAGTTATGTATATTTGGTTACTTAGTGCCATATTATGCAGCCATGCAAGTAATAAGAATGAAGATTGTATAGCAACATGGGAAAAAGGCTTACAACATAACATCAGGGCTGAAAGGTGAGGACTGCATATTACCAAATGAGAAGAGAAAAGAAAGCTCACAAGGATCTGGTTGCCCGAGAGCTGAATCTGCGACCCCATGGACTGTAACCTGCTAGGATCCCCTGTCCATGGGATTCTCAAGGCAACAATACTGGAGTGGGTTCCCATTCACTTCTCCAGGGGATCTTCCCGATGCAGGGATCAAACCTGGGTCTCCTGAACTGTAGGTGAATTCTTTACCATCTGAGCCACTGCGGAAGTCCACGTCTAAAGGCATCGACAAAAAGCAGAGATTTTACTGAAGATTTACTAAGGGTCAGAGGATAGAGATTACAAAGTGAATCTGGGAATGAAACGTCCTAAAAAGCCCCTTCAGGCATCTTTGTCTTCACCAGATTTCTGTTTCTTTTGGCCACTGCCACATCCCTCCCTTCTCTCACTTGGCCAGTTTTCTCTAGGCACTCTGCTTCTCCAAACTCCCTCACCTCACACAACCAGCGAGAAATACCAAAGCCAGCTGTTAGCTCTGCTTCCCTTCTCCGGCTTCTCCTGTTTCTGATTTCTTCCCCTTGAGTCTGAAGTTCCTCACACACTATTTCCATCAAGCATCACATTTGAAGATGGTTAGTTCTTTAGTGAACAAGATAGGTTCTAAATTTCAACTTAATCTTCACAAGTGGGTTGACCCCAGACTAGTGACTTCATCCCTCTGGATCTATTTTTTCCATTGATAAAATGAGCACAAGGTGAACACACGCCCACTAAGAATGCTGAATTCTAAACAATATGATGCAGGCAAAATGCTAGTTTGTTGAATGTGCAGTAGCTGTTAGCCATCTGTATTAACTATCCACTAGACAATTCTGTGAGGTCAGTAGGGCAAGGAAGATGATTTCACTTTTGAAACTAACATACCAAGGATCAGAGTGGGAAAGGGTCTTGCTCTAGGTTGCACAGGCCAAGCAGCCAGGCCAGAGTTCAAATTCTGTTCCTTGAGTCCAGAGCCTTGAAACTTCAGACCAGCCCCTTTGGGTCCAGTGCTGAGAAGGCAGGTACTGGTGAGTGTGGGGCTCCACAGCTTGGATGTGGGTTTAAGCGTCTGGGGAGAAGAGATTCTCCTTCCTGGCTTCAGTTCTCAGAGCCTCGCCATTAAATTATGATAATATATGACACGGGACTGTGCTGCCTGTGAGCTCCTGTCAATTGCATTCCTTCCAGGCTCGGTTCCAGAGCCCATTTTGCTGTTCTCAGCAGAATCTGGAGTGACCTCTTCTGTATCCTCGGCTTGAAACAGGAAATCTGGTGTCCTCACGAGCCACTTCTCACAGTGGTCACTCGGGTGACCATGTTGCTTCTGGTTTGATGCAAGGTGCCTCTCTCTGAAGTGTTGATCGGTACCTTAAAGCACAGAATTCAAAGGTAGCCTGCTACAGGACACCTAGCTAGCTGCCAGAGTCCCCCCTCTTCCCCTGTCAACATCACACTCAGCACTTTATAGTGTAGTGAATCAGACAAGTGCTGGTTCAAAATCTAGGTGTGGCACTATGAGGGATCTTCCTAAAAATTCCCTTCAGGCATTTCTGTCTTCCCTAGATTTCCACGTCTTTCAGCAGCAGCCAGCACTCTCCCTTCTCCCTCTTGGCCAGCTTTCTCAGTCAAGCTTGTTTCTCTCTACACCTCCCTATTCGAAACCCCTTTAGCTTGTGCACCCAGTGATAAACCAACCCAGTGGATTTGGGGAAAATTAGCCCCTCTGAGTCTTTATTTCTTCATCTGTAAAATGGGTATGTAGATAATGGAAAGCAGACCATTAATACTTTGTATGACTGTGGGGATTCGGTGATTTTGTATCAGTTAACTACTGCTGCACTTATGCTGTGTAACAAACCATAAAGCCTTAGTGGCACATGACAATCAACAATCCCCAGAAGAAATAAAGAAACCAATACATAAGAGGGAAGGCATTAGCACACAAAGAAAAGTCAAGAAAAACCAAGATGTCATTTTCCATCTGCACCTACTTGGCAATTTTAAAGCAAGATACACTTTACTTTGTAGAACAGTTTTTAGATCAAGAGACAGAGAAGAGAGTACAAAGAATTACTGCTTTTAAGACCACCTAACCATAATATGGTATATTTGTTATAATTGATGAACTGATATCAGTACAGTATTATTAAGCAGAGTCTATATTTTATTCAAATTTCCTTAGTTTTCACCTCATGTGCTTTTTTGAGGGGTTTCAGCACATTACATTTAGCCATCCTGTCTCCTTATACTTTTCTCCTTTTGATGACTGTGAAAGTTTTGAGGAACATTGGGTTAGGTGTTTTAGAGAATATTTCTCTACAATATTTTCTGCTTTGAACACACCATCGGGACTTCCCTGGTGGCCCAGTGGTTAAGAATCTACTACAGCTTTAACCCACAATGCAACCGAGATCCCACATGTCGTGGAGCAACTGAGTCCTCACACCACAACTGCAGAGTCTGTGGGCCTCAGTGAAAGACCCCGCGTGCCACAGCTGAGACTCGACGCAGCCAAATAAATATTTAAAAAAAAAAAAAAGATTACATACCACTGACATGACATATGAACGCTGATGCTGGCCTTGACCCCTCTAGCTGAGGCAGTGTTTGCCGGGTTTCTCCACCATCAAGTTAATGACTTCCCCCTCTTTATACTGCACACTTTGGAAGGAATTACACGTGCAGTCCTATTTGTATGAATTATCTGGAACTCTTCTGGGAATGTGCCTCTTCCCCCTCATTTAATGAGTCATTCAATCATTTACTTATACTAGTATGGACTCATGGCTATTCGTTTTACACTGAGTTATAATCCATTACTTCTTTATCTTGCTCCAATTGTTCCAGGCTGGGTTTTGGGAGCTCTTTCAGTTGGCTCCCTTGCTCCTTCGACATACTCCTATCGATTTCTTAGGAGCACATCCTTACAATTAGGCAGTGTACAATGCTCTGACTCACTGGTATATTTACTGCCTCAGTCATCGAGTCAGTTCTCTCTCCAATGATACATGGTTCTTTTCATGGAAGAATGATACTCTAAACCAAGAACTGGCCATTACATGTTCTAGTTGGTCCTCACGGGTCATTGATACTCTGCCCTTTCAACTGGCAGAACTAGAAAATGTGAGTATACCAACCTATGCATATGCGTGCATGTAAAATATTTCCATATGGAACCATCTGTGCCTATATTAGGGGAAACATGAATTCATACGGATGGCTCTAGCTCCAACCCAGCACCACACGCCTGCCCTCTCCTCCTACACTTGCCTGTCTATAAGCCCCGTCTAACAGTGAGAAGCCTGGGTCCCACTAGCTCTGTCCATTTGCATAATGCTTCAGTTCAGGGATACACACACAGCAGTGGTCTAACTGCTCACTTGTATCCCATGGAAAACAACTTTATCAGCTACAGCGCAGTGCCGATGTGCAGTGTCTTTTGCCTTTAGTCTTACAGACCCTGCTCACTTCCAAAGTTTCCTTAGGTCGGCGTTTTTCTCCTCCCATCCCCTTGAGTGTAGCTGCTTCATATATTTGAAACAGTTACACTTTTCCTCCCAGTCTCCATTCCTTCCTGGGATCCTTGGTCTCCTAAAGGATTTGGTTCAGTTGCACAGATGAAGATTCACTCTTTGCCTTTTTAAGTTCTATGCTTCTTGACAAATCCATGCTATCTTGTATCCATTGTTACAGTAAGAATGCAGAATATGTTTACTAGAAGTCCTCCGCACTCCACTCCTTTATCCCTCTGCCCTCTCCCTAAACCACTGCTCACTTTACCACTGCAATAGTTCTGCGTTTCCCAGGATGGGTGGTGGCATTTTTAAGGGTTAGTGCAGTCACACCTCATTTTATTACAGTTCCCTTTACTGCACCTCACAGATAGTGCTTTTTTTTGGATCTTCCCAAGCCAGGGATCGAACCGGCACCCCATGCACTGCAAGGCAATGTCCTTACCCACTGGACCACCAGGGAGGCCCCAGTGTTTTTTTTTTTTTTTAAGTGAAGGTTTGTGGCAATCCTATCTCTCAGTGCCATTTTTTCCAATAGCATTTATTCACTGTGTATCTCTGTATTACATTTTGGTAATTCTCATAATATTTCAACTTTTTCATTATTATTATATTCGTTGTGATCATCTGTGATCAGTGGTCTTTGATGTTATCATGGCAACTGGTGTACCACAAACCCGTGCCCATACAGGATGGCAAACTTAATCTACAAAGGTTGTGTGTGTTCTGTAGGCTCCACTTTCGGGCCAGTTTCCCATCTCTCTCCCTCTCCCTGGGCCTTCCTATCCTTTAAGACATAACAATATTAAAATTAGGCCAAGGGAATAACCCCACAATGGCCTCTACAAGTTCAAGTGAAAGGAAGAGCCACATGTTTCTCACTTTAAATAAAAAAGTGGAAATGACTAAGCTTAGTGAAGAAGGCACATCAAGAGCCAGGACAGGCTGAAAGATAGGCTCTTGCACCAAACACTGAGATGTGAATGTGAAGAGAAAGTTCTTGAAGGCAATTAAGTATGATAAGAATGAAAAGAAAGTGAAACAGCCTCATTACTGATATTTGGTAGGACATATAGAAGAGCAAACCAACCACAAGATTCCCTAAAGTGAAAGCCTAATCCAGAGCAAGGGGCTTCCCAGGTGGTGCAGTTGGTAAACAATCTGCCTGCCAAAGCAGGAGATGTGAGAGATACGAGAGATGCACGTTCAATCCCCAGATCAGGAAGATGCCCTGGAGTAGGAATGGCAACCCCCTCCAATATTCATGCCTGAAAAATCCCATGGATAGAGAAGCCTGGTGGGCTATAGTCCACGGGGTCGCAAAGAGTCAGACACGACTGAGCATGCACCAGTGCTAGCATAGGGTCAGACTTATGGCAATCATGAACTATCTTTGCTAATGAATGAACTGCAAAAGAAGTCAGACAGGTATCACATATGATATCAAAATTCAAAAGAAAAACATACAAATAAACTTATTTACAAAACAGAAACTGACTCATAGACTTGGAGAATGAACTTATGGTTACCAGGGCGTAGTGGGGATAGATTGGGAATCTGGGATGGACAGGTCCACAGTGCTATATTTAGAATGGACAAGGCAGGTCCACCAGGACCTACTGTACAGCACAGGTAACACTGCTCGAGTTCCCAACCTAGTAGGGAAAAGAGTTTGAAAAAGAATGGATCCATGTATATGAATAACTGAATCACTCTGCTATATACCTAAATCTAACAAAACATTTTTAATCACTATACTCCAATATAAACTAATAAAACATAAATAGAAGTGCCAGGTGAAGTAGCCAGTGCTAATGCAGAAGCTGCAGAGAGTCACCCAGAAAATTCAACTAAGACAATCAGTGAAGTCAGCTAAGCAACAGAAACACCCTGGGATCAAAGGGCGATCAGGCCAGGGTCTGCCCAAGCGCAGGAAGTAATGTGACAGGGATGTCCCAGGCAGAGCTCGCTTTTACACCAGGCAGACAACAAGACACAGAAAGAAGTTCAGAAACAGAGCAATCACTTCTAGCACGGCTTGGAGCCCCAGGGAAGGTCTGGGAACTTTATGCAAAGTCATGTCCAGGAAACAGAACAAAGAAGCTGCCCTGAGGGCAGAACCACACAGGGATGCAGAAAGATAAGAAGCAATGCTATGCTTCTGTGGTTAGTTTGCCCATGTCATTTTATTTGACTTCTCATGATAGGATTAGCCTTATCATGTTTATGACTCAGAAAGGATGTCATGCTAGTAAAAAATTTAAAAAACAGCTGCATTATTCCACTCTGGGACTGAAGTGTAATTTATTCAGCCGGTATCACTGGCTGGATTTGGGGTCATTTGCCAGTCTTCACTCACTGTACAATGTATTTGTATTGGTCCAATTTTTGCCTTAGGATAAATTCTTAGGAATGAAATAATTGGGTAAAAGAATATGTGCATTTCAAGGTTTTCACTGTATACTGTATGATTTCCCCATATGGACCAATTTACACACCAGTTGTACATGAGTGATCATGTGTCCACAATGGCCTAATTACATATATAATCATGGTTCATCTTCCTGCTCCAGGGACAATGGCATAGAGGACGTAAACTTGTTTGTTACAATTCTCTTTCATCTCCCTGCCTCCACTGAGCTCAGGATAAAAGCCTCAAAAATCCCCCACATGCCACATCTGGAAATGGCCCTGGACTCTCACTCTTTCCCATAACTTGAAAGCAGATGGCTTATCAGTCCAGCCTAAAAGCAGAACTTTTGTCTCTTTCTACAAACAAAGCTAGTGGAGGTGATGAAATTCTAGCTGAGTTATTTCAAATCCTAAAAGATAATGCTGTTAAAGTGCTATACTCAATATGCAAATTTGGAAAACTCAGCAGTGGCCACAGGACTGGAAAAGGTCAGTTTTTATCCCAGTCCTAAAGAAGGGCAACACCAAAATGTTCGAACTACTGCACAATCACACTCATTTTACATGCTAGCAAGGTAACGTTCAAAATCCTTCAAACTCGGCTTCAACAGTACATGGATGGAGAACTTCCAGATGTACAAACTGGATTTAGAAAAGGCAGAGGAACCAGAGATCAAACTGCTAACATCTATTGGATCATAGAAAAAGCATGGGAATTCCAGAAAAACATTAACTTTTGCTTCATTTACTCTGCGAAAGCCTTTGACTGTGTGACCACAAACCGTGGAAAATTCAGAAAGAGATGAAAATACCAGACCAGCTTACCTGCCTCCTGAAAAACCTGCAGGTCAAGAAGCAACAGTTAGAACCAGACATGGAACGACAGACTGGTTCCAAATTGGGAAAGGAGTACATCAAGGCTGTATATTGTCACCCTGCTTATTTAACTTCTATGCAGAGTACGTCATGTGAAATGGTGGGCTGGATGAAGCACAAGATGGAATCAAGATTGCCAAGGGAACAGCAGTAACTCCAGATACCACCCTTATGGCAAAAAAAAACCAAAAAAAGATGGAAGGTGCAAGATTGCATAATTTAGAATAATAGGGTTTGCATTTCAAGGTTTTCACTGTATACTGTATGATTTCCCCATATGGACCAATTTACACACCAGTTGTACATGAGTGATCATGTGTCCACAATGGCCTAATTACATATATAATCATGGTTCATCTTCCTGCTCCAGGGACAATGGCATAGAGGACGTAAACTTGTTTGTTACAATTCTCTTTCATCTCCCTGCCTCCACTGAGCTCAGGATAAAAGCCTAATAAATCCCCCACATGCCACATCTGGAAATGGCCCTGGACTCTCACTCTTTCCCATAACTTGAAAGCAGATGGCTTATCAGTCCAGCCTAAAAGCAGAACTTTTGTCTCTTTCTACAAACAAAGCTAGTGGAGGTGATGAAATTCTAGCTGAGTTATTTCAAATCCTAAAAGATAATGCTGTTAAAGTGCTATACTCAATATGCAAATTTGGAAAACTCAGCAGTGGCCACAGGACTGGAAAAGGTCAGTTTTTATCCCAGTCCTAAAGAAGGGCAACACCAAAATGTTCGAACTACTGCACAATCACACTCATTTTACATGCTAGCAAGGTAACGTTCAAAATCCTTCAAACTCGGCTTCAACAGTACATGGATGGAGAACTTCCAGATGTACAAACTGGATTTAGAAAAGGCAGAGGAACCAGAGATCAAACTGCTAACATCTATTGGATCATAGAAAAGCATGGGAATTCCAGAAAAACATTAACTTTTGCTTCATTTACTCTGCGAAAGCCTTTGACTGTGTGACCACAAACCGTGGAAAATTCAGAAAGAGATGAAAATACCAGACCAGCTTACCTGCCTCCTGAAAAACCTGCAGGTCAAGAAGCAACAGTTAGAACCAGACATGGAACGACAGACTGGTTCCAAATTGGGAAAGGAGTACATCAAGGCTGTATATTGTCACCCTGCTTATTTAACTTCTATGCAGAGTACGTCATGTGAAATGGTGGGCTGGATGAAGCACAAGATGGAATCAAGATTGCCAAGGGAACAGCAGTAACTCCAGATACCACCCTTATGGCAGAAAGTGAAGAGGAATTAAAGAGCCTCTTAATGAAGGTGAAAGAAGAGAGTGAAATACCTGGCCTAAAACTCAACATTCAGGGGCTTCCCTGGTGGTCCGGTGGGTAAGGACACCACCTTGCAGTGTAAGGGGCGCCAATTCGATCCCTGGCCTGGGAGGATCCCACGTGCCGTGGAGTGGCTGAACCGATGTGTCCAATTACCGAGCCAGAGCTCTGGAGCACATGTGCCCAGAGCCGGTGCTCTGCGACAACAGAGGCCACCGTGATGGGAGGCCCACACAGGCCAAAGGACAAAGATGGATGAAAACAGATAAACGAAAAGACCAATGGAAGTGGCCCTGCCCGCCCCCCTCCCTCCCCACCTCACCCCCCGCCCCCGCAAAAAAAAACAAAAAAACCTCAACATTCAGAAAATGAAGATCCTGGCATCTGGTTCCATCACTTCATGGTAAGTAGATGGGCAAACAATGGAAATAGTGACAAACTTTATTTTCTTGGGCTCCAAAATCACTGCAAATGGTGACTGCAGCCATGAAATTAAAAGACACTTGCTCTCTGGAAGAAAAGCTATGACAAACCTAGACAGTGGATTAAAAAGCAGAGACACCACTCTGTTGACAAAGGTCCCTGTAGTCAAAGCTATGGTTTTCCCAGTAGGCATGTATGGATGTGAGAGTTGGACCATAAAGAAGGCTGAGCACTGAAGAATTGATACTTTCAAACTGTGGTGCTGGAGAAGACTTGTACAGCAAGGAGTTCCTTGGACTGCAAGGAGATTAAAACAGTCAATCCTAAAGGAAATCAACCCTGAATACTCATTGTAAGGACTGATGCTAAAGCTGAAGCTCCAATACGTTGGCCATCTGACGTGAAGAGCCGACTCACTGAAAAAGACCTTGATGCTGGGAAAGACTGAAGGCAGGAGAAGGGGATGACAGAGGATGAGATGGTTGGATAACATCACTGACTCAATGGACCTGAGTTTGAGCAAGCTCTGGGAGATGGTGAAGGACAGGGAAGCCTGGTATGCTGCAGTCCATGGAGTCACAAAGAGTCAGACACGACTGAAAAAGCAGAACAACTGAAAACCTGGCTTAGGTGTGAGAAGGCCCATGTTATGATGGAGGGAAGGCCTGGTCACTAAGAAGAGTATTTTATTCATGAAGCTGGTGTGTACTGACCTTTCGAAAGGTCTGTGTCTTCCCCTCACCCAGATCATTTAGGGGCCCCCAAGACGGAGCTCTGTTATCAGCATCCTTGTTATTCTGGACACACACATCACATCCCAGCTATTTGTGAGCTGATGTTTCGATAACTGGGGTGGCAGAAGAGCAGGAAACCCTGGGAGCTTGTGGGAAGAAGCTTGGCAGGGTATTTAATAAAGAACTGTGTTTATAGTCTCTAGTTCCAAGCTTCTCTATGCTTTCAGTAAACCAGGCTCCTTAAGGAGGAAAAGTAAAGCACAGAGAAGGGAGACAGCTGTCTGAGGTCACACAGCAAATCACCCTGTTTGAAAGCGTTACAGTTGCGAGTCCCGTCAGACCTGGGTGCCTTCCCGACATTAAACCCCTGGTTCTAAGTCTCAGCACGCTGCGCCTCTCACGCAGAGGGTTGTTTACGATGTTGCATTACCAAGCTTTTAAAAGTCCAGATGGCTTCAGTTGTGGGGGTCTATGGGCCATGAAACTGTCCTCCTCAGAACCCAAGCCTCTCTTGTGGCACTGATGTCATCTGTTTGCAGAAAATGTCCCTGGCCCAGGCTGCCAGCAGAGCCATCACTCCCACGAGGCCCAGCCAGGGCAGGGAGGATTCGTGGTGAGTCTGTGCAGAGTAACTTTCCTTTATCCGTGTTCTCCAGCACACTAGGGGCCCATGTGCTCAAGGAGAGCAGGAGTCAGACCTCTGCACCCTCCCTCCCTGGCAGAGCTGCAACCACACACTCCGTGCCCTCCGAGCCCTTGCCTATGACGTTTCCCTGCCAGGAATACCCTCTCCTCCCTCAGCCTCAACACCAGCTTTGGACTACGGGCGCCAAACTTGCCTCTAAAGTTTTCTCCTTGTTGGCCTCGGACAAACCACATCCTCTGTCTGAGAATTTATTTCATCGTCTCTAAAATGGCATCAGTAATCGATCCAAAATCTCAGGGTTGTTCGAATACAATGATTAAGCAAAGTAATCCTCATGGACTGAGGCAAAGAACATTCTGGTTCTAACAAAAACCAACTGAGGGCTTCCCCTGGTGGTCCAGTGGGTAGGGACACCGCCTTGCAGTGCAAGGGGCGCCGGTTCGATCCCTGGCCTGGGAAGATCCCACGTGCCGCGGAGCGGCTGGACTGATGTGTCCAGTTACCGAGCCAGAGCTCTGGGGCGCGTGTGCCTAGAGCTGGCGCTCTGCAACAACAGAGGCCACCGCGATGGGAGGCCCACAGGAGCCAAAGAACAAAGACGGATGAAAATAGAGAAATGAAAGACCGATAGAAATGGCCCGCCCATCCCCCCCCCCCCCCCCCCCCCCCCAAAAAAAGATATATAAATAAAATTTATTAAAAAAAAAAAACAAAAACAAAACCAACTGAGATCAGCTGATGCTAAACAAAGGAGGGTGAGGATTTACTCAAAATGGGCATAAACTCAGTCTTCAACTTTGGGTGGGAAAAAGTCACATTGCATTTACATTTCCAGTTGATTCTCCAAGACCGCCTCACGAAGGAAGTCCAACATTGTCCTCTTAAAAGTCCAGCCTGCACCCTCACATCACAAGGACCCTTCTCGGGTGGTTCATGGATCCCGGGGATGGGGCATCCACAGGGAGCAGCTTCTGGAGCAGTGAGTGAAGGCCAGAGTCCCTACGGGGCACTGCTGCCGGTGCGCTTTGCTAACTGGGTTGCTGTGAAGATGGTTCGGACATGGCAGCTGTGGGTCCAGACTCCTGCGCTGACCTGATGCCCCGCCCCAGGTGTCCAGCCAGTCCCCAAATCACAGAGCTCAGCTCAGCTTCTCCAGTCACATTCCCCTTCTCAAGAACCTAGCACGTTTGTCTAGTTTGTCACTGTGTGACCAGCATCCAGAACAAGGGCCTGGCACATAGTAGCCATTATAGGTTGGACAGATGGATGGATGGATGTATGGATGAATACATGGATTGATGAATGAGTGGACGGATGGATCCTGAGGATGGCAGGGAGGAGAGAAGAACGCTGGGATGATGGGAGGAAAGGAGGAAGGGAAGAAGGAAAGAGGAACAGATGGATGGCTAAGTAAATAGATGGACAGATGGATGGATAAATGGATGGATGGATGAGGATGGTGGGAATGGAAAGAAGAAAAAAAAAGAAGGGATGATGATGGAATGAAGGGAGAGAGGTAAGAAGAACGGGTGGATGGAGGAATAGACAGACAGACAAAACCATGGTGTGAAATATCAGTCCCGAGTCACGGTTAAGAAGTGAGTATCTTCGGTAATTTAGCATTTTTTCTAGATACATCACCTTTTTTTAATAGAAAAAGTAAATCAGTATATTAAAGATCAGTCTAAGAACTGGCTGATTCTGCACAAATGTGCCACCTGCACGCTGTATCATGGTGCATTATGTAACGATCACAATTACCCACATACATATCTTTTATAAGAGGCCCCGTCTCTGACCACAATGTTGTGATTTCTACTGTTGCCCTAGGAAAAGAACTGGGTCAAAACCAGGAAGGGAGTGAGAGCAAATACGTACACTGAGGATCCACTGAGTGCCATGGGGCTTCATGGAAACGTTACCCCCTCAGGTCCCCTCACCACTGCACGGAGGGTACTTCAATGCCCGTGTTTCAGGGGAGAGAACTGAGAGGCAATGAGACTACAGGTCCCTCTTGAGACCTCAAGGCTAGTAAACAGGAGAGCTGACTTTGAATTCAGCTCTAGTCAGTCCCAAACTCTTGCTGATGCCACTTCCTGCCATGAGTTTCCTGGGAAGAGGGCCTTATGGAATGGAGGGAATGGGGTGTTCAATGCTCCAGGATTGTGCTTACCTGTGTTGGCCCATTAATCTCCCAGCAATCCTGAAAGGAAGGGCCTATTATTCCCATCTGGCAGGTGAGGAACTTGAATTTCACAGCTGAATGCCACTTCTGAGGTCACTGATTACCCTTTCAGAGGACTTTTTTCAAGGTCAACTGGATTTCATGGCAATATGGTCCCAGCAAAGGCAGACAATGGACTTGCGGTTTCACAGACTTGCTCGGTGCCCTAAATTCCTTCATTACACCCTCCGTGGAGTCACAGCGTTTTGACTATAGTTAAAATGCAAATCATACCTGGAAGGGATAACACGGAAAGCCATTATCAGCCTGGAATAAGGCCAGGCCACATCTGTGTCCAAATTTCATTCTCAATACCTTTGGGTTTCTTTTTAATAACTTTTTTTTTTTTTTCGCTAGTAATGCATGTTCATTGTAGAAATTTAGGCAACGCAGAGAGGCAAAAAATAAATATATAAAAAATTGCCCAAAATCTCCCTGAGGCAACCATTTCTTCTCGTTAGATCCAGGAGCAGTTTCGCATTTTGCTCTGGAAACCACAAAGGCCTGGGCTTCCCTGGTGGTCCAGTGGGTAAAGAGTCCGCCTTGCAGTGCAAGGGGTATCGGTTCAGTCCCTGGCCTGGGAAGATCCCACATGCTGTGGAGTGGCTAGACTGGTGTGTCCAATTACGAGCGGACACTCCGGAGCGCACGCGCTCAGAGCCGGTGCTCTGCCATGAGAGAGGCCACTGCGATTGGAGGCTCATACAGGCCAAAGAATAAAGATGGATGAAAATAAATTAAAAAAACAATAAAAGAGGCCAAAAAATAAAAAATAAAATCAACGCTGCTTAAAACCACATAGGCCCTACTCTCCACACAACTAAGTAAGGGACCAACTCTACCCACTGGTGGAATGGGAAGAGCATGTGATCCCAAAGCGGCCAATCGGAGCGTGCCAGCCCCGGTACAGTGACTGGTTCATGGAAAAGTGCAAACCGAGCCCAGCCAATGACAGCACTGCCTGGAACTCTCCCTAGAATCATTTAAAGAGAGGCCTTTTTCTCCGGGTCCTAAGTTGAAAAGAGACTGAGCAGAGTGGCTAGTCTTGTCCTAGTCTGCGGAGAGCCTGCCTGAGAATGAAACCAGACGAGAGGCTCTCTGAGGCAGGTGGAGAGAGATTTCTCAGACTGTATGACTGCCTGGGTCCAATTACACCTGAGACCAGTCTTTAAGAGATTTTGCAATTAGCAAATTAAACCATCTACAGTTGCCAGTATTTCACAATCTTTGACTTAAAAAGGACAACTTCATATTCTTCAACTTAATACACGAGACAACAAATTCCTTTCCTACTTAAATAGGTTTAAATTCAGTTTCTGACTCTTGAAACCAGAAGAGTCCAAATACACCCATCTTCCCAGAAACTCAACTTTCACCTTTTGGTGTGTCTCCACCCACATTTACTTCTCTCAGGATATATGTTTGTATAATATAGTATAAATACAATACCATCAATTTATGATATTTTAATTTAACTTATTATCCGCGTAATTGTTCAATATCTGCTTCCTCGCTGTGGAATGTTTCAAGGAGAACATATTTTATTCCAGCCAGTGTCAGAACCATAGTAGGTGCTCAGTAAAATCTGTCGGCTACACCAGTACCTGTATGTACTAAAAAGCAGAATCCAGCGTGCGAGAATGATTTCAGGAAAAGACAATCGGCAACAAGGCATACGGCTACCCTATAAAAGTGAGATATATGGTCCCATTACAGGAGGGCCCAGATGCATGGCAAACAATGAAAATCTAGCACCTGCATTAAAATATAAATGCAAAGCTAGCTACACCTGGCAGGTTAGATAGAAGACTGGCATTTGCTGAAGGAAATGTGTTGTTCAACTCATCGGCCTTTTAAAAAGCTGGTAAGGGACCAGGATGGAGAGGAACACAGAAAAGAAATCCAACAGTAAGATCCACAGCCTGAAGCCCATACAAAGAGGTTCAAAAAAAAAAAAAAGAGGTTCAACACTCTAAAAAAATGAATCTTCTGACTATGCATTGCTCAGCCCAGAGGTCCATGACTCATTACTGCCTCCTTGAGGTGGTATGGCAAAATGCAGGGGCAGAAATGAGAGGCATTATACTGGGTGATTTGCAGCAGTGGGCTCCAGTTCCCACAGGCCCACTGGCCATTCGAATATGGAGATACGTTCTGTCGCTGTTGTTACTGGCACCATCATCAGTATTCACATCAACGACAGGAAGAGTGGCCGGTGGGTACTGCCAGACAAGGTGAAGAAGTTCTCACACATCATCTCTTAGAATACCCTATGAGATGGGCGCCCGTTTTACAGATGGGGAACTGAGGCTCCAAGAGATGCAGCCCACCTGCCCAAGGGCACACGGTCGGTAAGTGCAGAGCTAGGATTCACACTCAAGGTCTTATGACTCTTTCTGCTGTGTTGGTTTTTTCTTTTCCTAGATGATCTAATCAATTTCTCTTGTTATACAAGCGAGGGTAAAGAGGAACTGTAGTTCTGAAGTAGGGGAAGTTGCGAAATAGCTATCAGGACCTTTACATGCATGTGTGCCTGCTCAGTCACTTCAGCTGTGTCTGACTCTGTGCGGCCCCATGGACTGTAGCCTGCCAAAACTCCTCTGCCCGTGGGATTCTCTGGGCAAGAGTACCAGAGGGGGTGGCCACGTCCTCCTCCAGGGGATCTTCCCAACCCATGTCTCCTGCATCTCCTGCATTGCTGGCAGATACTTCACTGCTGAGCCACAGGGGAAGCCCCTCTGCATGCTTTAGAAGAGCACAGATGCTTTTATAATCAAACAGGAACAATAAAACATTTTCTATCAGGAAGGGAAAACTTCAGTAAGAATGAGCAGAGGGATTCTCAGGCCAACCATGTCTGAGAGTCCCATCTTACCTGGCAACAACCGAGTATCTATTTACAGGGATCCCTGAGTGTGTCTTTAACAACCACTCAGAGCAGAGTTCAGGGCAGAAGACTCCCCGAGGAAAAGGGGACTGCAGGTGGGAGAAGTCAGGATTTTCAGCAGAGCTGGTGGAGCCTGACTCCAGACTAGCAAGGTCACTGGGCAAGTTCTTTGACCTTGCTGAGCCTCTGCTTCCTCATCTGTAAAATGGGCACAATATCAGCCGTGGTAGCAGCATTGAATGAAAGAATGCACAAAGGGTTTAGCACCAAGCCTGAAAGAATGCACAAAATTAATACTGGGTGATTTGAAGCAGTGGGCTCCAGTTCCCACAGGCCCACTGGCCATTCGAATATGGAGATACGTTCTGTCGCTGTTGTTACTGGCACCATCATCAGTATTCACATCAACGACAGGAAGAGTGGCCGGTGGGTACTGCCAGACAAGGTGAAGAAGTTCTCACACATCATCTCTTAGAATACCCTATGAGATGGGCGCCCGTTTTACAGATGGGGAACTGAGGCTCCAAGAGATGCAGCCCACCTGCCCAAGGGCACACGGTCGGTAAGTGCAGAGCTAGGATTCACACTCAAGGTCTTATGACTCTTTCTGCTGTGTTGGTTTTTTCTTTTCCTAGATGATCTAATCAATTTCTCTTGTTATACAAGCGAGGGTAAAGAGGAACTGTAGTTCTGAAGTAGGGGAAGTTGCGAAATAGCTATCAGGACCTTTACATGCATGTGTGCCTGCTCAGTCACTTCAGCTGTGTCTGACTCTGTGCGGCCCCATGGACTGTAGCCTGCCAAAACTCCTCTGCCCGTGGGATTCTCTGGGCAAGAGTACCAGAGGGGGTGGCCACGTCCTCCTCCAGGGGATCTTCCCAACCCATGTCTCCTGCATCTCCTGCATTGCTGGCAGATACTTCACTGCTGAGCCACAGGGGAAGCCCCTCTGCATGCTTTAGAAGAGCACAGATGCTTTTATAATCAAACAGGAACAATAAAACATTTTCTATCAGGAAGGGAAAACTTCAGTAAGAATGAGCAGAGGGATTCTCAGGCCAACCATGTCTGAGAGTCCCATCTTACCTGGCAACAACCGAGTATCTATTTACAGGGATCCCTGAGTGTGTCTTTAACAACCACTCAGAGCAGAGTTCAGGGCAGAAGACTCCCCGAGGAAAAGGGGACTGCAGGTGGGAGAAGTCAGGATTTTCAGCAGAGCTGGTGGAGCCTGACTCCAGACTAGCAAGGTCACTGGGCAAGTTCTTTGACCTTGCTGAGCCTCTGCTTCCTCATCTGTAAAATGGGCACAATATCAGCCGTGGTAGCAGCATTGAATGAAAGAATGCACAAAGGGGTTTAGCACCAAGCCTAGCACAGAGCAGATGCTCAACCAGAAATCATCCTGCTAGTCTGGCTTCCTGGGGAAGCCTCTCAGCTGGCGGGAACTGAGGGGACAGAGGTATGAAGCACAGACCGCACTGGCCCCTGCAGGGCTCTTGTTTTCAGATTTCTGCTTTGAAGGCAATAAAGTTGGGAAGGCTCATACCTCGTCCTTCCCCGGCCTCCCCCAGAGTTGTGCCGAGGGGAGCCCTAATTCCTGGATTTAAAAAGGCAACCAAAGATCATTAGGGTCAATTTCATCAGCAGAGCATTCTGTGTGCGCTGGGGAAAAGACAAGGAGTTACAGTCCAGGGTTTCCAGGCTGCGGCCTTAGATGGGGGCATGAGAAATGAAGAGATGGGATTCCAGATGCAGAAAGAGGAGGAGGTGCCTGAGGATGTGAGCCAGCGCCATCCAGACCAAAGCCATGGGAATAAACAGACCCCACTCATGCATCTCTGAGGTTCTGGCAGAAGTAGGGGCCCTGGGGGCACATGCATACACACACACTCCCCATAGACTTTTCCTCCTTTCACCTAAATCAAATCGGAGGGGACATGCCAGATTGCCCAACCACAATTCATGATGTCTTTCTGCTCTTGCCTTGGAGCTAATGCAAATATCTATAACATACTGAGTGGTTTCTATGAGCCAGGCACTGTGCTAACATCTTCACAAGAACCTTAGGCAGTAGACTGCCCCCATTTCACAGATGATGAAACTGAAGTTCAGAGAGGGTAAGTAACCTGCCTGAGGTCACACAGCAGGTAAAAGACAGGGATAAGATCTGATCCAGATCAGCTGCTCAGAGTCACCCTGCTGCCTAGCTATGGAGATGGACAAGCGCAGATACAAAGGCTCTAATTAGCTATCTTAAGTGTTCATCCTGTGAGCAATGGGAGTTACCCAGCCCCTCTCTGAGCTTCAGTTTCTCTGTGTGTGAAACATAGATATTAATAGTTTCGACCTCAAAGTATGGTGCATGCATGCATGCAGGCTAAGTCACTTCAGTTGTGTCCAACTCTTTGTGGCCCTATGGACTGTAGCCCATCAAGTTCCTCTGTCCATGGGGATTCTCCATGCAAGAATACTGGGGTGGGTCACCATGCCCTCCTCTAGGGGACCTTCTCAACACAGGGGCTGAACCCGCATCTCTTACACTGCAGGAGGGTTCTTTTACCACTAGCACCACCTCTGTTGTTACTCAGTCGCTCACTCATGTCCAACTCTTTGAGAGCCCATGGACTGCAGCACACTAGACTTCCCTGTTCTTCATTATCTCCTGGAGTTTGCTCTGACTTATTTCCATTCAGTCAATGATGCCATCCAACCATCTCATCCTCTGTCACCCCGTTCTCCTCCTGCTCTCAATCTTTTCTGGCATCAGGGTCTTTTCTAATGGGTCAGCTCTTTGCATCAGGTGGCCAAAATATTAGAACTCCAGCCCGAGTCCTTCCAATGAATATTTAGGGTAGATTTCATTTCCTTCAGGATTGATGGTTTGATCTCCCTGCAGTTAAAGGGGCTCTGAAGAGTCTTCTCCAGCACCTCAATTCAAAAGCATAATTCTTCAGCACTCAGCATTCTTTATGGTCCAACTCTCACAGCCATACATGATGGGAAGATTCAAAGTCCGGTAATGGTTGCTTAAAATGAAGAGTGTAAAGCAATGAGCAAAAGGCCCACTGTGTATTACATCATCTATGTATCAGCTATTAGTATTCTATGCTAACAATCATTGAATAACATAATTGAATAATGCAACAGGACCTACTATGTGCAGGCACATCGTGTGTGAATGACCTCATTTCATGTTCACAGCAGCCTGTGAACTAGAAGTTCATCACAGAGCCTAAGGACAACGGAAGGGAAGGAAGACAGATTCACAACGTATCCAAGTTAATGCCCCTAACAAGATGTCGCAGGGCCCTAGCCCAGTGTGACAGCCATTCACGGTAAGCGAGCACCCAGGCGGTCTTGTCCCAGTTGAGATGCGCTGTGAGTGTAAAACGTACATTTGAAACATCTCATAATAATGTTTCATATAAAATACATCTTGACATAATATTCAGATGTGCAGGGTTAAACAAAAGAGATTAAAATGCATGTCACTGGTTTCTTTTTACTTTTTTTTTTTTAAGAAAAAAACATGGCTACTAGAAAGTTATAAATTACACAGGAAGCCTGCATTAAATTTCTTTGGGGACAGAGCTGCCCTCACCACTTGGCTTCTGTGTGTGGGATGAATTGGGATGCGCGCCTCTCAGGCTTTCTGCTGGGGTTCTTCTGATGTTGCTATACATGAACTTGAGTCCATGGCTAATGAACTGACTCCCTTGTCCATCATGGCTGTGTGTGTGTGCGTGTGCATGCGCGTGCGTGCATGCGTGTGTCCTCTTCAATGACACTTCCTGCTGGGCTCCCCCTTTGCCAGGTTTTTAGCATCACACCAGCTCCCTGCGGGTGGGAGAAAGAAGGCTGAGGGCCCTATGCAAGCTCAGCATCGCAGTCCCACCCCCCCTCCTGCTGGCCACTCCATTTGATGGCCCAGGAGCTCTGCAGTTCCAGGTTCTGGCCCCTGGCAAGGTTATTGACATTGAGATCAGCTGTCCTCCCTCTCCTAGGGAAAATAAAAATATTCTAATTAAAGCTGGGAAGGCCCAGGGAACAATAGTGCTGGTGCCAGGCTGATGGATGTAATTCAATTTGGAGCGTGAAGAGCAGGACTCTAGGCTCTTGCCATTACCAAGCCGACTGGAGGGCAAAAGCGATCCAGAAGCGGGTTTAATGGATGCAGGGCAGCCATGTGGGAGTAGCCGGGGGGTGGGGAGGACTTGAACTGAGGGGTGGAAAGACCTTCGATCTGTCTGCAGCCAGGGAACGGGCGAGGTCAGGGGGCGTGGGGACTCAGATACACCTGGCTCTGGCCATGCTCAGTTTCCACAACCGGGGACAGGAGCCCGTTTGGGTATTCCACCTTCTAGGTCTTCAGATGACTGAACAGAGTGATGCAGATCAGTGCTCGTTGGGGACCTGGCTCAAGCGTACGCGCTTAACTAAATGGGAGTCGTACTCTTATTCTCCTTCCTTGCATGACACAGAGACACTTGTGAGCAGATGCTGCTGGAAAAAATGGCACCGACAGACTTGCTGGACGCCGGGCTGCCACAAACCTTCAAATTGTTAAAAAAAAAAAAAAACAAACAGTATCAGCAAAGTACAATACAGTAAAGCACTGCAAACTGCCTGTGCCGTGGTGAAGGTTCAGTAAATATGACTGTGACTGTCCTTCCTTTCCGGCAGGTGAGGAAACGGAGGCTCAAAGAGGAAGAAGTGGTCTGTCCGAGGGTAGCACGGTCATCCATCACATTTCATGAAGCAGAAATGGACGAGAAGAGGCTTCCCTGATGACTCAGCAGTAAGGAATCCGCCTGCCAATGCAGGGGACACGGGTTTGATCCCTGATTCCAGAGGATTCTATGGACTTCGGAGCATCGAGTCTCATGAGCCACAACTACTGAGCCTGTGCTCTAGAGCCTGCAAGCCACACCTGCTGGAAGCCCGCCTGCGTAGGGCCTGAGCTCTGCAGCAAGAGAAGCCGCCGCAGTGAGACGCCTGCGCCGCGCTCGAGAAAAGCCGACTCAGCAGTCACGACCCGACACGGCCAGAAATAAAGTAAGTTATAAAAAAAAAAATACAAGAGGAAGAACGGGTTAGACCAGTGTCATCCAATAGAAATATAGTGCAAGCCCCATGTGTCACTTCAGATTTTCTTGTACCCACATTTTTAAAAACAGTGAAAAGAAGCAGGTGAAATTTAATTTTAATATGCTGGTTCATTTATCCCAATATATCCTAACTAGTATCATTCCGGCAAGTGCACAACACAAAAAACTATGGAGATATTTTACATTCATTTTAGCTAGTCGCCACATTTTTAAAAAATAAGGTGAAATTAAGTTTAATGGTATGTATTACTTAATATATCCAAAATATTATTTGAACATGTAACAGACACTACGAACCATTAATGAGAGACCTTCCGTTCCTTTTATTCTTGTACTAAGTCTTCAAATTCTAGTGTGTCCTTTTATACTCGTGACACATTTCAAGAACTGCTGCATTTCAGGTGCTCAAAAGCGAACTAAATGGGAGTCGTACTTTATTCTCCTTCCTCGCATGACACAGAGACACTTGTGAGCAGATGCTGCTGGAAAAAATGGCACCGACAGACTTGCTGGACGCCGGGCTGCCACAAACCTTCAAATTGTTAAAAAAAAAAAAAAACAAACAGTATCAGCAAAGTACAATACAGTAAAGCACTGCAAACTGCCTGTGCCGTGGTGAAGGTTCAGTAAATATGACTGTGACTGTCCTTCCTTTCCGGCAGGTGAGGAAACGGAGGCTCAAAGAGGAAGAAGTGGTCTGTCCGAGGGTAGCACGGTCATCCATCACATTTCATGAAGCAGAAATGGACGAGAAGAGGCTTCCCTGATGACTCAGCAGTAAGGAATCCGCCTGCCAATGCAGGGGACACGGGTTTGATCCCTGATTCCAGAGGATTCTATGGACTTCGGAGCATCGAGTCTCATGAGCCACAACTACTGAGCCTGTGCTCTAGAGCCTGCAAGCCACACCTGCTGGAAGCCCGCCTGCGTAGGGCCTGAGCTCTGCAGCAAGAGAAGCCGCCGCAGTGAGACGCCTGCGCCGCACAACTCGAGAAAAGCCGACTCAGCAGTCACGACCCGACACGGCCAGAAATAAAGTAAGTTATAAAAAAAAAAATACAAGAGGAAGAACGGGTTAGACCAGTGTCATCCAATAGAAATATAGTGCAAGCCCCATGTGTCACTTCAGATTTTCTTGTACCCACATTTTTAAAAACAGTGAAAAGAAGCAGGTGAAATTTAATTTTAATATGCTGGTTCATTTATCCCAATATATCCTAACTAGTATCATTCCGGCAAGTGCACAACACAAAAAACTATGGAGATATTTTACATTCATTTTAGCTAGTCGCCACATTTTTAAAAAATAAGGTGAAATTAAGTTTAATGGTATGTATTACTTAATATATCCAAAATATTATTTGAACATGTAACAGACACTACGAACCATTAATGAGAGACCTTCCGTTCCTTTTATTCTTGTACTAAGTCTTCAAATTCTAGTGTGTCCTTTTATACTCGTGACACATTTCAAATGGAATCTGCTGCATTTCAGGTGCTCAAAAGCGGCGTGGCAGCTGCCCTTGTGGACACGGGGCTGTCAGTCTGCATCTCCAGCCCGCTGAAGTATGCAGAGCCCCATGTTTGTAGATGCAGAAATGGTTCCTGCAAGGTTAAGTGACTTGCTCAAGGTCACACAGAAACGGCCGAACCGTGTTTGGGGCTGTCTGGCCTCGTCTATATAGACCCCTCTGGGTATGTCAGGTCTTCCCACCTCCTCTGCAGCCCCCACGTTTGCCTCAGGGTTGTTGTCCACCCCCAAGCCATCGATTACCATCATGATTTATGGCCCTCCTGCCAGGCAGTCCTGGAGACACAATTAATTTGTTTCTGCCAGTAGAGGCCTGCCTGGATGCCCTCACCTCCCCGCACGGCCTCAGCTTGCAGCCCAGACTATTGATCGAGTCCCCGCTCATCAATGGTGCCGCGGAGTAAACTACAGCTGCACTTAGATTCGCTTAATCAGGCACTTGCTTAGAGCAGACCCATCTGACAGTTTTATTGGGCCGGAGCATCATATTTCAGCGTCTGTTTCCACCCAGGGCTCTTGTCCCAGATCAGCCGGGGTGGATGCTGGAGCTGCTGCTTCATGTACTACAGCAGGGCTTGTGCTTCCTCCTAGTCAGAGGAAGTCTGCGGACAGGAGTGTCATCGGTTGTCTGACGTGGGAGGGCTTGTCTGTCATCCAAACAGCATTTCTTGAACAAAATCTGTGAGCTCAGTTTTCAGCGGGATAGCATTACCGATCATGATGTGTGTACTTGAAACAACAATGCTAGCAGACGTTTATCGAGTCCCTACTATGTTCCAGCAAGCTGCACGTGTACAAACAATAGTGCAGGGCAGGTTCTACGATGAGTTTCATTTCACAGGAAAGGAAATAGAGGCTCAGGAAGGTGAAAGGACTTTAAAAAAACAACATGAATTTTACATTCTTTACTAATTTGGAAATTTTAAATTTTTTTAAACGAACTGAAAATTAATGAGAGACCTTCCGTTCCTTTTATTCTTGTACTAAGTCTTCAAATTCTAGTGTGTCCTTTTATACTCGTGACACATTTCAAATGGAATCTGCTGCATTTCAGGTGCTCAAAAGCGGCGTGGCAGCTGCCCTTGTGGACACGGGGCTGTCAGTCTGCATCTCCAGCCCGCTGAAGTATGCAGAGCCCCATGTTTGTAGATGCAGAAATGGTTCCTGCAAGGTTAAGTGACTTGCTCAAGGTCACACAGAAACGGCCGAACCGTGTTTGGGGCTGTCTGGCCTCGTCTATATAGACCCCTCTGGGTATGTCAGGTCTTCCCACCTCCTCTGCAGCCCCCACGTTTGCCTCAGGGTTGTTGTCCACCCCCAAGCCATCGATTACCATCATGATTTATGGCCCTCCTGCCAGGCAGTCCTGGAGACACAATTAATTTGTTTCTGCCAGTAGAGGCCTGCCTGGATGCCCTCACCTCCCCGCACGGCCTCAGCTTGCAGCCCAGACTATTGATCGAGTCCCCGCTCATCAATGGTGCCGCGGAGTAAACTACAGCTGCACTTAGATTCGCTTAATCAGGCACTTGCTTAGAGCAGACCCATCTGACAGTTTTATTGGGCCGGAGCATCATATTTCAGCGTCTGTTTCCACCCAGGGCTCTTGTCCCAGATCAGCCGGGGTGGATGCTGGAGCTGCTGCTTCATGTACTACAGCAGGGCTTGTGCTTCCTCCTAGTCAGAGGAAGTCTGCGGACAGGAGTGTCATCGGTTGTCTGACGTGGGAGGGCTTGTCTGTCATCCAAACAGCATTTCTTGAACAAAATCTGTGAGCTCAGTTTTCAGCGGGATAGCATTACCGATCATGATGTGTGTACTTGAAACAACAATGCTAGCAGACGTTTATCGAGTCCCTACTATGTTCCAGCAAGCTGCACGTGTACAAACAATAGTGCAGGGCAGGTTCTACGATGAGTTTCATTTCACAGGAAAGGAAATAGAGGCTCAGGAAGGTGAAAGGACTTTCAAAAGTCCTTCCTCACACAGCTGAGGAAGAATGAATTTGGGATCTAATCCCAAGAAATCTAGCTGCTTTTAAGAGTTTGCTGCCTTATTAAAGAGGTGAGATAGATACTCAAAAGGCTGACGAATAAAGATGGGGAGAGCAATAAGGAATATTGTTTCTGGACTAACGATAATAATAACATAGCAAATACTTTTAGAAAACTGACAATGCACCAGGGTCTGCTACAAGAACTCTACATACTACGTATCTCACGAAAGCTGGGCAAACCCCTGGAAGGAGGTGCGGCATGCATGCTGTGTGCTAGGTCGCTTCAGTCGTGTCCGACTTTTTGCAACTCATCAGGCTTCTCTGTCCATGGGACTGTCCATGCAATTAATACCGGAGTGGGTTGCCACACCCTCCTCCAGGGGATCTTCCCAACCCAGGGATCAAACCTCTTGTCTCCTGCATTGCAGGGGGATTCTTTATCACTGAGCCACCAAGGAAGCTGCTACCACCATCTTATTTTACCGACGAGGAAACTGAGGCTCTGAGAGATAAAGTGGCTTGCCACGGTCACGGTGAGGTAATCCCAGTGATCAGATGGATGATCCTGTTGTGATGTTTACCTGTGTGTTTGGCCTGTTTTTGATTCTCTGCTCCGTCCACCCACAGGGACTATAAGGTGAGGGTGACACCCGAAGAGAAATGTCTGAGGAGATGCTAAACTGACACTGAACTGGGCATTCCTAACAGATGCAGCTGCAGCAGTTATGGTATTTTATGTGTCTTTAGACAAGAAGGTCCATGAGCTTCATTGGATTCTCAAAAAAATCTAAGGCCAGCTGCTTTAAAGTGGACGGTTTGGAGAAAGAAAAGGGGTTCCCTTTCAATGGAAAACATTGAATAAAGCTGTGACGAGGATGCAGAATCCAGAACCAGGCCTGGTTCGAATCCTGATACTCTCATGAAATGGCGACGTGGATTTGGATGAGTCAGCTACCACCTCTTAAGCTGGGCTCTCGTCTCGGATGGGGATCAAAATGTAAAAGCTGGTGCAGGGCAGGTTCTACGATGAGTTTCATTTCACAGGAAAGGAAATAGAGGCTCAGGAAGGTGAAAGGACTTTCAAAAGTCCTTCCTCACACAGCTGAGGAAGAATGAATTTGGGATCTAATCCCAAGAAATCTAGCTGCTTTTAAGAGTTTGCTGCCTTATTAAAGAGGTGAGATAGATACTCAAAAGGCTGACGAATAAAGATGGGGAGAGCAATAAGGAATATTGTTTCTGGACCAACGATAATAATAACATAGCAAATACTTTTAGAAAACTGACAATGCACCAGGGTCTGCTACAAGAACTCTACATACTACGTATCTCACGAAAGCTGGGCAAACCCCTGGAAGGAGGTGCGGCATGCATGCTGTGTGCTAGGTCGCTTCAGTCGTGTCCGACTTTTTGCAACTCATCAGGCTTCTCTGTCCATGGGACTGTCCATGCAATTAATACCGGAGTGGGTTGCCACACCCTCCTCCAGGGGATCTTCCCAACCCAGGGATCAAACCTCTTGTCTCCTGCATTGCAGGGGGATTCTTTATCACTGAGCCACCAAGGAAGCTGCTACCACCATCTTATTTTACCGACGAGGAAACTGAGGCTCTGAGAGATAAAGTGGCTTGCCACGGTCACGGTGAGGTAATCCCAGTGATCAGATGGATGATCCTGTTGTGATGTTTACCTGTGTGTTTGGCCTGTTTTTGATTCTCTGCTCCGTCCACCCACAGGGACTATAAGGTGAGGGTGACACCCGAAGAGAAATGTCTGAGGAGATGCTAAACTGACACTGAACTGGGCATTCCTAACAGATGCAGCTGCAGCAGTTATGGTATTTTATGTGTCTTTAGACAAGAAGGTCCATGAGCTTCATTGGATTCTCAAAAAAATCTAAGGCCAGCTGCTTTAAAGTGGACGGTTTGGAGAAAGAAAAGGGGTTCCCTTTCAATGGAAAACATTGAATAAAGCTGTGACGAGGATGCAGAATCCAGAACCAGGCCTGGTTCGAATCCTGATACTCTCATGAAATGGCGACGTGGATTTGGATGAGTCAGCTACCACCTCTTAAGCTGGGCTCTCTCGTCTCTCGGATGGGGATCAAAATGGTACTGAGTTTATAGCTGAAGGGTTGTGCTATGGACTGAACGTGCTCCCCCTACCTGAAATTCATATATTAAAACCTCGCTCTCCAGTGCATCTCTCCTATTTGGAGATAGGGGCCTTTGGGATGATTAGCCTGTCAGAACAGAGAAGGAGACCTACTTTCCCGTCTCTCTATTCACCAAGTTAGGGTTCAGCAGGAAAGCAGTCACCCACAAAACAGAACCAGGCCCTCCAAGGACATTAAATCTGCCAACACCTTGATCGTGGCCTCCCAGCCTCCAGAACTGTGAGAAATACATGTTTGCTGTTTAAACCACCCAGTCTCTGGTATTTGTTACAGCAGAGCGAACTGACTAAGACAGGATGAAATGAGATGCTGTGTGCAAGGCTCTCAGAGGCTCAGCACACAGTAGGCCCTCAATGACTATAAACCTCCGTAAGAACGGTTTCTGTACTTTCGCACCCATCTTCCCCTCTTCTCCCAACCCAGCTGGGATTTCTCTAAAATGTAAAATTAAAAATCACCTATGCCTACTCTTCTTTTGCCCATGGACTGGTCTTTGCAAGTGTTTCTAACAAAGCCAGTTCAGAGCCAATGGGACCCAAAAAGGTAGTTCTGCTTTCATATAGAGTGGATGTTCTAGAGAATAGCCTAGAAGCCACCTTCTGACTGGCTCGCTGGCCTTGACCAACATTTACCAACCCCCACTGCTTCTCAGACCCAGTCCATCTCTCCTTTCCCACTTGTAGCCAAACAGGAGTGAAGGGTAGCCATGGAATGCTGGAGATACCCTGGAAAATTGCAGGAAATCAGGTTGACCCTGCTCGTAGGTAATCTGCTGGCACCAAGTGTATTGGTATTTTATGTGTCTTTAGACAAGAAGGTCCATGAGCTTCATTGGATTCTCAAAAATCTAAGGCCAGCTGCTTTAAAGTGGACGGTTTGGAGAAAGAAAAGGGGTTCCCTTTCAATGGAAAACATTGAATAAAGCTGTGACGAGGATGCAGAATCCAGAACCAGGCCTGGTTCGAATCCTGATACTC
Organism: Tragulus kanchil; assembly: GCA_022376925.1. NCBI lineage: Eukaryota > Metazoa > Chordata > Mammalia > Artiodactyla > Tragulidae > Tragulus > Tragulus kanchil. Next base: position 199,333,867 of record JAIOJX010000025.1, on the reverse strand, counting down.
TCATGAAATGGCGACGTGGATTTGGATGAGTCAGCTACCACCTCTTAAGCTGGGCTCTCTCGTCTCTCGGATGGGGATCAAAATGGTACTGAGTTTATAGCTGAAGGGTTGTGCTATGGACTGAACGTGCTCCCCCTACCTGAAATTCATATATTAAAACCTCGCTCTCCAGTGCATCTCTCCTATTTGGAGATAGGGGCCTTTGGGATGATTAGCCTGTCAGAACAGAGAAGGAGACCTACTTTCCCGTCTCTCTATTCACCAAGTTAGGGTTCAGCAGGAAAGCAGTCACCCACAAAACAGAACCAGGCCCTCCAAGGACATTAAATCTGCCAACACCTTGATCGTGGCCTCCCAGCCTCCAGAACTGTGAGAAATACATGTTTGCTGTTTAAACCACCCAGTCTCTGGTATTTGTTACAGCAGAGCGAACTGACTAAGACAGGATGAAATGAGATGCTGTGTGCAAGGCTCTCAGAGGCTCAGCACACAGTAGGCCCTCAATGACTATAAACCTCCGTAAGAACGGTTTCTGTACTTTCGCACCCATCTTCCCCTCTTCTCCCAACCCAGCTGGGATTTCTCTAAAATGTAAAATTAAAAATCACCTATGCCTACTCTTCTTTTGCCCATGGACTGGTCTTTGCAAGTGTTTCTAACAAAGCCAGTTCAGGGCCAATGGGACCCAAACAGGTAGTTCTGCTTTCATATAGAGTGGATGTTCTAGAGAATAGCCTAGAAGCCACCTTCTGACTGGCTCGCTGGCCTTGACCAACATTTACCAACCCCCACTGCTTCTCAGACCCAGTCCATCTCTCCTTTCCCACTTGTAGCCAAACAGGAGTGAAGGGTACGCCCCATGGAATGCTGGAGATACCCTGGAAAAATTGCAGAAGAAACTTCAGGTTAAGACCCTGCTCGTAGGGGTACTCGTGCCAGCCTTGCATTCCCTGTGCAAAGCATTTCCAGTCAAGTCTTCACAGCCCCCGTCTGTGGTGGGTCACATCACTACCCTCGTTGTCCAGTTGGAGGAACCAAGACTCGGAGAGAGGATGTGTGTGTGTCTGTGTCAGTCAGTCACTCATTCATATCAGACTCTTTGTGACCCCATGGACCATAGCTCACTGGGCTCCTCCTCTGTCCATGGGATTTCCCGGCAAGAATACTGGAGTGGATTGCCATTCCCTTCTCCAGGGGATCTTCCTGACCCATGGATACAACTAGGGTCTCTTGCACTGCAGGAAGATTTTTTACCAAAAAGGAAACCACACAGCTAAGAAGAGGCAGAGACAGAAAACAGCACCAGAATCGACATTCTTGACCACAGCGTTCAGCCGCCTCTTTCCCCCAAAGAAGTGGTCTCTCTTTTTTTTACCTTTGGCCTCTTTTAATGTTTATTTATTTATTTATTTTCATCCATCTTTATTCTTTGGCCTGTGTGGGCCTCCCACTGCGATGGCCTCCCTCACCGCAGAGCGCCAGCTCCTAACGGACACACCCGTCCAGTCATTCTGCGGCATGCGGGATCCTCCTGAGACAGGGATCAAACCGGCGCCCCTTGCACTGCAAGGCGGACTTTCCTCCCACTGGACTACCAGGAAGCCCAGAAGTGGTCTCTTTCATACCTCAGTATGTAAGAGTTCACTTTCGCCCATCTTCCCTCTTCTCCCAACCCAGCTGGGATTTCTCTAAAATGTAAAATTAAAAATCACCTATGCCTACTCTTCTTTTGCCCATGGACTGGTCTTTGCAAGTGTTTCTAACAAAGCCAGTTCAGAGCCAATGGGACCCAAAAAGGTAGTTCTGCTTTCATATAGAGTGGATGTTCTAGAGAATAGCCTAGAAGCCACCTTCTGACTGGCTCGCTGGCCTTGACCAACATTTACCAACCCCCACTGCTTCTCAGACCCAGTCCATCTCTCCTTTCCCACTTGTAGCCAAACAGGAGTGAAGGGTACGCCCCATGGAATGCTGGAGATACCCTGGAAAAATTGCAGAAGAAACTTCAGGTTAAGACCCTGCTCGTAGGGGTACTCGTGCCAGCCTTGCATTCCCTGTGCAAAGCATTTCCAGTCAAGTCTTCACAGCCCCCGTCTGTGGTGGGTCACATCACTACCCTCGTTGTCCAGTTGGAGGAACCAAGACTCGGAGAGAGGATGTGTGTGTGTCTGTGTCAGTCAGTCACTCATTCATATCAGACTCTTTGTGACCCCATGGACCATAGCTCACTGGGCTCCTCCTCTGTCCATGGGATTTCCCGGCAAGAATACTGGAGTGGATTGCCATTCCCTTCTCCAGGGGATCTTCCTGACCCATGGATACAACTAGGGTCTCTTGCACTGCAGGAAGATTTTTTACCAAAAAGGAAACCACACAGCTAAGAAGAGGCAGAGACAGAAAACAGCACCAGAATCGACATTCTTGACCACAGCGTTCAGCCGCCTCTTTCCCCCAAAGAAGTGGTCTCTCTTTTTTTTACCTTTGGCCTCTTTTAATGTTTATTTATTTATTTATTTTCATCCATCTTTATTCTTTGGCCTGTGTGGGCCTCCCACTGCGATGGCCTCCCTCACCGCAGAGCGCCAGCTCCTAACGGACACACCCGTCCAGTCATTCTGCGGCATGCGGGATCCTCCTGAGACAGGGATCAAACCGGCGCCCCTTGCACTGCAAGGCGGACTTTCCTCCCACTGGACTACCAGGGAAGCCCAGAAGTGGTCTCTTTCATATACTCGTTCAGTATGAATTTTAGGAAGAACCCGCAGCCAAGAGGACCTTTGTCTCACTCCGTATCTAACATAAAGAAAGAAACATCCATTGGGGAGGAATTGGCAAAGAAGCTGCTGCAGGAGGGAAAGAGAAAGTCACACCAAAATACAAAAATCACAATAGGGTGTCTGTATAATGAGGACACATAGCTGGAAGTAGGGAGGCACATGGAGATGAAAGAAAAGTTTAGGATAATTTGTTAAAAGGGTTTTACAACTTAGAATAAAGTCTTGTTCAGCAGCCTAAGGTTCTGGAGTTGTTTTCCACACCCCCAATTCAGGCAGCAAGTGGCTGGTGGGCATCTCTGCCTAAGAAAGAACTGACACAGAAGAGTTAACATAATAAAGCAGTCACGTTCCTAGCTTAAGAGTTTCAAGGTCTTTCGCTTGAATCAGAATCTCTGGGGATCTGACCTGTGCAAAGCTGCAGGTCTCTTAAGTTCCCCAGCTGATTCTCATATACTTTAAGCATTACTTTTGAAAATAAAAGTTGGGATAATGTTTAGGAAGAATGAGATATCCTTTTAATATTGAAAAAGACACCCTTTTATTAATTTCTCTTGGAGTATTAGTTGTTCCACAATGTTGGGTTAGTCTCTGCTGTGCAGCAAAGTGAATCAGCTCTGTCTACTCACATCCCCTCTTTTTTGGATTTCCTGCCCACTCAGGTCACCGCGGAGCACCGAGCAGAGATCCCCGTGCTGTGCAGTAGGTGCTCATTAGTGACTTACTTTATAGATGGTAACAACAGCACATAGCTATCAATCCAAATCTCCCCATTTAGCCCACCACCACCCTTTCCCCCTTGGTATCCACACTTTGTTCTTTATGTCTGTGTCTCTATTTTGTCTTTGCAAATAAGATCATCTAAGATGCTGGGAAAGACTGAAGGGAGAAGAGGGTGGCAGAGAATGAGATGGCTGGACGGCATCACCCACTCAACAGACCTGAATCTGAGCGAACTCCGGGAGATAGTACAGGACAGGGGAACCTGGTGGGCTGCAGTCCATGGGGGCACCAACAGTCAGACGTCACCTGGCAACTGAACAACAGCAACAGGATAGGGCTTCCCTGGTGACTCGTGGTGAAGAACATGGTGGCCAGCGCAGGAGCCATGGGCTGGATCTCTGGCCCAAGAAGACCCCACGTGCCACAGAGTAACCGAGCCCGTAAGTCACAGCTACTGAGTCTGTGCTCTAGAGTCTGGGAGCCGCAACTACTGAGCCGACAACACCCTAGAGCCCATGCTCTGCAACAAGAGAAGCCAATGCAATGAGAGGCTGCACGCTACAACTACAGAGGAGCCCCTGCACGCTGCAACTAGAGAAAAAAAGGCCTGTCCAGCAATGAAAACCCAGCACAGCCAAAAATAAATAAACAAAATTATATATAAAGGAGGATCATCTAAACTATGCCATTTTTAGAAAAGCTGCCTTGGAATCAAGGAATCAGAGAATAAGAATTGAAATGCTCAGATATTATTAGGACTCTGAGAAAGCATTCAATTTCTCACCCACCCAGACCCCAGAGCACTCAGTGCCCACCATGGGATTACCCAGCCCCGATCTGCCAAAGCTGCAGGTCTCTTAAGTTCCCCAGCTGATTCTCATATACTTTAAGCATTACTTTTGAAAATAAAAGTTGGGATAATGTTTAGGAAGAATGAGATATCCTTTTAATATTGAAAAAGACACCCTTTTATTAATTTCTCTTGGAGTATTAGTTGTTCCACAATGTTGGGTTAGTCTCTGCTGTGCAGCAAAGTGAATCAGCTCTGTCTACTCACATCCCCTCTTTTTTGGATTTCCTGCCCACTCAGGTCACCGCGGAGCACCGAGCAGAGATCCCCGTGCTGTGCAGTAGGTGCTCATTAGTGACTTACTTTATAGATGGTAACAACAGCACATAGCTATCAATCCAAATCTCCCCATTTAGCCCACCACCACCCTTTCCCCCTTGGTATCCACACTTTGTTCTTTATGTCTGTGTCTCTATTTTGTCTTTGCAAATAAGATCATCTAAGATGCTGGGAAAGACTGAAGGGAGAAGAGGGTGGCAGAGAATGAGATGGCTGGACGGCATCACCCACTCAACAGACCTGAATCTGAGCGAACTCCGGGAGATAGTACAGTGCAGGGGAACCTGGTGGGCTGCAGTGCAGGGAGGCACCAACAGTCAGACGTCACCTGGCAACTGAACAACAGCAACAGGATAGGGCTTCCCTGGTGACTCGTGGTGAAGAACATGGTGGCCAGCGCAGGAGCCATGGGCTGGATCTCTGGCCCAAGAAGACCCCACGTGCCACAGAGTAACCGAGCCCGTAAGTCACAGCTACTGAGTCTGTGCTCTAGAGTCTGGGAGCCGCAACTACTGAGCCGACAACACCCTAGAGCCCATGCTCTGCAACAAGAGAAGCCAATGCAATGAGAGGCTGCACGCTACAACTACAGAGGAGCCCCTGCACGCTGCAACTAGAGAAAAAAAGGCCTGTCCAGCAATGAAAACCCAGCACAGCCAAAAATAAATAAACAAAATTATATATAAAGGAGGATCATCTAAACTATGCCATTTTTAGAAAAGCTGCCTTGGAATCAAGGAATCAGAGAATAAGAATTGAAATGCTCAGATATTATTAGGACTCTGAGAAAGCATTCAATTTCTCACCCACCCAGACCCCAGAGCACTCAGTGCCCACCATGGGATAGGTCTGACCTGTGAACTTAAGACCCATCCTTCTAAGATTCCTGTGCCAAAGTGTGGCATGGGAGCAGGAGAATAATCCAGGTGCTGATGTGGGTCCCGGAGACAGTTTCCTAAATCCCAGAGTGGTGTGAAAGCTGCAGAAGGGCTCCTACAGGCTAAGTTGGGGACCTGAAAGGACCTTTTGGTCAGAAATTCAGACTTACCCAGCAGTGACCTAGATGGGCAGAGGCACGAAGAGGACTCAGGGAATAGACTAGAACAAAAGGATCTGCCCGTCGGACCGAGCCATCGCGCCACCATGCCACGGAAGGACGTGCACTCATCTCTCCTGCAAAATCGCCTGAATTGCAACGAGTTCCTGAAAAACCATCGACAGGAGGAGGTTGGATCTGATCACAGAGAGGATACCCCACATCGAAGAACAAAGGAGAAGCCGCATCAAGACGGTAGGAAGGGCGCAATTGCACTTTTAAAAGTCAACCCTCATACCCACCAGAGAGGCTGGGCAGGCTAAAGGGGCAAAGCCTGTTGAAGATCAAGACCTGGGAAAGGAGCGATGACGCCGACAAGGGACTGAGCCAGACCTGCTTTGGAGGGTCCAAGTGCCCCCTTGAGCTAGTAGTGCCCTTGAGCTGTCCTCAGAAGGACGGCACTCAGTTTCCTTTGGAGGAGGTTACCATTAACCTGATCACAGAGCCCCCAAGGACTGGAAACTCTTGTGCGCACTCTGATCTGGGAGAGGGGAATAGCGATCCTGCATGAGACTGAGCCAGACTCACCTCTGAGTAACCTGACGTCTCTGGCAGTGGCGGGGGTCAACGGTGGCCTCCAGCAGGGTTGGGGTCACTACGGAAGTGCTCCCCATAGAGCGTGTGGGAATAAATCCTCTGTGAGACTGACGCCATTTTCCCTACTGTAGTTTGGCTGCTGGTCAAACTGCAGGGCTGCTGGTCAAGCTACAGGGAGGGAATTTAGCTCCACCCAGCAAGAAAAGGGATTTGGATTAAGAAACTCCCAGGGCCAGCCTGGGCGGGCCTTTTAGTTCTGGAATAGGCCAAAATAAACAAGCAGTCAAAGAGGTCTCCAGATCCAACCACTGCCAGAGGCAAGAAAAAGACTGATAATTCCTGAATAGTCAGCAAGAGACAGAAGAACATAAACACTATTTTCACGTTTTGTCTGAAGCTAGAGTTACTGGTGGATTTTTAAAAGTTCATTTTATTCCTTATTCTTTTTTATTGCTTTTTTTTTTTTTTTTGGTATCGTATTGTTTTGTTTCAATTGTTTTTTTCACTTTTTTTCCAAACCCACTCTGTGCACCCCCCGATGGTTTTTTTTTTTTTTGGGTGTGTGAGAGCGGGTGTGTTTATTTCCTCCATTGAATTCTACTGAAGCTACTAATCTCATCAGTAAGACTGAATATATTCAAGTTTACATATTTTTTTTTCTTTTTCCTTTTAAACCACACATTTTATTTTGGTATAAACTTCTGGTTCCCCATTGGCCTTTTAAGGTTCTGTGGGGGGTTTTGTTTGTTTTTTATTGTTTTTGCTTTGTTTTTCTATATTTTTCTATATACTTATCTCTGTTTTAATTTTTTCATTTGTACTACTACTTCCCCTATAATTCTTTGGTTTCTCTGATGCTCCTTTCCTATAGCATTAAACTCTAATACATACAAATCTTTATCTCCCTATATTTAACTTCGCAGTATCATTCTCTATTTCTCTTCTATCCTCCCTTTCTCTTTTTCCCTTTTCCCACCATACTTCTTAGACTGTTCTGTCCTCATTGCCTTATCCCCAACGGGGACCCTGCTCTAACATTATTCTCCAATTGGTGCTCTACTTAGTTTGGTTATTAACTGGTGGATATCATTCTTGGTTTTCTCTATTCGCCGTGCTAACGTATTGTACTGTATTTTTGGTTGGAATGCCTGGGTTATGTTACTGCTGTATATGTTTGTGTGTATAATTCAATATGCTAGATAGAATTTGCATAATATTTTAATTGCCATTTGTCAAAGGTATACCTTCTGTTTCTCATTCGCATACATATATTTTGATATCATTTAATGCCATAACAAATCACCGTGAAATCTTCATTCCCCGGTCAGGCAACAAGCCCCGGGGCTTTAGGGAGGGAGCACTGACTCTAAAACTCTACAATACTAGAGAACGCCTAACACTAGAGAGCAGTATACAAGTGAGAATGCCAACAAAGGTAATCACTTGTATGCAAGTCCTGACATCACCCAACCACCAGCATCACCCAGAATAAGAAGCCCCCTCCAAACAACAAACACCAAAAGACGTAACTCAAAGTCTGGGAAAAGGAAATACCAAACAGAGTCAGTTAAAATACTAATAATAACAATGAAATGGCAGAGAAATACCACACAAGTGAAGGAACAATCTACAAACACACAAGATCAAATCAATGAAGAGAATTTGGACAAACTTTCTGAAAGTGATTTCAGAAGAATGATAGTAAAGATGATCAAAGACACTGAAAACAGAATGTTAGAGAAATTGTAAGACACAACTAACACACTGAATAAAGAAATACAAGAACTTACCAAAAAAGTAACAGAGACAAACAACTCAATTGCTGAACTGAAAAACACTGCAGAAGGAATCAAGAGCAGAGTATCTGAGACAGAAGACTGGATAAGTGAGCTGGAAGACAGAATGGTGGAAATAACTGCTGAAAAACAGAATCTAGCTCAAAAAATGAAAAGAGCAGAGGATAGCCTCAGAGACCTCTGGGATAATATCAAACGCACCAATATTCGAATTATACAGCTTCCAGAAGAAGAAGAAAAAAAGAAAGGCTATGAGAAAATTTTTGAAGAGATTATAGTTGAAAATTTCCCCAACATGGAAAAAGAAATAGTCAATCAAGTCCAAGAAGTGCAAAGAGTACCATACAGAATCAATACGAGAAGGAACACACCAAGACACATATTAATGAAGCTAACACAAATTAAAAACGAGAAGGAACAAACAAGAACATACGTTTAACAGCTGATTGGGTTTTTTACATTTGTGTGTATAATTCAATATGCTAGATAGAATTTGCATAATATTTTAATTGCCATTTGTCAAAGGTATACCTTCTGTTTCTCATTCGCATACATATATTTTGATATCATTTAATGCCATAACAAATCACCGTGAAATCTTCATTCCCCGGTCAGGCAACAAGCCCCGGGGCTTTAGGGAGGGAGCACTGACTCTAAAACTCTACAATACTAGAGAACGCCTAACACTAGAGAGCAGTATACAAGTGAGAATGCCAACAAAGGTAATCACTTGTATGCAAGTCCTGACATCACCCAACCACCAGCATCACCCAGAATAAGAAGCCCCCTCCAAACAACAAACACCAAAAGACGTAACTCAAAGTCTGGGAAAAGGAAATCCCAAACAGAGTCAGTTAAAATACTAATAATAACAATGAAATGGCAGAGAAATACCACACAAGTGAAGGAACAATCTACAAACACACAAGATCAAATCAATGAAGAGAATTTGGACAAACTTTCTGAAAGTGATTTCAGAAGAATGATAGTAAAGATGATCAAAGACACTGAAAACAGAATGTTAGAGAAATTGTAAGACACAACTAACACACTGAATAAAGAAATACAAGAACTTACCAAAAAAGTAACAGAGACAAACAACTCAATTGCTGAACTGAAAAACACTGCAGAAGGAATCAAGAGCAGAGTATCTGAGACAGAAGACTGGATAAGTGAGCTGGAAGACAGAATGGTGGAAATAACTGCTGAAAAACAGAATCTAGCTCAAAAAATGAAAAGAGCAGAGGATAGCCTCAGAGACCTCTGGGATAATATCAAACGCACCAATATTCGAATTATACAGCTTCCAGAAGAAGAAGAAAAAAAGAAAGGCTATGAGAAAATTTTTGAAGAGATTATAGTTGAAAATTTCCCCAACATGGAAAAAGAAATAGTCAATCAAGTCCAAGAAGTGCAAAGAGTACCATACAGAATCAATACGAGAAGGAACACACCAAGACACATATTAATGAAGCTAACACAAATTAAACACAAGGACAGAATTCTCAAAGCAGCAAGGGAAAAGCAACTAGTGACATACAAGGGAAAGCACATACGTTTAACAGCTGATCTTTCAACAGAAACTCTGCAGGCCAGAAGGGAATGGCAGGACACATTTAAACGGCTAAAAGAGAATAATCTGTAACCAAGAATCCTCTACCCTGCAAGGATCTCCTTCAAAATTGACGGAGAAATCAAATGCTTTACAGATAAGCAAAAATTAAAAGAATTTAGTCACACCAAACCAGCCTTACAACAAGTGTTAAAGGGACTTATATAGACAACAAGTATAAAAGAAGGAGAAGATCCATGAAACAAACCCATCATAACATCTAAGAAGATGACAATAGGATCATTTGTATCAATAATTACTTTGAATGTAAATGGACTAAATGCCCCAATCAAAAGACACAGAGTGGCTGAATGGATTCAAAAACACGACCCATACATATGCTGCCTCCAGGAAACTCACTTCAGACCTAGAGACACTCATAGACTGAAAGTGAGAGGCTGGAAAAAGATATTCCATGCAAATGGAAATCAAAAGAAAGCTGGAGTAGCAATCCTCATATCAGACAAAATAGACCTCAAAATAAAGAAGATTAGAAGAGACAAGGCAGGATACTATCTAATGATCAAGGGATCGATCCAAGAAGAAGACATAACAATCATAAATATCTATACACCCAACACAGGAGCACCCCAATACATAAGACAAACACTTTCAGAAATAGAAAAAGACATCGACACTAACACAGTCATAGTAGGAGACTTTAACACTCCTCTCACACCAATGGACAGATCATCCAAACAGAAAATTAATAAAGAAACACAAGCCTTAAATGACACACTAGAAGAAATGGACCTCACTGATATCTTTAGAACTTTCCATCCTAAAGCAGAAGAATACACTTTCTTCTCAAGTGCTCACAGAACATTCTCCAGGATAGACCACATCTTGGGCCACAAATCAAACCTCAGTCAATTCAAGAAAACTGAAATTATATCAACCATCTTCTTGGATCACAATGCAGTGAGACTAGAGATCAACTACAGGGAAAAAACGCTAAAAACACAAACACATGGAGATTAAACAACACATACCTAAAAAACCAACTGATTACCGAGCAAATCAAAGGAGAAATAAAACAATTCCTAGAAGAAAACGACAACAAACACACGACAGTGCAAAACCTATGGGATACTGCAAAAGCAGTTCTAAGAGGGAAGTTTATAGCAATTCAATCCTCCCTCAAGAAACTAGGAAAATCTCAAACAGACGACCTAACCTTACGCTTAAAGCAACTGGAGAAAGAAGAACAAAAACACCCCAAAGCCAGCAGAAGGGAAATCATAAAGATCAGAGCAGAAATAAATGATAAAGAAACGAAAGAAACAATAGTAAAGATAAATAAAACAAAAAGCTGGTTCTTCGAAAAGGTAAATAAAATCGACACATCATTGGCCAGACTCATCAAGAAAAAGAGAGAGAAGAACCAGATCACCAAAATCAAAAATGAAAAAGGAGAGATTACAACAGATAATGCAGAAATCCAAAGGATTATAAGAGACTATTATGAACAACTCTATGGCAACAAACTGGACAACCTGGAAGAAATGGACAGTTTCCTGGGGAATATTAATCTCCCAAGACTGAACCAGGAAGAAACAGAAACTTTGAACAAGCCAATCACAAGCTCAGAAACTGACTTTGTGATAAAAAAAATCTACCCAAAAATAAAAGCCCAGGGCCAGATGGCTTCACAGCCGAATTCTACCAAACATTTAAAGAAGAGCTAATGCCTGTCCTTATAAAACTCTTCCAAACAATTGCACAGGAAGGAACACTTCCAAACACATTCTACGAAGCTGCCATCACCCCGATACCAAAGCCAGGCAAAGACAACACACAAAACAGAAAATTAATAAAGAAACACAAGCCTTAAATGACACACTAGAAGAAATGGACCTCACTGATATCTTTAGAACTTTCCATCCTAAAGCAGAAGAATACACTTTCTTCTCAAGTGCTCACAGAACATTCTCCAGGATAGACCACATCTTGGGCCACAAATCAAACCTCAGTCAATTCAAGAAAACTGAAATTATATCAACCATCTTCTTGGATCACAATGCAGTGAGACTAGAGATCAACTACAGGGAAAAAACGCTAAAAACACAAACACATGGAGATTAAACAACACATACCTAAAAAACCAACTGATTACCGAGCAAATCAAAGGAGAAATAAAACAATTCCTAGAAGAAAACGACAACAAACACACGACAGTGCAAAACCTATGGGATACTGCAAAAGCAGTTCTAAGAGGGAAGTTTATAGCAATTCAATCCTCCCTCAAGAAACTAGGAAAATCTCAAACAGACGACCTAACCTTACGCTTAAAGCAACTGGAGAAAGAAGAACAAAAACACCCCAAAGCCAGCAGAAGGGAAATCATAAAGATCAGAGCAGAAATAAATGATAAAGAAACGAAAGAAACAATAGTAAAGATAAATAAAACAAAAAGCTGGTTCTTCGAAAAGGTAAATAAAATCGACACATCATTGGCCAGACTCATCAAGAAAAAGAGAGAGAAGAACCAGATCACCAAAATCAAAAATGAAAAAGGAGAGATTACAACAGATAATGCAGAAATCCAAAGGATTATAAGAGACTATTATGAACAACTCTATGGCAACAAACTGGACAACCTGGAAGAAATGGACAGTTTCCTGGGGAATATTAATCTCCCAAGACTGAACCAGGAAGAAACAGAAACTTTGAACAAGCCAATCACAAGCTCAGAAACTGACTTTGTGATAAAAAAAATCTACCCAAAAATAAAAGCCCAGGGCCAGATGGCTTCACAGCCGAATTCTACCAAACATTTAAAGAAGAGCTAATGCCTGTCCTTATAAAACTCTTCCAAACAATTGCACAGGAAGGAACACTTCCAAACACATTCTACGAAGCTGCCATCACCCCGATACCAAAGCCAGGCAAAGACAACACAAAAAAGAAAATTATAGGCCAATTTCACTGATGAATCTAGACACCAAAATCCTCAAAAAATCCTAGCAAACAGAATTCAACAACACATCAAAAAGCTCATACATCATGATCAAGTCGGGTTCATCCCAGGCATGCAAGGATTCTTCAATATCCGCAAATCAATCAATGTGACACACCATATCAACAAACTGAGAGACAAAAATCACATGATCATCTCAATAGATGCAGAAAAAGCCTTTGACAAAGTACAACACCCATTTATGATAAAAAATCTTCAAAAAATGGGCAAAGAAGGAACCTATCTCAACATAGTGAAAGCCATCTATGAGAAGCCCACAGCGAACATTATCCTCAATGGTGAAAAACCTCAAAGCATTTCCTCTAAGATCAGGAACAAGGCAAGGGTGTCCACTTTCACCACTACTATTCAACATAGTCCTGGAAGTTCTAGCAACAGCAATAAGAGAAGAGAAAGAAATCAAAGGAATCCAGATTGGAAAGGAAGAAGTCAAACTCTCTCTATTCGCAGATGACATGATATTATACATAGAAAATCCCAAAGACACTATTACAAAACTACTAGAGCTAATCAGTGAATTCAGCAAAGTCGCAGGATACAAAATCAATACACAGAAATCACTGGCATTCCTATACACAAATAATGAAAAATCAAAAAATGAAATCAAAGAGGCAATCCTCTTCACCATTGCAACCAAAAGAATAAAATATCTAGGAATAAACCTACCCAAAGAAACAAAAGAACTGTACGCAGAAAATTATAAGACACTCATGGGAGACATTAAAGAAGACTTAAACAGATGGGAGAGATATTTCATGTTCCTGGGTCAAAAGAATCAATATTGTGAAAATGACCATACTACCAAATGTCATCTATAGATTCAATGCAATCCCTATCAAACTTCCAATGACATTCTTCACAGAACTAGACCAAAGAATAACACAGTTCATATGGAAACACAAAAGACCTCCAATAGCCAAAGTAATCCTGAGGAAGAAGAATGGAGCTGGAGGGATCAGCCTCCCCAACTTCAGACTCTACTACAAAGCAACAGTCATCAAGACAGTATGGTACTGGCACAAAAACAGAACTATAGACCAATGGAACAAGATTGAGAACCCAGAGATAAAGCCACACACCTACGGGTACCTTATTTTTGACAAAGGAGGCGAACATATAAAATTTGACAGACAGCCTCTTCAACAAATGGTGCTGGGAAAATTGAACAGCTACATGCAAAAAAATGAAGTTGGAACATTCCCTGACACCATACACTAAGATCAACCCAAAATGGATTAAAGACCTAAATGTAAGACCAGAAACCATCAAACTCTTAGAGGAGAATATAGGCAAAACACTTAAGGACATAAATCGAAGCAAGATCTTCTCTGACCCACCTATTAGAATAGTGGAACTAAAAACAAAACTGAACATGTGGGACCTAATGAAAC